>JBBGZY010000578.1:3660000-4860000 GCA_037952925.1 Lithobates clamitans
TCTCTGGCCCTCTCCTGTAGCATGTCTGCAGTCTCTGGCCCTCTCCTGTAGCCTGTCTGCAGTCTCTGGCCCTCTCCTGTAGTATTTTTTTTTGGGGGGGGGGGGCCTGGAGCTACTCTTTAAGTTGTCTGCTGCGTTTGTAAGAACAGATTTAAAAAAATGGAGTTCTTCTGACTTCTTGAATTTTTTTTTTATGAAAACATGCGCAGTAATCGTGATGAATTGCGGAATCGAATTGGTGACCTGATAATCGTAATCAAATTGAATTGTGAGACCAGTAAAGATGGGCACCTCTATTTGTATGTAACCAGTGATTAGTTCAGGTGTGTTTGCCATCAACCTAAGACCCCATTCACACAGGGGCAACAAGACTTGCAGGTCGCCTCAGCGAGGCGACCTGCAAACGACTGCCCGGGCGACTTGCAAAACGACTTCTGTATAGAAGTCTATGCAAGTCGCCCCCGAAGTCGTACAGGAACCTTTTTCTAAGTCGGAGCGACTTGCGTCGCTCCCCTTAGAACGGTTCCATAGCACAGAACAGGAGGCGACTTGTCGGGCGACTAGGTCGCCTGACAAGTCGTCCCTGTGTGAATGGGCTCTAAATCTACCACCATGAAGCCAATTATAGGCGGTAGAGGCATTCCACACCCTGCAGTTGCACATGTACACACCTCTTGCATACGTGTGGCTGCGGGGCAGGGAATTTCTCCACTGAACATGATTGGTTGATGGCTTTGGACCTGTGGGTGAACACGCCTGAGCCCAACCCTACATGTACCCATCATCCCAGCAGCTACATGTGATTAGGGGCTCTTACTGGTCATGGATGCAAGCAGTTTTAGGGCTGGCGTTTGTGGCTGCAGCTAATCGGTCATAGCACAGAGATCTGCTGCATCCAGAGGCCACGTTTAGCCACCTCTGTACACAGCAGCCTATCCGCTTGTCTGGACGAGGTCTAGGCGTAGTAATATGACCATGCTGGCTGCGTGTGACCAATAATAAAAACAATTTTAAATGAAATAAATATAAGCAGATCTATTACCTGCACCGGAAAGTCTCGCAGAAGGGCCATACTTTGCAGAGTTTGCTCCATTCAGTGAACGATTGGCCGGGGTTGGTCTAGGACGAGCAGTCTATGGATGGCTGTACACGAATCTCCCCACATGGCACACCTGGAGACACACCTGAACACTACAGATAAATATGTGGTCACAAGATTAGCTGAGGTGATGACACAAGCACATACAGGACTCATACAGGAGTACACATATCACAGGGAAGATGAATTATACATTTCTGGCCACTCACAGTTCATATTTCAGTAACCAGAGATGATTATTGTGCTGTCTGTTTGGCAGCTGCTCAGTGCAGAGCATACATAGAGAACACCCCCTCTACATCCCCCCCGGGGAGCCCCGACACCAGTACACAGCAGGCCTCCTCCCCAAACCCCCCCATACAGACCCCCCCACCCGAGAGCAACACTAAGTGACGTCACTGTCGCAGAGAATGCTGGGGCTCGTATTCTCCCGCACTATACATTCCCATCCGCTCCAGGAGTCCGGAAACTACAATTCCCATAGACGGGAGAAGCAGGGCTTACAGGGGGGCACGTGATTGGAGCTAGGCATTACGTCACGTGACATGGGGCTGAGTCTCCGTCTATCCCAATGGCAGACTCCTGAAATGAGATATGATTGGTCAGTGAGGCCGCTGGAGTCTTATAGTAATGGATATGTGCCATGTGTTGGAAGGAATACCACCAATGGTTGCCATAGCTACTGCAGTGTTCACCAATAGGCACCTGCTAGGCTTACCTGTGCTAGCTATGCGTATATTTTCTTAGCACAGTTCAGTTTTCTTGCTACGTGCAGTCTGCTCTCTTGTTCGATCCCTTAGATCTGTTTAACCACTTCCATACCGGCCACTTTCACCCTTTTAATACCCAGGCCAATGTTGAGCTTTCAGCGCTGTTGCATTTTGAATTACAATTGCGCAGTCTTGCAACACCGTACCCATATGACATTTTTATCATTCCTTGGAGACAGATAGAGCTTTCTTTTGGTGGTATTTAATCACCACTGGGTTTTTTATCTTTTGCTAAATATATGAAAAAAGACCAACAATTTTGAAATTTCGTTTGTTATGAAATTTTGCAAATCGGTAACTTTTTTTCTTCACTAATAGGTGGTGATGAGGCTGCACTGATGGGCATTAATGAGGCTGCACTGATGAGGCTGCACTGATGGGCATTAATGAGGCTGCACTGATGGCCATTAATGAGGCTGCACGGATGGGCATTGAAGCTGCACTGATGGGTATTGATGAGGCTGCACTCATGGGCATTGTTGAGGCTGCACTGATGGGTATTGATGAGGCTGCACTTATGGGCATTGTTGAGGCTGCACTGATGGGCACTGATGAGGCTGCACTTATGGGCATTGTTGAGGCTGCACTTATGGGCATTGTTGAGGCTGCACTTATGGGCATTGTTGAGGCTGCACTGATGAGGCTGCACTTATGGGCATTGTTGAGGCTGCACTGATGAGGCTGCACTGATGGGCATTGTTGAGGTTGCACTGGTGGGTATTGATGAGGCTGCACTTATGGGCATTGTTAAGGCTGCACTGATAAGGCAGCACTGATAGGCATTGATGAGGCAGCACTGATGGGCATCGATGAGGCGGCACTAAGGAGGTTGCACTGATCATCAGTGCCCTGATTATCAAAGTAAATTCTTTACTCACTGTACCATGTCAGATTCCCTCACACGCTGTCTCTGTGCGAGGAAAGGAGAGCCAATAACAGGCAAGACTATTTACATGCACAGTGGCTAAGTGGTCAGCACTTCTGCCTTGCAGCACTGGGGTTGTTGGTGCAAATCCCAACCACGGCACTACCTGCCTGGAGTCTGCATGTTCTACCTGTGCCTGTGTGGGTTTCCTCCGGGTACTCTAAAATTGGCCCGAATATGTATGAATGTGAGTTATAGGGAGCTTAGATTGTAAGCTCCTTGAGGGCAGGGACTGATGTAAATGTGTAAAGCGCTGTGTAAAATTGACAGTGCTATATAAGAACCTGTAATAAATAAATACATGCAGACATCCCAACCTGTAAAAACTCATTTCAGGGAGGTGGCAAACTCATTTCAGGAAGGTGACGCTTCGCTCTGGCGCTGACCCCCCCAAGGAAATGCAGCCTTACCAGTAGCAATTAAATGCAGCCTATCGGTGTCCATTCATGCCACCTCATCAGTGCCCACCAGTGCAGCCTATCAGTGTTCTTCAGTGCCCACCAGTGCAGCCTATCAGTGTCCATCAGTGCAGTCCATCAGTGTCCTTCAGTGCCAACCAATGCAGCTTATCAGTGCCCACCAGTGCAGCCTATCAGTTTCCTTCAGTGCCACCTTATCAGTGCTCACCAGTGCAGCCTATCAGTGTCCTTCAGTCACGATCAGTGCCCACCAGTGCAACCTATCACTGCAACCTATCAGTGCAGCCTATCAGTGTCCTTCAGTGCTGACCAATGTAGCCTATCAGTGCCACTTCCATCAGTACCCGCCAGTGCAGCCTATCAGTGCTCACCAGTGCAGCCTATCAGTGTCCACCAGTGCAGTCTATCAGTGCTCACCAGTGCAGCCTATCAGTGCTCACCAGTGCAGCCTATCAGTGTCCACCAGTGCAGCCCATCAGTGCCACCTTATCAGTGCCCACATGTGCAGCCCATCAGTGTTCATCAGTGAAGCCCATCAGTGTCCATCAGTGCAGTACATCAGTGTAGCCCATCAGTGCCTACCAGTGCCGCTTATCAGTGTCCAGCAGTGCAGCCTATTAGTGTCAATCAGTGTCCTACAGTGTTATGAAGGAAAAATCTTGTGTGCTACTATATGTAATGTTTTTAGAAAAAAATAAACCATCAATCTATAGTGAACATAGTAAAAATAAAATCAGAAAAGAAAAAATATATAAAACATGTATAGTGACCGTTAATTAGCTGCAACCACTTAGTAGTGTACTCAAAAAACACTGTGTAATTAAATGTAAAAGCAAGAAATGAGAGTGGTGCGCTTATTCAATAATGTGCCATGAATTAATATACTTAAAGAATGAATATGACGAGTATCCAAAACAATAGATAAATGTGAATAAAAGTCTTACTTGATGTAAGCAGCTTATTTTACTTAATACATTTACTTTTTATTTGGCAATATTGCACTATGGCTGTTCTTTGTTTCCTTTGAGCGCCATTTATTTAAGAAGTGCCATTCCATGGAGTGAGCTGTTTCCTGTATATATGGAATTTCCCAAGATGTTTTAATGCCAAGATCTGGACGCAGTTTTTCGTCTTCATTTGAGACCTGGATGTCTTTACAGATCCATCAGCAGGACTCCTTATCTGACTATCTGATGAGCCTTGTTTGACCTTTGGGTCATTGCTGGAGGTGAGTGGCCAATTCATAAATAGAACAGTCGATATTTGGATTGATGTGTTGTCTGTTTTTTTTTTTTCCTTCTATCATGTTATCCCAATGAGATTTTTACCTTTATTTGAACTGTCTCCTACCATTGAGCTTTAGTTGGACTTTTATTCACATTTATCTATTTGTATGTTTTGGATACTCGTCATATTCATTCTTTAAGTATATTAATTCATTGCACGTTATTGAATAAGCACACCACTCTCATTTCTTTCTTTTACAGTGTCTTTCAGTCCCACCTTATCAGTGACCACCAGTGCAGCCTGTGTCCATCAGTGCCACCTCATCAGTGCCCACCAGTGCAGTCCATCAGTGCCACCTCATCAGGGCTCACCAGTGCAGCCCAGTGTCCATCAGTACCACCTCATCAGTGCAGCCTATCAGTGTCCATCAGTGCCAACCTCATCAGTGTCCATCAGTGCCACCTCTTCAGTGCAGCCTATCAGGGTCCATCAGTGCCACCTCATCAGTGTCCATCAGTGCAGCCTATCAGTGTCCATCAGTGCAGCCCATCAGTGTCCATCAGTGCAGCCTATCAGTGTCCATCAATGCAGCCCATCAGTGTCCATCAGTGCAGCCTATCAGTGTCCATAAATGCAGCCCATCAGTGCCACCTCATCAGTGCCTACCAAGTGCAGCTTCTGTGGCCACCAGCTGAACTCTCCCGGCTCTGTCCTGCCCCCCCCCCGGCCACAGACAGAAGGTGGAGCAGCCGGAGCGCCCGCCGCAGCCGTACTACATTTAGCCACTCAGGCTGCTCTGTCTTCTGTCTGTCGCTGAGTGACAGGTCCAGCCGGGAGATCACCCGGTGCTTGTGGGTATCTGGAAGCCCGCAGCCAAATGCGGGAGACTCCCATGACTTGCGGGAGACTTGGGATGTCTGTACATGTGACCAGCTGTGATTGGCCCTTTACCCTAATTTGTGATCCGCTGTGTCCAAAGGACACAGTGATCGTAGACACTTTCTGATGCGCACCCCAGGGGAAGTGCGTTCCAGGGGTACCCTCCTAGAACTGGAGAGTTGCACTGTAGCTGTATATACAGTGGGGATGGAAAGTGTTCAGACCCCCTTAAATTTTTCACTCTTTGTTATATTGCAGCCATTTGCTAAAATCATTTAAGTTCATTTTTTTCCTCATTAATGTACACACAGCACCCCATATTGACAGAAAAACACAGAATTGTTGAGATTTTTTGAGATTTATTAAAAAAGAAAAACTGAAATATCACATGGTCCTAAGTATTCAGACCCTTTTCTGTGACACTCATATATTTAACTCAGGTGCTGTCCATTTCTTCTGATTATCCTTGAGATGGTTCTACACCTTCATTTGAGTCCAGCTGTGTTTGATTATACTGATTGGACTTGATTAGGAAAGCCACACACCTATCTATATAAGACCTTACAGCTCACAGTGCATGTCAGAGCAAATGAGAATCATGAGGTCAAAGGAACTGCCTGAAGAGCTCAGAGACAGAATTGTGGCAAGGCACAGATCTGGGGAAGGTTACAAAAACATTTCTGCTGCACTTAAGGTTCATAAGAGCACAGTGGCCTCCATAATCCTTAAATGGAAGACGTTTGGGACGACCAGAACCCTTCCTAGAGCTGGCCGTCCGGCCAAACTGAGCTATCGGGGGAGAACAGCCTTGGTGAGAGAGGTAAAGAAGAACCCAAAGATCACTGTGGCTGAGCTCCAGAGATGCAGTCGGGAGATGGGAGAAAGTTGCAGAAAGTCAACCATCACTGCAGCCCTCCACCAGTTGGGGCTTTATGGCAGAGTGGCCCGACGGAAGCCTCTTCTCAGTGCAAGACACATGAAAGCCCACATGGAGTTTGCTAAAAAAACACCTGAATGACTCCAAGATGGTGAGAAATAAGATTCTTTGGTCTGATGAGACCAAGATAGAACTTTTTGGCCTTAATTCTAAGCGGTATGTGTGGAGAAAACCAGGCACTGCTCATCACTTGTCCAATACAGTCCCAACAGTGAAGCATGGTGGTAGCAGCATCATGCTGTGGGGGTGTTTTTCAGCTGCAGGGACAGGACGACTGGTTGCAATAGAGGGAAAGATGAATACAGCCAAGTACAGGGATATCCTGGACAAAAACCTTCTCCAGAGTGCTCAGGACCTCAGACTGGGCCGAAGGTTTACCTTCCAACAAGACAATGACCCTAAGCACACAGCTAAAATAATGAAGGAGTGGCTTCACAACAACTCTGTGACTGTTCTTGAATGGCCCAGCCAGAGCCCTGACTTAAACCCAATTGAGCATCTCGGGAGAGACCTAAAAATGGCTTTCCACCAACGTTTACCATCCAACCTGACAGAACTGGAGAGGATCTGCAAGGAGGAATGGCAGAGGATCCCCAAATCCAGGTGTGAAAAACTTGTTGCATCTTTCCCAAAAAGACTCATGGCTGTATTAGATCAAAAGGGTGCTTCTACTAAATACTGAGGAAAGTGTCTGAATACTTAGGACCATGTACATTAATAAGGAAACAAATTAACTTAAATGATTTTTAGCAAATGGCTGCAATATAACAAAGAGTGAAAAATTTAAGGGGTCTGAATACTTTCCGTCCCCACTGTATAGTGCAGTAGGTAAATGGTTAAAGCTGTGAGGGTGCATCCACATCTAAGCATTACAGGAACACGCACAAAAGCACATGTTTGCATGTGTGTTCACAGGCTTCATGAAAAACGTGTTAATAGCACCCCTAATGTGACAAGCATGGCAAAAAGGTTTGTGAGCTTTTTTGTCGCTCTGTGGGCAGCTCATTGAATTGAACAGGTTGCCCTATGCACGCAAAAAAGTGCATGAGAACATGTGTTCACAAGAACCTAGCCTTATGCAGGTGTGACATGCACATGTTTTTTCGCATTTCCACAATGGGCTGCACTACATGCAAAAAACACACCAGAGAAGTGCATGACCCTTTCGAAAAATCGCACCACACCAAAACGCATTAAACTTTGTTACGCACACATGGTAGCAAGATATGCACGTTATTTTGCCTGCATTCCCGCAATACAAAAACGTGAACCTAGCCTAAGGGCTTGTCTGCACCACAATCTCCACATTCAGTGTGTAGTTTTGCATGCGCGTTAACATGCGCTTGTGGTGCATTTTTTAGGCATTATTTATTTATTTTACTGAGTTGCATTTACATGCAATTTCTGTGTGTTCGTGTTCCAGTGCATTTATATGTGAAAAAATGCAGCACGCTCTACTTTTTTTTAAACACACTTGAAAGCACCTCAATGGCGCATAGAAATACATTAAATTTTCTTGCATATGTGTTTAAAAATGTGTTTCACTGCATCTGATGTAAACGAGCCCTAATGCCGCAAAAAGACAAACACAGGTTAACTCTGCTATAGCGTTAGCACATGTTAAAGACATGTTTCACATGTGTTGCAGTGTGTTAATAAACTGCTATGAATGACTTAGTGCTTAGTCAGGAGGTATGGGACTGTAAAAGCAGACAATTGAGCTCCAATGTTACTGCCCCCCTGACCACCCACCAAAAGGAGAGCCTAGAGCCGCTCAAGGCTGTACACATGCTGCTGCAAAAATGAAACTGCATTTAAGTGTATGGAACTGCGTCACAACCACCCTGCAACCTGCAAATGTAACACCCCCGACTACAAAAGTGTTTCTACCGTAATGCATTCTATGAATTAAGGTAAAAAACCTGTTACTGCCTGGTCCCCCTTCCCCCCAACACTTAAAGTATAACTAAAGGCAAAACTTTTTTTTAGTTTTGGATAGAGTGGAGATGGATTAGAACACCTGTCATTTTTTTTGCTGTCTGTGTCCCCGTTAGGGAGATGTACACTCTCTATTTGTCGTGTTTACCATTATCATTGAAAGTGAAAGTATAAGAAATTACACAAATTTTGGGCTATCCCCAGTAAAGTAATAAAGGGGAAATCTTCCACTGGGGACACTAGTTCTGGTGAACTTGGGGTCCCCAAGGAATTCCATTGATTTACATTTGCTCTCACTTCCTGTTGGGCTATGGGACAGGAAGTGAAGAGAAATCTCCGCAATGGGACACAGATGGTGAAAACAAATCTGAAAGGGGTTTTAACCCTATCTTGCTCTATCCAAAATGAAAAAGTTTTGGCTATAGTTCTATTTATCAAGTCTATTTATCAAGATAGTGTCAAGTCCACAAGTACCCTAAAATACTAAAGCAGCACTCCTGTCAGTTTATAATATGACCGGCTTTTTATGTGATTTTATAAATATGAGAAATATGAGAAATGCAAGAATGGCAGATGATGAAAAAAGTCCAGAATACACAGATGGTGGTCCTAGCGATGAATGGTAAATGCACACTGTAACCAAGATGCTCACACTGTGCGTTACACTCCCCTAAGGGGTTCTCATTTACCAGATATAAGTAAATTTCAAGCCTTGACATGCTTAAATAGTTGTCATCCACATCGAAGGCTGGGTCAGAGCTGCATATCTCCTCCACAGGTACTGAATCAGCGATCTGTGGCAGTATCCAGATCTGAACCTGGGACCTCTGCAGTGTCTGGCTGTGGTTCTTCTTGCTGTGTCACAGCAATGCTGGCCAGTATTTGTCCCGGGGTCTACAAGAGACTTCCAACAACTTAATGTTCTTCCAACAAGTTAGTTGTCAGTTGCTACCTCTGCTTGCTCTCAGACTTCTCGATTCCTTCCAGCCCCCTTGGACTCACTGGCTTCCTTAGTCTCCCAGAATCTCAAAGCTGGCCAGCCTTTCCCAGTACCCGGGAATAGAATCCCCCTCACACAGGCTGCAGTCTCCCACAGGGCAGACAGATTTCCTGACAGGGGCCTTTCTTCAAACAGCAGCAAGCTGCTCACACTCCACTCTCCAAGTTAAAGGAGGAACTCCACATCCTGTTACTGCACACACATCATAGAGTTAGGAGAGTGCTGTAATGTTTGACCTTTCACATGATCTCTGCTTCTACCAGGTCCCTAGGCATTGGTGAGCACGCCCTCGGGCGCAGTATTATCCTGCGCAAGGCTTAGTGACCCCGTTCAATGCCTGGTGTAGTCCAAAAACCCACCCCAAGGGGGACCTTTGCTTGGTGCATAACGAGAGAGGGAAGCATGGAGGACATGAGGGACTACAAGTTAACCCCCCCTTACACCAACTGGTGCCCAACGTGGTGCTATGCCTAACACAAGCATCTGAAGACCACCCCCAAAGTGACCATAGTTGTAGTTAGTTTTCTAAAATCTGTCAAGGTTTGCCCTGTGACAACCCACGTGAACAGCACATGCCTGCTTCCTGATTGGCTTCTGCTCAAGATACCCTCACCAGATTGGCAGAGAAGTTGATAAGAGGTGTACATAGCAACACATTCCGGAACGACGCTCAGGTCCTCCACGTGCATGCTATGAGACAATATGCTTAGATAGCAGCTGCCATGGAAGAATCCATCTACCATGACACAGAGGCTCAGTATCTGCTTGAGGTAGAGTTCACCCAGTGTCACGCCCAGTGTCACACAGGCACCCACAAAGATCTTCGGGTCATCTACCCTACCCGTTGGAGGTGCCGGTTCCTCCTCCACCCTCAGGCTCGCTGTCCTCAATGTGAGGTGCTCTTGTACAGACCCATGGATGAAGCTGAGGCCGCAGCTATCCTCCACTTCAGCTGGAGGGAGTCCAAGGGCCGAGAGAGAAAGTCTCAGCTACATGTCCCGTCCATGCTGCTAAATCCATACCAGAAGTTATTATTATGCAAGTATTTCTATGTTTTAATAGATTAACTGCAGCTGCCAATACCTTCTTGAGTGTATAGCTTAATCCTTGTGACAGACAGAGTATCTCTGTTATATTATTACATCACATGCACAGTGCCAGATAGCTAGTTCTGTGCTACTGTACTGTATGTATGTAGTGGGCACCTTCCAGTATATTAGTAGGTGAACCTGTTTATTGCAGTAGAGTTTATATCCTGTTATTTTAGTCAACCCTGTTTCTTCTGATCTAGGATTCTATAGCTAGTTTTAGCTCAGGGCTCAATAACCAGCATAGGCTAGAGTCTGGTAAGGCATCCGACGGCCACTTCTGATAGATGCATGTCAGATTAGAAACTGTTAGGGATGGAGTAAAGTGCAGAGTAGATAGACTGACTCTAAGTTCAGGTGCCACACCACCGTTTTTCTGTGTAAAAAGCTACTTTCCAGGCTGGTTGGACAACAGCTGGAGGATCTCCTCATCACCGCTGATCTTGTCTTCAGGCCTCCGACACAAAGACAAGATGGACACTGCACCGTGAACCTCCTCAGGGGCCCCTGCAACATTCACCTGGAGGAATCTAAATTAATACCTTGGTTAGTACACTGGATGTATGTACTGGTATTAATCTTTGCTTATATAAAGCTTGTATTATTTCTATACTGGTGTGAACCAAATATGCTTATGCTCAATGCTATATGCTGGTTGCTCTTCTGCTTCCAATTACTTTGATTAGAATATTGGTTAATTTCCCAGGAAGGGAATGCACTGCCAAGTTTATGATCAAACCCACTCTTCTATTTAGGGAAAGTTCTGGTTTTCTTATTTACATACAGGCTTAGTGCAAAATCCTGTTTGGGGAGGGACATATCTTCATAACCCCCCAAACGGCTTCACAGGCATTCAGGAGGTGGCAGTATAACCTCCTGAATCCCTGACAACTGCTGCTTAGCTGTGCTCTTAAAAGCGATCCAATGCAGTTCTATTTTCACAGCTTTGGCTAGTGTGAACCTAGCTTAAAGTGGTTGTAAACCTTAGATATGAAATATAAACAAATCATATCTTTCTATAGTGTGTACTTGTTTGAATTAAGAGCACTAAGTGTAATTTCTGTTGGCTGCTTTGTTCCTCAAGTTTTCCTGACACAAAGAGAAAAATGGTGACGGGCAGGGATCTCCTGCTGATTGACAACCTCAGCTCTATTCCTGTGTGCTGTATGAAGAACGAGTGAGTCCCTTCCCTCCAATCATCTCTCAGAGCTCTCCTCACGGAGCTCTGCAGAGTGTGCCTTCAGCTCTTCACACCTTTTTTTCTGAACTTGCAGACAAGCTATAAGTGATCAGCACTTTGAATGGATGTACAGGAGAGAGGGCTGCACATAAACAACAGCTACAACTTATGTAGGATGATTTGTTTCATCTCTATATATCACCTGAGGCCAGTCACTTTACTAGGTGTATGGAAGGGTTTACAACCACTTTAAGGCCCATGTGAACAAGGCCTATACAATACATGCTAAAATCCAAACTAAAAATGATCAAACCAATCTGACTAATTCGTTTTTAACCTTACTGAATAATTTAAACGTGATTTAATGATTGCTCAGCTTTAAATATTCTTATTTTCAGCCATACCATTAAAATAATCAGATTATTTAATTAAACTATTGGATTGAAATGTGTGTGGGCATTGTGCTGATTTACAGTATGTTCCCTCTAGCATCCTATTAGGTTTCCTGATTAATTGAGCCAAACTGTTCCTTTCCTCTTGTGACCATTGCAGTGTCTTCATTGTATTTTAATGCCTTATATTGCAGTACCATGACTACCATCCTGCCCAGGGCATACTCCAAATACTCTCTTCTTCATATCCATTTAGTAGTGGTAACCTGTTACCTAAATAGTTAAACTACAGATCACCGAAGATTATTTTTCAAGTTCCTTTCCTTTTTTCTTCTGTGCATTCTTTCCATTGCCCCAAGTTTATTGGTGTTTAATTGTCAAAGGATGAAGGCTATAATAAAAATAGAAGAGATATTTTAAGAATGTTGTTTAATCTGTAAAGAATGACTTTCATGCATTAACTTAAAAGGAACAAGGAAAGCATCACAGGAAAAAGAAAAGCAATTATGACCCTATTCTTGAATGAAAATATGTTATTGTTCTACATTTCCTTCTTTGGCTATAATTGAAAAGTATGATCTGCATGTCAGATTACGCAGATGCAAATAAAAGTGATACGCAACAATAGAGCGTTCAAAGCTTCTTTTCTGAATGCATCCACTCCTCTGTGTCTGCAAATCATGGCTGATGTGCAGGGGATCATTGTAAACACCAATAGCAACAGGGGATGCCAACTGGTCCACTGATGGTGCTTGGCTTACTGTGGGACAGATAATCAAAAGGCTGCTTATAAAGAGTTTACACAATGGGCCATGCATTGTACATGATAATGTCAGAGGACCTGCGACCGCCGGACCGTAGAGCTCCAGTCTTGGAGAGATCCCCACTGAAAGGGAGGATCTTTGTTTTCCAATGAGATCAGCTTTAATGGTTCACGTATACCATGTATGCAACCACAAATGCGTATTTCATACATTTGTTAAAGCCCAGCTCCAGCTAAAGTCCTTTCTTCCTGTCCAAGTGACACCTTTTACCCTTATTGCTTATCCTAGTCACAGTGACAGAAGGTGAGGGGAATTTCCCCAGTGTGGGGACAAACAGCCATAAAAACCTGATAGATATCCTGGCTTTTGAACTGTCATGAACGGTGGAAACTGTGCTCTAAAAAAGGAGGGCAAAGGACTAGTTGTTAGTAATGTCTGTGGTAACACTACGGGGTTGATTTACTAAATGAAAATAGACTGTGCAGTTGCACTCTGTAAGTGCAGTTGCTACAGAGCTTAGTAAACGAGCAGAAGCTCTGCTGACTTCCATCATCCAATCATGTGCAAGCAAAAATCTTTTTTTAAAATTTTTCTTGCATGTGATTGGGTAATGTTTTCAAAGTGAAGGTTTACCTAATTTACTAAGCTTTGGAGCAACTGCACTTGCAGAGTGTAAATGCGCTTTGCAAAGTGCACAGTCTCTTTGCCTTTAGTAAATCAACCCCTATGGCTGTTTTTTACATTACAAACCTATAATTTCTTGTCCTGCACTGTGTCTCTGATTGGAAGTGGCCATCTTGGTTTAGGAGAAGGCGTTATTTCCTCATATCAGGTGACTGGTGATCAAATAAAAAAACAATGCAGCGCTCTGAAACAATGATCAAATAAATTCCAACATAGTACTGTATGCATAAACAATGCTATTTATTCCATAAAGTTAAAAAATTATTGAACAGTCAAAGTTTAAAATAAATGGTAGTGAACGTTACCAGTGATCTCAGAGCGGATAAGGAGGAAACAATCATCTGGGAGGCTTGCCTGAAGATGGTTTGAAAATCAGTCACTGTCCGAGGAAATGGAGGGGAGAAAAAACAGTTCCCAGAGGGAGAACGTACTGCATTTTGTGTTTTTTCTTTGACTGTCGCATCTCTTTCCATGCTGTGCTATCTGCACTGGGTCTGACCCACTTATCTGATTATTCCTCATCAGAGCACTCTATTTGGCCCCTAGACTCATATCTCTCCAGGTGTTCTGTGTTTTTTTTACTGGTAATCAAATAACTGGTATGGAAGTATTCAAGAAGAAGAATTTAAGGAGGATCTGTTTGAGACTCCTATGAGTAATGACTAAAGATCTTGGGGCCTGGTCCTTTAGGCTACCCCTCTGTTCTAGGATAGTCAGCAACTGATTACAGCAAAAAGAGGATGCTAGCTAGTGTCCTGAAGAGCAACAGTCCATTCCTCCCACAAAGGACCAAAGGACTTGTTCAAGAGTGCATGTTGCATCAAGTTGGAATTCCACAGTCAAGTTAAAGAAGTTGTCCTCCATGTAATTATTTGAATCTGGAGTATCCCACCACATTCCCTTCCCTATCCAAGTTCTCGATAAAACATCAAAAACAACAAAAACCCCTAGACTGAAGAAATAAGCATAAGTGTGTGCCTGGCTGTGGTTGACATAACAGAGGATTCTAGTGGCTTCTATGGGGGTGGCACTACAAGTTTATAGCCGGTCAGGCTGGGTGACTCATACTGGCAGGTATTTGGTGCCTCCCCCTGGTTCTGGGAGTTTGGAGAAACTTCTCTAGGGGCTGGATGGCAGAGGCCAGGAGGGTTGATCTGCATACTTAGGGGAGCTCAGCCAGTTCCAGGCAGTGGGCCTGGCAGGGTATCTGAGTTAGCCCTTAAATATGGTCATGCTGGCTGTGTCTAATACCTCTATATTCCAGCAATAATCTATAGTCATACACCCTGGCTTAGTAGACATAGTATATAGAATACAATATAGTGTACGTCCTTCGGCCCTGGATGAGCCCCCTTGTCAGGGGGATGGCTTTTCAACCCCGGGGCTGCGATGCATAGCAGTCTCCCCTTCCCCCACTAACCCCTAAACAGGTTGGGGTGGGGCTTTGCCTCCTATGCATCGGCAACATGATTGGATGCCCTGCTCAGTGCATTACTACGCCTGAGCATAGAGCAGACTCCCTCTTTCCACCTAGTTGGGGCTGGGACTTACAGAGTTCCGCAGCGGATTTGTATGCCGCTGACGTAGCCAGAGTTTGTCGCCATCTCCCGTCTCATTGGCGGGATCTCATGATGTTGGTGGTGACTCGCCCCTTGCCGGGGTTATTTAAGCTGCTTGGGCTGGTCAGCTGGCCATTTCACATGGGCCATCCACGCAAGCAGTACTCCAGACATGCCTATGGCCACAGAATCATACACAAGGTAATTGAGTTTCACTCGTACCTACTACAACACTTTTTAGTTCATTTTAGTTTCATTTTAGTTTCACATTCACAGTCCAATACTACACGGTTGGTTGGGTTTTGGTTTTATTCGTTGTGCGTACATGCATACACATTTTCCTTGGTTGTAGTTCCCCTAACACACTTCATATCACTGCAGACATCACCACCTTTTATCACTTTACTCACAGGTGTAGGTTCATCCCATTAATTAATACATTTATTTCACATGATTCCATCCTCATATCCATGCAGAGAAGTGTGGACTGTTAAGCATACACAAGATTCACATGGTCGTGACATGGTCGCCTGGTCTTCACCTGGCAGCTGTCTCTGGTCTGGATGGGATTCTTCACCTCAGCCCCGGGGGAGATCATCGTCCCCGTCCCCTGTCTTCCCTTGGACATAGGCCGGGCATCACCATTGGGCAGTATTGTAAGTCATAGACCTTTATTTTGAGAGATTGTTCTCCGTTTAAGGGGTATCCTATATTTATAGATATCATTGGTTTAATTTCAGAGCACTTTACTCCTGATGATTGGCATGAGCCATGAAACGTGCGTCGAGTATACAGCGAACTGATGCCCAGACAAGTTTGGCTTATCATGAGCAATTGTTTATGTTCATTGAACTTTTATGAATGGATGAGTGTTTTTATGTAACTGTATCGTTAACCGCTTGCCAACCGTCTGCCGCAGTTATACTGCGGCAGAATGGCACAGGCAGGCGAATCGCCGTCATTGTACGGCGGGCGCGCTGACGGCTTAGGCTCAGATAGGTTTAGGGACCCCCTCTAACCCCCCCAATAAAGATTTAATCCCTTGATTACCCCCTGTCACCTGTGATCACAGTATAAGTGTCACGGGTGACGCAGTTTAGCTAGATTTGTTTATAGCATCAGGGCACCCGCCGTATTTTATCCAATAAAGGTTTAACCCCCTGATCCCACAGCGGGTGATCAAAGTTAGATTTTAGCGTCAGATAGGGTCTGCGTCGCCCCAGGCAGCATCAGATCAGTGCTAGTACTGCTAACACCCACGCACGCACCATATGCCTCCCTTAGTAGTATAGTGTCTGAACGGATCAATATCTGATCTGATCAGATCTATACTAGTGTGCCCAGCAGTTTAAGGTTCCCAAAAACGCAGTGTTAGCGGGATCATCCCAGAAACCTGCTAGCACTTGCGTTTAGCCCCTCCGCCCAGCCCAGCCCACCCAAGTGCAGTATCAATCGATCACTGTCACTTACAAAAGACAACACACATAACTGCAGCATTCGCAGAGTCAGGCCTGATCCCTGCGAATGCTAACAGTTTTTTTGGTAACGTTTGAATCAGTCGCTGACAGTCAGGAGCTTTTTTACCAGTGATTCCCACTAGTGTACCACTAAATTTAGAGCCCAGAATGGCAAATCGAAGGTACAGTAGTAAAGAGGCCTACACGTTTCTGAGCATGACAGATAGTGAAGAGGAAGTCACTCATCTGTCAGATTCAGGCTCAAAATACGATCCTGTAGATGACAGAGGCACCCTGACAGATAGCTATGATGACGGAGTTGTGGTCCCTGCCAAGGTCAGGCATACCAGACCCCGATCTCCTTCTGCTGTCATTGAGGTGCAAGAACTGCAGGTCCCTAGTATGGAGCAGAGAGCCAGTACTAGCGCCGCTATTCCTTCTGGTGAAATGGCAAGCACCAGCGGCCTAGTACATCCTGGTTGTACATCCAGCACTGCAGTAACACTTGGTGATGTGGCGAGTCCCATAAGTGCAGTTCAAGCTGGCGAGGTGGCAAGCACGAGTAGTGTCCCGCTGCCACCAAGAAGAGAAAGACAGGCCCATCGAGCCCATAGTGCCCTTCCTGCTGCATTCGCCAATCCTAATTGGGAACCCACCACTTCTGCAGCACCCGTACTTCCCCCATTCATTGGCCAACCCGGAATTCAGGTGGAAACAGTTGATTTTACGTCACTTGATTTTTATTCGCTGTTTTTCACCGAAGATCTCGATAGATCTATTTTGACCAAAGCAATTTATGTGCTGGTCAATTCATCGCCGCTAATCCCCAGCTGACCCTTGCCAGAGATTGGACACCAATTACGGTCTCTGAATTTAAGACCTTCCTGGGCCTATCCCTCCTCATGGGCATAACTAAAAAGAGTGAGTTGCGGTCATATTGGTCCACTGACCCAATTCATCATATGCCCGTGTTCTCTGCCTCCATGACCAGGACACGATACGAGCATATCTTGAGGTTCATGCATTTCAACAACAATGAACTCTGTCGTCCTCGGGGTGACCCTAAATTTGATTGGCTCTACAAAATTCGGCCCCTCGTAAACCACTTCAACCAACGTTTTGCAGCCTTGTTTACTCCCCATCAAGTTGTCTGCGTTTATGAGTCCATGATTACGTTTTCTGGCCGCTTGTATCTTCCCAGCAAGCGTGCCAGATATAGGGTCAAGATGTATAAGCTCTGTGACAGTGGGAGAGAGCCTGCTTGAGATGTAATAATTTGCTCACTGTGAAGTGGAGGGATAACAAGAATGTTTTCGTTCTTTCCTCCCTTCACGCAGACACGACTGTCCAAATTACTACGGTGACTGGTGTTGTGGAGAAACCCCTCTGTGTCCACGAATATAACCTCAATATCCGAGGGGTGGACCTCAACGACCAGTTGTTGGCGCCATACCTAATTGCCCATAAGGTCAGACGCCGGTATAAAAAAGTGTCTGTATACTTATTTCAATTGGCTTTGCTGAACGCTCATGTGCTATACAGAGCTTCAGGACAAACTGGATCATTCCTTAAATTCCAAGAAAAGACCTTCAGAGCCCTTCTATTTCCAGACGATGCTCTGGCCCAACTTCCCAACGCAAATGCAGTAACCCGGCTGCATGAGAGGCATTTTCCACATGTCCTCTCTGGTGCCCCTACTCAAAGAACACCCCAAAGAAGATGTCATGTAGAAAGTGCGGATGATGATGGCCATCACATTTTGAGAGACCCTAATCTGCGACATTCAGTTTATAGTTTTTTTAACAGTTTTTATAAAAGTGAAAAAAAAATCACACACACAAAAACACAAAAAAAAATTTAAAAAGCCAAAAATAGTTGTGGTTGTATTGTTCTCTCTCTCTCTCTCTACTTTCCACTCTACTGTTCGCTCACTATTGTTCTATATCTATCGTTCTCGCTTGGTAATTATTTTTACTATGTTTTATTGTATTTGCTTTGCAGGTATGGTATGTTATACTGTAATGTTTGTTTTATTGTTAACCATCATTTGCTTAGCAGGTACGCCATTCAGCTGCAGCGCGGATTTATTTATCTTGACAGCAACAGCGTTTGCTCCCACGATAGATAAAGCTGTGACTTCAGCGCTGTAGGAGGTGATTTCACCACCACAGTTAAAAAAAAGAGCATATATGCCGAAGCATGGGGGCAGCAGGGGTGGAGGAGCGATTTGCTCCTAACTTTTGAGGCGGATGCCCCCATGCTTCGGCATATATATATTTTAGGCACAGATTGCTTTAAAAAATGTTTTATTTTTTACTATGTTTTTTTTGTACTTGCTTTGCAGGTATGGTATCTCTTACTGTTATACTGTAATGTTACTTTGTTTTATTGTTAGCCATTATTTGATTAGCAGGTACGCCATTCAGTTGCAGCGCAGATTTATTGATCTTGACAGCAACAGCGTTTGCTCCCACGATAGAAAAGGCCGTGACCATCACAGTTAAAAACAAAATGGTGCATGTATAGCCATCATTAGAAGTAGGTGGATGAAGGGAGGTATTCTAATGGTGGGCAAAATTAGAAAAAGTGTGTTTTTTTTCCTGAGTATGGGGATACCATATGTGTGAGACTTTTTGGGAGCCTAGCCGTGTATGGGACCCTGAATACCAACCACTGCCTTCAGGCTTTCTAAGGGTGTAAATTTTTGATTTCACTCCTCACTGCCTATCACAGTATCAGAGGCCATGGAATGCCCAGATGGCACAAAACTCCCCCAAATGACCCCATTTGGAAAGTAGACACCCCAAGCTATTTGCTGAGAGGTATGGTGAGTATTTTGCAGACCTCGCTTTTTGTCACAAAGTTTTGAAAATTGAAAAAAGAAAAAAAAAATTTTTTTTTTCTTTCTTCATTTTCAAAAACAAATGAGAGCTGCAAAATATTCACAATGCCTCTCAGCAAATAGCTTGGGGTGTCTACTTTCCAAAATGGGGTCATTTGGGGGGGATTTGTGCTATCTTGGCATTTTATGGCCTTTGAAACTGTGATAGGTAGTGAGGAGTGAAATCAAAAATTTACGCCTTTAGAAATCCTGAAGGCGGTGCTTGGATTTCGGGGCTCCGTACGCGGCTAAGCTCTCAAAAAGTCCCACACATGTGGTATCCCCGTACTCAGGAGAAGCAGTAGAAATTATTTTGGGGTGTAATTCCATATATGCCCATGGTATGTTTGAGCAATATATCATTTAGTGACAACTTTGTGCAAAAAAAAAAAGTTTGTAATTTTAACGCAACTTGTGGCAAAATATAAAATATTCCATGGACTCAACATGTCTCTCTGCAAATAGCTTGGGGTGTCTACTTTCTAAAATGGGGTCATTTGGGGGGGGGGGTGCCATCTTGGTCTTTTATGGCCTTCAAAACTGTGATAGGTAATGAGGAGTGAAATCAAAAATTTACGCCCTTAGAAATCCTGAAGGCGGTTATTGGTTTTCAGGGCCCCGTACGCGGCTAGGCTCCCAAAAACTCCCACACATGTGGTATCCCCGTACTCAGGAGAAGCAGCAGAAATTATTTTGGGGTGTAATTCCACATATGCCCATGGCATGTGTGAGCAATATATCATTTAGTGACAACTTTGTGCAAAAAGAAAAGTATGTCATTTTAACGCAACTTGTGGCAAAATATAAAATATTCCATGGACTCAACATGTCTCTCAGCAAATAACTTGGGGTGTCTACTTTCCAAAATGGGGTCATTTGGCTGGGTTTTGTGCCATCTTGGCATTTTATGGCCTTCAAAACTGTGATAGGTAGTGAGGAGTAAAAACAAAAGTTTACACCCTTAGAAATCCTGAAGGCAGGGCTTGGTTTTCAGGGCTCCCAAAAATCCCATACATGTGATATCCCCATACTCAGGAGAAGCAGCAAAATGTATTTTGGGGTGCAATTCCACATATAACCATGGCATGTGTGAGCAATATATCATTTAGTGACAACTTTTTGTAAAAAAAATTTTTTTTTGTTATTATTCAATCACTTGGGACAAAAAAATAAAATATTCAATGGGCTCAAAATTCCTCTTAGCAATTTCCTTAGGGTGTCTACTTTCCAAAATGGGGTCATTTGGGGGGGGGGGGGGGTTTGTACTGCCCTGCCATTTTAGCACCTCAAGAAATAAGATAGGCAGTTATAAACTAAAAGCTGCGTAAACTCCAGAAAATGTACCCTAGTTTGTAGACGCTATAACTTTTGCGCAAACCAATAAATATAGGCTTATTGACATTTTTTTTTACCAAAGACATGTGGCTGAATACATTTTGGCCTAAATGTATCACTAAAATTGAGTTTATTGGATTTTTCTAATAACAAAAAGTAGAAAATATCATTTTTTTCAACATTTTCGGTCTTTTTCCGTTTATATCGCAAAAAATAAAAATCACAGAGGCAATCAAATACCATCAAAAGAAAGCTCTATTTGTGGGGAAAAAAAGGATGCAAATTTCGTTTGGGTACAACATTGCATGACCGCGCAATTACCAGTTAAAGCAGTGCAGTGCCACATTGTAAAAAGTCCTCCAGTCACTAAGCTGCCAAATGGTCCGCAGCTGAAGTGGTTAACTATGCTGTATTTTATTTTGTATAATTATATATTCATACAAGTGTATCATAGTACATTGTGTCCTGTATCACAGGTTGACACTCTTTACAACGTGATTTGTAATCAATAAATAATTCTATGAATGATATGAATAAGGTATCCATTCAATGACATGCCTCATACAAAGTTCCATTCCTTTCTCTTTTCTGCTGTTTAATACATATTAGGGATGGAGGCTTGCCACTGCTACAATCAGGTTGTGTCAGGTCGCACTAGTATATGGTGAAGAGTAATAGGGCGTACACACGGTCGGACTTTGTTCGGACATTCCGACAACAAAATCCTAGGATTTTTTCTGATGGATGTTGGCTCAAACTTGTTTTGCCTACACACAGTCGCACAAAGTTGTCGGAATTTCCGATCGACAACCACACGGTCACGTACACCACGTACGACGAGACTAGAAAAGGCCGGTTCAGAAACAAGCGTGGCACCCTTTGGGCTCCTTTTGCTAATCTCGTGTTAGTAAAAGTTTGGTGAGAGACGATTCGCGCTTTTTCAGACTCGTGGCTTTCAGATCGTTTTCTGCCGTTCAGTTTGTGCTTGTGGGTTTGTATCTGCTCTTCAGTGCGTGCAAGCAAGTTCCGCGTGACTTTAAGTAGTCATTGTATTCTTGTTCGTTCGTTACTGGTTTTCAGGTCGCTCTTCACAGGCCTTGCTGTTCTTCAGTGCGTTCTGTTACTTCGTTCTGAGCAGCCGACCGTTTTCTAGCCATGTTTCGTATGCGTACTCCTCGTAGAGTTCGTGCTGTGCGGGGGCTTGGTGTTGGGGTCCTGACCTTGACACAAGTCCGGTCCATGAACAGGGTGGGGAGGAGTTCATGGACCAAGAATTTGTTGCTTCAGCGTGACCAGTTCTGTCATATGCCTTTGCTCCGTGAGATCCGTGAGAATAATCCTGATGATTTCAGGAACTTTCTCAGGATGACGGACCCCGTGTTTCACCATTTGTTGGCTTCGCTGACCCCCTATATTAGCAGGCAGGATACCTGCATGAGGCAAGCCATCACTGCGGAGCAGAGGTTGGTCGCTACCTTGCGGTATTTGGCCACAGGGAGAAGCCTGCAGGACCTCAAGTTCTCGACAGGCATCTCCCCCCAGGATCTGGGGATCATTATCCCAGAGACCTGTTCTGCCATCATCCAGGTCCTGCAGAAGGAATATATGAAGATAAGATTTTTATCCTTTTATATCCCATTTTATTGTATTGAATGTTTGGTAATATATTGTATTTCTTTCCTCATTCCGTAATTACCATGATTTTAATATGCTGTGAATGTCCCCTTTGTCCTCATGCATGCTGGATTTTTATATAATTATTATTTTATGTCCTTCATACCTATTTGCCCTTCAATAACCTCCCAGCATGGTGTCTCCTGCCCTATATTCACCTCATGTAGTCACTTAACAATGTATTTTATCAGCTCCATAGTAGTGCTTTACCCCAAACACCCCCTAAAATGTTTGGAAATGTTATTTTTTATTTAAATTCAGGCAGAGTGCCAGAGGCTTTTTTTTGTGGTGTCCCCAAATTTTTTGTAACCTTCCCTCCCCCAACTGCTAAGTCAGCTGATCCCAATTCTCTATCCTCAATCATCTATCTGCTGACTTTGCCAAACCCATACACACTATACCCACCTCTTTACTGGTCAGATTTATGGATGAATTCCCCAAAGCATGTAGTGCAAGGGCCTGCCTGTATACTTTCCAATGGTACTGTTTAAAGTTCTTGTATCCTATTATTATCTTGATAGGTAATAGCAGAATGTTCAAATGTGCTCAAATGTGTACAATGTGTATTTATATCTTTGTATTATGACACTTCTTACCTGTCCAGTGGTCTGCCAATAGTGTAACTAAGGAGGGTCTGTTCCAAGTAATACCCTGTATTTAGGCATTCATCTCTCAATGAAGTGAAGAGGGTTACCTGTCCAAGAGTTCCCCCCCTATAATGTTAGAAATGGCCCATGAGGGGGGGAGGGGGAATATGATAGGTGTACCTTATACTTTGTTGTTGTTAAATTCCCCTTAATAAATGCTATCTGGAGGTTGCCCCATAATGTTTGTGTCTAATCTGCTTGCCATGTTTCTGTGAAAAAATAGTAATGTTTATTGTTTTTTCCTCAACAGTTTCCTTCCACGCCACAGGAATGGCAGACTGTGGCCTCCCACTTTGCCCAGCGGTGGGACTTTCCTAACTGCGGAGGGGCAATTGATGGGAAATACGTCCACATCGTCCCACCACTCAACTCGGGCTCGTACTATTATAATTACAAGGGGTTTAATAGTATAGTGATGTTGGCGGTGGTGTCGGCTAATTACGAGTTCTTGTATGTGGACGTGGGGAAGAATGGCCGGATGTCCGATGGTGGAGTGATCGCCCAGACGGAGTTCTACAGGTGTCTCCAGAATGGCAGCTTGGACTTGCCACCTCCAGAGGACAATGTTGAAGGTCTCCCATTTGTGTTCGTTGCTGATGAAGCATTTGCGCTGGGGGACCACCTGATGAGGTCCATTCCCGATGAGGACCCTCACCCCAGAACAGAGGGTTTTTAATTACCAGCTGGCCAGAGCCCGAAGAGTGGTGGAGAACACATTTGGAATCCTGGCCAGCCGGTTCCGATTATTTCTCGCACCCATCCATATGGCGGAGTATAAACTGAACCATATAATACTTGCCTGCTGTGTTCTCCATAATTTTTTAAGAAAACATTCAGCCAACTATGCTGGCTCAGTTGGGCCTGAGGCCGGAATCCCAAATCCATCAACACTGACGGCGCTTGAAAGTGGCCGTCCTGGCTTGCCCTCCCTGAGTGCCCGTGATGTCCGGTTACGCTACCTGGAGTTCTTTGCGGGTAGGGGGCTATCAATATGCCAGACAATCTGTGAAACCTTTTTCAAATAAAAAACAACCAAAAGAAATTCTTTGTGGACATTTACTGCTTGTGTTTGTTTTAGCTGACCCTGACAGAAATGTGTTGAGTGCAGAAAATGTCGTGATTGGGTAACCTTATAAAAAACAGTGTTGGCTGGTACTTCCTAAATGGAAAAACACATTTCACTACAAGTGCACTTGCAACTGCACTGAACCTGCACTTGTAGTGCAAAGTGTATTTGCCCTTAGGAAATAACCCCCATTTTTGCATAAAACAGCAATTACATCACCCCAAAAGTGTTGTAGTGTTGACACAATAATCCACACATTCTTGAGTAAGCCACTTTTTTATACCTGCACAATCACATGTGCATTTACGAAAGGTTTTTAAAACAAACCAACATGTTTGTTGTATAACAATTTTGCAGTAGCATTATCAAAAATCGAAATATCCATTTCAGATAAAACAGGCCTGTGTAAAACCAACAAGAAAGCCAAAAAACTTGAACTTACAAAGTTCACATATGGTAAAACCTGAAGGCTATATCAGACATCAGTATTTAGGAACTGGGTTTGATATAGCGTTCAGATGGGGGGAAATCACCCCTGGAAAAGCCAAATTTGGAAGATGCACACCAATTTACGAATGTCAACATGTGCTATCTGCCATCAGGGGGGATCAAGGGACGTGTTTTGGGGGAGCAAGCCCTTCCTCAACGCGACTTTATAATTGAGGAAGGGGTTGCACCCCCAAAACGCGTCCATTGATCTCCCGTGATGGCAGATAGCACATGTTGGCACACTGTGTGCATCCTCCAAATTTGGCTTTTCTAAACATTGAAAAAATTTTTGCAAGATTGGACCACAAGAAAACAGGTGATTTTGTGGAGTTTAAATTCGCCCCAAAACATCAATGATGTTATTATTTTTTTTAATAACATCACTGATTTGTTGCTGTATGTTGTGCAATTCGAGATTACACCCCATGATCTCCCCGATCAGTATCTGGGCACTTTCAGATGTGAAACGTTCTCTCTCCCTCACATCACGATCACCTAAAAAGAAATAAAGAACAAAAAAAAAAAGGTCTCAAAAATCTGCCACCATCCATCTCTTTTACCTGAGCCTGTGGTCGCAGACACTCACCTGTTGTGGTGCCAATCTCCACCACATCTTCTTCTTCCTCCTGCTCAGCTTCTTGGGTTTGCGGTATTTCCCCTTCTTCCAGAGGTGGGGGGTCTGTGTTCTCCTGGGATGAGGGGTGTCCTCCGAGTCTTTTCTCCCCTATGTAAAACAAAAATGGTATACTTAGCACACAGATATTTGATGGCAGAACTAGAAATAGGAAACATTGCTTGGAAGTGGGGTACAATTGTCTATTTTAGCCGAGTTCCAAGATGTATATTTTTTATTGGCCTTTGTCAAGCTGCAATACTTTACCTGTTTAGTACAAGCTTCACAGATGTAGCCTCCCCTATAGTATACACTGGAGCACCTGTGTGCCCCCCCTACTAAAAATGGTGTTCTTGTGTCCCACACTAGTGCTCCAGTGTCCAGATGTGAAAACAGCTGCTCAGTGTCCTCTCCTTACACACAATCTAGTTGGCATTTCATTCTAGTAACAAACCCATCTACACAAACAAATATTTGGCATCCAAGTAGGCCCCAAAAAATGTGTGAAAATGCATATGGCCTAAACAATGGTGTTCTAGAGGCCGAAAGAAAAATGTTTGATACGAACGAATAATGGGCCCATGAACATTAAAGTTGCCCTTTTAAAGGTTACAATTAATAAAAGCATATGGAGCAGAACGAACGGAATAAAGACAGAAAGAATAGGAACACAGCACAACTACTTACTTTTTTGCAGCACTCTCCGGATCTTTCGGTACTGCTCTGGCTCTCTCAACTTCAGGTCCGACCACCGCTTCCTGAGCTGATCTTTAGATCTTTGTACCCCGAAATTCCTCTCAAGACTCCTGACCACTTTCGCCATGATCTTGGCCTTTCGGATGTTGGGGATGTTGGGGTTGTATGTATGGGGCCCATATTTTCCGTCATAGTCGGACTTCCTCATGATGTCGACCATCTCCAACATCTTCCCAAACGACATATTTGTGGCCTTAAAACGTCTCCTTCTGGATCGGGACGTGCCTGGATCCGGGCTTTCCTCCTCCTCCTCCTCGTTGCTATAATTAGCACACACCTGCTCTAAATCCGCCATCATGCTCTTCAACCACTGCGCCGAACGAAAGGGGCGGGGAATAGACTAGAAAGAACGTCAGGGGCGGGCGGAGTTACACGCATGCGCAGTGTGTATAAAGCGTAACACGCGTGCGTATTACGTACGATCTGTGAGCGGAGGAAGGAGCATTGGACGCGCCGATCGTAAGAACGAAGGTAAGAGACAAACTTGTGCCTATACTGCTTCTAGATTGAGGACTATATTGTAACAAGATTAGGAGAGTTTTGTCTGACATTAGGCTTTGTCTTGTGTTGTGTCTTGCAGTGAACATGGATATCTTAATGAAAGACAATGACTTCATGTCAGTATTCGTAGAGATGCTAAGTGAGCTGCCCTGTCTGTGGGAGATTACTCACCCCCATTTCAAGAACCAAGCAAAGAGGAAGGCAGCACTGGAGCAATTGTGTAAAATTGTGAAGCAGGTGATCCCCATGGCAGACATCACCTATTTAAAGATTTTCATTGGTGGCCTGAGGAGCACATATCTGAGGGAGCGCAAGAAAGTCCTGGATTCACAGAGATCCGGAGCAGCAGATGACATCTATGTCCCCAGGATGTTGTACTACGACAGGCTGCAGTTTCTGGCAGGCCAGACTGAACCCAGGCCATCCCTCTCAAGTCTTCCTTCCACGCTTCCTTCCCCCCCGGCTGAGGCTTCTGACGCCCAACCTGGGCCTTCCAGGCGATATGTGGAGGAGCCCAGATTGAGCCAGGTATAGCATTCCTCTAAATATTTCTGCTTGTCCAATCAATGATGTTAACTAGATGTTAGTTGGGAGTACTAATTTATGATTGTGATTGATGATGCAAAACATTACAAGTATGTCCCTTTTTCATACACAGGGAAGTCTCAGCCAGGAGGTGGCCGGGCCGAGCCGGCTGGCTGATATCAAGGTCCCTCCACCCCCCCTGAAAACAGAAAGTGGCAGTAGGAGGAGTACCCTAGAGGAGGCTGCTATAGCATTCTTTTGGAAGGCTACAGAGGTCCTGGGAGCACCCCACACCATGCAGGAGAACATTGCTGCCTTCATAGCCTATATAATGCAGAGGATGGAGGAGGGCCAAAAAGTCTTGTGTGAGGCCCTTATATCAGAGGCTCTGGAGAAAGGTATGAGGGGCCAAATTACACCTCACACACATCTTTGGGATGGTCCTCCTCCTCCTCCTGCAGGTCCTCCTCCTCCTCCTCCCTCTCCTCCAGGTCCTCCCAGTCCTCCTCCAGGTCCCCCCAGTCCTCCTCCTCTTCCAGGTCCTACTCCTTCTCCTGCCACATCTCCAACTGCACAGCCACAGCCCGGAAGGAAGCGTGGAAGGAAGACCAGACAGTGATTGCCCTGGGTTCAGTCTGGTCGGCCAAAAGATGCAGCCTCTTGTGGTACCACAGCCTGGGGACACACATGTCATCTGCTGCTATCTGGATCTCTGCAAATTCTGGACCAGACTGCCCTCCCTTAGATATAGACTCCTCAGGCCACCAATTTTGATGTTGAAGAATTGATGTCTGCCGTGGGGGTCCCAGGCTTCGCTAATTTCTCATGTTGATCCAGTGTTGCCTTCCTCTTTGTTTGGTTCTGATCCCTTAATAAAGGATTTTTGTTTTGAATTATACTCTCCTATGTGTTTTACTTCAAAAATGACAGTTGGTTTGTGAGGATTCAGGTACATTTCAAATATACAATGTGAAATGAACAAGGGTCACCAACAACAAACAATCTCCTGGAGATTAAATAATAAAATATATCAATGGTGTTGGGGTAACTTGACACACAAAACACAGACAAAAATATTCTGGAGTAAAAATAAAAATAACATTGAACAAAGATCAGCCTTGGAAAAAATCCAAACATTAAAAGAAAAAAAAAGGCTGAAAATCCCAAAAAATAAAAATAAAAAAATATATAAAACTGTCAGATGTGACAACTAATAACAATATATTCAGGGAATCCCACTAAAAAAAACACAAATAAAACTTTGTGAGAAGTGTGTGTGAATATGAGCAGCAAAACTACTTCATTCTTGTCACATTATAAAGAAAAAGAGAGTGCGCTGTATTAAACCATTTTTAACATTGCAGCGTGATGAAAGTGCTGTATCCATTGCGAACGCTAAGTTTACCAGAACGAGCTGTCCCGTGTCGGAATTTCTTCTGAGCATGCGTGGCACTTTGTGGGTCGGAACAGGCCACACACGGTCGGAATTGACGCGATCGGATTTTGTTGTCGGAAAATTTTATCTCCTGCTCTCCAACTTTGTGTGTCGGAAAATCCGATGGAAAATGTCCAATGGAGCCCACACAAGGTCGGAATTTCCGACAACACGCTCCGATCGGACATTGTCCATCGGAAAATCCGACCGTGTATGGGGCATAAGTCTGATAAACTGGTAAAGAGGCAGCCGGGTGGGCTGGTGGAGAAGCAGCCAGGTGGGCTGGCAATTCCTGCAGTTGGTAGAGCTGGGACCAATATCTACAAGGGAGTTGGAGGCACTCTAGGAGGCAGTCTACAACACTTTGTGCTACTTTCTAAAGGACTGAGAGTTCCTAATCCTTAAAGTGTTACTAAACTCACAACAGTAAAATCAGTCCATAGATGCAGCATAGCATGCTTGTTATACTCACTGTGGAACTTAAGGGGTTAATCCTCTGCATTGTGTAAAAAAGGCTGTTTTATCCTGTATGCACAGATCCTCCCCTCCTGCACATAAATACATAAATGAGTTTGTCAAAAACCTTAAAGAGGAAGTAAACCCTGATGGGTTTACTTCCTCTTTGTTTCCCTGCAAAGGTAAAGCATAATATGCATCGCATAGTAGCCCATTATGTGTCACTTACCTGACACAGGAGCCTGGGATGTCACCACTGTCCCCTCTGCTATGGAGCGTCCATCTTCTTTCCGGGTATCGTGGCTCCGGCGCTGTGATTGGCCGGAGCCGTGATGACGTCACTCCCGCGCATGCGCACGGGAGCCGCCACTAACGGCATATCGCCGTTAGCAGCGGCATGCTCAGTGAGCCTGCGCGCCGCATGCGCCGTAGACAGCGGTGCCTGTCTTTTTGCAAATATATTTCTTGGACCTACAGGTAAGCCTTAATCTAGGCTTACCTGTAGGCCAAAGTGGTCTGTAAGGGTTTACAACCACTTTTAAAGATCAGCAACGTTCCCTGGGAGATCCGAATGGAGGACTTCAGCTGCTGAGACAAAATATAAGCAAGTGAGTAACACACTCCCAAACCAAATCCCATAGGGAGAGAGTCCAACATCCCCTTAGGGGCTTGATAAAATATAAGAAAACATTCAGACAAAAGTTTTCTAGTTTCTTACTCTACTTTGTCCGCTACATTGTAGACAGTAGGGAGTGTAAAAATAAAACCTCAAAACTTCTAGTAAGGACTCTCCTATAAAAATGATTTCCTCTGTTACTCTCTGTAGATTCTGCACTCTATCTTTACAAACTACTACTTTTTTACTGTGGCCTTTGCAGTAGTATTTGCCACTGGACATCCAGAAAACATGTCCATACAGACAAAATGCATACTCGTAAGATCCTGACTTGGGCATCTGGATATATCTTTTTGTAATCTCTGGAAGGGATGTTCAGCTTTTGGTAACACCTTTGGTAACAGGTAAAACAAGAAGTGGTATGTTATAAAAACAACTGTGGAGAACCCTGGCTCTATCCCATGCTCATTTACTAAGGCAGCCATAACTGCTTGTGACTGATGACACGGTCCATGTGTCAAGCTGGAGGGAAAAGAGTGGCTGGCAGACATAAATGATCACCTTTTCCAAAGTCCTGTTTCATAAGAAGCTGCCCCCTGTGGACCACTTCTCGTTCTGGGGTCCTTAAAGCGGAGGTTCGCTGAAAAAAAAATATTAAAAGCCAGCAGCTACAAATACTGCACAAATACAGCTACAAATACTGCACAAATATAAGTACAAATATTACCTGTCCAGGGAGCCCGCAATGTCGGCAGCCGAAGCCGATCCGTCCTTCGGCTCTCGGCTGCTGCCGCCGCCATCCTCGGTAAGGGAATAAGGAAGTAAAGCCGTGCGGCTTCACTTCCTGGTTCCCTACTGCGCATACGCGAGTCGCGCTGCGCGTCCTCTCAGGTCCCTGCTTTGTTCTGGGACCTGGGGGGAGGACGGGGTAGGCGCCGGAAGTGGCATAGGTCACCGCAAGCGCTGCGGTGATCTATGCCAGGAAGTGGGAGCAAATACTTGTATTATGTAGACAGGTATCTGCTCCCTCCTCCCCCTGAAAGGTGCCAAATGTGACACCGGAGGGGGGGAAGAATCCAAAAAGTGGAAGTTCCATTTTTGGGTGGAACTCCACTTTAAAGTTGAATTATTAATCCCAGCTATACTGGGCCAGAACTAGGGTGGAATCTGTGAGTTGCAAGTGCCCGGGGCTGTAATGCAGCATCCTTAGTCACCTGGTCTGCTTCCATGTGTGAGTTTTAAAGTTAATATGGCTACCTCAGCAAGAACCTGGAAGGCTGAAAACAGCCAATCAAATTAACTTGGCATGCTTGATTGGTTTACCTGCCGAAGTAAAAACAAACTTCTGGCCCTTCAAATGGAACCAAAAGCTCTCAATATCTCAATTATTTATATGAATATACACTCTTTTTATAGCTCACAGGCTTTGCTAAAACATGGAGCTCTGCTTCTGGTGCTGGGGGAAAGGATCCAATGACTCTGAATACAGAGTATTCTTCTGGGTGATAAACTGCATCCTCAGTATAAATCCGGGAATAACTCCACAAAAGATAAAATATCTGGGTCTTCAGGGAGTGTGTCCTGCACTGGACTCACAGCAGCTGATTCCTTCATCATCAATTTAACACATGTGGCTTTCCTTTTTCTCCAGCCTCCTCCAATAGAGGCAATAAGGTGGCTGGATTCAAATGTACGCATTTTTCATTGTTAGATTTGTACATAAACAAACAAAACAAATTCATATTTTGAACCTTTCAAAACATTTAGTTAGATATTTGCTGTGCAGAATGTGGAACCATTAAAAATGAAATATTTGACCAAAATAATGTCTGTAACTTTTTGTCTAATAGCACCTTTGCATAAAGCTACAGCTCTGATATATCGGGGTGAACCCTTCATTACTGGGTCCAGCTTGCATAAATATATTACAATGGCTTGTTTTCTATCATGCTGTTTGTGTAAGAACTCCAGTTTCATGTTTCAAAAAGACAACCTTTTCCTGACAATATTATAATAAATAACAATACCCTGCGGTCATGGAGAGATGTCCATAAATCCAAAATATTCTTCTGCTTATACCACGGCACTTACAAGGAAAAGGGGCACATCATTTCACAATCCACACATTCTGCTTTGGATTTCAAAAAAATCAAAATAAATAAAAACAAAAAGACCAACAATCTGTATGATGGACCAGAAAGCATCAAAAACTATAAAACAACTGGCTGCAGGTGGCATCTGTCCTAACAGAGTGTGTGGACTGGATGTGATGGGTCTGTTATATTTAACCACTTGCTTACTGGGCACTTAAACCTCCCTCCTATCCAGACCAATTTTCAGCTTTCAGTGCTCTCACACTTTGAATGACAATTACTCAGTCATACAACACTGTACCCAAATGATTTTTTTGTCCTTTTTTTCATATGTAGCGCTGGTAGATTTGCGATCTACCATCTGATAGGTAAATTTAGTAAATTGTTCGTTAGGAAGGTTAGATTTGCCTCTGTTCCAGCTTGGCTGACGTTGCGTATGTTTCCATACTGAGCCGTGGGTGTCGCTGTTGCCGCTGGCTGGTGTTGGAAAGGCAGCGTGTCTAAGTGTATGGATGCTCTTCTGTCCTGAAGACAACTTGGTGGAGGTGGTCCTCCGAGTTGCATTCTGGGCGAGGGTATTTATGGGACAAACGCCATATTTTGGGGTTCGTTTTTACAGCCACCTGCTGGCCCTCCTGGCCGACAGGTATGCATTAGAGAGCTATCTCGTGGTCCTCCGTTCCAGGGGCCCACGTCGCTGCAGTGCAGGGGTGGGCCCAGAAGCTTGTCTGGGGCCTACCACAGCGGCGGAGGAATGGTCCTGAGCTGTCTATCAAGAGTGAAGAAGCTGGACAACCGAGGAGATCCCAGGGGAGGACCCGTCATGGAAGGATCATGCAGCGTGCTGGTCTGGAGAGGGGCCTGGTGACTCGGTTGGAGGACGTATCCTAAAGTAATTATACAGCATAGTGTTGCTGGGTGTGGGTTAAAGGTTAAAGCACTGTGACTGACATTCATCGTAGAAAGAACCAATACATCCTGTGGCAGAGGATCGTACGGGTTCATCCCAAACAAGTCTGTGGCAGAGACTTTTGTTCGTGCTACGTACTGGCTGCTAGGCAAGTGAGAGAGGCCTATCCAGGCATGCAAGGAGTGTGTCCCACCAAGGGAGTGCATTCTACTGAAATATTCAACCCCAAAGAACATTTGTCAAGGACCTTACTAAAAAGCTATTTGAGTTTTCCCCTGCAGTTTTCCTTCTACCTCTTTCCTGCTAATTCCTTCATTGATGGTTTAATAAAGCATTGAAAACGTACTCAAGTGTTGGTGCGTGTGTCGTCCAGAGGTAAACTCAACGGAACCCTAGACCCGGTGCCGGTGAAATAGAGGGAAGGAGATTGAAGGTAACAAGCCCGCTTAAACCAGCAGCTCCACCGAGAGTTATTGCTACACATACAAATAGAGCTTTCTTTTGGTGGTATTTGATCACCTCTGGGTTTTTTATTTTTTGCGCTATAAATGAAAAAAGACCGGAAATTTTGAAAAAAAAAAAATTTTCTTCATTTCTGTGAAAAATTTTTGCAAATTAGTAATTTTTCTTCATAAATTTTGGCCACAATTTATAATGCTACATATCTTTGGTAAAAATAACCAAAAATTAGTGGAAATTATTTGGTCTGTGTGAAAGTTTTAGAGTCTACAAGCTATGGTGCAAATCATAAAAAAAATATCTCATCTGATGTACTGGTGGCCTATCTCATTTCTTGAGACCCTAACAAACCAGGAAAGTACAAATGCCCCCCAAAAACCCCTTTTTGGAAAGTAGACTTTTCAAGGTATTTAGTTAGAGGCATGGTGAGTTATTTGAAGTTGTAATTTTTTTCCTACAATTCTTTGCAAAATTGAGATCCCCCCCCCACACACACAAAATTGTCATTGTAATAGCTTAGTTCTCTCACATGGCATGTGTATACCACAAATGTAACCCCAAAATACATTCTGCTACTCCTCCTGAGTATAGCGATACCACATGTGTGGGACTTTTTCACTGCCTGGCCACATACAGAGGCCCAACATGCAGGGAGCACCACCAGGTGTTCTAGGAGCATAAATTACCGTATTTATCGGCGTATAACACGCGCCGGCGTATAACACGCGCCGGCGTATAACACGCACCCCAAGTTTAGGAAGGAATTTTAAGGAAAAAAACTTTTAGGAGGGAAGTTTAAGGAAAAAAAAACTTACATTTAAATGCCCATCAAAGCAGCCTTATCAATGTCCATCTGCAGCCTTGTCCATCATTGCATAATAATCAGTGACCATTTGCAGCCTCTGCCCAGTGCCATTTGCAGCCTTTTTGCCCAGGGCCATTTGCAGCCATTTGCCCTGTGTCATTTGCAGCCATTTGCCCTGTGCCATTTTCAGCCATTTGCCCAGTGTCATTTTCAGCCATTTGCCCTGTGTCATTTGCAGCCATTTGCCCTGTGTCATTTTCAGCCATTTGCCCTGTGTCATTTGCAGCCATTTGCCCTGTGTCATTTTCAGCCATTTGCCCAGTGTCATTTTCAGCCATTTGCCCTGTGTCATTTGCAGCCATTTGCCCTGTGTCATTTGCAGCCATTTGCCCTGTGTCATTTGCAGCATGTAATTTAAAATTACCGCCGCCGCCGAGATAGATAGAGCCTGTGTACTCAGCTGTACTCGGCTCGTCTCGCAGTCCCGCCCAGTCCCGCCCCTTGGCCCGGCTCCTGTGATGGACATAGCGCAGGTCCAATGGCGGGCTGCGAGCGGAGCCGAGCCTAGCCAAGTACACAGTACGGCTCGGTCTTTTTAGGCAGCGCTTGCAGTCCCCTCAGAGACAGCAGGGAGGAGGGCGAGTGGAGCAGAGTGTCTTTTTCGGCAGCGCTCGCTCCTCTTCCCCTCCGAGACAGCAGAGAGGCGGGACTGCGAGCGGTACACTCGGCTCGCTCTTTTTCGGCGCTACTCACTTCTCTTCCCCTCACAGACAGTGGGGATCGGCGTATAACACGCACGCACGATTTCCCCCTGATTTTAAGGGGAAAAAAGTGCGTGTTATACGCCGATAAATACGGTACACATCACATTTCTCAACCACCTATTACACTTTTGAAGGCCCTGGAGCACCAGGACAATGGAAACACCCACAAAATGACCCTATTTTGGAAAGCTAACACCCCAACGTATAATCTACAAGGCATGATGAGTCTTTTGAACTGTTCATTTTTTTCCAGAAGTTTTTGGAAAATGTGGGAAAAAAATGAAAACGCATTTTTTTTACACAAAGTTGTCCGTTTATAAGATATTTCCAACACATAGCATTTACATAGCAAAAATGACACCCCAAAATACTTTCTGCTACTCCTCCTGAGTATTACGATACCACATATGTGTGACTTTTTCACTGCCTGGCCACATAATTACACATCACATTTCTCAACCACCTATTACACTTTTGAAGGCCCTGGAGCACCAGGACAATGGAAACACCCACAAAATGACCCCATTTTGGAAAGCTAACACCCCAATGTATAATCTATGAGTCATAATGAAACCGCATTTTTTTTTACACAAAGTTGTCCATTTATAAGATATTTCCAACACATAGCATTTAGATAGCAAAAATGACACCCCAAAATACATTCTGCTACTCCTCCTGAGTATGGCGATACCACATGTTCGAGACTTCTACACAGCCTGGCCACATACAGAGATCCAACATGCAAGGAACATCGTCAGGTGTTCCAGGGACACATAGCATGCACATACCAAGAATTACACCTCAAAATACATTATGCTGAGCAAAGCGTAAACAAAAGATTACCTGTGGTTGTAGTAGCGCAGTTGTACACAGAAGGATAGCACTGGTCCAGGCAGCAGGCAGGGTTACTGTCCATATAAAGTCCAGGGTCAGTGCAGGCAGAGATATTGTCAGCAGTGCCAAAAATATTGGTCCTGGTAGTAGGCAGGTCCATGTAGTGTGGTCAGTGCGACAGGCAGAGGCATGATGGCAGTAAGTCCTACAGGCAGAAGTAGGGCCTCGTTCAGGACAGAATGAGGACAGGAGTAGAGGCTTCTCCCACCCAAATCTCTTTGAAGCCTCCGAGTCTCCAGACCCTAATCTAGGATTGAGAAAACAAAAAAAATTAAATTGCTTTCTTTATCCAGAAAAACAATTCTGGAGCCCCTTACATATGTGAGACCCCTGTGTTGAATCCCACTAGTCCAGTACTAGGGTACAAGATCATTCCAAGAGGCAGGCAAATATCATGGTCAAACAGTCCAAGGTCAGTTCCAGATCAGGCAGAGGTATGTACAGAATCGTTAGGCAGAAGCATGGTCAAATAACAGTCCAGGGTCAGTTCCAGATCAGGCTGAGGTATGTGCAGAATCGTTAGGCAGAAGCGTGGTCGAATCACAGGCCAGGGTCAGTTCCAGATCAGGCAGAGGTATGTACAGAATCGGCAGACAGAAGCGTGGTCGAATAACCAGCCAGGGTCAGTTACAGAGCAGGCAGTGGCACAAGGGGTGTGAGGGTAAATTGCAGAAACTGAGGCTTACGTTTACCATACTTCACTAATAATTTACTGAAGTATGGTAACGGCGAAAACATTCACCTATGCAGAGGCCTGGTTAGGAAGGACATTGTGCACAATAAAAAGATGTGTCTCTTCTGAATCCTGCTCTGGTACACACCTTACATTTTTTTTGCCGTCGTTGGCCTGTTGGTTTGGGAGGGATTTTATCGGGAAAGTGGCGTTCGGAGAGTCGACTTAGAACATCTGATCGGATATTTTCTGGTGGGCCGTTCGGGAATATAAGGGAAGTGAAAACTTACTCCTGGTAGCCAAGGAAGCGTTTGGGGTTTTGGGTGGAGTTACAATAAATTACATATGAATTATATATGGTCAATTGAAAAAAATAAATTGCGACTTTTTTATACCAATGGTATGTCCGTCTTGTGGCAAGGTATGGTTCCAGCATTTGGTCATTGAAGTCGACTCCCCCCATAAACAAATTATAATCATAGATGCATTTAGGTTTTTGTATGGGGCCATTCCTTCTGGGAATTTCCACGAAGGTATCATTGTGGATTGAAGACAACATGTAGACATCTCTTTTGTCCCTCCACTTCACTGCCAAAATCTCGTTGTTTCGTAGACTTGCCGTTTCTCCTTTTCTCAATTTCTTATTGACAAGACTTTGAGGAAAGCCCTTCCGGTTCTATTATACGGTGCCACATGCTAGCGTCTTCTTCCGGTGAAGGTTGTGGAAACAGGGGCAGAGATGTGTAGAAGTTGTCTACGTATAAATTGTAGCCTTTTTCCAGTAGGGGGTATATGAGGTCCCAAACAATTTTCCCACTTGATCCCAAGTAGTCTGGGCAATTAGGGGGTTGCAGCTGGGTGTCCTTCCCTTGGTACGCTTTGAAGGCATACATGTACCCTGTGACTCGGTCACATAATTTGTATACCTTCACCCCATAGCGGGCCCTTTTACTGGGAGTAAATTGTTTTATTTTAAGCCTGCCACTAAATTTAACAAGGGACTCATCCACACATATGTTTTGGTCCGGGGTAAACAGCTGGGGGAATACTTCAGAAAAATAATTTAGAAGCAGCCGAATTTTGAAAAGCCTGTCATAATTTGGGTCATTTCGGGGAGGGCACTGGGTATTGTCATTGAAATGAAGGAACCTCATTATCATGAGGTATCTGTTTCTGGGCATTACCTTGGAGAATACTGGCATGTGGTGGATGGGGTGGGTTGACCAATAGGACATCAAAGTGTTTTTTTTTTGTGAGTCCCATATTAAATGTGAGGCCTAAAAAAAACTTCAACTCCTCCACCATTAGGTTTCTCCACTCGTAGGGATGGGCATAGTAGGACGTTGGATTATTTAAAATAAATTGCTGTGCATAAAGGTTGCACTGGGCCACAATATTTGATAGCATGTCCTCGGTAAAAATTAAATCAAAAAAATTTATTGGGGAAAAATTCTCCGTATCCACCTGGACTCCTGGCTGGGCAGTGAAAGGGGGAATGTTAGCTTCTCCTGAATTAGGAGGAAGCCACAAGGGGTTCTGCAGGGCATAGGGAAGGCTGGCATGGGTCCTTGGCCTTTCTTGCCGAGGTACTGCGGTGCTGGTGGATGGTACTGCTGTGCTGGTGGATGGCACTGCGGTGCTGGTGGATGGCACTGCGGTGCTGGTGGATGCCACTGCCTCCTCACCAGAACGCCTTTGTTTGGCAGGCCGAATATCTTCCTCCTCTGAGTCACTCACTGTTCCACTACTGAGGACTGGCTCATAATTTATGTCCGACTCAGAATCAGAGTCTGAAAAAGAGAGCTCCCCGTTGCTCTCGTCAGCCTGGGAAAGTATTTGGAATGCCTCCTCGGCGGAAAAGCATCTTTTGGACATGGTTGCTGGTGGTGATGCCACTACACAGGTGTGTGCTAAGCCTGCACTGATGGGCACTGATGAGACGGCACTGATGAGCACAGATGGGCACTGAGGTGGCACAGAGGGGCACTGATGAGGTGGAACAGATCTGCACTGACGAGGTGGAACAGATGTGCACTGATGAGGTGGAACAAATGTGCACTGATGAGGTGGCACAGGTGGGCACTGATGAGGCGGCTCAGGTGGGCACTGATGAGGCGGCACAGGTGGGCACTGATGAGGCGACACAGGTGGGCACTGATGAGGTGGAACAGATGTGCACTGATGAGGTGGAACAGATGTGCACTGATGAGGCGGCACAGATGGGCACTGATTGGCACAGGTGGGCACTGATTGGCACAGGTGGGCACTGATGAGGTGGAACAGATGTGCACTGATGAGGTGGAACAGATGTGCACTGATGAGGTGGAACAGATGGGCACAGATTGGCACAGATGGGCACTGATGAGTTGGCACAGGTGCTCACTGATGAGGTGGCACCGGTGGGCACTGATGAGGTGGCACAGGTGGGCACTGAGGCGGAACAGATGTGCACTGAGATGGCACAGATGTGCACTGATGAGGTGGCACAGATGAGGTGGCACAGCTGGGCACAGATGAGGCAGCACAGATGGGGCGGCACAGATGGAGCGGCACAGATGGGCACTGATGAGGTGGCACAGAAGGGCACTGATGAGGTGGCACAGATGTGCACTGATTGATTGCACAAATGTGCACTGAGGCAACACAGATGGGCACTGATTGGCACAGATGGGCACTGATGAGGTGGCACAGGTGGGCACTGATGAGGTGGCACAGGTGGGCACTGATGAGGTGGCACAGGTTGGCACTGATGAGGTGGAACAGGTGGGCACTGATTGTGAAGATGTGCAAATGGACACTGATCACCGATGGTAGACAGGTGGGCACCGATTGGCACAGGTGGGCACCGATTGGCACAGGTGGGCACTGATTTGCACAGGTGGGCACTGTACTGATGGGGCACTGTACTGATGGGGCACTGTACTGATGGGCACTGTACTGATTGGCACTGTAGGCACAGTAAAAATGTTTTTTGTAACTCACAGATCGCTGACAGATTCTCTCTCTCCTCACACGCTGTCTCTGTGTGAGGAGAGAGAGCCGGCAATGAGAGATGATCTCATATGTTTACATTTGAGATCATCGCTCATTGGCCATCGCGATCGCGCTGTAAATGGCCGCTGTGATTGGCCATTTACAGCGATCTGTGATTGGCTGTGTCCAAGGGACACGGCTAACACAGAATTTCCCCCGATGTGTGCTCGTGAGCGCGCACGGGGAGCGAGGAAAGGGGAGGCCGTCATATGACGGCCTCCCGGGAATTGACATCCGCGCTTTAGCCGTCATTTGGCTATGGCCGGATGTCAAGTGGTTAAATTTTTTTTATTATAACTCTCACATCATGGACAGCACATCAAGTTATTATCAAAAACCTTAAAATTTTATTTTTGTAGAAAAACTTCTAATGTACCCCATCCATCTTGGCTTTGTTAAATATTATGGCAGCTTTATTCCAAATAACCTCATCTTAATCTTTTTTTTTCTCTCAATAAGGGCTTATTGTATAAATGTAAAATTACAAAATTGTTATCTTAATCTAAACTAATCCCATTCATTACAAATTTTCCTATTAACCTGGATTTAATTTCCAACCAAAGGTTGTCTAAACCAGTTTCAATATATCTATATTATTAATAAAATTGTTAAACTAAACTCATATTAGAAATTAATATTCATTATTACTTAATTTCCCTTTTTTAAATGCACTGTTTCCAATATCAAAGGATATTCAATTTGTGTAATACACGGTTAAATGTAACCTTCATTTTACCATGTTTGGAACACAGATTCAAAAAATAATTGTGATCACATTGTTTATCATTAGATTCGTTAACCCGCCACATTTTGTTATAAATGTTTTGTCTAAAAAAATGAAATTGGCATGGTGTCCTTCCAGCTTATCACTGACCTCTCATCTCAGCCACATTTCTTTCATGAGAGCACAAAGGAAGGGGTCACATCTGCATACATGACACACACAAGGGATAGAACTAAAGGTTCCAGCATTCACACACATACACGAATATCTCTCTAAAATCGCTTACATTTTTCTAATTTGTACACCGTCAGATACTTCAGAGGTGGCGCGTGCCTTCTACTGTCTTCTGCTCCCACTGGATGCTCATAACATCAAGATAATGTCATTCAAAAGAGTGCTGTGCTGATAGGCAAATGAAAGTCCATAAGTGTGCACCTAAGGTTTCTCCCTTATGATAGCCTTGACCTACCGGTTTTGTTCCATCCCTCGGTGTGTGGGCCCGCAAACCCCTATGGGGGATGACGCCGTGGCGTGACGTCCGGACAGAACTGAGGTCAACGTGTTTCACATTAAAGGGGTGTGTAGCTTCATCTGGACGTGACAAGCGCTCTTTTGAATGACATTATCTTGATGTATGAGCATCCAATGGGGGCAGAAGACAATAGAAGGCACATACCACCTCCGAAGTATCTGAAAGCATCTATCTGCGACCTGGAAGTGGTAATGTACTACGATACCTTCACTTTCTGTTCACCACCAATATGATCATCAACGGTGCCCACTGTTGATTAAACATCTCCCCATCAGGATACATGTACACTGGTTTACATGGACCCATAGACTCTGTCACCGCTAACGTATGATTGGTTGCTCTTACCTGCTCAGCGCTGCTAACAGACAACATACGGGACTATTTCTTCAGCAAAGTCCATACAAACAATTAGTGCCCCCATCCTTTCTTCCCCTTGCCCCCCCCCTTCCCTCTGCTGGCTCGAGCCTCCCCGGGGGATTAATGTCAGCCTGACGGCCACACACAGCAATTGCTGGATATCATATATTGGTGGATGGCCAGGCAGACATCAATTTCCTTCGCGTCTGTACGCTATTGTTTGTCATTTTGTTTTATGTTGTCTTGTCCCGCATGTCTGTGGTTGCTCCTACTGACCCCTTGGGGCCAGTCAGCAATCTACCTAAGGGTAGTTCAGCAATTGGTTTATACTTTTTTATCTACATGTTTTATCTTTGTACCACATCAATAATATTTTGATTATAGATTTATAACGTGTATTGCTCATCAGTAAGCCCCATCTTTCTCTTGGTCCCTTCCTGTTTGGGACATATTTTTATTGCAGTTTTTCCAGTGGCTGAAGAACAATCACGATCTCACAGGTACATAGTATATATACATGCCAATCAAGCCTTTTTTGTCCATATCTTCAATCCTCTTAAACTCCCTCTAAACGACTTATCTAGCAGATCTACTACATATACCTGTGAACAGCACTATTATTCCCTTTCTTATCTATAACACTCCGATGGACAGTAGACAGTGACAACATAACATATAACCACCAATCAATACAGTTCGATTAAGGGGAGTAAAATGGGTACCCTTTGTCCCGAAAATGCCTTACCGATCAAGGAAGTCTGATAAATCAAATGTAAGCAAAAGGCTTACCTCAGCCGGCTAATTATCAGAAATTCCCGGATCGTCTCAAGCTCCTCGTTTCGGATACTCTGGGTCACCTGTAAAGCCCCTCCTGGCTGGCTTGCCATGTGAGTTGGACATTTTGATGATAGGCAACTCCTATCCTCATATTGATTAGTGGTTCCAAACTAATAACTACTGAAGTAGGGAACAGACACAAAAGATACACTCAGTATCTTTCCAAATAACTGTTCTGCTTTATTATGACGCAATTGAAGGTTTTTATACACATGATTACGTAGGTATCACATTAATATTACAATTGTACATTTATAGTAACAAGGGGCGTTACATAGGCAGGCTAATTCTAATCAGGACTTGAAAGAATGTAAACATGTACTGAAAACATTATTAGTGCCGTGTGCACAGTGAGGGCAGTGTGCAATACATACAAAATAGAATACAATTATATACAGAACTTACAAATTTCCATTACACTATCAAGTTGGGCATCCCATAATTCTTATTCCCCCTCCAAGTTATTACCTCTAATAAAACATAAAAAACAAGCTCAAAGACTGTTCCTTGTGTCTGGAAAAAGTGTGGAAAAAACTTGTTGCCTGGCTGTGCAGGAGTGAGGAACCCACTCATCTGCAACCCCTGTGGGGGTAAGGCTACACCTGTGAAAAGCGATCCAAATGTAAATCACTTTTCAGAGGTATGGTAGTTTAGACACATGTCTAAATATTGCTTAACAGTCACAGACACAATGTCTTAGATGGTCTCACAGTACAGATATACAGCTATGAGGATCAGGGCATAGGAGTGCCTAAGCACTGCTGTTTTACAGGAGGAATACAAGAAGAATGGTCCTATTTTTTTTTTCAGGGTACTGCTTAGGCATAACTTTTCTAGTTATAGAACTTTTTTGAGTTCTGATCATGTTGAATAAGGAACACAGCTCAGGATTAATATGAAAAATCTATGGTTACCTGGGAGTCTCTGCAGCAGAATTCTGTCTTAACAATTTATTGGTGTTTGCAGATGGACTCAGCACCATGGCATTTGACTTTCATGTAGATTTTTATTACATCAGTTGCTGAGTCAATTTGTTTTTTTTACCAACATAAAGATACAACAAGATGTGTACTGGGAAGGACTTTGGAACCTGTTTAACAAAGGTACATTATAAAGGTTTTATAATGATTTTAAAAGTGATTCATACACATGGGTGTGTATTCTTCATCCCACTGTTGATGGAACTGCCTACAAGAACCCCAGCATGAAAGTATCAGTGCTATGAAAAGCTGCAGGCTAGGTGTTTGCCACTAAAGGAAAGCCTGATATAATGATTGCACATTTGATGCTTTATGCTCTTAATGTAAGGGTCCTAAGGGTAGGGAGAGGCTTGTGGTGTGTCACTGGTTTGGAACACAAAGTAAATTGTATACCTATTGCATAATCATATCCTACTTAATCTCTGATGTGAATTGGCATGCAAGAACTGGTTCTCTACTAGGTGGGGATATCATTCTTTATCATTTCTCAGGCAAAGGCAGCATAGTCTTCTAAAAACAAAAAGTATCTGTATATATAATTTCTATAAAAAATGGCTTATTCTTTATTTTAGGATAGTGGCTAAAGCCATGGAAAAAATAGTTTAAAGTGATATTAAAGGGGTTTTAAAAAAAAATGGTTTACAACAAACATGTCATACTTACCTCCACTGTGCAGTTTGTTTTGCACAGAGTGGCCCCGATCATCCTCTTCTGGGATCCCTCAACGGCGCTGGTAGCTCCTCCCTGCATCGATTGTCCACGTTGGAGAAGCACTCTCCTTGGTGGACACCCCTGCGGGCACGCTCCCGAGTTCTGCATCTGTGTCCATTCACACAGAATGCAGGACTCGGCCTAGCTCCCATTCCTCCTCCCAGACACCACACCCACCGCCATGATAGCCGCTCTAATCAGAGAGCCTGCTGGGGATGTGGGACACAAGTCCCGGAGGGCAAATCACTGTGTGATCCATATTATGCCCAAGGGCGGTTGGGCAGAAAGAGGCAGAAAACCAACAGATGGAGTCTCTTGTTAAGCGTGTGGTGCAACAATCCCTAAAGGAGTGGGGTACAACCCACACACAGAGCCAGTCTACCACTCTATCTGGCTCCTTGGCTGATGAGGCCCAGGAGGATCCTGGCCCATTCCAGCCTTACAATGCCTCTCCCAGCTCTTCAGACAGCGAATTGGAGGGAGATGAATTTGTTGGTGCCTTCAACTTCACCTTGGTTTTTCCACTAATTAAGGCAGTCAAAGAGGCCCCTAAGTGGAAAGATCCTTCCACTCCTCCGGCTAAGCAGAGGACGTTCTTTAAACACATGGGAAAGGAACGCTCCAATTTTCCACTCCTTTCTGAATTGAAGGACATCATTGATGAAGAGTGGAGCTAGGTAGATAAGAAGACTTCTATGTCAAGTAAAATTTCCAGATTATACCCCTTCAAGGCAGAGGAAGTGAAGCATCTGGAAAACGCTCCCCTTGTAGACGCAGCACTGATGCGACTAGCTAAACACGTCACTCTTCCCTTAGAGGATGCGGTATCATTCAAGGACGGGCTTGAGAGGAGAATTGATCAAGATCTCAAGAGAATTTATGGGCTAGCCAGTATGGCTTGCAAACCCGCTTTGGCCCTCGCAGCATGTCCAAGTCTAAGGAAGCCTGGACAAGAATGTGGATTCTGTACTCAGAGCCGTCTCAGAAGAACTGGCCAGGGGCTCGCCAGTTCAGGAATTGCAGCTGGCAATGGCCTTCCTGGGGGAGGCTTTAATTGATCTGTTCCATCTGTTGGCTTGGACTATGCTATCCTCGGTCACGGCTAAGCGGGCCTCATGGTTGCGCCCTTGGCTTGCTGATCCAGCATCTAAGCAGGCCTGGTGTAGGATACCCTTTGAAGGGCCCTCGTTGTTTGGCAACAGGCTGGATAGCATTATAGCCTGAGCCACGGATGGGAAGTCGGGCTTCCTACCCCCGGATAGGCGTCAGTTTGGTCAGAAGAAGCCCTAGCATAGAAGACATAGTACTGAGCGTTCAAGGGAAGCATGCTCCTACAGGCCCAGCCGGGATTTCAGAAGAAATTGGAGCAAGGTCACACATCCTTCCAAAAATCTGCTAAGAGCATCCAGCGGATGAGAACCAGCTAAGTCATTTTGAGATTAGGCCTGCCCAGGCGGGTCAGGTGGGGGTGTGTCTGCTTCTCTTTCGGCACGTCTGGGTGGCCTCAATCTCGGATTACTGGACCATCAAGACGGTCTCCATAGGCCACACATGGTCCTTCGTCAGTACTCGTCCCCCAGATTTATTTCCACCCTGCTACCACAGCCAGAAGAAAAGAAGCAGGTGTTACTGTCCTACGTGGATTCACTGATAGTATAGGGAGCCGCGGTGCCTGTTCCAAAAGTTCCTGAGTTTCAGGGGGTATACTCCTCTCTCTTCCTTGTGCAGAAGAAAAATGGTTCATGGCTCCTGGTGATAGACCTAACTTACCTAAAGAAGTTTATAATATCCGAAAGATTCAAAATGAAGACTTTGTCTACCATCAAACAAGCAGTGCAGCCAGGCAATAGGCATCTTTCAAATCGATTGAGATTAGCCAATTTTCATGTGCCTGTGACAAAAGAATTCCAGAAATACCTCCAGTTCAGAGTCGGGCAAGAACATCTACAGTTCATCTGCCTCCCTTTCGGGCTGACAACCTCACCCCGAGTCTTTTTGAAAGTTCTTCTGGCCGTGGTGGCCCTTATCAGAACAAAAGGGATACCCTTGCACCACTATCTCGACGACCTCCTGTTACTGTCCCAGGACAAGGAGCGGCTTTTGATCCACAGGGAGCAAGTTATCTCCACACTGTCCGAATTCGGGTGGCTCCTAAATTTGGAAAAAAGCCACCTGGAACCAGTCCAACGTCTGGTATACTTAGGGGCCCAGTTCGACACGGTGGAAAACACCATCTCTCTCCCACTGGACAAGATCCCAATCATCCGAGGGATAATCTCACGGGCTCTGAGCTCCTCACGCCTAAAGGCCTCACAGTGCCTAAGAATCATTGGCACAATGGTCTCCACAACCCCCCATGGTCAAATGGTCTCTTTGGAGGTTACACCCTTTTCAAACAGGGTTCCTTCATCAATGGAATTCAGGGGACATCAATCAGTGAATTCACATATCCTCAGTGATGAGGAACAGTCTCTTCTGGTGGCTCCAGCGCAGAAATCTGCTCACCTGTCACTCCATTGCCCCTGTCTCATGGGTCATGATGATGACCGGTGCCGGTTGGGGAACCCTTTGCAGGTTAGAACTTGCTCAAGGCAAGTGGGATGCTCATCTTCATAACCCGGGCTCAAACGTCTTGGAACTACGGGCAGCCTGGTGTGCCCTCCAGTCTTTCACTCATCTCCTCAAAGGGGAGTCGGTTTTGCTAAAAATGGACAACACCACAGCGGTCTCCTATGTGAAGAGGCAAGGGGGCACCCGGAGCACCATCCTGCTTCATGAAGTCAAGCCCATCATATCCTGGGCTCAGAAAAACCTGGTCAATATTTCAGCAATTTTCGTCCCCGGAGTTCAGAACTTCCAAGCGGACTTCCTGTCTCGCACACAGTTGGACAACAACGAGTGGTCTCTTCATGTGCAGACGTTCTAATGGTTTCTGTCTTTGGGAGTCAATCCCAAAGTGGACCTATTTGGATCCCCCTTCAACTTCAAGATAAAGAAGTATTACACTCGGGACCGTTGCAGCCAGGCCTTCGGAGTGGATGCTCTGTCAGATCAGTGAAACTTCAACAGGGCATACACTGTTCCCCCGCCCCTGATCATCTTCACGTTTCTTTGGAGACTCCAAACGGAAGCGGTCGAAGTGGTGGTGATAGCACCAATAAAGTTTATTGGAGAATATGGGCCAAGTTTGTAGGATTCTCATCTTCTACGGGCAGATCGTTCAGAGATCCAGGTGTTCAGGATATCCTGAGTTTCCTCCAATCTGGCCTAGATCTGTCTCTATCCATCAGCTCCCTAAGGGTCCAAGTCTCGGCCTTGTCAGCCTTCTCCGGAACATTATGGGCCATTCATCCTCTAATCTGGTAGTACTTCCGTGGGGCAGCAAGATTCAGGCCCCAAAGAAGACCGAGATTCCCCAAATGTGATCTTCCTCTTGTTCTTGACTCACTGTCTGTGTCCAGTACCTCGGGGTCCGCTCTGCATTCTGTCAAGGATCTTTCTGCAAAAGTTGCGTTCTAGTTTCCATCACTTCGGCCAAAAGGGTTTCTGAGATCGGGTCCTTGGGTCATAAAGGACTATTTCTGACTTCCTTCCCGGACAGGGTGGTCCTCATCCCTATGCTCGGCTCAAACAGAAAGTCACTTCAATATTACATGAGAACCAAGAAATTGTCTACATTTAGGGCCCAGGGGTCCTCCGAAGCCGATCCTCTGGATGTAGGCGAATTACTGAGGGAATACCTGCAAGTTACTTCCTCCTTTGGACGCTCCGACTACCTGTTTGTCTCTTCCTCTGGTGATAACAAAGGGAAGTGAGCTTCGACATGAACGATTTCAGCCTGGATCGTCCAGTCTATTCAGCAGGCTTATAGGGCTAAGGGCTTGGCTCCTCCAGAGGCGGTGACAGCACATTCCACCAGGGGTATGGCAGTTCATGGGCAGCAGCCCGGCATGTGGCTCCAGATGTCATCTGCAAAGCAGCCTCATGGGCCTCCATTAATACCTTTATGTCACATTACTATATAGAGCCTGTGTCTCTATCTTCTGTAAACTTTGGTTTGAGAGCACTGTCAGTTTACGGGTTAAATTAAAAAAATTTCTTTGATCAGCATACCCACCCATTTGGACTGGCTAGTTATTTCCATGTAGGCTGCCATGGAGTCTATCAGGAAAACAGAAAATGTATTATCAAATACTTACCGTAATTTTCCTTTCCTGATGGACTCCATTGCAGACGGAGGTCCCACCCATTGGTCATGAGTTTGCTAATTACGCAGTCTCTAGCTGTAAGCTCAAATTTATGGGAGTGAGGTACTATAGCATTGGAGAGGAGGCGGAGTTAACCCACACATGGCTGCCATGGAGTCCACGTTTTTCTTTTCCGACTGCAACAGCTGTAATTTTCTCTAAACTTAAGTGCAGTATGTCAACCTGGAGGTTTTCTGTACACTTTTGATGCAATTTCCTACTTGCGTGATTTGCTCACTGATTCCCTGAAGTCTGCACTAGGATTACAGGCAAAATTTAGGTACCCTCTGCAGTAAATAATGATTTCAGTTTTGCCAAGCTGCTCCCCAAGGATTGAATGCTTCTGAATGGATGAAGACCCTGTTGCTTTTCTCATGAGAAATCTGAGAGTACACCAGCTCATTATAATGAATCAGTCTCTCCCACTCAGAATCGGACTCCAACCAGTCTAGTGAAACAAACAGGTACAGTATTTCTTCTGAGCCACAAAAGGTTGAAAGCTGCTATAGAGTTTGTTTAAATTGCCACAATGTATATTGATCACCCAGATGGGATTTTTTTTGTCTTAACAAAAGTTGAGTTACTTATTAAAAATGAGTGTCCAGTCAAAGGCGTTTTTTTAAGTTTTGGATAAATTGAGGAAGGGTTAGAACTCCAGTTTTTATTGCTTTATGGGGCTCTTTAGAAAGATTTCCCTTCACTTCCTGTCCTGCTGGCAATGTTTTACCAGACAGAAAGTGAGATGAACTTTTTATCAGCAACACATAAGCTTTTCTTTTGTATAGCAGGGGAAGACTAGACCCCTGTCTGTGTCACTGTTGCAGATTTTTGTCATATTCTATCTGGTGAAATCATTGTCTGCAGGACAGGCAGTGAAGAATAATCTTTCTAACGAAGCCCCAGATAACAATAGACTTAAAATACCCTTTGAAAGGACCAAAAATGATTTATCATATTGAAGGGGGGGAACAGTTACCTGTTTTTGACTGCGGCACGGTCTCCCGGAAGCCCAACCCCCTCCTCCTTCCTCCGCCGCCGGACCAATAAGAAAGCGCTTCGCACATGCACAGTGGGGAACCAGCTGTGCTGGGTTCCCTTACCAGGAATGGTGGAGGCTACATCCGACAGCCGATCCGGCTCCCTGCACAGGTAAATATCCAAATATTAAAAGTGAGCAGCTGCAGTATTTGTAGCTGCTAACTTTTCATTTTTCATGGGGGGCTGGACCTCCTCTTTAACATGTTCATGTACAATGCACCTGTAACTTAACCATGCGTCTTTAAAAGTGGTTCTAAAGCCTAAATATTTTTTTCTCTCCCCTCACTTCCTGGTCTCACTGGCTTCGCTGGGGCAGTGGGAACCACTGGCTCTCGCTGCTATCAATCAAAGGCAGTGATGAGGGGGCGGGGCCTAGTCCCGGTGTCTGTGTGTATAAAGGCAGGCAGCTGGACTTGGGAGCGAACATGCTTGAGTGCCCCCATAGAAAGACGCTTTCTATGGGGGGGGGCTTTCTATGGGGGTACTCACTGGAGGGGAGGAGCCAGGAACTCGGGGGGGGGGGGACCTGACAAAAGGAAGTTTAGGGCAGCTCTGTTCAATTCCATTGCACAGAGCAGGTAAGTTTAAAACGGTTTGTTATTTAAAAAATAAAAGCTTTACAGTCACTTTAAATCCTGTAAAATTTTGTTATATGTCTGTAGCACCCTGGTGTTTAGGCAGGGTTGCTAACAAATTTAGTTTGCCAGGTAGTAATTGTCCTGGCTAATTGTTAGGAGATTCACTGATTTCCCCCTAGTTCTGGAATTGCTGCACTTCTCTCTTCTGTCACAAGGTGGCATTGTGGCTGGTGACATTAGATAGACAAGGGCATAGCAAGGACAGATCATGAATAGATGGGGTGCCTCAGCCAATAGGCAAGGGTTTCTTTAAGTCCCTTGGCCTGCTGGGAGAGCCTATTTATTTGGGCAGAGTCAGGTGATCGGTGTTCTATGTCACCTGGATGGTTGTCTGGGTGGACGTGTGTTATGTCGCCCCGGGCTGCTAGGCCGGAAGCCTGAGGCCTATCCCGGGGACACCTGGCTGCTAGGCTGCCTGAGGCCTATCCAGGAGCAGGAGAAGCAGCGTAGGGTTGGGACTGCAGGATTGGAGTCCAACCGAGTTGCGAAGGTTCAGACGGACAGGGAACCAGTTGTGGTCGGAGGTAGAGGGGAAGCTGTCGCACTAAGGGACCATCCACCTTGTTACCAGAGACTACTGTGAGTAAGCTGAAGCAAGTACCTGAGCAGTCTTCTCACCAGCCGGGGACGGTGAAGAAGTGGGAACGCATCAGCAATTGCCAAACTAGGGACCCATCAGGATAGCGGGGGTGACGCTTGAGGAGTATACAGCGGGATAGCTGTGGAAAAGCTCAGGGGATCCGGTGAAGACTGGGATCTGGAAGTCTAGTGAGAGACTGGGAGCTCAGTGAGTGAAGACCTACAGTGGGATACTGTGAGATAAGTAAAGGACTGTTCTGTGTTACAAAGAGTTATGTACAACTACTGTTGAGACTGTTGCAAGATTAGTTGCCATAGGAGACAGTGGTCCTACCTACACAGAAGTGTCATCCGGCTGGAGGCCTTCCACCGTATAGCTGTCTACCTATAGAGGTCTCGGAATCTGACAATTACCTTTGCATCTACTCAAGGGTGTCCTGGCACTAACCGGCTCTCCCACAGTTCTGTTAAGAGACAATAAATCTCTTGTTCGCATTCAAAAAGTGACTGGTGCTCATCATTTCATCTTGCATTAAACCCACCATGCCTGTTATCCCTCTCTACAAGGAAGGATGTCAGCTCTCCCTAACCCTTGAGGTCACCATTAGGCCTGTGGAGCCCCGGGACCTTGCTACATGTCTAAAATATAATGTTCATTGAAAATGTTAAACATTAACAAACAAAAGAGACACCTGTTAAACCAGCATAGTATAGCCTTCCTAAAAGAGATGGTATCCACATGTCTCACGTCTATCACAAATGTAAAATATTAAAAACCTATTCCTAATTTTTTTTTGAAAATCTTTTTATTTTTCGCAACAAACACACAGACAATACAAACGTACAACAGCACAGCCAACATCTGGCTATTATCAGGGAAGGGACCCACGCAGGGGTCACAAGGAAGTATTACGGTACCAAGAACTGTAATTCCTCGTTTCCAATGAGCGGATCGGTTCGGTACGGTATGCTATTTTGGGTGTTTCCATTATGAATTTGGCCCATACAACCGAACCGAACCATTCCATTCAGGGTCCTGCTTCAGATGTGGGGCCATAGAAAATGGAACGGTTCGGTTAGGGCGGAGCTACGATACATTACACTGATTGGTGGATGTGTGACGCCATGACAGCATTTTTTCTAAACCCACGTATGGTCCCTGTCGGTCCGACTTGCAGTGGAAACGCTCGCCTGAATAGGCCGGACCATTCTAGGCCTTCCAAACCGATCCGACCCGAACCGATCCGCTCAGTGGAAAGGAGGCATTAGATTATGTTCAAATACCATAGTGTACCAACATCAATGAGCTGGCCTCGCTCATGCTCCAAGAGTGGGCCGATAGCACAATAATTCAGGTGAGCTATTTCACTATCAAGGTCTCATCTATTAGGTACTCAAGGGAGGCCATCAGATATTAGGAAGATTTCCTAGTCCGCTGCAGCTGTAGAGGGTTCTGCTAACCACTTTTTCCAGACTCTGCCATATTTTTTCTGACAGCCTCTATGTATGTATGTATGTATGTATGTATGTGTCCTTGTATAGGGGTACCACATTGTTTAAAAAGATATTCCTAATTATAGAATAGTTGGTGTAGCCAAACATATGTTTCTCTATTAGGGCGTACACACGGTCGGACTTTGTTCGGACATTCCGACAACAAAATCCTAGGATTTTTTCCGACGGATGTTGGCTCAAACTTGTTTTGCCTACACACGGTCGCACAAAGTTGTCGGAATTTCCGATCGACAACCACGCGGTCACGTACACCACGTACGACGAGACTAGAAAAGGCTGGTTCAGAACCAAGCGCGGCACCCTTTGGGCTCCTTTTGCTAATCTCGTGTTAGTAAAAGTTTGGTGAGAGACGATTCGCGCTTTTTCAGACTCGTGGCTTTCAGATCGTTTTCTGCCGTTCAGTTTGTGCTTGTGGGTTTGTATCTGCTCTTCAGTGCGTGCAGCAAGTTCCGCGTGACTTTAGTTAGTCATTGTATTCTTGTTCGTTCGTTACTGGTTTTCAGGTCGCTCTTCACAGGCCTTGCTGTTCTTCAGTGCGTTCTGTTACTTCGTTCTGAGCAGCCAACCGTTTTCTAGCCATGTTTCGTATGCGTACTCCTCGTAGAGTTCGTGCTGTGCGGGGGCTTGGTGTTGGGGTCCTGACCTTGACACAAGTCCAGTCCATGAACAGGGTGAGGAGGAGTTCATGGACCAAGAATTGGTTGCTTCAGCGTGACCAGTTCTGTCATATGCCTTTGCTCCGTGAGATCCGTGAGAATAATCCTGATGATTTCAGGAACTTTCTCAGGATGACAGGCCCCGTGTTTCACCGTCTGTTGGCTTCGCTTACCCCCTATATTAGCAGGCAGGATACCTGCATGAGGCAAGCCATCACTGCGGAGCAGAGGTTGGTCGCTACCTTGCGGTATTTGGCCACAGGGAGAAGCCTGCAGGACCTCAAGTTCTCGACAGGCATCTCCCCCCAGGCTCTGGGGATCATTATCCCAGAGACCTGTTCTGCCATCATACAGGTCCTGCAGAAGGAGTATATGAAGGTAAGATTTTTATCCTTTTATATCACATTTTATTGTATTGAATGTTTGCTAATATATTGTATTTCTTTCCTCATTCCCTAATTACCATGATTGGAATATGCTGTGAATGTCCCCTTTGTTCTCATGCATGCTGGATTTTTATGTAATTATTATTTTATGTCCTTCATACATATTTGCCCTTCAATAACCTCTCCAGCATGGTGTCTCCTGCCCTATATTCACCTCATGTAGTCACTTAACAATGTATTTTATCAGCTCCATAGTAGTGCTTTACCCCAAACACCCCCTAAAATGTTTGGAAATGTTATTTTTTATTTAAATTCAGGCAGAGTGCCAGAGGCTTTTTTTTGTGGTGTCCCCAAATTTTTTGTAACCCTCCCTCCCCAACTGCTAAGTCAGCTGATCCCAATTCTCTATCCTCAATCATCTATCTGCTGACTTTGCCAAACCCATACACACTATGCCCACCTCTTTACTGGTCAGATTTATGGATGAATTCCCCAAAGCATGTAGTGCAAGGGCCTGCCTGTATACTTTCCAATGGTACTGTTTAAAGTTTTTGTATCCTATTATTATCTTGATAGGTAATAGCAGAATGTTCAAATGTCCTCAAATGTGTACAGTGTGTATTTATATCTTTGTATTATGACACTTCTTATCTGTCCAGTGGGCTGCCAATAGTGTAACTAAGGAGGGTCTGTTCCAAGTAATACCCTGTATTTAGGCATTCATCTCTCAATGAAGTGAAGAGGGTTACCTGTGCAAGAGTTCCCCCCCCCCCTATAATGTTAGAAATGGCCCATGAGGGGGGAGGGGGAATATGATAGGTGTACCTTATACTTTGTTGTTGTTAAATTCCCCTTAATAAATGCTATCTGGAGGTTGCCCCATAATGTTTGTGTATAATCTGCTTGCCATGTTTCTGTGAAAAAATAGTAATGTTTATTGTTTTTTCCTCAACAGTTTCCTCCAACGCCACAGGAATGGCAGACTGTGGCCTCCCACTTTGCCCAGCGGTGGGACTTTCCTAACTGCGGAGGGGCAATTGATGGGAAACACGTCCACATCGTCCCACCACCCAACTCGGGGTCGTACTATTATAATTACAAGGGGTTTAATAGTATAGTGATGTTGGCAGTGGTGTCGGCTAATTACGAGTTCTTGTATGTGGACGTGGGGAAGAATGGCCAGATGTCCAATGGTGGAGTCATCGCCCAGACGGAGTTCTACAGGCGTCTCCAGAATGGCAGCTTGGACTTGCCACCTCCAGAGGACAATGTTGAAGGTCTCCCATTTGTGTTCGTTGCTGATGAAGCATTTGCGCTGGGGGACCACCTGATGCGGCCATTCCCAATGAGGACCCTCACCCCGGAACAGAGGGTTTTTAATTACAGGCTGGCCAGAGCCCGAAGAGTGGTGGAGAACACATTTGGAATCCTGGCCAGCCGGTTCCGATTATTTCTGACACCCATCCATATGGCAGAGTATAAACTGAACCATATAATACTTGCCTGCTGTGTTCTCCATAATTTTTTAAGAAAACATTCAGCCAACTATGCTGGCTCAGTTGGGCCTGAGGCCGGAATCCCAAATCCATCAACACTGACGGCGCTTGAAAGTGGCCGTCCTGGCTTGCCCTCCCTGAGTGCCCGTGATGTCCGGTTACGATACCTGGAGTTCTTTGCGGGTAGGGGGGCTATCAATATGCCAGACAATCTGTGAAACCTTTTTCAAATAAAAAACAACCAAAAGAAATTCTTTGTGGACATTTACTGCTTGTGTTTGTTTTAGCTGACCCTGACAGAAATGTGTTGAGTGCAGAAAATGTCGTGATTGGGTAACCTTATAAAAAACAGTGTTGGCTGGTACTTCCTAAATGCTAAAACACATTTCACTACAAGTGCACTTGCAACTGCACTGAACCTGCACTTGTAGTGCAAAGTGGATTTGCCCTTAGGAAATAACCCCCATTTTTGCATAAAACAGCAATTACATCACCCCAAAAGTGTTGTAGTGTTGAGACAATAATCCACACATTCTTGAGTAAGCCACTTTTTTATACCTGCACAATCACATGTGCATTTATGAAAGGTTTTTAAAACAAACCAACATGTTTGTTGTATAACAATTTTTGCAGTAGCATTATCAAAAATCGAAATATCCATTTCAGATAAAACAGGCCTGTGTAAAACCAACAAGAAAGCCAAAAAACTTGAACTTACAAAGTTCACATATGGTAAAACCTGAAGGCTATATCAGACATCAGTATTTAGGAACTGGGTTTGATATAGCGTTCAGATGGGGGGAAATCACCCCTGGAAAAGCCAAATTTGGAAGATGCACACCAAGTTCAGAATGTCAACATGTGCTATCTGCCATCAGGGGGGATCAAGGGATGTGTTTTGGGGGAGCAAGCCCTTCCTCAATGCGACTTTATAATTGAGGAAGGGGTTGCACCCCCAAAACGCGTCCATTGATCTCCCGTGATGGCAGATAGCACATGTTGGCACACTGTGTGCATCTTCCAAATTTGGCTTTTCTAAACATTGAAAATTTTTTTGGAAGATTGGACCACAATAAAACAGGTGATTTTGTGGGGTTTAAATTCGCCCCCAAAAATCAATGATGTTATTATTTTTTTTAATAACATCACTGATTTGTTGCTGTATGTTGTGCAATTCGAGATTACACCCCATGATTTCCCCGATCAGTATCTGGGCACTTTCAGATGTGAAACGTTCTCTCTCCCTCACATCACGATCACCTAAAAAGAGATAATGAACAAAAAAAAAAGGTCTCAAAAATCTGCCAACATCCATCTCTTTTACCTGAGCCTGTGGTCGCAGACACTCACCTGTTGTGGTGCCAATCTCCACCACATCTTCTTCTTCCTCCTGCTCATCTTCTTGTGTTGGTGTTATTTCCCCTTCTTCCAGAGGTGGGGGGTCTGTGTTCTCCTGGGATGAGGGGTGTCCTCCGAGTCTTTTCTCCCCTATGTAAAACAAAAATTGTATACTTAGCACACAGATATTTGATGGCAGAACTAGAAATAGGAAACATTGCTTGGAAGTGGGGTACAATTGTCTATTTTAGTCGAGTTCCAAGATGTATATTTTTTATTGCCCTTTGTCAAGCTGCAATACTTTACCTGTTTGGTACAAGCTTCACAGATGGAGACCCCCCTATAGTATACACTGGAGCACCTGTGTGCCCCCCCTAATAAAAATGGTGTTCTTGTGTCCCACACTAGTGCTCCAGTGTCCTGATGTGAAAACAGCTGCTCAGTGTCCTCTCCTTACACACAATCTAGTTGGCATTTCATTCTAGTAACAAACCCATCTACACAAACAAATATTTGGCATCCAAATAGGCCCCAAAAAATGTGTGAAAATGCATATGGCCTAAACAATGGTGTTCTAGAGGCCGAAAGAAAAATGTTTGATACGAACGAATAATGGGCCCATGAACATTAAAGTTGCCCTTTTAAACGTTACAATTAATAAAAGCATATGGAGCAGAACGAACGGAATAAAGACAGAAAGAATAGGAACACAGCACAACTACTTACTTTTTTGCAGCACTCTCTGGATCTTTCGGTACTGCTCTGGCTCTCTCAACTTCAGGTCCGACCACCGCTTCCTGAGCTGATCTTTAGATCTTCGTACCCCGAAATTCCTGTGAAGGCTTTTGATCACTTTAGCAATGATTTTTGCCTTTCGGATGTTGGGGTGGGGGTAAGGCCCATATTTTCCGTCATAGTCGGACTTCCTCATGATGTCGACCATCTCCAACATCTCCCCAAACGACATATTTGTGGCCTTAAAACGTCTCCTTCTGGATCGGGACGTGCCTGGATCCGGGCTTTCCTCCTCCTCCTCCTCGTTGCTAGAATTAGCATGCACCTGCTGTAACTCCGCCATCATGCTCTTCACCCACTGCACCGAACGAAAAGGGGTGGGGAATAGACTAGAAAGAACGTCAGGGGCGGGCGGAGTTACACGCATGCACAGTGTGTATAAAGCGTAACACGCGTGCGTATTACGTACGATCTGTGAGCGGAGGAAGGAGCATTGGACGCGCCGATCGTAAGAACGAAGGTAAGAGACAAACTTGTGCCTATACTGCTTCTAGATTGAGGCCTATATTGTAACAAGATTAGGAGAGTTTTGTGTGACATTAGGCTTTGTCTTGTGTTGTGTCTTGCAGTGAACATGGATATCTTAATGAAAGACAATGACTTCATGTCAGTATTCGTAGAGATGCTAAGTGAGCTGCCCTGTCTGTGGGAGATTACCCACCCCCATTTCAAGAACCAAGCAAAGAGGAAGGCAGCACTGGAGCAATTGTGTGAAATTGTGAAGCAGGTGATCCCCACGGCAGACATCACCTATTTAAAGATTTTCATTGGTGGCCTGAGGAGCACATATCTGAGGGAGCCCAAGAAAGTCCTGGATTCGCATGGAGATCCGGAGCAGCAGATGACATCTATGTCCCCAGGATGTTGTACTACGACAGGCTGCACTTTCTGGCAGGCTAGACTGAACCCAGGTCATCCCTCTCCAGTCTTCCTTCGACGCTTCCTTCCCCCCTGGCTGAGGCTTCTGACGCCCAACCTGGGCCTTCTAGGCGATATGTGGAGGAGCCCAGCTTGAGCCAGGTATAGCATTCCTCTAAATATTTCTGCTTGTCCAATCAATGATGTTAACTAGATGTTAGTTGGGAGTACTAATTTAAGATTGTGATTGATGATGCAAAAACTAAAACCATGTCCCTTTTTCATACACAGGGAAGTCTCAGCCAGGAGGTGGCCGGGCTGAGCCGGCTGGCTGATCTGCAGGTCCCTCCACCCCCCCTGAAAACAGAAAGTGGCAGTAGGAGGAGTACCCTAGAGGAAGCTGCTATAGCATTCTTTTGGAGGGCTACAGAGGTCCTGGGAGCACCACACACCATGGAGGAGAACATTGCTGCCTTCATAGCCTATAAAATGCAGAGGATGGAGGAGGGCCAAAAAGTCTTGTGTGAGGCCCTCATATCGGAGGCTCTGGAGAAAGGTATGAGGGGCCAAATTACAACTCAGACACATCTTTGGGATGGTCCTCCTCCTCCTCCTCCCTCTCCTCCAGGTCCTCCCAGTCCTCCTCCAGGTCCCCCCAGTCCTCCTCCTCCTCCAGGTCCTACTCCTCCTCCTGCCACATCTCCAACTGCACAGCCACAGCCCGGAAGGAAGCGTGGAAGGAAGACCAGACAGTGATTGCCCTGGGTTCAGTCTGGTCGGCCAAAAGATGCAGCCTCTTGTGGTACCACAGCCTGGGGACACAGATGTCATCTGCTGCTATCCGGATCTCTGCGAATTCTGGACCAGTCTGCCCTCCCTTACATATGGACTCCTCAGGCCACCAATTTTGATGTTGAAGAATTGATGTCTGCCGTGGGGGTCCCAGGCTTCGCTAATTTCTCCTGTTGATCCAGTGTTGCCTTCCTCTTTGTTTGGTTCTGATACCTTAATAAAGGATTTTTGTTTTGAATTATACTCTCCTATGTGTTTGACTTCAAAAATGACAGTTGGTTTGTGAGGATTCAGGTACATTTCAAATATACAATGTGAAATGAACAAGGGACACCAACAACAAACAATCTCCTGGAGATTAAATAAGAAAAGATATCAATGGTGTTGGGGTAACTTGACACACAAAACACACACAAAAATATTCGGGAGTAAAAATAAAAATAACATTGAACAAAGATCAGCCTTGGAAAAAATCCAAACATTAAAGAAAAAAAAGGAATCCCACTAAAAAAACACAAATAAAACTTTGTGAGAAGTGTGTGTGAATATGAGCAGCAAAACTACTTAATTCTTGTCACATTATAAAGAAGAAGAGAGTGCGCTGTATTAAACCATTTTTAACATTGCAGCGTGACGAAAGTGCTGTATCCATTGCGAACGCTAAGTTTACCAGAATGAGCTGTCCCGTGTCGAAATTTCTTCTGAGCATGCGTGGCACTTTGTGCGTCGGAACAGGCCACACACGGTCGGAATTGACGCGATCGGATTTTGTTGTCGGAAAATTTTATCTCCTGCTCTCCAACTTTGTGTGTCGGAAAATCCGATGGAAAATGTCCAATGGCGCCCACACACGGTCGGAATTTCCGACAACACGCTCCGATCGGACATTGTCCATCGGAAAATCCGACCGTGTGTACGGGGCATATGTCTCTGGGCCAACTGTGCACCCAGAAAACCTTGTTTATAGCACTGATACAGCCTTTATTTGTAGAGGCCTTTACTTCAAACTATATCTCGTTCTTTAAATAATGCGGTGATACATTGATATTGTAATTATATATGAAAAAACCTTTCCTCATCGGAACATTGCGTAACTGTATTTCTCAATATCTTATTATGTTGTACAGCCTGGGGCTGAGACAGTCCTTTTTGCTACACGGATATCTGTACTAACCATGTTAGGACTCTGTAGTCACATGAATGAAGGTAAAACAGACAATCAATACACATGATATATAAGCTTTATATATACCTTACACCTATTACTTGTGTAAATGCAATAAAACTATTTCACAACTACCACAGTCACAGTGCTATGATCGAGTAATTGTTTCATGTAGCAGCATTATAATGAATTTCATGGCACAAGATACAGAACATTCTGCCAATGTTCTTTGTACTTTCACCACATATCACAAGTAGCTTGTTGCTAATTCTGAAGTCAGAGGATTACAGGGATTGTAGAAGCGTGTTAGGCAATTAGTGGCATGATCCATTTTATTTGCTGTGGCAATGTGATGGTTTTTCTCTACTAAGAAGATTTGGGTATTTTCTGCAAAATCTGCTTTCCTCTTTTAGGTATGTGATAATTATATAGTAGATCGGTATCATTTGTATACTAAATAGCTTTAAACAATGGTATATTTTTTTGAAAACATGTATTTGCTTCCCCTTTCCCATTGTTGATCTACAGGTATGTCCTTTGAAACTGCTTCTACCAAGCTTACTGCTCACAGTTCCTCTGAAGTCTACCTGCAACAACCGAAGATGGAAACCCCTGCCGATCAGCGAAATAAAAAAAGCATAGACACATGGAAGAGTGATGGTTGAAAAAGACCAGGTGGTCCATGAACTGCCTCTTTTTTTATCTTTTTGGTAGTTGTGTTTTTTCTTTTTTTTAACCTTTTGCCTGAGTATTGATCTATATTTGTTCAAGCATGTTTAAAGTGATTGTAAGCGATCGAATTTTCAAAAACAAATAACATGGTATACTTACCTGCTCTGTGTAATGGTTTTGCACAGAGCAGCCCCGATCCTCCTCTTCTCAGGTCCCCAGTCTGCACTCCTGGCTCCTTCCCCCCGCCAAGTGCCCCCATAGCAAGCGGCTTATTATGGGGGCACAGCTCTGTGTGTCCATAGACACACAGAGCATGGCTCAGCCCCGCCCCCTCCTCACTGGCTGATTGACAGCAGCGCATTGGCTCCCACTGCTGTATCTGAACCAATGAGGAGGGAAAGAGCCTCTGCTTTTGTGCACATTACTGGATCGAGATCTGGCTCAGGTTAGTAATAGGGGGGCTGAAAAGGGGGGGGGAACGCTGCATGCAGAAGATTTTTTACCTTAATGCATAGAATGCATTAAAGCAATTGTAAACCACAGCTGTTGTGTAAATAAAAAAACACCTGCAAGGCAATGACATAATGTGCTAGTATGCATCGCATACTAGCACATTGTAAAATACTCACCTTGGAACGAAGCCCTCCAGTGCTGTATCTGACATCCCCTGGTCCTTCTTCAGGGTTCGTGCATTCGGGCTATGTGGTTGGTAGGAGCCGTGATGACATCACTCCCGCGCAAGTACATGTGACTTTTTCTGGACAGTGACTGAATAGAACATGCTTTGTGCTGAACAGCTTCCTGTTCATTCACAAACTGAAGCATAGTAAACAGTTTACTATGCTTCAGTTATGATTAAACACTGTGAGTGAGTGTGTTCACTGTGTTAATTTAGAAAAGGAAGGGGCCCGGTAAATTACATATTGATTAGCCCCTTCCCCCACTCTCCATCCTGAAACACTTCTGCAGCAGCTGGGGGAGAGGAGGGAAGCCAGCAGCACTGTGAAGGGGAGGAGGGAAGCCAGCAGCACTGTGAAGGGGAGGAGGGAAGCCAGCAGCACTGTGAAGGGGGGGGGGGGCGCAACACGGGAGGGGTAGCCCAGACAGTAGGGAGAATCAGTGATTAGGGTGTGCCCAGGCCCACCTGGCACACCCCCTGCGCACACCTATAATTGAGAGAGTGAAGTTCTGATTTAAAATCAGATGTGGATAGTGAAGACTCAGATTTCTATGCCTAAATAGAGCAGGGCCTCCCACACTTATATATGATTATATCCCTTTGACGGAAACACATGGCACTAATTTACCATAATTTAGGAATCCCAGAGGTTCACATACATTTGCCATTTAGCAAATATGTAACTTTAAATAATTTCCCTAAATTATAAACGAACAAATATAATGTGTTTAACGCCTTTGTTTAATAAATCTGCATTATCTAGCGTGTGAAACACAGATCATGTTTTGGGTTGTATTTATGCAAAAATATTGAAAATTCAGGGTTCACAGCCTTGAATGCACCACTGTGCATGTCTGTTAACATAGCTAGTGAGAAGAAATAAAGAGTACTATGCTGTGAATTACTTTACTGTACTATGCACTTTCGCTCTCATTAAAAGGGCTGAATTGCTGGGCGAGCCTCAAAAACACAATACAATACAGTTCTTTTCCTCCCACACAACAATTTTACCCAGCTCACACAACACTGATCACACACCGCTCTGCACAACCAAGTCTCGTTTTTTAACAACTGGCCATGTCGAGTGGAAAAAAAAAGCCTGTATAGGACCAGGACAATATTGCAGATGGGCTCATAAAGGGACCCCTATAGTCATGAATGAACAGTGATGTAGCTGTCAGGTTGGTCTGTGAAATCACCAGGAGGGGGCACAATTTGTTGCAGATTCTGTCCATTGTCCTGAAGTGCCCACGGGTATAGTTTGGTTCGATAATTTGATGGTAGTGTTTTATTATTATTATTATTTTAGAAATTAAACATGAGCAAAATGACACAAAAGGTAATGCTTCAGAAAATTGACATCATACTGTAATATGTGGCTTAGCATACAAAGACCATCTTACTATTTGGAAGCCTATAACTAATTATATCTTCCGCTTGCATGAAAAAATACATTTTGCAAACATTTATTTTAATAGACTTTACAGACACACAGAATAAGTCTTTATTTTTTAAAGTCTGTAAATGCCGAAACCATCAGAAAGAGTGTATAGAAGAAAACAAAACAAATGTAATTAATAAATTAATTGAATGAAGTGTCATAAAGCTTCTTGATACATGAGTTAAAAAGTGAGCACATTATACATTCCCATTTCTTGCCTTTCTTTTTTGTATAATCTTTATTTTTGCATATGTAAAATTTTACAAGACAAACAAATATAAGAGTAGAGAGAAGTAAATCAGTCCAAGTGGGTATTGATCATTTCATAAAACCAGAGGTCTGAGAGACAATTTCACATAAAAGCTGTAGGAGCAAAAGTCATCATGTAACAATTATCAAATACATGAACTATAACGTCATTATATTGCCCAAGGCCTTTCCAAGTGTCATTGGCTCTAGGCACATCCAGGGCTTTTTTTCTCAAACAATAGGTGCTGGAACTTAACCACGGCCCCACAAAACCCCTCCCCCTACACACACCCTCCAAATCACATCAAATAGTGGGTGTGTTCAGTCAAATTTCACGAAAACAGTAGGAGGGTCTTAAAGGGGCATTAAATACCAGGATTGCATTACATACAGAGTGCAGAGCTGTCACTTGTAAACACAGAAACCAGACTTCTGTGTTTACAAGTGATTGTGGTGAGCAGGCACCAAAGGGTCTGAGCCAGAGGTGGTGGAACTGAGTTCCACCAAGTTCCCCCTGAAAAAAAGCCCTGGGCACATCTGATACCACACGTTAGGTCGAGGTAGGCATCAAGTAACAGAAGAAGAAGGGGGCAGAGGGGAGAGGATAAACAAATACAGGCGGTCCCCGGGTTACAAACATGATAGGGTCTGTAGGTTTTTTCTTAATCACTTAAGCCCCGATCCATTTGGCTGGCCAAAGACCATCGCACTTTGCGATTCGGCACTGCGTCGCTTTAAATGACAATTGCGTGGTCGTCCACCGTGGCTCCCAAACAAAATTGATGCCCTTTTTTCCCCACAAATAGAGCTTTCTTTTGGTGGTTTTGATCCCCTCTGTGGTTTTTATTTTTTGCGCTATAAACAAAAAAAAAACACAATTTTGAAAAAAAAAACGCTTTTTTTTTTTTACTTTTTGGTATAATAAATATCCCCAAAAAATATATAAAAAAAATTTTTTTCCCTTAGTTTAGGCCGATACGTATTCTTCTACATATTTTTGGTAAAAAAAAAACGCAATAAGTGTTTATTGATGGGTTTGCACAAAAGTTATAGCGTCTACAAAATAGGGGATAGTTTTATGGCATTTTTATTAATAATTTTTCTTTTTTTACTAGTAATGGTGGCGATCTGTGATTTTTATCGGGACTGCGACATTATGGCGGAGAGATCGGACACTTTTGGTGCTATTTTGGGACCATTCACATTTATACAGCGATCAGTGCGATTAAAAATGATTACTGTGTACATGTGACTGACAGTGAAGGGGTTAACCACTAGGTGGCGCTGTAGGGGTTAAGTGTGTCCTAGGGAGTGATTCTAACTGTGGGGGGGATGGGCTAGGTGTGACACGACACTGATTACCGCTCCTGATTACAGGGAGCTGTGATCAGTGTCAGTGTCATTAGGCAGAACGGGGAAATGCTTGTTTACATTAGCTTTTCCCCCTTCTTCCTCTCCGTGAGACGATTGCGGGTATCCCCACGGACATCGAGTCCGCGGGACCCGCGATCACACTCACGGAGCGCAAGCCGCCTCTAAAGGGCAACGTACAGGTACATTAATCTGCCTGTACACGCCCTTCTGCTGCAATATATCTGCGTGAGGCTGTCGGGAAGAGGTTAAGTTGAATCTGTTTGTAAGTCAGAACAGGTTAATTTTTTAAGTGTAGCTCCAGCCAAAAAAACTATTTTTAAGCTTTTTGGATAGCATATGGAAGGGTTAACACCCCTGTAATGTTTGTTTTGCTGTCTGTGCCCTGTTTAGGATGATTTTTACCTCACTTTCTGTCCCAATGACAATTGGATTTTGAAAACTTTGGGTTGTTGTGGAAACAAGCCTTGGTGATAAAGCATCAGTGGAAACACCTTTTTCTTATAATAGCTCTTACAGGAGAGAATTTCCCTTCCTAGGGGTATATTTTCTCTCACTTCCTGTTGTCTGCCTCGGCTTGTAAGTAGGAGTCGTTTTTAAGTCAGATGTTTGTAACTGGGGGACCGCCTGTATTAAAGGAAAAAGAAAAATAAGCACTCTGTTATAATTGTAAGTTTTCTTATTTGTCAAAGTATATTATTGGTCAGGTTCAGGTTATCTCCAATACATTGAACTGTCACAGAGATTATGGATTCGTTGGTTGTACATATGGTGGGGCCCCATCAGTGTAGTGAATCCACGTGGCCCATATGGTATAGAATTTATCATATCTACTTTTACAGTTCGCCATCCATTCCTTCGCAGCCATAATATCATTTACAAGGCGGATCCAATCTGTATGGTCAGGAACACAAGTGTTTTTCCAGTGAATAGGGATTAGACGTTTAGAGAGTTCAAAGGATGAGCCAGCACTGACTCACGGTAATGGCTGAGAGGAATGTTGGGGACATGCAGCAGATGCTCCACAGAAGAGTTGGGTAAATCTACATCCAAAATAATTTTGATCTGGGCCCTGATATTTCAAAAAAAAAGGGCTGTAGCTTTGGGCACACCCACCAGATATGGAGGAAGGTCCCCCGTTGTGCGTATTCCCGCCAGCAGGCATCCAGAGAGGCAGGAAAAATCCTTTTCAGTTTGGATGGGACTCTATACCAACGAGTTAGAATTTTAAAACTATTTTCGTGTCCACGGAACTGGGATGGGTAAGGCGGTACAGCTGATCAAGTTGTGGTTCCGTAAATGTATGCTGTAGGTCTCTCTCCCGCTCCCTCACAAAAGCTGGCTTCCCTCCGGCTTCCAATGTTTGCAGTAGTTCATATAGGACAGAGATAGAGTGAGGGATCATTGTAGCTGCCCACTGACGAAAGAAGGATAAATGTTCCCCAGGGGTAAACCAGGGGAAGCCCCCTAGGGAGGCGAGAGGGGAGGTCTGAGAGGAAAGTCACCCTCCTTCATCCCCCCCCCCCCCCCGCCACATTTGGTAGATCATTTTTTCAGGGGAGGAAGTGGGTACCTAGTTTTAACAGGTACCTGCTCCCCCTTCTTCTTGGAATGGAAGTTCTCCTCTTGTCACAGGTCCCCAAAAAACTACGGAACCATTTCCAATGAGCAGCACAGCTCAGGCATGCGCAGTGGGCAGCCTGCTGTGAAGCTACAAGCAGCACAGTCGGCTGCCCATAGTTAAGATACCGGCGCCGGGAACCCGAAGGCTAGTGAAGAACTAGCCCAGGTGAGGACAGCGCTGTTATTAAACAGGTGAGTATCCTGTTATTAAAAGACAGCAGCTACTACCTCCAGTCCCCGTGAGGGGTGGGATGGAGGGGAGGTGGGGTCGGCGGTCTGGTACGTGGTGATCGGCTATATTTCTTCTTTCCTTTCTCATCCTCCTTTTTTTTTTCTTTTTTTTCTCTTCTTTTTCTTTCCAACTTTGTCAATTTTCTAACTTCTACCTGTTCTTTTTATGAATGTCTTGATGTGGGCTATAGGACCACCTCTGGCCTAGTTTATGCATGGAAGCGGGGTGTTCTTTGTTTTAGCATTGGCTATTCTAGTTCAATCTCACAGCAGCCTTTTATGGGATTTCCTCCCCATTTTTTCTTTTCTTTTTATCTTGAATTTATATAGGAATGATAATCCTGAATTGACGTATGTGCTAGTATTATCATTATTATGTCTATAGTAAATGGACCACCTCAACCTCAATCTTGCCCAACCAGTGGAGAAGTTCATAGACAGTCAATATAATATTGTTTAGTTGGTATGATCAGAATGCGATGGCTTTTGATAATCTTCATTGTAACACCGTTGTTCAACAATTATTTGTACAAGTTAATACTTTGCTGTTTGTCTAAATCCCTTTTAAATAAAAATAATTGGAAAAGAAAAAAGACAGCAGCTACGGGATTTCAGTGGAGAAAGTTTAAAACACCTGTCATGTTTTTATTGCCATTTGTGCCCCTGTTAGTAAGAGTCACCTCTCTATTTGTCCTGTTTAATGAGAGTGAGAGTGAAAGTGAAATAAAATCCCAAATTTTGGATTGTCACCAAAACAGCAATAGAGGGGAAATCTTCCCGCAGAACACTCAGCTCTGGGGATCCTGATAAGAACAAAGCATTCTTTCACTTTGGAGGGCTTTCCTCTAACTTTGCATTTGGCTATGAGACAGAAAGTAAAGGGAAATTTCCCCAATGGGACACAGATGGCAAAAAAGAAACTGGCAGGGGTTATAATTCTTCCTTACGCTACTGAAAATGTAAAAAAAAAAAAAAAGGTTGCCTTTAGGAAAGAAACTGCTCGATGTCCCCATTAATATGGTCATTGTTGATGGAAGGATCCCTCCCGCAGTGCTATTGTGTTCTGCCAGCGGTGAGCTAGGGAGCCTTCCCCACCTGCAGCATTTTGATCCATCTCTAGCCAGCCTAAATAAAAAGCATTTTTAATCCTATCTAAAACCCTGATCTAGCTATTCTATCTTTGTTTTATTTATTTATTTTTTAAACACTGACTTTTTTTTTTACATTTTTCTCCTTCGACTTTTTTCATTCAGAGGAAAAAGCAAGTACAGGGGAAGGTTTTACTAAGTAGCCAATCATAGGCTATCACTGCAATCATGTGGTCAAGATCTGGTCCTTCCAGCTTTTGATCGTTAGTAGGAGACCACAGCTGTCGGTGACAGCTTGATCTTTGTGATGGGAGCTCACTATGCAGCATGTGTCCAGCACAAACGCCAGAGCTCATATATGCGGTGCCTCAGAAAAAGGCGCACTGTACTGTGCTACACTGCTGCATTGTTATGCCCCGTACACACGGTCGGACATTGATCGGACATTCCGCCAACAAAATCTTAGGATTTTTTCTGACGGATGTTGGCTCAAACTTGTCTTGCATACACACGGTCACACAAAGTTGTCGGAAAATCCGATCATTCTGAACGTGGTGACGTAAAACATGTACATCGGGACTATAAACGGGGCAGTAGCCAATAGCTTTCATCTCTTTATTTATTCTGAGCATGCGTGGCACTTTGTGCGTCGGATTTGTGTACACACGATCGGAAATTCCAAAAACGGATTTTGTTGTCGGAAAATTTTATAGCCTGCTCTCAAACTTTGTGTGTCGGAAAATCCAATGGAAAAAGTCTGATGGAGCCCACACACGGTCGGAATTTCCAACAACACGCTCCGATCGCACATTTTCCGTCGGAAAATCCGACCGTGTGTAGGGGGCATAAGTCTCATTATTAGGTGCTCCTTGACACTTGTAGTTGGGGGGGGGGGGGCTGTAAAAACAGATGGATGTACTGAGTTTTTACCGCCCCCAGCCACTCCTCCTTAAAGGAGAAATACAGCCATAGCTTATAATATATATTTCTATCTATGTATTAATGCTAGCAATGTAAGGATTAAAAATAGTTAATGTTAATTGAGAGTGTTCAGTTCAACTTTAAAGTGGTTGTAAAGGCGCCAGCAGGGGACCCAAGAAGAGGAGAATCAGGGCTGCTCTGTGCAAAACCACTGGACAGAGCAGGTAAGTATAACATGTGTTGACACGCATTGGGGAGGGGACTGGACGGTGTAGGCAGCGGTAGCTTCGCTGGAACGAGCAGCCACGGGCAAACGAACAGACATACGGTCTCAATTTGATTATATACAGATCTGCCTGACATAATGTGGTGCGCTACAAGCACCTTCGATGTGCGACTACTCTGTATGAGGAGTTCTTTAAATAAATATGTGTTTTAAACAATAAAGCACTATGTAGCTTGTCTTTCTACATATGCACCGAGCATATACCCATAGAACAGCTAAGAAACCTGCAGTCAAGACATCACAGAACCCAGGGGTGGTTCAACAGCGTTTCTGACCAAACTTAACTGTGCGGTCACACGCCCTGAGGTGAGGATAATTACTTAGGGGGAGCATGAGATTGGTGACGCTTCGGATAAGTTTGCAGCACTTTTCACATGGATTTCAGGAACTTTTTTTGATGGACACTGAAACACTTTAGTGCACCTTATGAACAGCACAATTTTATGCACATGTTGATATAATTAGCACTTTTTGTTTATATGAAAAGGATCCTGAACACCGGATATGTAATCTTATTTATAGGATTTATTTGTTGATACATTTAGCACTTTTTGTATATCAGGAATAGGATCCTGAACACTGGATAATTAATTTTGTACTTACTGTAGTTCACAGGATTTACTTGATTTGTAGAGTGTAGCACGGCACATTGATTTATTAGAAGTATAACATGTTTGTGTTTAGAAAAATATATATATATTGCCTTTAATATCACTTGAAGCTGCAAAGACCCCCTGTCGCGTTCGGTGGGTACTAATGCCTGCCAAACGCGACCCATTCAAGTAAATGAAGCAAGGTGGTACATTGTTTAGGGGCTTACAAGTGGGGAGGAGGAGACATCTTGTCTTCTCACTGCCTGTCAAAGCTTCTAAAAAGCAATCCAAGTGTCGAACACTTTTCAGAGGTGCACGTTCAAACGAGCCCTTGAGGTTGAAAACTGATACCTTTGCTGATGATTAACATATATTTCTACTGATGGAAAGCAGAGGTCCTCTAAGTAGGTCTGAATGATGCTTGTGATAATTGGACAACATCGTTAATGGCAGGGTAGAAAATGGGAACAAATATACACTCAGGGAAATTAGTTTGCTAACACTAAATTTATTTATAGAGAAAAAAATATATATGTATATACACTGAATGTAGCTGAATTTACAGCCACTAATGTAACCGGCTGAAACTGCACTGGGACTGCACACATCTGGTAAGACAGTAATTGTGAGAGAGGTTAGGAATAGCAGCAATGTAATGTGCCTGCAGGGAGAGAGGTGGTGTGAGGAATTTCACCTGTGGAGAAAGAACGGCGTTATTAGGTGAGCCCACACCTCACACTCACACTGTGCTACAAGATCTACCAATGGGATTAGCAGGATTTACACATTGTTAATGCATGACTAAATCACAATGCCTTATATCAGTGATCTGTAGATCTTAAGTGCGTCTGCTCCTGCTCACAACAGAAGCAGTAGTGTTGGGGGATGAAAAAGTATTACCTATCAATTTACTACAAACTGGAGGCATCATTGTTGGTAAGTTCTTGGAACAGACAGCTTGGCATTGTTAGTTTTCATTGCAAAACCCTCTGCCCTAAGAATCTTGCATTTGACCTAAGTGTCTGTAACACTAATCATCCAATTAAAACTCCCTAACTCCAAACCCAATCCCTAAGGGTCATTTCACACTAGGTGCATTGGTACTGTGTTAGGTACCCTTGCAACCGATGTATTTCCTTAAAGCAACCATTCTGTGCTTGGGAAAAACGTTGTATGTACATTAGCGGGTGGACACTGATGTGTCGGCAAGGGCTGCTCGTTCACACATGGCCGTCACATGCAGCTGGACCCCAACCCAGAAAATGCAGGTTGCCAGGGTCCAACGACTGCACAGCCCATTCCATATTGTCCTTTGCATGGATGGTGGCCAATGGCCTAAGCTTCCCACCCTCCTGACCGTGTATGATAAAGCCCCTTAATCCCAGGAACACTCACACATTAAGTCTGATCACCAGGACCCTCTAGCCAGGTTTGCACCAGCAACCACTTCTCTTACTTTACCTTCCAGGAATTTGCTGTAAAAAAGGCACTTAGATATTCACATGGAGGCCAGATCTTACAATAAACCTCTTTACTGTTTTTAGGCAGTAGTTGATACAGAGTCACCCAGAGTAATGGCATAGGATAGAAACTGTCCAAAATGTGGATAAGGTTAAATAGTTACTTCATCTTTGGAGGTGCTTTGTACCTATGGTGATAATTTAAAGCTGGTTCTCCCTATTCTCCCCAGTCAATCCACTAGCTCATTGTTCCTTTCTCCCCAGAGGGAAGAACCAAGGGGAACACCAACTCTTGACTTAATGTCCCTTGTGGAAATCTGTTCAATCTCAATAGAGAATCACCTTCTTCCCATAAACTGTTCAGTGTGGGGGACCCCTCAGCAGCCCCTCCCTCAAATTAGGGAGAGAAAGAGAAACTCCAGCAGGCCTTTTTTGTCCTCAGATCCCCTGGTCAGCAAGACCCCGAGCCTCAGCTCCACCCACCTTATAAAGGGACTCCCTGGAGCCCTCCACAAAAAGAGGAGCAAACCTAAAATGGACATGAGCCTGACGCCACATGCCTGCAGATGCATTAGCATTTACATGAGTACAAAGACGAATGGCCATTCACTTCTATGGCTGGCTGCAGCTCCCCAGGCATGGGAAAATGCTCGGAATTTTATGCTAGACATATTTTATGTCTGCAAATACCCATGTGCATGAGGCGTAAAGGAGAATTTATAAAGATTGTTCACCCAGATCATAATATATATGGGTGGTTTAATTATAAACCATCATTTCAAACATTCTTTTTTTCAGAAACAAAGGTTTGACACATTTGCATTTCACCAGTACCAGGTGTAACCCTTTCAACAAAGAAAGCTGATGAAGTTACCCATTCAGTGTATTAATTTCTAAAAGATACCCAGGAGAATTCATAAACAGTGTCTAAAATACTGTTTAGTATTCCAACCTACCTCCACGCAACAAATGTGGGTGACAAATTTATGTACCTGTTGTAGTAGGGACTATCAATCTGGGATAAGCATTGAGTGTGAAGACATCTACTCCACTCACAGAGTAACTGTACTTCCTCCCCGCTGCTACACCTGTCAAACAGCACAGCAACAGAGAGTTTTTTACCAAGGGCAGAACCTGATGGGGACTCACTGAAACACTAGTTCCCCATGAAGTCTGCGCCCCTTGTGATTGACAGTACGCAGTGGACGGATCCTTAGCCAATAGGCAGCCTGCTTGGCTACAAAATCTGCCCACTGCTTGCTGTAAATTACAAGGTGAAGGCAGACCTTATGGGAACTAGTGTCTCAGCTTCCCCATCAGGCTCTGTCCATTGTAGCATCACTGGTTGCTAGGAGGCTGTCAGCTGTGAAGCTGACAGCTTCCATAGCAACCAGTGACAGGGAGAGTGTATATGTCACTCCACTACACTGCCTACAGAGATATGCACTCTACCTGTCCCTCTAAGTTAGAGTAGGTTCTAATTACCTCCAGTTTTGTTTCCTATGATCTGGAGGTAATTATTTTGCTGCTTAGGCTTCAGTCAGAACACTCATTCTACAACCTTTTGGGGACTTTGTGTTACTAGATGCTAGATTATATAAAAGGTGCTCCCCAGCTTCTCAGGTGGCTCCGAAAGAAGAGCCACTGCCAGATACAGCAGCTGTCATGGTTTCAGATCCTGGTCCTGGTGTGTGCATCACTGGTGGGCAGGTTAAAAGATCTAGGATGAAGAAGCCAGTTACTAATGTACAGATCTGCTGCCCTCTCCTGTTAGCTGCTAATATCACAGATTAATGTATTAGCACTTCCTGTCTCTGGGAGGCTGGCTTCAAAAACCAAAGAAGAAGAGAGAGGAGAGGTGTAGACCACGTGTCCTCATGGAAGGACTGTTGCTAATCCAGACTAGAAGCAGAGACTATTAGGCCTCATGTACACTGCTGCTCCCAAAATCACACTTAGGAGCTTTTGGCGTTTTTTTTTTTTTTTGCCAAAGCTTCTGAGCCCAGCTTAATAAAAGCCTATGTGTCCATGCACACATAGGCTTTTACCAGAATTTAGGAGTAGCAGAGTTTCAAGGCAGTCAAAGCTCTTGCTCTTGCCCAAAAGCTCCTCTCCTGAATGCGATTCTTCTGCGCTCAGGAGAGGAGCCTTTGGGCATAAAAAAATGCCAAACACTCCTAAACACGCATAAACGCATCTAAATGTGTCTAAACACTAGTCACGTTTAGCACTTCAGAGTTTATTCATTTCAATGGCCAGAATAAATTAAAATTTTGGCCAATTAAATAAATAAGCCCCCAAACACCAAATGCTGCTAAACTCTGCTAAACTCGCCTAAACTGGTTTGTAAAAAATTCAGCTTAGGTATGTTTTTAACACAGATTTTCTCCTGTCAGGAGAAACAGAGTTTACAATAAACCAGTGTGCATGAAGCCTTCCTGTGTTCTGGCAGTTTTACTGTAGCTGGTCATAACTTGTAAAGCACTACACAAACTGTTGGGCTATAAAAACCTTTATTATAATAATGTTAATAATAATAACTTCTTGATCTGAATACTAGTGACAGACTTATCTGTGTCCTATTGTTAATAGCTCCCATTCACAGTACCAGATAGCTAGGTCTGTACAACTATATGTGTGTGGTCGTCTCTTTCCAGTATATTATTAGGTGAACCTGTCTATTGCAACAGAATTTGTGTATATCTCTTGTTATTTTAGTTAACTCTGTCCCTTCTGGTCTGGGATTTTAAAGCTAGTTTTAGCTTAGGAATTAATGACCAGCATGGGCTAGAACCAGGTTAGGCATCCAACAGCCAATTCTGCTAGTTGGAGGCCTAGTTGCATGCCAGACTAGCAATTACTAGGGATTAAAGCGCACAGTAAAAAGGGAACCAGTGGCGGCTTGTAATGCAGGGCGCAGGGGCGCCGCCCCCCTAATCCATGCGTCTGACCCCCTAATCTAAAATGTTTTTTTTTCTTTTAGAAGCATGTGATTAGAGCCAGAGGCGCTACTAGGCTTAAAAAAAGGGTAGGCTCTGGGCACAGAGCACTGTGCCCAAGCCCACCCGGTTGTGTGAAATAGCTAATTAATATTCGCTATTGTCTTCCTGATTCTCCTCCCGGTCAATTAGGAAGCGGGTCCTGAGACCCGTCACCCTATTGGTCGAGAGAAGAAGAGATCCTATTGGCCGCTGAGGAGGAGGAAGGAGGAGACGCAGGGGAAGTCACTGTGAAGCAACTGGAGTAGGAGACGCCACCCGCCGCCCAGAGGAAGCGCTGCCCCGCCCAAAAAATATACCACCAGCCACCACTGTAGGCAACTCTGAGTTCCAGTGCCACACCACAGTTTCTGTTGGCGAAAAACTGCGTTCCAAGCTGCTTGGACAACAGGTGGAGGATCTCCCACATCAGCACTGATCTTCTAGTCAGGTCTTCAACACAAAGCCGGAAGCCATATTGTGATCATCCTCAGGGTCCCCTGCAACTAGACGGGGCTGCAACATTCATCAGGAGGTATCTGTACTGTATTAATGCCTATATATACTCGGGTATACTGTATGTGCACAATTCCACCAGGATTCTTGGTGGGCACATTATGGATAATACCTGTTTGTACATTGGATGTATGTACTATTATTAATTTTTCTTATGTAAACTTTGTATTATTTCAGTACTGGTGTACATCTAAACTTATGGTTAATGTTATATGCTGGTTGCAGTAGTTTCTCTGCTGCCAATTACTTTGATTAGATTACTGGTTCATTTTCCAGGAAGGCAATCCCCTCTGTTCACAGAGACCCTGTCCTGGGTGGAGGCACAGTCAAGTGTCAACTCTATTATTTGCCTGGAGGTTTAGCCTAATATCCTGTTTGGGGAAGGCCAATTTGTATCACTCCCCCCAAAAAGTGGGCTACACGGATGGTGTCATGAACTAAGGGAAGGTGCCGCAGTGGGAGACTGGTCTGAAGAACACAAAAAACATACAAGGAATAATGAGTACATAATATTGCTTGGATGCATATATAATAGGAAATGGAGTGTCCATTTAGGAGTTACAAGGTCTTCTTTAAGAATGCAAAGCTTTCCCTATATTACAGTTGCAATAAAAAGTATGTGAACCCTTTTGGAATGATATGGATTTCTGCACAAATTGGTCATAAAATGTGATCTGATCTTCATCTAAGTCACAACAATAGACAATCACAGTCTGCTTAACCACTTGAGCCCCGGACCATTATGCTGCCTAAGGACCAGAGGTCTTTTTCCAATTTGGCACTGCGTCGCTTTAACTGCTAATTGCGCGGTCATGCAATGCTGTACCCAAACGAAATTTGCGTCCTTTTCTTCCCACAAATAGAGCTTTCTTTTGATGGTATTTGATCACCTCTGCGGTTTTTATTTTTTGCGCTATAAACGGAAAAAGACCGAAAATTTTGAAAAAAAATGATATTTTCTACTTTTTGTTATAAAAAAAATCCAATAAACTAAATTTTAGTCATACATTTAGGCCAAAATGTATTCGGCCACATGTCTTTGGTAAAAAAAATGTCAATAAGTGTATATTTATTGGTTTGCGCAAAAGTTATAGCGTCTACAAACTAGGGTACATTTTCTGGAATTTACACAGCTTTTAGTTTATGACTGCCTATGTCATTTCTTGAGGTGCTAAAATGGCAGGGCAGTACAAAACCCCCCCAAATGACCCCATTTTGGAAAGTAGACACCCCAAGGAAATTGCTGAGAGGCATGTTGAACCCATTGAATATTTATTTTTTTTGTCCCAAGTGATTGAAAAATGACAAAAAAAAAAAAAATATTTACAAAAAGTCGTCACTAAATGATATATTGCTCACACAGGCCATGGGCCTATGTGGAATTGCACCCCAAAATACATTTAGCTGCTTCTCCTGAGTATGGGGATACCACATGTGTGGGACTTTTTGGGAGCCTAGCCGCGTACGGGGCCCCGAAAACCAATCACCGCCTTCAGGATTTCTAAGGGTGTAAATTTTTGCTTTCACTCTTCACTGCCTATCACAGTTTCGGAGGCCATGGAATGCCCAGGTGGCACAAAACCCCCCAAAATGACCCCATTTTGGAAAGTAGACACCCCAAGCTATTTGCTGAGAGGCATATTGAGTCCATGGAATATTTTATATTTTGACACAAGTTGCGGGAAAGTGACACTTTTTTTTTTTTTTTTTTTTTTTTTTCATAAAGTTGTCACTAAATGATATATTGCTCACACAGGCCATGGGCATATGTGGAATTGCACCCCAAAATACATTTAGCTGCTTCTCCTGAGTATGGGGATACCACATGTGTGGGACTTTTTGGGAGCCTAGCCGCGTACTGGACCCCAAAAACCAATCACTGCCTTCAGGATTTCTAAGGGTGAAAATTTTTGATTTCACTCTTTACTGCCTATCACAGTTTCGGAGGCCATGGAATGCCCAGGTGGCACAAAACCCCCCCAAATGACCCCATTTTGGAAAGTAGACACCCCAAGCTATTTGCTGAAAGGCATGGTGAGTATTTTGCAGCTCTCATTTGTTTTTGAAAATGAAGAAAGACAAGAAAAAACATTTTTTTTTTTCTTTTTTCAATTTTCAAAACTTTGTGACAAAAAGTGAGGTCTGCAAAATACTCACTATACCTCTCAGCAAATAGCTTGGGGTGTCTACTTTCCAAAATGGGGTCATTTGGGGGGGTTTTGTGCCACCTGGGCATTCCATGGCCTCCGAAACTGTGATAGGCAGTGAAGAGTGAAATCAAAAATTCACGCCCTTAGAAAGCCTGAAGGCGGTGCTTGGTTTTCGGGGTCCCGTACGCGGCTAGGCTCCCAAAAAGTCTCACACATGTGGTATCCCCGTACTCAGGAGAAGCAGCAGAATGTATTTTGGGGTGTAATTTCATATATTTCCATGGCATGTTTGAGCAATATATCATTTAGTGACAACTTTGTGCAAAAAAAAAAAAAAAAATTTGTCTCTTTCCCGCAACTTGTGTCGCAATATAAAATATTCCATGGACTCGACATGCCTCTCAGCAAATAGCTTGGGGTGTCTACTTTCCAAAATGGGGTCATTTGGGGGGGTTTTGAACTGTCCTGGCATTTTATGCACAACATTTAGAAGCTTATGTCACACATCACCCACTCTTCTAACCACTTGAAGACAAAGCCCTTTCTGACACTTATTGTTTACATGAAAAAGTTTTTTTTTTTTGCAAAAAAATTACTTTGAACCCCCAAACATTATATATTTTTTTAAAGCAAATGCCCTACAGATTAAAATGGTGGGTGTTTCATTTTTTTTTTTCACACAGTAATTGCGCAGCGATTTTTCAAACGCATTTTTTGGGGAAAAAACACACTTTTTTTAATTTTAATGCACTAAAACACGCTATATTGCCCAAATGTTTGATGAAATAAAAAAGATGATCTCAGGCTGAGTACATGGATACCAAACATGACATGCTTTAAAATTACGCACAAACGTGCAGTGGCAACAAAATAAATACATGTTTAAAAGCCTTCAAAAGCCTTTACAGGTTACCACTTTAGATTTACAGAGGAGGTCTACTGGAAAAATTACTGCACTCGATCTGGCCTTCGCGGTGATACCTCACATGCATGGTGCAATTGCTGTTTACGTTTGACGACAGACCGCCGCTTGCGTTCGCCTTAGCGCGAGAGCAGGGGGGGACAGGGGTGCTTTTTTTTTTTTTTTTTTTTTTCTTTATTATTTTTTTGCTTTTTTAATCTTACTTTTAAACTGTTCCTTTCATATTTTTTTTTTTAATCATTTTTATTGTTATCTCGGGGAATGTAAATATCCCCTATGATAGCAATAGGTAGTGACAGGTACTCTTTTTTGAAAAAATTGTGGTCTATTAGACCCTAGATCTCTCCTCTGCCCTCAAAGCAAATGACCACACCAAGATCGGTGTGATAAAATGCTTCCCCAATTTCCCAATGGCGCTATTTACATCCGGCGAAATCTAAGTCATGAAATACTCGTAGCTTCCGGTTTCTTAGGCCATAGAGATGTTTGGAGCCACTCTGGTCTCTGATCAGCTCTATGGTCAGCTGGCTGAATCACCGGCTGCATTCTCAGGTTCCCTGTTGAGACAGGAGAGCCAGAGAAAAACACGGAAGACGGTGGGGGGGGGGGGGCATTCCCTCCCACGGCTTGTAAAAGCAGTCTAGAGGCTAATTAGCCGCTAGGATTGCTTTTACATGAAAGCCGACCGCTGGCTGAAAAGAATGATACCAAGATGATACCTAAACCTGCAGGCATCATTCTGGTATAACCACTCAAAGTCGTGAATGGCGTACCTGAAGACAAAAAAATGGTTAACAATGGTTAACAATAAAGCACAGTAAAGTGTAAATAATTACACACCTGAAAAACAAACATGATAAAACATAATAACAATAACAATAACAATAACAATAACAATAACAATCAATAACAATAACAATAACAATAAAACATTGCAGAATAGAATACAGTAAAAAAGAGCAGAACAATAGAGAGAGAGAATAGAGAGAGAGAGAACAATAAAACAACAACTATTTTTTTTTATTTCATATTTTTTTTTTTTTTACACTTTTTTTGTAACTAACTTTTATAACGGTAACCGGTTCCAGGTTCGGGTCTCTCAAAATGCGATGGCATCTTGGGAGACCCTGTGAAAGTGTGCCTAGTCTGTGCAATGCTGTACCCTACGCTAATACTCAACTAGTGAATGGTAGCGTTCAAAACATTCACCAATGCAAAGACCAGGATTGTCAGGACAGGAGGGACAATAATAGTGGGTGTCACGTCTATATCCGCGCTTGCTGCAGACACGACATCTTTTTTGGGGGGTTCGTTGGGTAGGGGTACTCGGGAGGACATAAAAATGCCTCTCATGCAGCCGCCTGCATTTGGTTGGGGATGTGAATGGGGGAAGTACGGGCGCTGCAGAAGCGGTGGGTTCCCAATTAGGATTGGCGAATGCAGCAGGAAGGGCACTATGGGCACGACGGGCCTGTGTTTGTCTTTTTGGTGGCGGCGGGACACTACTTGTGCTTGCCACCTCACCAGCTTGAACTGCACTTATGGGACTCGCCACGTCACCAAGTGTTACTGCAGTGCTGGTTTGACTACGACCGGGGTGTACTAGGCCGCTGGCGCTTGCCAGTTCACCAAAACACTACCAAAAAACTGTTAGCGATCGCAGGGATCAGGCCTGACTCTGCGAACGCTGCAGTTATGCGTTTAGTGTTTTGTAAGTGACAGAGATCGATCGATACCGCACTTGGGTGGGCTGGGCTGGGCTGGGCGGAGGGGCAAAACGCAGGTGCTAGCAGGTATCTGGGCTGATCCCGCTAACACTGCGTTTTTGGGAACCCTAAACTGCTGGTGACGCTAGTATAGATCTGATCGGATCAGATATTGATGCGATCAGATACTATACCACTAAGGGAGGTGTACGGTGCGTGCGTGGGTGTTAGCGGTACTGGCGCTAATCTGACGCTGCCTGGGGCTGGTGCTTGCCAGTTCACCAAAACGCTACAAAAAAAACTGTTAGCGATCGCAGGGATCAGGCCTGACTCTGCGAACGCTGCAGTTATGCGTTTAGTGTTTTGTAAGTGTCAGTGATCGATCGATACTGCACTTGGGTGGGCTGGGCTGGGCCGGGCGGAGGGGCAAAACGCAGGTGCTAGCAGGTATCTGGGCTGATTCCGCTAACACTGCGTTTTTGGGAACCCTAAACTGCTGGGGACGCTAGTATAGATCTGATCGGATCAGATATTGATCCGTTCAGATACTATACCACTAAGGGAGGTGTATGGTGCGTGCGTGGGTGTTAGCGGTACTGGCGCTAACCTGACGCTGCCTGGGGCTGGTGCTTGCCAGTTCACCAAAACGCTACAAAAAAAACTGTTAGCGATCGCAGGGATCAGGCCTGACTCTGCGAACGCTGCAGTTATGCGTTTAGTGCCTTGTAAGTGACAGTGATCGATCGATACTGCACTTGGGTGGGCCGGGCGGAGGGACAAAACGCAGGTGCTAGCGGGTATCTGGGCTGATCCCGCTAACACTGCGTTTTTGGGAACCCTAAACTGCTGGGGACGCTAGTATAGATCTGATCGGATCAGATATTGATCCGTTCAGATACTATACCACTAAGGGAGGCGCATGCTGCGTGCGTGGGTTTTAGCGGTACTGGCGCTAATTTGACGCTGCCTGGGGCGACGCATATCACCGCCGGGCGATCGGGGGGCTAAACCTTTATTCGGTAATAAACGGCGGGTGCCCTGACACTATAAAAAATAAACGAACTAACCAGCGTCAACCGTAACGGTTATACGGTGATCAGTGGTGAAAGGGTTAACTAGGGGGCAATCAAGGGGTTAAAACATTTATTAGGTAGTATATGGGGGTCCCTGACGCTATAAAACGCTGACGGCGAACCTAAATATTTACCTCACTAACTAGCGTCACCAGCGACACTAATACAGCGATCAGAAAAATGATCGCTTAGCGACACTGGTGACAGGGGGTGATCAAGGGGTTAAAACTTTATTAGGGGGGGTTAGGGGGGTACCCTAGACCTAAAGGGGGGTAATATACACTGTCCCAACACAGTAACTGTCACAAACTGACACTATGCAGTAATCAGAAAAAAAAACAAAAAAAAAAAAAAAAAACTGCTGGTGTCAGTTTGTGACAGGGGGGGGGGGGTGATTGGGGGGGGATCGGGGGGCGATCGGGGGGGGGATCGGGGTGATTTGTGTGCCTGGCATGTTCTACTGTGTGTGTAGTGTTTGTGCACTCACATACTTGTCGTCTCTCCTCGGGCCGGAACGGAAAATACCGACCCGAGGGGAGATGACATCACTTCCTTTGCTGCTGTTTAGCATACAGCAGCAAAGGAGTGTTCTCATTGGCCGGCGGCGATCGCGAGGGGGGGGCCACGAACGGATGGTCTCCCCCTCATCACCGATCGCCGCTGGACAAACGACGACCGCCTCGGGCACCGGGGGGGGGGTCCGATCGGACCCCCCACCCGCGGAAGGCAAATCACGTACCCTGTACATGATTTTGCCTGTCCGTGCCACTTTGCCGACGTACATCGGCGTGAGGCGGTCGTCAAGTGGTTAAACTAATAACACACAAAGAATTAAATGTTACCATGTTTTTATTGAACACACCATGTAAACATTCACAGTGCAGGTGGAAAAAGTATGTGAACCACTAGACTAATGAGATCTCCAAGAACTAATTGGAGTGAGGCGTCAGCCAACTGGAGTCCAATCAATGAGATGAGATTGGAGGTGTTGGTTACAGCTGCCCTGCCCTATAAAAAACACACACCAGTTCTGGGTTTGCTTTTCACAAGAAGCATTGCCTGATGTGAATGATACCTTGCACAAAAGAGCTCTCAGAGGACCTACGATTAAGAATTGTTGACTTGCATAAAGCTGGAAAGGGTTATAAAAGTATCTCCAAAAGCCTTGCTGTTCATCAGTCCACGGTAAGACAAATTGTCTATAAATGGTGAAAGTTCAACACTGCTGCTACTCTCCCTAGGAGTGGGCGTCCTGTAAAGATGACTGCAAGAGCACAGTGCAGACTGCTCAATGAGGTGAAGAAGAATCCTAGAGTGTCAGCTAAAGACTTTCAAAAGTCTCTGGCATATGCTAACATCCCTGTTAGCGAATCTACGATACATAAAACACTAAACAAGAATGGATTTCATGGGGGGATACCACAGAGGAAGCCACTGCTGTCCAAAAAAAAACATTGCTGCACATTTACAGTTTGCACAAGAGCACCTGGATGTTCCACAACAGTACTGGCAAAATATTCTGTGGACAGATGAAACCAAAGTTGAGTTGTTTGGAAGAAACACACAACATGTGTGGAGAAAAAGAGGCACAGCACACCGACATCAAAACCTCATCCCAACTGTGAAGTACGGTGGTGGGGGTATCATGGTTTGGGGTTGCTTTGCTGTGTCAGGGCCTGGACAGATTGCTATCATCGAAGGAAAAATGAATTCCCAAGTTTATCAAGACATTTGGCAGGAGTACTTAAGGCCATCTGTCCACCAGCTGAAGCTCAACAGAAAATCGGTGTTGCAACAGGACAACGACCCAAAGCATAGAAGTAAATCAACAACAGAATGGCTTAAACAGAAGAAAACAGAAGAAAATATGCCTTCTGGAGTGGTCCAATCAGAGTCCTGACCTCAACCTGATTGAGATGCTATGGCATGACCTCAAGAAAGCGATTCACACCAAACATCCCAAGAATATTGCTGAACTGAAACAGTTCTGTAAAGAGGAATGGTCAAGAATTACTCCTGACCATTGTGCATGTCTGATCTGCAACTGCAGGAAACGTTTGGTTGAAGTTATTGCTGCCAAAGGAGGTTCAACCAGTTATTAAATCCAAGGGTTCACATACTTTTTCCACCTGCACTGTGAATGTTTACATAGTGTGTTCAATAAAAGCATGGTAACAGTTAATTCTTTGTGTGTTATAAGTTTAAGCAGACTGTGATTGTCTACTGTTGTGACTTAGATGACGATCAGATCACATTTTTATGACCAATTTGTGCAGAAACCCATATCATTCCAAAAGGGTTCAAATACTTTTTATTGCAACTGTATATCTAACCTTAAGGCTATGCAGGTATCTCATAATTTGTATGTGAAATAAACTGTAAGGTTTCACAAGCAGGACCCCCCTAACCCTTTTGTATTGGGTTATATTGTAACTGTGCTCTCTCACTTATATTGCAAAGCACCGTACAAAAGGTTGGAGCTCTATAAATCCTCTATAATAACAATAATATGAGTGCTGCCATTTCTGATTCATTGTTAAAGCCTGTTGGCTGTGTGATTGATACAGGGTAGTGACTCCTTAGGTAGAATTGCCCTGAGCTGCAGCAGTGATGGCTACTATATTTTTACAATTTTTGCATTTGAAATGTACAGTACTTCAGTGTATTTGTGTTATTTTCAAATCTATCTCAAGTCAAAACTTCACAATAAGGATGTTATTCATGGCTCTTCCAAAAGGAAGTGCATATTAACATACATTTCTGAATGGTATATGTACATGTACAACAGGAAAAAGCAATATTTCATAAAGTGCTGTGAATACAGTAGACATACAATCATGTGATAAAACCTGACAGTAACCAGAAGTGCTTGTACATGTAGCACCCTCCTAGGTAGGTGCTAGGTTTGGTAAATTTAGTTTAGGCTCACTGTATTCAGTAGAGCTGTATTTCATTGTAGTTGTGTTTGATTGTTCTGGTCTGTTCTGTGTTTCAGTGGCTGCAGGATTGGCTGCTTCCCTCTGTTTGTTCAGAAATGTTTTGGAAGATAGTGGGCAGGGAGAGTCTAATCAGCAGCTGAATATTTGTGCAGCCCTAGCCAATTCATGGGGAGAGGTGCCCAGATGGTGGCTGGGAGTGTATATAAATATTCTGAGACTGAAAGCAAATGGGTCTTTTTCCATGAGGAGAAGATCAGACCCTAGGAGGCTGTTGGATCCCTAGGCAATTCTGCCATGTGCCTGCAGTTCATCAAGGCCTCAGTCGGGCTAGCTGGGGGCCAACATTGCTGAGAGTTTTCTGAAGCTGAATGAGGGGCTGTCATATGAGGATCTAGTCTGGTATCACAGGGAGATATTGGAAGGAGGCAACCAATTATCCAAGGACATTAGTGAGTACAGATTGGTGTGAGAGATCCAACAAACTGTGTGCTGCTGCTATCCTTCTTATACTAGAGTCAGTGGGTTTAAAGGTGTTTAAACGGAGCATTGTGTCTCCTGTCCTGCTCATTTAATTCTTAGTAAAAGGACTCTACTTGGATTTCCAAGAGGGAGATTAACCTCTTCAGGTTGCTCCTACAAAGCTCAGTCCATCATTTTCTTGTGCAGAAACTTAGCTCGCAGCTCTAAAGGAGAAAATTTAGTGTCCTCAAATTGCTACTAAAGGTTAAAGGAGTATCCTATAATTCCTCACTACCTATCCAAGTTTAAGTTTTCATTAAAGCATCTAGAAAAGCATACCCCTAGACTAGTTAATGAGTCTCAAGTGTGAGTAGAATTGTGTGCCCAGCTGCGGGGCAATTACTGGAAAAAGAACCCTGGGCATCTACTCAGCGATTCCTATGGGGGTAGTGCTACATATACAGGTAAAAGCCAGTAAATTCGAATATTTTGAAAAACTTGATTTATTTCAGTAATTGCATTCAAAAGGTGTAACTTGTACATTATATTTATTCATTGCACACAGACTGATGCATTCAAATGTTTATTTCATTTAATTTTGATGATTTGAAGTGGCAACAAATGAAAATCCAAAATTCCGTGTGTCACAAAATTAGAATATTACTTAAGGCTAATACAAAAAAGGGATTTTTTAGAAATGTTGGCCAAATGAAAAGTATGAAAATGAAAAATATGAGCATGTACAATACTCAATACTTGGTTGGAGCTCCTTTTGCCTCAATTACTGCATTAATGCGGTGTGGCATGGAGTCGATGAGTTTCTGGCACTGCTCAGGTGTTATGAGAGCCCAGGTTGCTCTGATAGTGGCCTTCAACTCTTCTGCGTTGTTGGGTCTGGCATTCTGCATCTTCCTTTTCACAATACCCCACAGATTTTCTATGGGGCTAAGGTCAGGGGAGTTGGCTGGCCAATTTAGAACAGAAATACCATGGTCCGTAAACCAGGCACGGGTAGATTTTGCGCTGTGTGCAGGCGCCAAGTCCTGTTGGAACCTGAAATCTCCATCTCCATAGAGCAGGTCAGCAGCAGGAAGCATGAAGTGCTCTAAAACTTGCTGGTAGACGGCTGCGTTGACCCTGGATCTCAGGAAACAGAGTGGACCGACACCAGCAGATGACATGGCACCCCAAACCATCACTGATGGTGGAAACTTTACACTAGACTTCAGGCAACGTGGATCCTGTGCCTCTCCTGTCTTCCTCCAGACTCTGGGACCTCGATTTCCAAAGGAAATGCAAAATTTGCTTTCGTCAGAAAACATGACTTTGGACCACTCAGCAGCAGTCCAGCTCTTTTTTTCCTTAGCCCAGGTGAGACGGTTTTCGCGCTGTTTCTTGGTCAACAGTGGCTTGACACGAGGTATGCGGCAGTTGAAACCCATGTCTTTCAAGCGTCTCTTGGTGGTGGATCTTGAAGCACTGACTCCAGCAGCTGTCCACTCCTTGTGAATCTCCCCCACATTTTTGAATGGGTTTTTTTTCACAATCTTGACTAGGGCGCGGTGATCCCTATCGCTTGTACACTTTTTCTGACCACAGTTTTTCCTTCCCTTTGCCTCTCTATTAATGTGTTTGGACACAGAGCTCTGAGAACAGCCAGCCTCTTCAGCAATAACCTTTTGTGTCTTTCCCTCCTTGTGCAATGTGTCGATGGTCGCCTTTTGGACAGCTGTCAAATCTGAAGTCTTCCCCAAGTTTGTGTAGGCTTCAGAACTGGACTGAGAGACCATTTAAAGCCCTTTGCAGGTGTTTTGAGTTAATCAGCTGATAAGTTTGTGGCACCAGGTGTCTTCAAAATTTAACCCTTACACAATATTCTAATTTTGTGACACACGGAATTTTGGATTTTCATTTGTTGCCACTTCAAATCATCAAAATTAAATGAAATAAACATTTGAATGCATCAGTCTGTGTGCAATGAATAAATATAATGTACAAGTTACACCTTTTGAATGCAATTACTGAAATAAATCAAGTTTTTCAAAATATTCTAATTTACTGGCTTTTATCTGTAGATGAGCATTGAGTGTACAATGCACCTGTGGATGAGTTTTTCAAGTTTTCTGTGCAGGTTTTTCTACTATTGTACTTTCTGGAGCAGGCTGGAACCATTGAGATGAACTACTGCAATGCTTTTCTTAAAGAGGTGGGAAACCCTGAGAAAAAAAAACAGCCTGTAAGACAAAGACATAATTAACTAGTATGCATCGAATACTAGCTCATTATGAAATACCTTTAGAACAAAGCCCTCCAGATGCGCTCGCACACCGTTGAGACAGTTATCTTCCCCGGAGTTTCTTCCGGGTTCGCAGGCTCAGACGCTGTGAGTGGCCGGAGACGCAATGACGTCACTTCCGCACATGTACATGGGAGCCGCCGTTTACAGCACAGGATCCAGGGACCGGCTCGGTAAGCCAGATCTTCAAAGTGCATGCGTTAATGACTTCATCGGCTGAATACACTCTGAATATTTCCTAAACTGTGCAAGTTTAGGAGATATTCACAGTACCTACAGGTGAGCTTTGTTATAGGCTTACCTGTAGGTACAATTAAAAAATAAAACTTTACTTCCTCTTTAAAGCCAGACTATTGCACCTTTTCAGCCCAGAACATTTTTCATGCTTGTTCCTTCAGATATTTTCGCATGAACTGTCGTGATCAGCTCTTGAAAGCTGTGTAATAAGGAATAGATTATCGGAAAATCACTCCAAATGCTTTTTTTGTGCAATGTTCTCATCGTGTGTTTTAGGCTCAAAGTAATTGTAAAGTCTTGTTTTTTTTTTTTAACTAACAAACATTTTATACACACCTATAATGTGCAGTGTTTTTGCACAGAGCAGCCCAGATCCTTCTCTTCTCAGGTCCCCTGCCGGCGCTCCTAGCCCCTCCCTCCTGCCGGATGCCCAACAGCAAGCAGTTTGTAATGGGGGCACCCAAGTAGGTGTACTCCCGAGCCATGGCTCTGTGTGTCCATTCACACATGGAGCCGCATCCTGGCTCCGCCCCCACTATCTCTTAATTGGCTCACTGGCTGTGATTAAAAGCAGCAGGAGCCAATGGGCTGCCAAAAGCCATTTAGGAGTGTGAGTCCTCGGAGAGCCAAGACTCCCGTGGACATCGCTGGATCGAGAGGGGGCACAGGTAAGTATTAGGGGGCTGGGGGGGCTGCTGCGCACAGAAGCTTTTTTACCTTCATGCAAATGATGCATGAAGGTAAAAAAACTTGTGCCTTTACAACCACTTTAAGTCAATATCAGCTGGCCTTTCACAGAGATAAAGACTGATCAGACAGATTTGAGAACCCTGTCTAAACTAGGTCTTTTCCATCCTGAACTTCCTCTTACCCTCTGCGTTTTTCCATTGTAAGAAAATGTATTTGCAAGGTATGCGGGTAGGTAGAGAGAAACAGGGCTGGGGATTATAGCAGGGAGATGTTATTGCTAGAGTGTGCAAGACATAGAAGCCAGGGGCTGACTACATCCCATCAGGATTCACCTATAAATAAAATATCACTACTTTAGACATGGGTCTGGTTTCTAAAAAAAAAAAAAAATCACCGTGCAAATGCCTCAGCATTTACACAGCTTTCGTAAATAATTCCTATAATCCAGGGTTAGGCAACCTTTGAGAGATGGAGATCTACCTGAACAACATAAAAGAGATCAACTAACGCCAGGATTTGGTGCCCTTATTTGATATGGGAACCACTACTGAGTATTCCCAAACAGATAATATTTTATTAAGTATTCAATCCAAAATATATATTAAAAAAAAAGAAAGAAAATAAAGGAAAGCAAACCCTCTCTACCAATAAAAACAGACAGCCAGTTCTATGTTTCTATATTTTTGAACCATTTTTCATTGAACTAATAAAATACTATCAGTTTGGGAATACAACAGTTCCTTTTGTATTGAACTGTATTGTAAATTGTGCTGTCTCACTTTTTATTGTACAACGCTGTGTAAACTGTTGGCGCTATCTAAATCCCGTATGATAATAATAATAGTGGTGCCCATATCACTTTTTCTTCTTTTTTTGATTTTCAGATATTGTCAGCTCTTTCTTATACAATGTATCTTTATTTTTTACTACAAAACTGTTACAGGTGTAAGGTGTGAAGTGCTACCTAGGCTAGTACATCAGGCCTCAAATGACATATTTGTTTCTTTTCAGACCACCCTTGAGAGTGTCTGTTAGCGGCATCCAACCATTAATCCCCTATTAAGGCCAGACCACTGTTGTAATACAACAGGTACATCCACTTGTACTAGTAGCAGAAGCCAGGCTCAGGCACTGGCATTCAAACCAGGACCTTGGCAAACATTTACCCCCTTGGCACACCTCTATTTCCTTACGGCAATTACTTTATTAAAATATAATTGTAAAAAAATTGCTACAAAGTGCACCAGCATTAAGTGAATCACAGGTAACGTGATTTATTCTACCATGGTAAAATTTACATAAAACATAAAAAACTAAAAAGATAAGATCTGCAGCAATAGGGACCTGTGGGTCTGATTGGCACATATTGCACCTCTGAACAGCTACGCTCTTCCCTCCTCCATTGCATTCTTGCTATTTTCCTTAGAAGGATAAAGGCTGCTGGCTCCCTCCTTCCTCCCACCCCCTCCTTCTGTCTCAAAGCTTCTGGTTATGCTTGCTTCTGCCAGACCAAGTGCACAGTGCTGAGGAACAAGCAGTGCCGCAGGAGCCACACATAGGAGAAACTGCAGGTCTACAACCTGGAGAAAGAGGGGACTCAAGGATGTCAGCCAACCAGGCACCATTCACTGCTAAGTAAGGGGTGGTTGTATAGTGTATTCCGGCTCCTGGAGAAATATTTTGGTGAGTAATGACTTTTATTTCCACTTCTATTCATTACTTATATGTGTGAGCGCACAGATAGGATTAGACAGATTTTTTTTTTTGTTCTTTGTTTACACCTTGCTAATTATGATCTGATCAAAATACCTATTACAGGCTTACATGTGTTGTAGAAACACAAAGCCCATTGATTTCCAAGAACAGCCTCAGTATATTCGTCCTTAAATAATTCATGTCCCTGGAAACGTGTATGGTTTTGAATATAGATGAACAGCAAAATCCATAGTTTTAGGAAAGCTAAATTCAGCTTGTATTATCTGTGCTGCTTAATTGTATTTAGTATGTTTGAAGAGGTGCAGTTAAAATGCAAACAAATCATTTTGTAATCCGGTTTGGTGAAATGTCATGAAGTTAATTTATTGCGCTGTGGAGGTGTTTAATATCTAGAGTTGTTGCACAGATACCAATCTACACAGTATGGTGAGATACTACATTATAACATTAATGAAACTGGACTGTATTCAGTGTGTGAAACAAGTAGATCAAAAATAAGGACATGCTGTCCAATAGGAAAACATACTATCTCTAGTTAGGTAAGGTGTACAATGTACTGCTGTCCCTACTAATAATGAAAAACTCTGCAGCGCATCAAAAATGCATGTGCCTTGATGTGCATTTAACATGAAATTTTCTGCGCATTGTGTCGCATTAAATTGAGATTTTATGCGCATTGGTATGCGTTTTCATATCATCTATTATGAAGTGACAGGTCCCCGGAAGGGTCAAAACACTAACATTTTTTTTTTATATGTTTACTATCATTTTTGCTGCATTGTGTTGAGTTGCAGGCAGGTTTCATGTTATTGCAATACATATGTGAAGAACACTATGGCATGAACTAGGCACGCAGAAAACCATTGTTTTCTAGACCCTTGCAGTGACCTGCATTGATATGGTGTAAAAAATGCAGTTCACTACAAATGGTGTGAACGAGCCCTTTATGTGTAACAAAAAACCCTATTTTTCCCCTTATCATCTTTTGTGAACTGTCAAATAGAAACAAAAGATTTAAAGTGATTTTAAATATTATTTTTTTATTTTTATTTTTTTTAACAAACAGGTTTATACGCAGCTGTTCTGTGCAATGGAATTGCACGGAGCAGCTCTCAACCTCCTCTTCTCGCATCCACCACTGGCGCTCCTGGATCCTCCTCTCCGGCGAGTGCTCCCGTAGAAACCCGCTCCCAATGTATGCACAGTTCCAAATAGCTCATCGGCTTGAAAGATGACAGGAGCATCGCCCAACCATATATGCCACCTAAGCTGTGGATCCCTGTCTACACTGAACACCATTGTAAGAGGTCACTTCCACACTGACCATCAATGTAGAGGATCCCTTCTTCCCTGACCATCAATGTAAGAGGTCACTTCTACACTGACCACCAATGTAATCAGTCACTTCTACATTGACCACCAATTGAAGAGGTCACTTCTACACTGACCACCAATGTAATAAGTCACTTTTACATTGACCACCAATTGAAGAGGTCACTTCTACACTGACCACCAATGTAGAAGGTCCCTTCTACCTTGACCACCAATGGAAAAGGTCACTCCTATACTGACCATCAATGTAATGGGTCACTTTCACATTTACCACACCAATGTAAAAGGTCATTTCTACACTGACCACCAATGTAATGGGTGACTTTTTTTACATTGACCACCAATTTAAGAGGTAATTTCTACATTGAGCACCAATCTAAAGGTTCACTACAAATTTCACAGGCTGCTTTTCTTTTCTCTGGCCATTATTATCATTTACTTCAATTCATGATTATTAATTAAAACACATTCTTTAATTCCTTTATTTAAAAGTCTATACAACCTACTGATCACGCTAATGTACCATGAGTTGAAGGTCCAATCATTTGAGTAAGGTTCCCTGAGACCTGAAAACTATTTCAAGGGTTTCTCCATGGTAAAAAGGTTGAGAAGGGTGGCTTTATGCCAAAAATCTATGACTTAGCTACCAATTGCAAGATAGCTACAGACGTACTACAAACAAACAAACTTTCTAAGCACAAAGCCAGTTTACCGTCCTTCAATCTTTAGGGGGGGCCGGACTGTGGCCATTGGGAGCAGGGTTGCCAACTGTCAGTAAATTCCCAGACAGTTTGTAAAATCCATGATTTTTACATCTGTCTATGAATGTCCATTATAGACATGCAGTCTGTCCGTAATGGACATTCACGGACAGATGTAAAAAATCACAGGTTTCACAAACTGTCCATGAATTTACTGACATTTGGTAACCCTTATTGGAAGTAGAAAATGTATTGGTGACAGTTGAGTAAATAATGCATCTTTGGCATTAGGGGGAGGAATAGTGCACCATCGTTGGTGTCAGTGGGAGAAATAACGCCCTGTTGTTGATGTAAGGAACAGGAATTACGCCCCTTTGTTGGTGTCAGTGGGAGGAACAGTGTCATGCATCGGTGGGAGGAAAAGTGCCCCAAGGGCCAGATAAAGGCAAGCGGAGGGCCGCAGAGGGCATCCGGCCCCCAAGCCTCAGTTTGGAAACCACTGTACTAACACACTAAAAGACCCAAATCAGCACCTGTTCCTCAAAGTAAAATAAAATTACTTTTGAAGGACTCACAGGCAGTGCTTTGAGCAATAGAAAGCTCTGCTCTGATGCATCTGTACAGCAGGGTTCTGCTTCCTATCAAGAGTTCTGCAGCACATGGAACAATAAACTATAATAAACTATAAACCACCCCGCTATGTAGGAATTGCTTTTTGGCTCAAGACTTCAGACTTTATAATTGTTTTCCCCAAACTATCTCATAACATAACAATGTTCACAGCTGCTTTGTGATTTAGCTCATGTCAAGCTAAATGTATCTGTTGTGTATACTCAATGGATCCAGGCAGTCTGCAGGCCAGAGCACTGTCTCGGAGAATACAATTCATCAAAGAAGCAGGTTCAAAACTGTAGAATACTTTCTACCTTTACCACAAGCTGATTTCTGAATTCCAATTAAAGTGGACTTTGCATCAGAATTTTCATGCTAAGTGCAAATATGTTAACCAATGTGTGCAATAAGTGTAACACAGGCATTTATTCCCTCTATTAGTGATTACAGTACTCTCACCTACAATGCCTTATGCCGTGTACACACGAGCGGACTTTCGACGGACTGAACTCCGAAGGACTTTTTGACGGACTTTCAACAGAGTTCCGACGCAACGGACTTGCCTACATACGATCACACCAAAGTCTGACTGATTCGAACATGATGACGTACGACTGGACTAGAATGAGGAAGTTGATAGCCAGTAGCCAATAGCTGCCCTTGCATTGTTGTTCGTCCGTCGGACTAGCATACAGAGGAATGGATTTTTTCGTCCGGACTCGAGTCCGTCGGAAAGATTTGAAACATGTTCTATTTCTAAAGTCCGTCTGATTTTTGGACAGCAAAGGTCCGATGAAGCCCATACACAAACAAATTGTCCAGTGGATTCGTTCTGTCGGACCTTTTGCTATTGAAACGTCCGGTTGTGTGTACACGGCATTAATCTGCTTTTCTTTCTGGAAGGATGGCAACATCTTTGTTCAGACACTATCCAGGGTCAGCATCTACTCCCAGGACTAAAGCCTAGTACACACTACTAGTTTTTTCTCATTCAACCCAGCGGGTTGAAGGAAAAAAAATGTCAGCTCAGGCCAGAGTCGCCGAACTAACAATCTGATATTCAGCGACCTCCCCTGCTGAGCTTTTGTGTTCTGACAGGGGGGCGGCCCCTACACCAGAATACCCTGGTCAGCGCTCTCTGCCATTGGCTGAGAGAGCTGATTGGGAGCCAGTCAGCTGCTGGTCTTCTGTCGGACCACCCGCCATACACATGGGCTGATTGTCGGCTGTTTCTTTCATTCCGATGTGGCCCGATATTTGGCCCATGTATACTAGGCTTAAGATGATGATGGCTCAGCGATGACACACTCATGTAAATCTTTTTGTCTTTGTAATTCATTGGTGTATTAAAAAATATGATGCAGATCCGGATGCAGCCTCTCAGCTTGTGACTTGCTAAAAAGTTACAGTGTTGAAGTTTGTAGATTAAGGAAAAGCATTAATGCATTAATGGACCGATGACACCATCTTAAGCCCTATACACATGGGACTAATATTGGCCGGTATAGGCTGATTCCACAGAAACCATCCGAAATTCACCCCATGTGTACGCCAGTCTGTCGGACAGAAGCTGGCCAAACATCTGGCTTCTGTCAAAGGGATATGACCAAAAAACATCTGCCGATCAGCATTCAATCAGCGGTCTCAGACAATGGCTGAGAACGCTGACTGGTGTGTTTTGGCAGGGAGCAGTCCCCAAGCCAGAACATAGTAGCTGAATGGGGGGGTCGCTGTACTAACTAACAGATAGTTAGTACATGAAACTCCTCTCAATTCCACTGGGTTGAATGAAAAAAAAAACTGATAGTGTGTACCTAGCTTTAGCCTAAAATTGGGCTAAATGAAAACAAAAATTGACAAATTCCTCCATCCACACAAATGAGGTGGATGGAGAAATACCCCTCACCAGGACATTGTATTCTGACAGCGCCTCCTGCTGCTGTCAGAATAACCCGATAAGCAGCTGCAGCTGCTAATTGATAAACGTTTCCAGCATGTCCCTTCGTCAGAAGTCAATCAAAGAACCGACTTCTGTCAAGCGGGAATGGTCACACGCTGATCTAAATTTGTCCAGTTCCTGCTGAACCATTTGATCAGTGTATGGCCAGCTTTAGCAGAGTCACATTGATAAGAGCTGTAATGGAAAACATATACTATTGCTGTATATTATGAAATTTCAGGAATTCAGAGATTTTAAAACTTACTAAAAGGTTTGCTTTAAGTATAAAAAAGGACAATTGGCTTCTAGTCATTCCTCCTTAGCTTTTTTTCTCTTTTGGTCTTCTTCTGTTTTACTTTCTCCATTCTCTTCAGCCTCACGTTTATGCCACCTGAAGCTCGGTACATAGAACCCTTTACCCCTGGTCCTCTATTGCAACAATTGTGTGGCATATCTCCAAATTAGATCACAAGCTGTTTGGTGGGCTTATATCGCTACTCTTAGGACAGCATCTTGTCCCTTATGCCTCATAATATTATATTTTATTATCACATATGTCTGCATATGACAATTATTTTGCCTTTATAAGCTTATACGCATTCTGACTTAATGCAGTATGACTACATCCTTTGCTCAAGCTGTATGCTTTTGTCTATTCTTCTTCTAAAATCTTTTGGCAATAAGTGCATGGTTGCTTTATTTCTTTTTGGGCTGACACTTCACTATATTTTTTATTATGAGCAATTATATTTATTTTAATAGGCAAGCTCTAGAACTCATATTGTGCCAAGAAAGAGGAGGAGATTTGGTTGCCACCTTTCTGCTTGTTGCTTTTAATACTACCTCCAGTGACCTTTCATTAACTAATTTCCAGTACTGTTCATTGGTGACAGGTATGATTAAAGATACAAATGTAATATTAGCCCTAAAATCACCCACATAGGTAACAGGCTAGTATAAAACTACAACAATGGGAACATTCCAAGGTGAGTCGCTCATCATAACCTTTGAACTGCCCTACTTTGATATGCCATACTGTAATAGAAATATGCAGACATAATGCTGAGTTCCATCATTAGAACGTTGACATGTCAAACATTTGTTCCACGCTGGCCACAAAATGTACCTGAGTCATAGTTTAAAGGCCAAGAAAATGTAATACTTGAATGAATCATATGTGCCTGGGATGGAAAAAGTCCAAAGAAATAGGGTTGATTTTGGACATTCTATTCTATTAACAAACTGTTTAATAGCAAAACAGTAAAAATACTCATTTAATTTCCCAGTGAATCAAACCACTTTCCTGGTTGCTGTGTGCAACAGCTTTGCTTTTATTACTACAGACCTCTTTTGTTAGGTTTGTTTGCATGAGTGGTATAATAAAATCACTGGTATTAAAGCAACAACGTACAAATCTAAGTGGTGGTACTTTTTCATATCCCACCAAAGACAGAATAAACAAGCCTTGGCTGTTAACTCTACACACTCCAAAATATGAATTCAAAAATGCACTGGAAACACCATTGCATCAATAACATGTGTCACTGCACAAAGTACAAACAAGATATTTGGGGGGCACACCCTAAAAGATGCATTAAAGATGGTGCAGCCATAAGACCATACAGTAGAAGAAAATATTACAGCGCACACATGCAAAAAATACATTTACCTCCAGCAAGGCTAGTTTAAAACACCTAAACATTTAAAAAAAAAAAACATTATCAAAAAATATGGGGATTTGGTCACACCATATTGCTATATGGTGCTAAGCCCACTTACTGCGACAAAGTACCCCATAATCAGTGGGTCCTACACTATCCATGGAATGCACTAAGTAAACGCATGTGGATACATTACAGCCCACCTAATTTAATGCTACAAAAACACACCTCTACGCACACACTTACATCTAAAATGACCTTTTATTTCCTCCGGTAACCCAAATACATGTTATTTATTGCTTTTCTTTATACTGTATGTGCTGCCGTAGTATGAATGTCAGATTGGAAGCTGAGCTTATACATGGACAGTGAGAATTGTTCAGTGCTGTCGGTAAATTCATGCGGAATATGTTGGCGCCAAAAAATTTACAAAATAATGCATGCCTAATGTAGAATTTTATTAATAGACGTAGCAGCAGTAACAGTGTAATCATCCTCACCAGTGGAATAGGTTCCAAAATTTGGCACATGTACAATGTCCTATGTAAGTTATCGGAAGTTTCTTTTAGATACCATGTTATTTGTTAAATCAGAACTAAACTCACCAATTTGAAATGTATCTGAACCCAAAAACACACATTCATTATATTTCAGCTTACCGATCCTTAGATGTGGTAGCTGCATTCGTTTTATTTATTTTTGGCTTTTTTTCTTTATTTTGATCTGGTGGTCTGGCCAGAAACACACTTCCGTCTTATAGTGGTTACACTCACTTCTCCACTGTATCTCTGGAGGAGCAGTGTGCAACACTTGGACGGCAGCATTGACAACCTATGAAGAGGATTTTGTTATACTGGCCAGTGGATTTAGATGGACTTTGCAAAAGTGACTAAAAAATTAAAGCATAACTACAGCTAAAACTTTTTAGTCCCTTACTGCAACAGTTTTTTCTTTTTTGGGATAAAGGTTTATACAAATGAATAAAAGCTGACTATTGCAAGCATCCCTGTCAGTGTTTAATGGTTTGCCCCAGCCCTCTAACTCCTTTTTTTTGTTGGACATCTTGGTCTGTTAAAGGAAGTTGAAAAATAACAGACTTACTGGCCGCATCAACAAATAGAAATAAAAGAAAAACAGAACATTAACACACCGCATTTGACAATTGGTAAGCTGCAATATATTCCATCATCCAACCATGTGCAATCAAAATTACTGTTTTTTTTTTTTTACTTTCACATGATTGGGTATTTTTGTCATACTGAATTGTCAGCACATTCACTAAGCTAAGGGAAATTTCCCCTGCCACATGAATCACCTATTTGCCTTTAGTAAGTCAACTACATATAGTGTGCAGGGCATCAGAGAATTTTGATTTGAAAACACATTTATGTACTTTCACTATTTTCAGTGAGTAACACATTTAATATGTAGCACCCTGGGGTTTAGTCAGGGAGCTCCTCACCAAATTCCTTGTCAGGTGTAGCTACTGTAGATAGTTGTTAGAGATCCACTGATTTCTCCCTAAGTTTGATCTTGTTGTACTTTTCTCTTCACCCACTAGGTGGATGGACACCTGGTGGCATTAGATGTGAGAAGGACATTTCAAGGTCAAGTTATGGGTATATGGGATATCTCAGGCAATGTGCAGGGGTTTTGTTGAATCCCTTAGCTTGCTGGGAGAACCTATATATTTGGGTGGAGTCAGGTGATCTATGTTCAGTGCCACCCAGACTGCCATCTGGGTGGACGTGTGTCATCTGCCCCGGGCTGCTAGGCCGGAGATTGTGCCTATCCTGGGGGCATCTGGCTGCCAGGCTGTGTGAGGGCCTATCCAGAAATAAGAGGGCAACGCAGGGTTGGGACTGCGGCTTGCAGTCCAACCAACAGTGACAGTTCTGCTGGCTGGAGAACCTGTCGTGGTCAGAGGTAGAAAGGAAGCTGTTGCCACTATAGGACCAACCACCTTTACCAGGGACCACAGTGAGTAACTGAAGCAAGTACCGGAGCAACATTCTTACCAAACGGGCACGGTGGAGAATCAAGAAACTTCAGGTGTTGATCAAGTCAGGGATCCAACCAGTGGAGGTGACGCTTGCAGAGCAGTCTTGTGTGTTAAGCCAGGGACTGCCCGGGCAGCAGGGGTGAAGCTTGAAAGGTATCTGGAGTGCCAAGCTAGGGACCCAGCAGGGAAGCGTGGACAATGCTTGAGTCAGATACCACTGCAAAAGCCTTGAGGAGCTCACGGGATTCAGACTCAGTGAATCACAGAGTCCAGTGAAAGACTAAGAGCTCAATGGGCTGAAGAGCTACAAGTGGACATTGTAGTGAAGCTGAGAGAACTGTTGAACTTTGTATTAGGAACTGTTAGATACTGTTGCCATAAGAGACAGAAAACCAGCACATGCAGAAGTGGCACCTTGCTGGGGCCTTTCCCTTTACGGCTGTCCTCCTATTGAAGTCCCGGAGTCTGCCAATTGAAATTGTAACTACTCAAGCGTGTTCTGGCCCTAACCCTCTTTCCCTTGAAAAATATAAAAAGGACTGTTATGCCCCGTACACACGGTCGATCATTGATCGGACATTCCGACAACAAAATCCTAGTATTTTTTCCGACGGATTTTGGCTCAAACTTGTCTTGCATACACACGGTCACACAAAGTTGTCGGAAAATCTGATCATTCTGAACGCGGTGACGTAAAACACGTACGTCTGGACTATAAACGGGGCAGTAGCCAATAGCTTTCATCTCTTTATTTATTCTGAGCATGCGTGGCACTTTGTCCGTCGGATTTGTGTACACACGATTGGAATTTCCGACAACGGATTTTGTTGTCGGAAAATTTTATAGTCTGCTCTCAAACTCTGTGTGTCGGAAAATCCGATGGAAAATGTGTGATGGAGCCTACACACGGTTGGAATTTCCAACAAAAAGGTCCTATCACACATTTTCCGTCGGAAAATCCGACCGTGTGTACGGGGCATTAAAAGAAATAAAACCTCTTTTTCATCCAAGAAGTGTCTGGTGCCCAATGACTCTCACCATCTTTGCACCCACTATGCCTCACAACCCACTACATATTGAAGGATGTCAACTGTCTTTGGCCTTGAAGGTTCTCATTAGACTGGGTGAAGAAAAAGACTTTGCTACAAATAATTGTAACAAACACATATCTTTTAGCAAGTGCTGTTTTAGCACATTGCGTGGCAGGCACATGGCAGGGGCATACAGCAGGGGCCTGGGCAGCAGGGGGAATTGCATGTGGACAGAGCGGGTGATCAGTGCGGCAGGTGGGAGAAATTACTGTAAGTAATCTGTGTGGCTCATCTTGCAGCAACTGAAAGCTGGTGAGAGGAGGAGTTGCCAGCTTTCAGCTGCTGCAGGGAGAGCCATACAGAAGATCGGTTCCAGTAATTTCCCCCATCGGCTGCACTCACCACCTGCTCTGACAACCGACAATGCCCATTCAATGTGTCGCATGAGGCACATGCCCCCCCCAACAGTTTCGGCCCTGTATCTACCCAAGAATGAAGGTTGGGAAGAGATCTTCTGTAGCACTGGGACCCTCTGCAGTTTCTTCAGTGTCTTGCCTTCTTAGAGGAAGCAGCACACCCATATTTTAGTAGTAAGATCACACAGAGGAGAGAAGAGAAGTTTCACAGAGAAGTTGAATTAAAAAAATGAGCAATAACAATTACTTCTCATTTTCTCATGGGAACACTCATTCTGCCCCTCATTAGGCATAAATGGCCCTAATGAGATAATAAGCACTGAGTAGGGAATATGGTGGAACTGTTTATGATGGCCTTAAGGTCTCATGCACACTGGGCATTTAGCCCCAGTGCATGAAACCCTGGCATTTAGTGCCGGCAGAATGGACATGTGAACTGTCTAGCCCTGCTGCTGGCAGACTATACAACTCTATGTCTGGCTGAAAGCTGCTGCAGCTGGATGAGGCACCAAGCAATACTAATGTCTAGGGCATTATGCACCCAGGGATGAATACCCCAAACACAATCAGTCTGCGTTCCAAGCATTCTATCCTGGGTGCATACTGCCCTAAATGTTATTACCGCTCAGTGCAATAGACAGCCAAACCAGCTTTCAAATTGTCATAGAGGTTGCCACACTGCTTTCTACAGGGCCTGGCGGTGCACCAGTGTTTCATGTATCGGGGGTAATTATTGAGTGTGCATTAGGCCTAAAGTGGAACTAACGCCGCATACACACGACCGGACTTTACGGCATACTTGGTCCTGCGGATCGGAGTCTGTCGGACAATTCGATTGTGTGTGGGCTCCAGCGGACTTTTTTTCCCCAAAAGTCAAATCTTTTCGACTGACTCAAGTCCGGTCGAAAAGTCCGCTCGTCTGTATGTTAGTCCGACGGACAAAAACCGACGCTAGGGCAGCTATTGGCTACTGGCTATGAACTTCCTTGTTTTAGTCCGGTCGTACGTCATCACGTACGAATCCGTCGGACTTTGGTTGATCGTGTGTAGGCAAGTCCGTTAATTCGGAAAGTCCGTCGTAAAGTCTGTCAAAGTCCGCAGGACAAGGTCTGTCGTAAAGTCCGGACGTGTGTACGCGGCATAAAGGTGTTTTCTTAATGCTAGAAGGTAGCCTTTATGTCTCTTCTACCACAAAATCTTTTCCCCTGCCTTGCTAGCAATCTTTGTACAAATTGACAGCTGTCCATGTAATTGCTGAGTGCCAGGACAAAGGTTGCTTAGGTAACTGTGGGGGAGGTATGTCATCTTGGATAGCCATTAGAAAAGGCTGATAACTCCAGATCTGGAAGAAGACTGGGATAAGATGCAAAAGGTAGCAATGGAGCACCAAATATGACATAGTATAGCTGGAGAAGAGCACTTCACAAAAAAAGTGTGCCATAATGTGAAAACATGCTGTCCATGCATGCATGTTATGGTGAGAGCTCCCGGGGATCCCAAAACTTTAGTCCCCCTTTAACTCACTAACTTCCAGTAAAAAGCCTTATGCACAGTATCCCCAATTCAGCAATTTCTTTCAGATTTGGGTTCTGTACATTGCTGGAGGAAAATATGATGTGTAAAGACAGGTGTGCTGGTGGCATCTTGTCAGGATGAATACATAAATTAACAGCGCTAGCAGAATATAAAACATTAAGGTGTAAATGTGCTTGTATATTATTGACTGTGTCAATATTGACCAGTTCTATACATATAAAATAAATAAAGTGCTAAGTGCTCCAAATGAAAATTCTAGTGCTTCGTGGTTCAGGATAGGATTTTTCAAGTGCCACACTTCCCTCTTGTGACCCCACTCACCAGAGTTAATGGACCCTCAGCTTTGCAGTCTAGGGGTCATTAGGGCTGTGATCTAAAAGATCTGATGTGTAAAAACTGGACTCTCAGAGAAGCTTCCATGCAGATATTCATGTGGATGGACCAAAGTAGATCATTCATAATGGGAAACAGAGATAAAAAAGCCGATAGTGAAGTACTGCTAATACTAAATCAAATGCACAATCAAACAAATGGCACTCACAAGACGGCTCTGTAAAACAGGCATCAGTAAGTTCCGGGATCGCCGCTGTATGGCGTGAGTTCCACGGATAGCAGGAGTTGCGTCACTGGTTAGTGAAACCGGAAATACATTGACGCGTTTCTCCCCTCCTCCAGGGCGTCATCAAGGACATAATTTCCGGTTTTGGATGGTGTAATTTATATACAAACCTCCTCTCCAGTTAGCCAATAGTAGAAACCAAAACCATAGGGTGTAAACACCAACTTCCTTTTGATAACATCACTTCCTGTCATTGCCAAGTGATAACTAAAAACTTTATTGTCAAATACAAATACTTTAAAAACAACGTACATAAATTTGTTATTTTAAAATTCATGAAGAGGAAGAACAAAATGATATGATTCATTAATTCTATACGAGTTCGTTGTTTACATAAAAAAAGATAAATGCTCATTTATTTTAATTTTTATTTTATTTTACTTTATTTAAATTTTATTTTAATTTTTGTTTTATCTTTATTTTTATTTTATCTTATTTTTATTTTTAGTCGGATCTTCTGATGTAGGCCCAGTTGCATTATTTTATTTCAGTAAACAACATTGCAGCACTGTATAGAAGTGCATCTATCCTTTAAGTGATAGCTGTTATTGTCCTAATGGATTATAATTGCAGGCTTTCAATGAAGATTATTATTATTATTATACAGGATTTATATAGCGCCAACAGTTTGCGCAGCGCTTTACAACATTGGGGAAGACAGTACAATTACAATACAATTCAGTACAGGAGGGATCAGAGGGCTATGCTCCTTAGAGCTTACAATCTAGAAGAAAGGTTCAACTAGAACAAACCTGAACCTGAACCCGATAGTTCCAGCTACGAGCACAAGTCCAGCAGCTCCAACCGCTGTCTCGGGTCCTCATTGGATAGATTGATAGCAGCAGGAGCCAGGGGGTGAGGCCGAGTCCTGCTGTCTGTGTGAATGGATGCAGCAGCAGGACTCGGGAGCGTGCCCGCACGGGTGCTCCCATGGAAAGTGGCTCTCCATGGGGGCACTCGATGAAGATAAGGAGACAGGAGTGCCATGGGGTCCCCAGAAAAGGAGGACCGGGGCCGTTCTGTGCAAAATCCTTACACAGAGCAGGTAAGTATAACATGTTTGTTATTTAAAAATTAAAAAAAATGAACCTTTACAATCACTTTAAACTTCATTTTACAATCGTGCCACCAAGTTTTCGATTTTCTCTGGTATGTAGCATGGTGTCTGTGCTGCAGCTACCCCCATAGCCCCCCTTTTTCTTACCTGAACCCGATAGTTCCAGTGGCGAGCACGAGCCCAGCAGCTCCAGCTGCTGTCTCGGGTCCTCATTGGATAGATTGATAGCAGCAGGAGCCAGGGGGTGAGGCCGAGTCCTGCTGCCTGTGTGAATGGACGCAGCAGCAGGACTTGGGAGCGCGCCCGCACGGGTGCTCCCATGGAAAGTGGCTCTCCATGGGGGCACTCGATGAAGAGGAGGAGACAGGAGTGCCGTGGGGACCCCAGAAAAGGAGGACCAAGGCAGTTCCGTGCAAAAACCCTTTCACAGAGCAGGTAGGTATAATATGTTTGTTATTAAAAAAATTTTAAAAAAGGAACCTTTACAATCACTTTAAACTTCGTGCCACGAAGTTTTTGATTTTCTCTGGTATGTGGCATGGTGTCAGATATGTGCAGTAATCCATATTGTATCTTGCCTCTGTTCAAGAACTGGTCACTCCCTCCTCCCCCTTGGCCAATAAGATCGCTTCTCCTTTCGGCCAATCGGGAAACTGGTCTCATGACCCACTTCCTGATTGGCTGGGAGGAGAATCAGTGTGAGAATAGCGAATATTCATTCGCTATTCTCATACAACTGGGTGGGCTCGGAGCGCAGTGCTCTGCGCCCTGAGCCAACCTCTTTTTGAAGCCTATTATAGCCTATGGCTGTAATCACGTGCTTTAAAGAAAAACACCCCCCCCTTTGGAATCCATGCATCCAGGGCCATGCATGTAGATTAGGGGGCCGGACGCATGGATAGGGGGGGGCGGCGCCCATGTGCCCCTACTGGATGGGCCGCCACTGCCTCTGAGTACAATTTTAAAAAGTATTAATTTATGCTTATTAATAAATCATTTTAGGAAAGAGAAATGGCTTAATGTAATATACATAAATTCTATACCAAATGGAAAGTCGTTTTGAACAATGGTACTTGCACACAGTGCAGAAATATCCCAAAAGCAAGTGTTGTTTATGTGGACTTTTCATGAGTGCCTTGCTACATTTGTCACCCAAACTGTTAAAAATAGTGAGTGTATTTTCAGAGAACTCAACTGAGCCAAGTCATCCTGCAAAGTGGAGCCGTCACCAGTAAAATGCCAGTTGCTAATTGTTTCCAGCCAAGAACATTCAGCTATAAAGCAAGCCATAGTTGTTTAACTTCAGTATATCAACTAAAATTGTTGTACAAGTGACAGGCGTAAACACGTAGTACACAATGTACTCTAATGTCTAATTGAGATGGCGGGGAAAATGACCTTGTTCTAAATTAAGCCGCATGAATACATATAATACATTTCCTCCCTATATGATATAACCACTGGAGATGATTAATATAAGGTTAAATACATTTCAGCTATGCACATGCACATATGGATATATCATTAGAGATGTAAGAAGAAAACAAGAAAATTGGACTGTAGAGCAAGGACATATTGGTGTGGATTTTTCATCATATTAAATTGATGTAGTGTATGTGTCCAATGAATTTTCATCAATATATATTACGTTTTAACTTAAATATTATGAAAACGGCGCCCTTAGTGTGCCGTTTCTATCAATAATCAGCCGCTGCCATCAATTTCAGGCATCTGCCTGAACGAATATTCTATGCTATGTATGTTGAGCCGATAGCTTTAATGTAAAGTGTAAATTAAAAATGATAATAAAACCATATAAAACCATGCAGCTAAAGTGAATCACAACCTCCAACAGTTTGAATATGAAAAACACTTGCCAACACCAATTGTGAACATATAAGAAAAAAGTCCTTATAATACAAATTATTATCTTCAAATCCACTTCTTTGCTTGCCACCACATGTGCATTAGTGATGCATGCTTTCCTTAGGCCACTTTCACACTAAGGCACTTTACAGGTGTTTTAGCGCTAAAAATAGCGCCTGTAAAACGCCTGAAAAGTGCCTCTCCTGTCACTCCAGTGTGAAAGCCTGAGTGCTTTCACATTGGGGCAGTGCGCTTGCGGGACGTTAAAAAAAGTCCTGCAAGCAACATCTTTGGGGCAGTTTAGGAGCGGTGTATACACCGCTCCTAAAACGCCCTGGCCATTGAAATCAATGGGCAGCGCTGCCAAAGTGCCTGCAATGCGATTCGGCAGCCGGCGATTTACGTGCAATATTAACCCCTTCTTCGGCCACTAACATGGTTAAAAGCGCCCCACTAGTGGACGAAAAGTGCAGCTAAAACGGAGGTAAAGCGCCGCTAAAACAGAGGTAAATCGCCACTAAAACTAGCAGCGCTTTACCGATGACACTCTCACCGCCCCAGTGTGTAAGTGCCCTTAGTATTCTGTGCTCTTTTTATATAATGTGCTCTACCACCTAGTGTAAGGGGGACCCTCACCAGAGCCTTTTGGGCCACCAGGACCCTCACCGCTCTGGAAGATCGAAACTTTATATTAGGTGTATCCTTGACATTCTCTGATTTAACTTTCAACCTCCAATGCTTCCACCAGGAAAATCTCAGAATGAGAGAACAATACAAGATAATTGTGCAAAACGTTTATTAAGATCAAGTTAATAAAAATGTACTTAACAATGCACCCACATTTGCTTGTGCCTTGTAGCGGCACCCACTATGCAAAGCCTTAGCGTTACAGTCCTCGCCGCTGTTCGTGTTACCGAGCGGGTGTGTGTTCCACCCGGACGGGACATGAAGTCAATAGAGAATCGGAATTTCCGCCAGTAATTAGACCTCAATGCATTTCACCGAAAGGCATCATCAGGAAGTCGGCACAGTTTTATATGGTTTTATTGTTATTTTTATTTTACACTACACTTCAAAGCTAACGCCTCAACATACATAGCATAGTATATTACGTTTTCGTTTTGATTTGTGGCATTACATTTTTTGATAGTATTGTTGGCATTGCTATCTCTGTAATAGTGTCTATTACCATTATAGCACAAATGCTGCTTTAAGTTTAGACTTACACTTGGGACTTAAACTTAGATTAAGGGTTAGATTTAGGGGTTAGGCCAAGGTTTAAGGGTTTGGATAAGCTTCGGAGCTATTTTTGGATTTCAGTTTGGGACAACATGTAAATAGCATACATGGTGTCAGTCTTTGGGTGTGGTAAATGTGTGCCAAAGTAGCGAGTGATAAATGCGCTTTCATATCAATGATAGAAATGTTTTATTACAGGTATTTATAAAGCGTCAACAATTTTTATGCAGCATGTTACATGTTGTACATTCACATCAGTCTCTGCCTTGAAGGACCTTACAATCTATGGTGCCTTCCTTACATGCATACATACACATAGTAAGGCCAATATAACCTACCAACATGTCATGGAGTGTGGGAAGAAACCAGAGTAAGCAGAGTAAGAGCATGGGGAGAACATGCAAACTCTATATATGTAGCATCTTGACTGGGATTAAAACCAAGGACCTTAGCGCTTCAAGGTAGTACTAAAAACTAAGGTGCTGCACGGCCAGAAATTGTACTTATGTTCAAGTTATTAGTGCTGAAAATGTATTTACCCAGTTTTTGGTTCCAATGTCTAAAACAGTCACACCAGTTTTCCTTGAGATTTTTATCAAGTTTTATAGAGACAGGTATGACTGAATATATTCGAACACAAGCCTAAGAGTACACAAATGGTAGAAAAAGTGTTCTTATACAATCTTGTATGAAAGGTATGATGATAAATTGTTGCTTAGATAACATTTTATTAAACCATTGGGGTTGGTGATGATAGAGATATTGAAGACATTGATATCATTGCACATGGGGAGATTATATCTATGGTTTACAAACAGAAGAAAACAAGTAAAACAGGGTACAGATATAGTTGTATGATGAGAAAAAATAAGGTAGGGAATGGGGAAGGATTTGGTTCTGCGATCATGGAGTAGGCAACCCATACATAGTACACAGGTGTCTCATAGGTAGAAAACATTGGTCAAAGTTAAATGGAAAGAGGTGCTTGACCAAGCTGTACCAGTTTTAAAATGGCATGAAAATTAGGGTACTGCCAAAAAATGAAGCTTGTGTTTAACATGATGTTTTCCCTATGTAGTCTTCTACATTACCAACCAGATGATCTGTGGACCACTGATGGTCCAGGAGAAACTTTTGGTGGTCCCCAGGGGTTCTGCTATAAATCAGTAGTTTCGGCTGCTGTGAACTCAGAGGGAGGGAGTAGTGCAGAGAGGAGATGAAGAAGAAGGGGACTTCCAATGACAGTGCTGATCACAGACTGTGGGAAGAGCATGGTGCTCAAGCACATGGCTGGATAAGGAGGTGAGATCCAATGATGGGTCATGAGGCAGCAGTGTGATGCAGACTGTGGGGGGAAGAGGGAGGCAGAGAGCCGGAGCATTGTGTGTATAAGGGAGCAGTGTGATCCCTTAGAGAGCTGGAGCATTGTGTGTATAAGGCATGTAAAATTCATGTCCGTGGTCCGTGGGTTTCAAAGTTGTGGGTTTAGTGGTCCGTGAGGTTCAAAAGGTACTATACACAAAGCGAACGGATTTACCAGGGACCCCCACCATGCCCCCACCCCATATTCTTATTACAAACTTTTGTAATTAGCAGCAAGCACTCAGAAATGAGGTACCTTCATATCTGCTAAAACTCTGAAGTACAAATAAAATACACACAGCCTGTGATTATGTTTATCCTGACCATGCTTCTCTTTTAGGCTATAGATAATGTGGAACACTATTGAAACAGCGTTGACAGTTTTAAAATAAACACGTAACTTTTCCCAGAACATGGACAGTCCAAAAATAACTTTACATAGCATCACATTACACTTGTTGGCTTTTGTCTGAAGCATAAAATGGAACAGAGAAAGTATGCTGATGTAGCTGTATTATGAGATTTGTAGAGATCATTTTGGTTACAGTTAGGGAAACAAAACTTTCTGGACGACTATAAAATCCTTCTTTTATGAAAAAAATACAAGGCATAAATATGGCTGTTATTTTAAGTCATGTCATGTGCTTTCTTCCAGGCTGCAACCCAAGCGTGGACTCACAGGACGCTGTATACCACAATCTACGTTGGACCCATATGTATCTTTAAATGCTTATAGAGACTCTTGCCCACGTCTGAAGGTCAAGACTGTAACAATGGAGATGCTACGTCGCTCTTCTGTTTTTGCTGCAGAAGTATTTGAGGTGTTTGACAGATCCCCAACTGACAAGGAGCTGGTAGCACAGGGGAAAGCATTGTGCAGAGACTTTATCCAGGCCCGACTCCAGCGTGCTGGTCTTGGATGGAACAAACCAGAACATGGGATCTCTTCTTCAGTAGGAGGACGTATGGCGGAGGTATCAGCCACCTTCCTGAGGCTAGGTCAGTAAAAGAGAACTCACACACAAAAATACATTCAATCCATGTAAAGGCAGTATTTAAAAAAAAATCCAAATAATCAAATATCACTGTAAAACCATCTCAATCTTTGAACTACCAAAGATGTCAAAATGTAAATGTGTCACGCTGGTCTGTATTTTATATCTAAGGCCTCTTTCACACTAACGATCTGTTCAGGTCCGCCTGTCAGTTTTTTAGGCAGGCCTGAACGGACCCTCCATAGATCTCTATGGAGCGTCGGATGTCAGCGGTGACATGTCCGCTGACATCCGACCCGCTCCGATCCGAAAAAGTTTAACGGAGGAAAAACCTACTTTTCCATCCGTTTTCGGATCGGATCGGGTAACGACAGACTCTACGGTCCGTCATCATCCGATCCCCCATAGGGGAGAGCGGCGCTCTGACAGGTCCATCGCTGCACAGTGTGCAGCGACGGACCTGTCATCTTCCTGCTCAGCGGGGATCGGCGTAGTGATCCCCTGCTGAGCAGAGTGGGCTCCGTACACGTCCGTGTGAAGGAGCCCCAAAACTGCATTTAATTAGCATTCAAGCTATGTATGCTCACAGTATGATACTTTATTATAAAGATACATGCATAGGTGTGCGCAGCCTATTGCATTAGGGTGTGCACCTCAAAGCTCAAACACACACGTGCAATAGAGCAGTGGACAGTGTCAGTAGGGCAGAAGCTGGTATCAGTAGGACAGTGAATGATGTCTGTCAGTAAAGCAGTAGACAGTGTCTGTAGGGAAGTGGACTTTGTCAGTAGGGCAGAGATTAGTGTCAGTAGGGCAGTGGGCGGTGTCAGTGGGGCAGAAATTGGTTTCAGTAGGGAAGTGGATGGTGTCAGTATTTTTTAATTTTTATTATTTAATTTTGTTATTATTTTTTACAATTGTATTTTTTATTATTTTTACAATTTTATTTGTTTTAAGTATTTATTTTCAATATTATTTTTTATTATTATTTGTTTAAAATTTGTAAGGAGCCCGATTGGCTTTGGTGAAATAGCAGAGAAAGGGACTGAGGACAGAGATCCCCCAGTCCTTTTCTCTGTAGCCTCAGCTGCCATGGGAGGGTGTTCAGCAGGGGGAATCTGTGTCGCACAGGGTGATTGGGGTTCATGAAATACAGGGAGAGTGGTACACATTTATATTTTGGAAATTTTTGGGGTGTCTCTTTGGTGGTCCAACCATTGAGATTGCTTTAGAGTTAAGGTTTTGGTAGTCCCTACTTTGGGGTGGTTTTGGCAGGACCATTTTTAGGCAGGGGAAAAGGGTCAGCTGCCCTGGCCCCATCATTGTTCTGGGGCCCAAAGCAGCTGTCTCATACTTCCCAACTATACCGGTTTAAATTCCCTTATCCCTTGATGTTTTAGTCTCGTGCTGTGTCCGGATATCTCAATGTAACGTTCTCTTGCTGCTGCCCAGCTCTGCCCTATTACCACGTACAAATGACTCACCTGCAGACCCTGTGTTTACATGTAAATAACCTGCATTAATAGGTAAATAACGGCAGCATTAATATGTAACTAGTCGTGGGCCGTGGCATTGATATGTAAATAGAGGCAGCATTCATATGTATATCATGTCCCCGAGGTCATATCTACCATCACTTCTGCTGAATGCTGCCCACTGGGGATGTAAAGGAGCATGCTTGAAACTATAGTCATTAAGGCTAACATCAGCCTGTTCTGCAAAGGTAAACAAATTGGAGTTGGAACCCTTCTTCAAAAGAACATGGTGCCACAGCACCCTGAATTTTGGTGCATGTGAATACACACATCTCAGCCGATGCATGAGGGTGTCATTAACAATTAACAGCACTTCTGTGTATCCGACAAAGGGCAGCATGTTTCTGTGGTGTCAGGAAAGCAATTTTGCATGTATTCCTGACACACACAAATGTGAACGCAGGATAAATGTCTCAGTTACATTGGTGGTCAGTGTAAATCTTCTCATTACATTGGGGCTTGGTGTACAATCCTTTCATTCACACTAGTGGCCAGTGTGAAGGTCCCCCTTACATTGGTGGTCAGTGTAAATCACTCTGTAGATTGGTGTTTACTGTGAATGCTTCTATTACATAAGTGGTCAGTGTAAATCCCCATTACTTTGGTAGGCAGTGTAGAAACTCCTCTTTATATTGGTAATCGTTAAAAAATCCAAACTTGCATTTGTGGTCAGTTTCAAATCCTCCCTTACATGGTGGTGGTCCATGTAGAAGCCCCCCTTTTAGTGGCTGTTGATGTAAAACCCGCCTTTATTGGCTGTTGATGTAAAATCCCCCATTACATTGGTGGTCGGTGTAGAAGTGTCCCCTTACATTGGTGGTCAGTACAAATCTCCTTGACAATGGTTGTCAGTGTAAATTCCCCCTTACATGGAGGTCATTGTATGTTCCCCCTTACACTGGGGGTTGGTGTAAATGTTCTTATTACATTGGTGTCAGTGTAGAAATCCCTCTTATTTTTTGGTGGGTGGCGTAAAATTCACTCACATTGGTGGGTATTGTAATTTCCCCATTACATTGGTAAAATCCCCCACTATATACTTGCCAAAAATTGTCAGCTTTGCTCTACATGATTCAGATATTGTCACTGTGTACTGCCTCCTAACTAATCCCACCCCCCCACCACTGCCACTGATCCCATCAACCCCCCAGCATTGCCATTGCTCACTCCCCCTAGCACTGCCACTGATCACCCCCCCCCTCCCCCAGCATTGCCGATCATCCCAGGAGTCCTAGGATTCATAGGAGTTTTCTGTCTATTGATGGATTCCCCCCCCTTCCGCAGTCTATGGTGTGCAGGCAGTGAGGAGATGATGTGCTGTAATCCTTAGCAACCAATCAGTGAGCAGTAATGCTGTGCACTAACCTCTTGCAGCCAATCATTGAGTGGTAAGGATATGTAGTAACCTCTAGAACCCAATCATTGAGCACTAATAATGTGCAGTAACCTCTAGCAACCAATTAGTGAGTGGTATAGATGTCCAGTAACCTCTAGCAACCAATCAGTGAGCAGTATTGATGTACAGTAATCTCTAACAACCAATCAACAAGCAGAAGTCATGTTCTGTAACCTCTAGAAAATAAACAGTGAGCCATAATGTGTGCTGTAACCTCTAGCAGCCAGTGAGTGAGCGGTAATGATACACTGCAACCTCTGGCAACCAATCGCAATTGCTGCCTGATCTGAGTCAGTAAACTGATTTTGAGTCTAGCTGCTATTTATTGTATGTCTCAGAGCATGTGGAGGGCGAAATTGCATGGGGGGGGGGGGCAAGAAAGTGTTTGCCCAGGGTCCAGTCAATATTAAAGACAGCCCTGGGTTTTGGATTACCGTATATACTCGAGTATAAGTCGTTCCGAGTATAAGTCGAGGCCCTAATTTACCACAAAAAAAATGGGAAAACTTATTGACCCGAGTATAAGACGAGGGTGAGAAATGCGCAGCTACTGTAAGTGGAAAAAGAGGGTCAACAATGTCCATTTGCAGCATCACTGTGCCCATTTGCAGCCTCGCTGTGCCCATTTGCAGCCATAGGTCCCCTGAACTTCAAACTTGGTAGTTAAGGGTTCCTAGATGCCCCCTAGCTGCAGCCAAAATATGGGGTCTCTGAACCCAAAGGGTCCCGAAATGACATTGCTGCAGATGGACACAGTTGACCGAATTTGGGGCCCTGTATCTCGGGGCCACTTAGTGCTAGGAACCCCAAATTTGGTGTGCAAACCCAGTGGAACTAGCACCATAACATTTCCAAAGCTGGGGTTTCTAGCTCCAAGTGGCCCCGAGATATAGGGCCCCAAAAATCAGTTCAGAAAATGTCAAGCACTTTTCTACAGCAGAGAATGACATTTTCCGAACCGGATTTGGGGCCCCATATCTCAGGGCCACTTGGTGCTAGGAACCCCAGCTTTGGATATGTTGTAATACCAGTTCCACTGGGTTTGCACCCCAAATTTGGGGTTCCTAGCACCAAGTGGCCCTGAGATATGGGGCCCCAAAATCGGTTCAGAAAATGTCAAGCACTTTTCTGCAGCAGAGAATGACATTTTCCGAACCGATTTTGGGGCCCCGTATCTCAGGGCCACTTGGAGCTAGGAACCCCAGCTTTGGATATGTTGTAATAACAGTTCCACTGGGTTTGCACACCAAATTTGGGGTTCCTAGCACCAAGTGGCCCTGAGATACGGGGCCCCAAAGTCGGTTCGGAAAATGATATTTTTTGCTGAAGAAAAGTGCTTGACTCGAGTATAAGTCGAGGGGGGCACTTTCAGCACAAAAAAATGTGCTGAAAAATTCGACTTATACTCGAGTATATACGGTATATTGATAAATTGTTGGGTTACTTCAGACTCAAGTAAGGCTTTGTGGCCACTTGTGTGGTCAGATCCATGCATTACCTAGGAATTCCCACCTTATTATGGGTACTTGCCGGGTTGACAGCAGATATAAAAATGTATGAATATCAATTAATGATGCTATGGCCAGCCAAAGAACTGGCATTTAGGATGCTAATTGAGCACCTACAATACGTAAGTTTTGAGGACACTTATGCACTGTAAAGAAAAAGTAAACACAGCAGAAGGTACACGAGCCACCTTAAAGGGTAAAGTAAGCCCACTGCTTAAATTTAAAGGGTTTTATATTTTTATAAACTAAGTGGATAAAATCTTCAGTTTTGTTTGCTCTCCAAGGGTTAGGAATTGTGTCTGGAACTACTCTGATGCAGCTCTAAAAAAGCATACTGGCTTGGAATAGCGTGTGATTTCCTACTTTCCCTATGATGATGGAAAAATTCTTTAAAAGCAGATTAGTCAGTGTTGCATGACAAGCGTAATTTAAAGATAGCGCATGCAAAAAATCAGGACACCCATGTGATAGGAAGTATTCTGAGAAAGACCAAGAGTTCATTCTGGTAAAAGAACAGCTGTAGAATATATTTCCACTTATTCTTTATCATTTGAATGCCTACTTTTTTAGAGGTTTCCTGTGGCATAGGTCCAAACTGTCTTGGGAAAGCCCTCGCACAAGGGAATACTAAATGTATTTGCATTGCTGTTTGTATTCTAGTCACATTTTCCTGTTATAGCAAGTGACCAAATAATTTTGTTTTACATATACATTTACCAAATATTTTTCATTTAACAATAAAAAAAACAGGCTTTTAAAACAATTCGAACTTTCCAGTCTCCTAAAAGTCAGCTTACATGAACTGAAAATTATAAATGGTATTACATTTAAAGGATCACTAAAGATATATATATTTTTTTAAATAACAAACATGTTATACTTACCTCCACTGTGCAGCTCGTTTTGCACAGAGTGCCCCCCCCCACAAGGACTCAACACCTTCATGCGAGCTCCCTCGCATGGTGTTGAATGACTGGGGTGCGCTCCCGTGATACAGCCGGTGGCCATAGCCGCTCACTGTATCATTCGGCCCCGCCCCCGGCGCGCCGCGTCATTGGATGTGATTGACAGCAGCGCGAGCCAATGGCTGCGCTGCTTTCAATCCATCCACTGTAACCAGTTAACGGCCAGGCTAAGCGGCGAAGAGGATGTCGGGGGTGAGCGCAGGACTTTCGAGGGGTCAGGTATGTAAAACGGGGGGGCTGGGGGGGCCGGTATTGTCAGATGTTTTTTCATCTTAATGCATAGATAGCATTAGGGTGAAAAAACTTTTACCTTTACAACCCCTTTAATACTACATTCAAGCAATTGATGCCATTCAATGAATACCACAGTTTTTTCCATCGGGTTTAGTAACGGGGGTAAGAAGAACAATTTTTTTGCACCAATAATACTCTGAAAACTGTGGTTGTATGTGAATCTATACTTTGTTACCTCTATTTATCTGCTATGAGTCTACAGCCGACTTGGCAAATTGTGGTCCCAGGGCCACATCTGGCCCTTTGGCTGTCCCTATCCAGCTCTTGATGCCTCCACTGTCAATGTGCATCTCTGAGCCTGTTAGCTTCCTCAGCAAGGAAGCAGACATTCCCAGAGAGGCATGCTGATAAATGTCTGTGTAAAGAGCGGCAGGAGCTGCAAGGATGGCCATACACGTAGCAAATTGCAAGAAAGAAATTTGCTTGATTCCCCCATGAACACAGACAGTGTTGATGCAGGAATTCCTCCTGCTGGGCCATTGTCTTCTCTCGACGGGCTATAGCAGCCGCTAGCGATAATCACAGGTAAAACCCAGCATGCTGGTTGTACCTAAGTTGATTGATCAATCAACTTGGTACATTCAGCCTGCCCATACACTGTTTAAATCTTGACTGGTTCCGCTGAACCAGACGGGATTCAAACAGTGTATGGCGTGCCTAAGAAGAGAGCCTGAGGAGCAGATTGGTACAGCGGGGGAGCTCAGTTCTGGTGGGAGAGAGTTGCCTCTGAGATGTCCTGACACTCTCTGCCACTCTTCTGCCTGGCCAAGTTCTTCCTGTGTTATCATTTTCATGCTGAAAACCCCAGGAGCCATGTACATCTTCTTTACTCCAAGTCAGGATCTGCAGAAGTCCCAGCTGTATCGTTCTCAGGCTCTCTCCTTCCAGTCACAGTGCTTTACAGAGGATATTTGACAGGCAGTAAGGAGGTGTTGTATCTTTCCAGGTAGGCTGGAGAAGTTTACCCACCCCTTTGTAGGTGGTGCTGTGTTGCTGGCTGTACAGAGAAAAAGTAGGATGAGAGGAACTTTGTTCCTCTGAAGCCTCAGTAGGTGTAACCAGGGGAGCAGCAGTCCGATTGGATGCTGCAACACTGGATGACCTTAGCAGCCATCTTTTGTGAGGGTGATGCTTATAAATAGCACTGCCCCACTGCAGTTGGCACCCATTTGCAAAATGTATAGTGTAAGGAGAGGATCCACGCTGAATAGGGACAGTGTATTCAGCCATAGGGAAAGGTTTCTGATAAGGAGGGACATAACGGACATATTCCTGCTGGCTGAACCATCGCTGGGTGTCTAGAGCTGCAACACAGATCCGGTCATCAGTTTTCTAAATGCTGCATATACCACTGCCCTGCCTATCAGCCACCCCACTACTCAGATGGTACTGCTCTGGTAGCATAAGCATTGTTCTGTAAAATTTTTTAGTACTGGAATTACTCCAATGTGCCCCTAACATTGCTGAAAGCTCTTGCACCTGTGTTACCTGCAATAGTGAGACTCCAACATTGCATTACTTTGGGAATGTGAAGCCAGCACCTTGCCGCTGTTCTCCAAGTGTCAATTTTTATTTCCACTGAACCAAATAATAATTGTGCCATTTTCTGTAGTCTCTGTGTGTTTTTCCTCCATCTTGGGGTACCAATCATCTGACCCCATCTACATCCTTACCACCTGATTTAACCCTCTCATGCCGTACTATTGTGCTGTAATAGTGTGCATTGTACACAGTTCCAGCACAGCCCTATTGAACTCAATGGGTGAGTCTGACAAGTGGTGCTGTTTGTCAAATTTTGCAGCCCATGTTAAAAATGCTGTGGCTGTGGCATGTGAACAGCCTGATCTGGCTGTTTTTTAACAGTTCATTTGGGTGGCCAGAGGGTTGTAAAACGTGCCCATTTTAACCAACCCTCAACCACCTTTGAAGAGACCTATTTCATGAGCAGTTGTACCTAATTTTCCTAATGCCAGATGTTTGTTTTCTATATGCTTACTTACTTACAAACCTTTCCAGGTCCAAAATTAATTGTCCCTCCACAATAGTCCCAGTTTCTAATGTGCCCCTATTGGAAAATGAATTTCCCACCCCTGGTCTACAGGCTATTGGATTAGCTGCTATGTTCAGTGAAAAATACTAAATACTAAATACTGAAGTTTAATCTGTTAATATTTTCTCTTCCTGGTTCCTGTTTTAAATAAGACCTTTACATTTTACATTTTAATTAAATTCCTTATTTTAGACCCAGTGATGTCATTGCCGGTGCATTGCTATGCAAATTATGACTAGTTAGATGGTCCAGCAAGGTGCTTGTACAGCTTCCAAAAAACATCACAGCACCCCATCTCAACACTCCTTACAAGAGCCCTGGTCCTCGATGCAAGTTATGAGAGTTATGCACATATAAAAATATTGTGATGGATGGGTGTCAGCCTGAAGGAGTGTGCATTTCAAGACAGGCTGCATTTGCATGTGATGTTGTGCCTCCATGATTTTAAGAAATACAATGAATGAAAGGGGTGACCCAGGGATAGTAATGTTAGCCATAGATGGCTAACAGAAGTGAGGTAGATGGAGGAATCCTCCCTGCTGGCACACTGAATTTGGATAGCAGAACTCCTCTTCTGTCAGAATACATCAACAAAAGTTTTCCAACATTCCCATTCGACAGAAGTCGATCTAAAGATTGGGGACAGCCACACATGGATTGAAATGTGGCCTCTCCCTGCCGAACCAGCTGAATTTCAATACAGCTATAGCCATTTTAAAGCTGGAGAGGAAAGAGCTACATGATGCTTTGGCACAATGTATACTCCAGAAATAGTAATATTACTAGTTACTGTGCTTATGAGTTTTTGCCCTGTCTTTAGATTTTCTTGAAAGGAGGAGATACATTCCATGAAGGCATAAAACAATTGCTCTTTTTTGTTAAATTCAATAAAAACTTTTGTAATAGACAACTAATTTCTCAGTAACACATTCAATATTGTACAGAGTTTAAATAATATGATTAATCAAACAGCCATGGGAACTGTTGCTGTTAAGAGATAATATATAAAGTTGAGTGACTAGTGGCTTGTGTGCCAACAGCTGCCAGGATGGTGATAAGTGTGCAGGATGTGAAAAATTATTTTTACAGAGCCCCTTCAAGTTTGGAAGGAAGCCTTCACATAACATGGCCTGCTGTTGCTGGATTAAGTCACAGGCACTAGAATTGATTGTCACATGCTAAATAGAAAGGCTTTTTTAATAAAAAAAATATTTATATGGAACTCTACTGCAAACCTATGAAGGAGTCTTGCATTATATTTAGAGTGCTCAGGGGGCTGATTTACACACTGCAGATCAGATTATTGGATTTCTAAAAAAATTTCTATTTAGTTAATAATAGGAACACATTCAAGATTACCTAAAGAGGAACTCTGCTCTGCAGAGTGTGACTTCAGCTCTCCGCCCCATTTTTTCTGCATTTTCAGACAAGCTTTATAATTCAGCACTCTGAACGAATGTAGAGAAGAGAAGGCTGCTGATAAAAATGTACAATGTACGACTTGTTTAATCTCTGTGTCACCTGAAGCCATTCACTTCACTGGGTATATGAAAGGGCTTTTAACCACTTTAACCACTTCCCACCCAGCCTATAGCAGAATGGACGGGCAGTGGTTCAGTTATCCTGATTGGGCGTCATCTGATGTCCAGCAGGATACACTGCATCTCTGATCGTGGTATAGAGCCTCTGATGGAGGCTCCTTACCACGTGATCAGCTGTCACCAATCACAGCTGATTATCACGTGAACCAGGAAGTGCTGGTAAACGGCATTCCTCGGTTTGCGCTGACAGGGAGAGCCGATCGGCAGCCAGTGCCACCTGTCAGTGCCACCTATCAGTGCCGCCTATCAATGCCCATCAGTGCCACCTATCAGTGCCACCTATTGGTGCCCATCAGTGCTGCATATCAGTGTCGCCTATCAGTGCCCATCAATTCTACATATCAGTGCCTCCTCATCAGTGCCACCTTATCATTGCCAACTCATCAATACCCATCAGTGCTGCTTCATCAGTGCCCATCAGTGCCGCCTCATCAGTGCCCGTCAGTGAAGGAGAAAACAACATTTTATAACCAAAACTAAGAAAAAAAAGTTTTTTCAAAAATTCTGGTCTTTTTTAGTTTGTTTAGTAAAAATTAAAAACCCCAGTGGTGATCAAATACCACCAAAAGAAAGCCCTATTTGTGGGAAGAAAATGATAAAAGTTTAGTTTGGGTGCAGTGTTGCATGACCGCGCAATTGTCATTCAAAGTGCAACAGCACCAAAAGCTGTAAATTGTTCTGGGCAGGAAGGGGGTGAAATTCCCAGGTATTAAAGTGGGTAAGCGAATTCATCTAACATTTTTTGTTAAATAATTGCATAGTCACATAGTTAAGTTAAAAAAGACAGAAACTAGTCCACTTAGTTCAACCAATAGATAAAATATAAAATAAATAGAAAACCTCCATATACAGAATTCTTTACCCACGGCTGATCCAGGGGAAGCCAAAAACCCCTATAAAGCATGGTCCGGGGGAGGGGGGGAGATAACAAAAGTTCTATTTTGTGCATTTAGGAATGCATCTAGTTCTTTTTTTTAAACATTCCACTGAGCTGGCTAAAACTAGTCCTTGAGGGAGCTTATTCCACACACTTTTCACAGCTATGAAGAAGGCCTTCCATATGTGGAGGTTAAAGTGGTTCTTCACCCTGAAAACAAAAAATAAAAGGCAGCAGCTACAAATACTATAGCTGCTGACTTTAAAAATGTGGACATTTACCTGTCCAGGGATCCAGTGCTAACCTAACCTGAGCCTTCTTTTTTTGCCATCTTCAGGTCCAGGCGCTGACATGCTTACTTGCTTACTTTGGGAAGCGGCTGTGACTGCTGCTGCCAGTCACTGTGCATGCATGAGCCGCAATGTGCTTTGTGAATGGTCCAGCAGCTTTCTGGGACCTGTGACGTGTCCCAGAAGGCTGCAGGTGAAGGAGGAGCTACCTACAATCTGCATGGAACTAGAAGAAAATACCTGTTGAAACCAGGTACCTTTTCCCCCCTCCAAAAAAAATTAAGTGCTAAAACATATGTAGCACCCTCTCATGTGCTAGAAGTAAAGTGCTATGTTTTTTTTGTGAGAGTAGGTAAATTTCCATACTTGGCTGGCAGCCAAGCCTGGGTGTGTTTTGATCTGGGTTGGGAGTGACTCAGAACAGAGCTGGTGACTCACATGCAGCATTGCCAAGACCTCCCACTTCTTTCCAGAGCCTTCTAGAATATTCTGGAAAGGAAGGAGGAGAGGGGAGGTGGAGCTGCTTTGGGGTTTCGAGGAGCCCTCACCAACTCCCAACTTGGATTGGCAGGGGGCAGGTCTCCTTAAATACACAGGGTCTTCCCAGCTGGGGGGAGAAATTGTTCGGGTGAAAGCTGAAGATGGAGTGCTAGGCTGTCGTGGCCTTCAAAGGGAGCTCCCCAGTCTGGGTGGGGTGACCTTAGGCCTGGGCTCGGGTGCGGAGGAGACCATTCTCACGACACATGGAGGTGTCCTGGACAGGTGGCATGGGAGCAAGGAGAGGACAGCAGGAGAGAGCACTGCTGGGCAAGTCTCCAGGGAGGAACAACAGGTTGCAGCCAGGAGGGCTGGTGAATGTCAGGAGAGGACTGGGGAGGCACGCCTGAGAGAACTGGGAGATTGCAGTCTGCGATGCATGCAGAGCCAGTGAAGTGGACTGTGGTGACAAGGATAGTGGAGAGAGGCTGCTGCAGCTGGGAGGTCTGACAGGGCCTGAAGATGTGGTACTGGGCGCAGTAGCCACGTGAACAGCTAGCATTGGCACCTCTTACACTTTTGCTGCACCAAAGGGCCTGCAGTCCCTGTCTGCAAAAGGCATTCACCTTAGGCCTGGCTGAGCCAGTGTCAGGCCTACAAATCAGTGCTAGCTGGTCCGAGAAGTGCAAGCAAGTGATGTGCCGGAGGTGTTAGGGCGTGAAAGTCTACAAGCAAGTGATGTGCTGGAGTTGAAGACTGGAGTTATATATCGGAGGTGTATATAGTTGGTCCCAAATATTTTTCTGCAATCAGTTGTGCATCTCATGAATATCCCACCCCTATCCAAGTTTATTCCCCTCAATAAAAATACAAACAAAGTTCAAGGACTGGTTTTCTGCCTGAGGGTGAATGAGAACTGTGTGCCTGGCTGGGCACGGTGACAGATGGACCACAACACTCAGCAGCTCCTACAGGGGTATCGCTACACATAAAGAGTAAGGGCGAGGATGCAGACAAGCATTCCCCTTCCCCTTTTGGGTGAAGATGCGCTTTAAATCTCTTTTCCTCCAGATTTAAAGAGTGCGCCATTGTCCACTGTAATGACCTGAAAGTAAATAAGTCTCCATATGAACCACTTATGTATTTATACATGGTGATCATATCCTTCCTTAATCTCCTCCTCTCAAGAGAGATTAAATACATTTAAGTTGTTAAATATTGTTTACAATCATTTATGTAAGATATACTAAAAAAGTAGTAACTGCGTCTGAGTTTATGCTTACTTGAACAAAAACATTTTTTTCCATTTTAGTGTACCATTTAACATATCTTTTTATCTTACCTTTTCTGTTTCAATAGTTTTTACTGGTATTTTTAGGAAAATGCAGATTAATTGAACACTGTGCAGAGCAGCAAACAATCGTCGCATGCTCTGAATCATACAACAAGGACTGGTACAAAACAAATGAGGGGAGGAGAGTATAAATCGTCAGGGGAAGAGCTTGGTAAACCAGAGCTTGGTAAACCAGTTAGGTCTTTAGTAAGGCCTCAGTGGAACATGTGGGCATAACAGAAGTAGACAAGAAAAATAATCTTTGGGTTATGAACATGAGACATCATTATCTCTGAGAGGTGGCCATCAGGATTATTGTCCTGTATATCAATATGAAGATCAATGAGGGTAGGAAGATCCTGAGATTGAGACCTTGCTGAAACATGGTCACTGTGAGTAGGCCCTCAAAAACGATATAGAGGGTTTTAGTTCTAGCCCATTTTTTCTGCAAATATCTTCCTCCTGTCTCCCCTGATGGGGGCTCCAAAGCCTTAATTATAGCAATAAAATTTGTTCAAGTAGGAAAAGAGGAAAGGAGGAGATAAAAAAAAGAGGAGGAGGGCGGGGGAGTATCTTACCTTTTCTTAACCACTTGCCGCCCGCCATATAGCAAAATGATGGCGGCAAAGTGGTTTCAATATCCTGTGATGTCCGGCAGGATATCAAGCCGCTGCGATCGTTGTTGTGGGGTGTCAGTCTGACACCCCGCAACACCGATCTAGGTAAAGAGTTTCTGACAAAGACTCTTTACCACGTGATCAGCCGTGTCCAATCACGGCTGATCACAGTGTAAACAGGAAGAGCCGGTGATAAGCTTTTCCTCACTCGCTTCTGTCAAACGCGAGTAGAGGAGAGCCGATTGGCTGCTCCTCTGACAGGGGGGGTCTGTGCTGATCGATTACCAGCACAGCCCCCCCCCGAGGATGCCCACACTGGACCACCAGGGATGCCACTAGGACCACCAGGGATGCCACCACTAGTCACCACCAGGTATGGCGCCCTAGACCACCAGGGATGCCAATCAGTGCCCACAATGGATGCTAATCAGTGCCCACAATGGGCATCACTGATTGGCAGGCATTATTGTTTGGCACTGATAGGCATCCATCAGTAACATTTATTAGTGTACAGTGCCACCTATCAGTGCCCATCCATGCCACCTATCAGTGCCCATCTGTGCCCCCTTTCAGTGCCCATCTGTGCCACCTATCAGTGCCCATCCGCGCTGCCTATCAGTGCCCATCTGTGTCACCTATCAGTGCCCATCCGTGCTGCCTTTCAGTGCCCATCAGTGCTGCATATCAGTGCCGCCTATCGGTGCCCCATCAGTGCCGCATAATTAGTGGCCTTCATTAGTGCCACCTCATCAGTGCCACTTCATCGGTGCCCATCAGTGCCACCTTATCAGTGCCCGTCAGTGCAGCCCCATCAGTGTCCATCAGTGAAGGAGGAAAATTACTTATTTACAAAGTTTTGTAACAGAAACAAAAAAAAAAAAAAAACATTTTCCAAAATTTTCGGTCTTTTTTTATTTGTTTAGCAGAAAATAAAAATCCCAGAGGTGATCAGATACCACCAAAAAAAGCTCTATTTGTGGGAACAAAATGATCAAAATTTTGTTTGGGTACAGTATAGCATGACCACGCAATTGTCATTCAAAGCGCGACAGCGCTGAAAGCTGAGAATTGGTCTGGGCAGGAAGGTGTATTCCCAGTATTGAAGTGGTTAATTAAAAATTACAGAAATAGGGAACATGGTAGACCTCCCCTGTGCCACATCCCATATATAAGCAAAAAGATAAATAGGAAACCTATATATTAAATATATCAAAGGATTCATATTTAACTTTTTGCTGACTGAAGCAGGACTTCTTTTCAGGTTTTTATTTTTCTCTATTGCCCCGTACACACAGTCGGACATTGATCGGACATTCCGACAACAAAATTCTAGGATTTTTTTCAGACGGATGTTGGCTCAAACATGTCTTGCATACACACGGTCACACAAAGTTGTCGGAAAATCCGATCATTCTGGACGCGGTGACGTAAAACACGTACGTTGGGACTATAAACGGGGCAGTAGCCAATAGCTTTCATCTCTTTATTTATTCTGAACATGCGTGGCACTTTGTCCGTCGGATTTGTGTACACACGATCGGAAATTCCGACAACGGATTTTGTTGTCGGAAAATTTTATAGCAAGCTCTCAAACTTTGTGTGTCGGAAAATCCGATGGAAAATGTGTGATGGAGCCTACACACGGTCGGAATTTCCGACAACAAGGTCCTATCACACATTTTCCATCAGAAAATCTGACCGTGTGTACGGGGCATATGTCCCCCTGGTATATTTGTTCTTATTCTTTTCTTAGAGACACAAAAGGGAAATGAGGGGAAATCTTCCCAAAGTGAGGGGAAATGCCTTTGAACTTTGACAACTATCACCAAAACTGATATCCCTTCTAGAAGGTTTCTTCTCCTCGACTCCTCTTCCAGCGACATTTCCTCTTACTTCCTATTTCCTACCCCCGTAGCTACCAGACAGATTTCAGTTCACTAGGGTTTGATTGGAGAAAAAATAATTCACAGTGGTTGTTATGGGTTTCCTGTACTGTTCACAGTGCTCTTTTCTTATTACACTGGCCTAAACCTTCAACACCATTTGTAAGATTTATGCTGATTAGATGATAGGATCATATCTAACAGCTGGAGTAAATGCAAATAATAGTTTACCATTAAAGCGTATTAATAGAGATAAGCTTCAGTGTCTTCCAAACTCAACTCAGAGATGGTTATCATATTGCAGTTAGAGGGAAGGTCAATCCCAAATCACTGTACATAATGCAGAAATTTGAATGGAAACATTTATTCAACCTAAGGATGAGATGAGGACATGGAAGTATTTATCAATGTGCTTATAATCTAACGACCGTTTAGGAAATAAGATACCACACCTTATAAGTAGAGTTAAGCTTGGTCGTCCTCCAAAATCATCTCTAAAATCTTTATAAATACTTCCTCAGCTCATCCTTAGGTAGTTTGTCAAGTTGGTTGAATGTTTCTATTAACATTTCTATGTTATGTACAAAGGGATGAAGTATTGAGCCCCACTGTATCTGCAGAGTTATAATTCCCCTATGATATATTACACACAACTTGACTTGAACAAAGCATCATTGTAGTATGTTTTTGTTTTCTCTTAAATGAAGCTGATTTCCTTTCCTGTGAAATGTGTTAACATTGGTTTTCCTGATGTTGCTGCATTGCAGGGGATGAGTTGGAGTACATGAGACCAGCAGTATACAGGAACATTGCCCGACAGCTGAACATCTCCCTGTCTTCAGAGACCGTTCTGTCTGATGCTTTGCTGGCGGTTGCCTCAGAGATATTCACAGCAGGTATAAAAAGAATAACGTAATTACACACAGTACAGGCAGATTTTCTATAGGTGAGCAGCATCCAAATAAAAAACACTGAATCACACTTGTTATGTATAAAAAAAAAAAAAGATTCAAAAACTCACTACATGCTATTAAAGCACAATTTTCTGGTTCATTTTTTTTAAATTGAGAACTATAGGCAGGTTTACAATTTGACATATGCAGTATTGATGGTATAGAAAGGTAATTACGAATTTAGCAAAAGATCCACAGTATAATTTCTCATATTGATATAATTTCTGACAAGTTATGAACATCTACTCTGTTAAGCGCTGCTACAAACCTTTCATTTCATCTGGGGTTTGACAGGTGCTGGCTGCAAGAGCTTATGCTCTGATGTTCCACAATGTTTGTGTACGAACGGCCGCATACTGTCACTTAATTACACAAGTGTTTGTACCTGTGAATCAAATTAACAGAGGTGTACCTGAGAATAGGGGGAGTAAAGGATGGGCATGGTATAGGTACAGGTAGGTGTGAGTGGGTTTAGAACAGTGGATGAACCACCATGGGGTTCTGTGGTAATGACAAGTGTTGAATCAGAAACACCCTTTTAGTCTCTTCTGCCAAAAATGCTGCTCCCTGCCTGTAGGCCGTAATGTACATTGAGCTGCGCATTCCCAGTTCAGCGTACATTTAGAGCACCACTTTTTGTCATGATGATGTGACATCATCAGGGCTCTAATCACATAGAGCAAACCCAGGGGAAGGATGGAAGCACCCGTGACCAGCGAGAGCACTGACAGTGCATCGCTGGAGGGCATCGTTTGACAGGTAAGTCTGCCATAAAGTGCTAAAATGCGGTGCATACTAGCACATTATGGCATAAAGCTCCTGGGGGCCCATTTATTTAAAAAAATAATTCCGCTTCATGGTCCAAGTATAGAGGAGTCAAAGCCAGGCAGGAGGTATTTATCTGTCCAGGGCTGACATATTTTGTTGTACTTGGGAATCCTATCTTGTAGTGTGGCCTCGATTTTTTTCATGTGTCATAGCCTTAGTGACCCTGTTTTTAGATGTGATAAAGCAGAGTCTATGAATCTTCCAGGCCTTGGCTATAGTTTGTTTACATTCTTATAAGCATGGACTGCTCAATGAAGCAGAGGAATGTTGGCAAGACCAACTTGGGTGCAAACTATAAAATATACTCCAGTGCTTGTTCTCTTTTAGGCTCAATTCAGACTTCACCCTTTTTGATTTTTTCAGCTGCTTGTGTTGTCAATGGTTTGTCTTTATAGGCCACCTCCAGTTCACAGTATGCATGGTGTGGTAGAGTTTATTACTACAAGGCTTAAAGCCCAGTTGACTCTCATGCCGCGTACACACGGTCGGACTTTTCATCTACAAAAGTCCGACAGCCGTCCGACAGACTTTCGGCGGACTTGCGGCGGACTTGCGGCGGACTTGTTGCAGACTTTCTAACGAACGGACTTGCCTACACACGACCACACAAAAGTCCGACGGATTCGTACGTGATGACGTACACCGGACTAAAATAAGGAAGTTGATAGCCAGTAGCCAATAGCTGCCCTAGCGTGGATTTTTGTCCGTCGGACTAGCACACAGACGAGCGGATTTCGGGGTCCGTCGTAGTTACGACGTAAAGATTTGAAGCATGTTTCAAATCTAAAGTACGTCGGATTTGAGGCTAAAAAAGTACGTTGAAAGTCCGGAGAAGCCCACACACGATCGGATTACCAGCCAGCTTTAGTCCGTCAGCGTCCGTTGGACTTTTGTAGCTGAAAAGTCCGACCGTGTGTACGCGGCTTTACACTTTCTTATCTATTTTAAGTCCTGCCCCCCCAATATGGTATAATTTGTAACTGATTGATTTTTTTGTTTGGAAATACCTTAAAATGCTGTCTGTGCTGACATAGCTGCCTAACAGCCACACCCCTTCAAAAGTGTCCACACACAGACTTGTATTGCAGAGAATTATGCCGCATACACACAATCAGAATTTCCGTCAGAAAAAACTTGGATGGTTTTTCCAAAGGAATTCTGCTCAAGCTTGCCTTGCATACACACGGTCACACAAAAGTTCTCTGAGCTTTCGACCGTCAAGAACGCGGTGACGTACAACACTATGACGAGCCGAGAAAATAAAGTTCAATGCTTCTGAGCATGCTTTAAATTGTTTCCGAGCATGCGTGATTTTTTGCGCATCAGAAATGCATACAGACGAGTGCATTTTCAGACAGTAAATTTTCCCGACCGAAAAATAGAGAACCTGCCCTCAATCTTTTACTGGCTGGAATTCCGCCAGCAAAAGACCGATGGAGCATACACACGGTCGCATTTTCTGACAAAAAGCTCTCATCGGAGTTTTGCTGGTGGCATTTCCGATCGTGTGTACGCAGCATAAGAGGGACTATGACAGTGTAACAGTCCAGGTCTGTTACTGAGTGTTGATTACTAAGTGCACTGGGTTACTGGGATATGTCGACACCATGCACAACTGCTATACTAGGAGAATGAAGGTAAGGCTGTAAAATCGGAGGTTGTTAGCACAATATCTATCTGACTGCATATGTGACTTGATTTGGGCTTTACAAAATAGTCACCAACAGAAAACAGCTTGAACATGTAGCAGTTCACTAATCAGAAAAAGAGACATTTAAAAAAAAAAAACAAGTTTATGTTTAATCAGGAACAGTGTTATGGGAACCTGAACATGTGATTTGATTAATGTCATTTCACATAATTGGTACAAGACTAGTTAACATAATTGCCTCTTAAATTTCATTATCAGAGAATGTCATCTGCAGTACAAGCACAGCGGCAAGCTACAGAGTCCTTGCTTATGACATTCAGGAAACATATTATGTAAAGATGTTTGTTAGTCCCCTTAGCAGCTAAGGTAACTGTGCCCCAGCAGGAGTCTACTGGGTGAGTAGAAAGTGTGATATCTGGGGGCACACTGGGAATTTTCCTTCTTGTTCCCAAAGGGGTACGCATTTGCTAGTCTACATAATGGCTCCCGTCATTCAATGTTTTAGATCTTTATTATTGGCTAAGCACATTTTACACTCTGTATTGGTTCATAAATACAGTTTATCCATACCTTTCAGCATTTTGTAGCCTAAAACCAGATTTCAGACAGACAAATGAGTATTTTTTTCCTGTACTTGCAGAATTTTTTTAAAGGTATAAACCATGGGGAAATGTGCATGTATTTTTGTTTTATTTTGCCTTGACATACGCCTAAAAATGTTATTTTAGTATTTTAAATTTGCTTTCTTGTGTAGTTTTAAAGGAAGATGTACAGGCAGAATTTAGAAGGCTGTCGTTGCTGACATTTATAGAAATACACCAATTGTTTGGCTTTCACTGGCTTCAATACTTTAAGGAACTAACATAGAATAAGCATGTACAGTAGATGAGGCAAATGCTGATATGCATGCTTGCTCTGAGTCAGTAACTAAAAAAGTCCTGAAGCCAATTAGATCACCACAACTGCCAGGACTGCAGGTTTCCTTCAAAGTAGAGTTTCAAGATAACCATAACTAATCTTAAAAAATACTCCCTCTCCCCTCCCAACACCTATGGTTACTAACCCGTTTGAAAAAATACGTGTACGTATCTATATTCATGCCGTTTCGGTAGGGTCATGTGATCAGGCTCCCCTGTTTGCGCTGCTGCAGGGGGGAGGAGAGACCACTGACAATGCACCGGCCATAGTAAGCCTATGGGTGATGTCACTGCCCAGGCTTTACCATCCATTATTAAACACTCTCTCTTCTCCTCTGTAGCCAGCCGCTGGCAGACACAGGAGTGATCACGTGACTGGACTGGAGCAGCATGAAAATAGGTATCCTCATCTGTCTTTCACAGGTTGTTAAGCATAGGTATTATGAGTAGGAAGAGAGTATTTTTAAGATTAGTTAGGGTTACCCAGAATTCTACTTTAAAGCTGTAGTCTTTGTACTGATTATATTAAGTGCTTCTCTTCTACTTCTACAGGTATTACATGGGGGAAAGTGGTATCTCTATATGCAGTAGCAGCAGGCCTTGCAATGGACTGTGTGAAACACTCTCAGCCTGCTCTTGTTCTAACCATTGTAGACTGTGTGGGAGAGTTTATACGAACAACCCTGGTCACGTGGCTGAAGAGGAGAGGAGGATGGGTAAATTACTTTTATGTTCTATGTTTTTAAAACAGAATCTTTCACAAGGCAAAGGCTGTTTAAGCTCTTTATTGCTCCTTCTGGAATGAAGGAAGCTAAAGTTGTATTTTTACAAGGAGTTTTTACAGCTGCTACCCATGGAATGCTAGTGAGCAGTAGGGGAGAAATAGGCACTCACAACAGCCTCGCTAAGCAGGTACTGTTGGAGGGAAGGTAAGAGGAATGGAATGATTTATTGGGGTATTGTGGAGGGTATTGTATTGTGGGTATTGGTATTGTGGGTAGGGTATTGTGGAGATGATAGATATAAAAAAAACAAGTTATCACCCCACATTTAACCCCCCCCTTTAAAAAAAAAAAGAAAAACGCCACACTCACTGTCTGGATGTAAATGGCCACAACAGACTTTCATTCAGGTCTTAAATCTTCTATACAGTAAAATGTGAAAAACACTACACATCACTAAAACAAATACAAGCTCTAAACCAAGAGACTTCATTTGATCATAACAGCGGACACAGCAAATCAAAAATTGAAACTAAAAACATAGTACAATAGGGGAGTCCATACCTCAGCTGGATCTCCAACCACATCACAATCTAACTCATTAGATTGCTTTCAAAGACCCTATGCCCGTGCCAGCTGCCATGGCATAAATAAAATTATACTTAAAGGAATTACCAAAAATGTTAAGATTTAAAATGAGAGGGTAGGAATGTTCGACCGATGCCAAGTGATCTCTGACTGCCTGCTGAAATCTCTTTCCAATTGTTCACCAATCATGTAGGTGTCAGCCCCCATTTACCCATTTTAATTTCCTAATTTAACTTTACTCCCAATTCACCCCCTAACTCCAGTCTTGTAGGCTTTACAATTAAAGCTGACTCCAGATACAAAAACATTAATTTAAATATTTTACACAAAAGCCACAAATGATATAAAGCCACTTTGTTTGCCCAAATGCCTTTGCAAACTCCATTTTTACCATTCTAAAAGTAGACGTGATGCATCAGCGTGCTGCATTAAAAGTGTTTGTTACCCCAACATTTCATATTTCTGATATGTGCCTGCTGTACCATGTACTTGTATGAGAAAGTATCCTGTTCTCTTTGTATTGCTTCTTTTGTGTAAAATCCCTGGTGATCCTGCCAGTCCCTCTGCTTTCAGATTAAAAACCAGCCACACTACGCAGGAGAACACATCGTGGTCAGTTCTTTAGCTATGCTGGGAACTCAGGCTGCTCTCCTCCAATGATCAGACATGTCCTGACACATACCCCTGACACAGCCTGTAACTGGGAAACTCAGTGTGCTGCTGCTTCTCCTCCCCTCAGCTCTTATGCAGCTGAGAACAGAGGGAATGTGATCAATTATAAAAAAAAAGGAAAAAAGTATTTATAATGTTTTTTTATATCTATACACACATGTTTTGTCTTTGATTTCTTTTTTAAACTGAATGGGTTGTTTTACAAGGTGATCGTTTACAATCACTTTAACTTGTACAGACCCACCCACTACAGGCTGGGACAAGACCGGTCACCTTGCACAAGGAAAGAGAGCAGCAGTGACAGGTCTTTATTACACAGAGCAAAGTTTCACACAGAATTACTGTATAGATCTGAAAGAAATACTGTACACAAAGCACACCATGAGTACAGTAATGCCCCGTACACACGGTCGGACTTTGTTCGGACATTCCGACAACAAAATCCTAGGATTTTTTCCGTCAGATGTTGGCTCAAACTTGTCTTGCATACACACGGTCACACAAAGTTGTCGGAAAATCCGATCGTTCTAAACGCGGTGACGTAAAACACGTACGTCGGGACTATAAACGGGGCAGTGGCCAATAGCTTTCATCTCTTTATTTATTCTGAGCATGCGTGGCACTTTGTCCGTCGGATTTGTGTACACACGATCGGAATTTCCGACAACGGATTTTGTTGTCGGAAAATTTTATCTCCTGCTGTCCAACTTTGTGTGTCGGAAAATCCGATGGAAAATGTCCGATGGAGCCCACACACGGTCGGAATTTCCGACAACACGCTCCGATCGGACATTTTCCATCGGAAAATCCGACCGTGTGTACGGGGCATAAGAGTTCAAGAGTTTGGCTTTAAGCCTAAGGCTTTGCTTCAGGTCTCACTTGACCAATATTTTGTTGATACTTGTCGGTTTTATCCTGAAAAGATGCCATATAGTGTAAAATAAGTAACCCACTGTCCAGGCTGCTGTTTCAAGTGGTCTGCAGATTCAGCTGAGCTTGGAGCCAAAAGCGTTGCCCACTTTTGGGGCGCACTTACATTATATTCAGTCGTGTTGAGGCTAAATAAGCACCGGGTAAGACATCATACATTTATTTCAAATCCAGTTTGTTCACTTTAAGTAGTCCCCTAGTATGCATTTGTTCATTTATTAATTTCTTTATTAATAATACTATGCAAACCGCAAGAATAACTAGCTGCTCCCGGCAACCTGTTCTGTATCCAGAATGTATATCTGTGTTTTTATTACATTTCTTAAGACTTAAGCTTATGGAAAACAGCATCGGACCATATTTTAATAATGAACTCAGATTCCAGATATCTCTTAAGCCGGATTAAAGGGAATATGACGCAGCTTAAATACCAGGAATTCACTAGTAAAACAATTCCAGTCTCTGGTTTTCTTTCTTGATAATGTTAGGATTACTTGGCTTTTATTACTGGAGTAAGGTCATTTTGGGATCAGTGTTAGCAGCCTGAGGATAGCCAAAATAACTCTTCTTATAATATATACAGTAACAATTCATTCCCGGTTGGACCAACTGATATATTTACTTTGCTCTTTGAATTTCTTAGTATGTTGCAAAAAGAAAGAAAGAAAAAGAAAGAAAGAGAAAGGAACGTGAGATTTATTCAGATACATAAGCATCAAAGCTGCCAGTCAGATGTAAAAAAAAGTTAGATAACGCTTTCCTGCATAATACATCTCTGCAGTTATCTTTGCATCTGGTTTAATCTACAGTATATGTTAACAGACTGGAAGAAGATTTAAATTACCACATCTAACCACAATATAAGTGCATAATTCAAAATCAGACTTGTGCTGAGAGAAATACACAAGTTTTAGTGGCTGGCTGACCCCTCTTTCCAAAAATTCTGCTTTGCAAGCAATCATACTGATTTTCTGACTTCAACTGTTTCTAAGTCACTGAAAAGATTATGAGTTCTGTCTCCACTAATGGCAATGGCAGACCACATAATGGCTTCTCCTATCACAGGTTTCTTGAATGTGTGGTGTTTTGTATTTAGTAAATTAATTGATTATAATTCAGAACAAATTCTACACCAGTGGCGGTTGGTGCTCAAAATTTTTGAGGGGGCGTAAACAAACTGAAAAAAAACCCATCAATTGCAGCCACTGTGCCATCAAACGCAGCTACTGAGCCCATCAATTGCCACCACTGTGCCATCAAATGCAGCCACTGTACCCATCAAGTGCAACCACTGTGCCCATCAAACGCAGCCACTGTGCCATCAAACACAGCCACTGTGCTGATCAAACACAGCCACTGTGCTGATCAAACACAGCCACTGTGCTGATCAAACGCAGCCACTGTGCCCATCAAACGCAGCCACTGTGCCATCAAACACAGCCACTGTGCTGATCAAACACAGCCACTGTGCCCATCAAACGCAGTCACTGTGCCCATCTCATGCTGCCACTGTGCCATCAAACGCAGCCACTGTGCCCATCAAACGCAGCCACTGTACCCATCAAGCGCAGCCACTGTACCCATCAAATGCTGCCAGTGTGCATCGCCTGGCACTTACCTGTCTCGCAGCGGGTCAGCGGCGGTGTCCTGCACGCTCCTCTAAGTCTTCTTCCGTCCTCTCTATCGGGCATCCAATCACAGCGCCTGACGTTTTAGCCAATTAGGTGACAGGTAACAGACCTGAGCACCTGATTGACTGAGAGGCGGTTCAGTGTTAGCAAAGCGAATTCCTTCGCTTTGCTAACACACAGCTGAGTGAACAGCGAACGCACAACATTGCGCGCGCTGTTCCCCTTTTTGGGCGCCTATTACGGCTCTAATCGGGTGCTTCCAAAAAACACTCCCACCGCTGTAATTTAGGTGCCCGGTGCCTGAAAAGGGGCCGGACACCTGAATAGGGGGTGTCAGCGGCAACCATAAATAGATTAATGCAATACATGAATCTATCTATGGTGATAGAGCAGTGCCAGGAGAGAGGGGGCGGCGCTCCTGCGCCCTTTATGGACGCACCGCCACTGTTTAAATCTACACGTTTTAGGTATGGTTAAATATGAAATATTGCTTCCATACAGAGTTCTGGTAGGGTACTGAGATAAAGAAGAGCTAGCATTTTTTTTATGCGTATGCAGGCTAAGTAATGTGTAAGTGTAACACCAGTTTAGACTTGCTGTTGAGGAGTGTTAAAAACGCATGGTTGAGCCGCGTTCTTGGCGCCCCCCCCAACCGTTCCACATCAAGTAACAAAGGCAGTGGTGTTTCCATACCACAGTTGTGATGCTTGATCACTGCAGGAGAGGAGACTAAAAAAATGCCTCCTCCTGTCTGCAGCAGACTAATGACATAATTTAATTCCAGGTTAAGTTACTTTCCTGAAATTCAAACACTTTTTAATAATAAAAGGAAGATTTTTTTTTAAATAAATGTAACTGTTTCTGTATATTTTGATATATCGGGAATTTATTTCGGTGGCTCGTGTCTGCCTAGTGTGTATAACTTTTTTTTATACAGGTAACCTTTAAGTCTGCTTACTGGCAGGATTAAGTCTAAAAGTTTTTTTTCTTTGCTTTACAGACAGATGTAACAAAGTGTGTTATCACTTCTGAATCCAGCCTGCGATCCCACTGGTTGGTCTCCAGCGCCTACAACGTAGGACACTTCTTAAAGGCAGTGATATTCTTTCTGCTTCGTGAACGATAACCTTCTGCGGCAGGCTACGTGTCCGTTAAAAGTCACCAAGCAGACTTTGCTTTCCTTCATTTCCTGTGGCTGGGTCCAAACTGTTCTTCAGTGAACTCTCAATGGAACATCTGTGACAACATGAACTAGACTTGGCCCAGATTGTGCTTTGTAAAATCAAAATCAACCCACACTGCGCAATTTCCCTTGTCTCCAGCACATCAGAGATGTTCCCGCAGTCAGGCTGAGTGTACAGCTTCCTCTCATTCAGCTGGGACCTTTTATAAACTCACCAGACTGTACTGTGGTTAGACCAGAGTTTATTGTATATTTCCAGACTGTTAGAAGAACAGAGTCAGTATTACAGAAGATACATACGGAGAAACTTCTGCTGTTACATATTTTCATATAAGTGTGCTTTAATATGTTACCTGTCAACTTGCAATGGCCTAGAATAAAATGGCAGCTAAAAGCAGGCACGTCATTGGTACCTAAATAGTATGGGTATAATCAGTTTGGTTAGAAAGTGGTTCAACATCTTAAACGCTTACCATCTCCATCAGTTTTGTTACAGAGGAAGGCAAAACAAAAACCCCTGGGACAACTATGTGGAAAAATGGCTCCTCTCCAGTATACAAAGTAGTCAGATCAAAAAGTACCACATCATCCTTAGTAATTATAACTGTGCATACAATAAAACAACAATTATCCACTTCATTTTGAAATTCTGCTTTTGATTTTTGCAATTTCTACCTCATATAGCAGATCATCCCATAACTTACCAGCCTAAAGAACCATTTTCTACACTGATGATAATATCCTCTGCCCTTCATACAGAACCAGCATGCCCTTATTGTTTGTATAGCCCTTAGATATAGTTATATAGTAGTAGTTATACACATTGATCCGATGAAATCATAAAAATTTTGTTTTTCAAATAAAATAAGGCCAATTTTTCTAATGTTTCACTATACATTAAAGGACATGCTGTTATTTTATTGCAATGTAGAAAAGTTGTGAGGATGTGGAAGTGTTACATGTCCTATACAAGAAAGAAATTAATGCATTTATATTACACATATTCTTTATCCCAAAAAAAAAAAACTAGTTTACCGTTTTGACCAAAGGGTAAAATTGCCTTTAACATCACTGTCTGTAGGATATTCACTTTGTGGCCTCCCTTCTAAATGACTGTGAAAAAAACATTAGGGGTTAGTTGGAGTAAGAATGCCATATCATTGGGGGTTAATGGGGGGGGGGGAACAAATGCTCCAACATCAGTATATATACAGTATCTCACAAAAGTGAGTACACCCCTCACATTTTTGAAAATATTTTATTATATCTTTTCATGTGACAACACTGAAAAAATAACACTTTGCTACTGACCACAGACACCAGGATTCTCCTGGTGTCTGTGGTCAGAAGTTGGAAGGAAGACATGGTGTCACGGGGGATAGGGGCTGGGGGAGAATGCTCAAGTATCACTGGGGTGAAGAATGCTGGTCAATGGGTGGGAAATGCTCTGAAATCAATGTCAGTGGGAGGAAATAAAAAACACTCTGACACTGGTGTCAGTGGGAAGAAGAAGAAACCCTGGTGTCATTGTCAGTTGGAGAAAAAAATGCCCTGGCTTCAGTGTCAGGTGGGAAAATTACCCTTGTGTCAGTGAGAAGAAAAAAAATGATCTGGTATCAGATGGAGAAAAAAATACTTTGGTGTCAGTGACAGAAAAAAATGACCCTGGTAATCAATGGTGTCAATGGGTAGAAAACATGGGTCTCGGTTGAAGGGAAAAAATGTTCTGGCATTGGTGTCAATGGGAAGAAAAAATGTCTTGTCATGTCAGCGAGAAGACAAAACTCCTTGACATTGGTGTCAGAAAGAAAAAATACCCTGGTGTCAGTGGGAGAAATGCCCTGACATCAGTGCCAGTGGGAGGAAAAATGACATGCAATTTGTGTTAGTGGAAGGAAAAAATGCCCTGGCATAGGTGTCAGTGGAAGAAAAAAATACCCTGACATCGGTGTCAATGACAAGATATAATGTCCTGCCATTGGTGTCAGTGGGAGAAAAAAAAAAACTCCAGGGTTGGTATCAGTGGGAAAAAATGTGCAAGTGTCAGGGATCAGTGAGAAGAAAAATGCCCAAGTGTCTGGGTTTTTGTTCCAGCAATTGTAACTGGGACTAGGCCCAGTTCGGTTGCACCCTGGGGGAGACAAGGGATAGAAAAAACTAAGTATACTAAAAGTTCATCCTCTAAACATTTGATTGCTCTATGCAAGTGAATAATGCCCTGTACACACGGTCAGACATTGATCGGAAATTCCGACAACAAAATCCATGGATTTTTTCCAACGGATGTTGGCTCAAACTTGTCTTGCATACACACAGTCACACAAAGTTTTCGGAAAATCCGATCGTTCTGAACGCGGTGACGTAAAACACGTACGTTGGGACTATAAACGGGGCAGTAGCCAATAGCTTTCATCTCTTTATTTATTCTGAGCATGCGTGGCACTTTGTGCGTCGGATTTGTGTACACACGATCGGAAATTCCGACAACGGATTTTGTTGTCGGAAAATTTTATAGCAAGCTCTCAAACTTTGTGTGTCGAAAAATCCGATGGAAAATATGTGATGGAGCCCACACACGGTTGGAATTTCCGACAACAAGGTCCTATCACACATTTTCCGTCAGAAAATCCGACCGTGTGTACGGGGCTTTATAAGTAACATAACATAAGTCACATAAGTCACATAAGTCTTGGCTGTGCTGGATTTTAATATGCAAGATCAGTTTCTTAAAATATTACAATAATAAATAGATTTAATTAAAAAGAAAATCAAATAAAACACCTATCTGAGTTGACTCATAGCAGTTTGATTCTTCTATTGTTTTACCTATGCAGATTTCAAACATATGGAATTTTCTGATTGTTGTAGGTAACAGAGAAGGTTTGCCTTTCAGATACTTTTATGAGTGCAACTCATCAAACACAAAGGCCTACGTGTCTGGGAATATGCTTATTGTCAAGTTGCGTTTTCCTTCTCATTGTGATATAAAAGACTGTTTAGGTGGATGATAACCCCAATGATTCCAAATTATATTTTCGACACCCTGCTGTCTAAAATATCACATCGTCCATGAGTTTCCATGCAATTACTGCTGTTCCATTGAAAAGATTAATATCTTTTTTCTAAATCTATGATTTAGGGTTCTATTGATTAATCTTTTCGCTAAAATTCACGTCTCTCCCAAGATTTACATGTTTTTGTAATCAAATCATATGTAAAAAATATGTTAAACATGGATGAAAGCATTACTAAATAGTCCGCTTGGTTTTACTTTGGGGCTAGAGCCTGACCTTCCCTAAAGCGGAGGTCCACCTATCTATCGTTTTTTTTTTTTTTTGGAGTTCATTCACAAACTTTTCTTCTCATGATTATCTACTCACATGTTCTGTGTAATAAGTCCGTCTGTGTCCGATTTCGTTGTAAAGAATAACTTATAAAATTCACTGAAGGCGGTTTCCATCTCCATTGTGGGCATTTGAAGCCCACAAGCATGTATTTCCTGGATGCGGTGAATGCTGTGCTCCCAGCATTCACCGAGATGTTGTGATGATGCTGTTGCACAATGCATGCTGGGAAGCTTGAGACTAGCTCCCAGGGGACTGTGGGAGGTCTGGGAGAGGCTAGAAACACGCCTACTCCCATGGGAGGAAAACCAGGAAGTGCTAAGAAGATTAGAAAAAAAAAGGTAATTACGGCGATTTAAATTTTTTTACACAGCATGTCAGCATCTAGGCAAGGAAGAGAATGCATAGAGATAATGTTCAAAATTTGGGTGGAACCCCGCTTTAGCTTCATGGCTAAACTCCACCATCTGCCATTCTGCTGTCCAATCAGAGTCTCAATTTAAACTGTTCCAAATATGCAGCAATCAGCAGTCTCAATATTGCAGCGTGGATGTGAAGCAAACTGTTTGAAACAATGGTGCACAAGTCTGTGTGTGGTTTTAGGAATGGTTATTAGGTTCAGCAAAAAGCTACAAAATGCAAAATTGTGAAATACCAAGAATCAGTTCAAGTAAGTTTGTTCATAATGTACAGGAAAACATTTCAGCCCACTGAAATTGTTCTAAATTAGTGCAGTACTATATTGTCCCCATGTTGTTGTTTTAGCCCAAAATACTTTAGGCATCAGCCAGCAGGGGTCTAAAAAGATCATGAATTCTACCGCATCATAGGGATCAACATTGTCACTTGCCCTTTTCTATTACGAAGACATTACTAAGAGCTAAAGGCATGAAATAAAAACCCAAGATTCCATCTCATTAAAAGACTCCCACTCCAAACAAAACATCTGACTCTGCCAACATTTTGCTGGAAAACAATGTTGATACTATAAACATACTGTAAAGTAGAGAGGATTTTGTGATATACTGCTGGATTCTAATTGACCCCCTGAGCCAAAATCAAAAAGCTTTTATGATATTTTAGAAACAAGACCTAACTAGATGGGAAACATCAACTAAAAAAGGTCTGTTGAACTAACGCCCCCATCATTTGGAAAAAACAGGCCCTGTTTTTGTCATAATTTGCTCTTTAGGAACTTTACATACAAAACAAACATGTACCAAATTTAAATACTAATGCACCACAGAATTTAAAGCGGAACTTCACCCAAAAGGGGAAGTTCTGCTTGTTTGCACCTTCCTCCTTTCCACTGACACTTTTTTGGGGGAGTGGGTACCTGGTTTTGACAGGAACCTGCCCCCACTTCTGGTCAGATAGCTGCGGCAGTCTGAGCAGAAGTCTGCCCCCCCTTCTCACTGCAGCCTTTTGTGATGCATCACAGATCCCAGAAGACTGAAGGACCATTCATAAAGTGCAGTGTGTCTCGCACATGTGCAGTAGGAATCAGTCTGTGAAGCCCGAAGGCTTTACTGCCAGTTTCCCTTACTTAAGAGGCCGGGACCTGGACCTGAAGCCAATTGAAGAATTGGCTCAGGTGAGGACAGCGCTGGATCCCTGGACAGCTGAGTGTCCTTATATTAAAAGTCAGCAGCTACAGTATTTGGGGGTAGACTGGAGCTCCTCTCCAATAACGTACCTTTAATTGAATGGGTTGAAGTATCTCTGAGAGCATTATAAGGCATAACATATGTAATGTATTGTATTGGCTAAACTGGATGAATAGTTGACCTAATATGGATATATCAGTTTAAAGCCCTAAATTTGATATTTTTAACTTATGATTCATGCTAGCAGATTAAGTCATTGGCTGGTCATGTTTTTTTAAAGTATAACTAAAGGCAAAACATATAGTTTTGAATAGAGTGGAGATGAATTGGAACTCCTATCAGGTTTTTACTGCCTTCCGTGCCACATTAGGGGCACCCTCTCTATTTCTCCTGTTTACCATTACTATTTAAAGTCAAAGTAAAAGAAAAACACACATTTTGGGTTGCCTCCAGAACAGGAATAAAGGGGATATCTTCCAATGAGGACCCTAGTTCTGGTGGTCCTCGGGACAACCAAGGACTCCCTCCCTTTGGAGAGATTTCCTCTCACTTCCTGTTTTGGCTCTGGGACAGGAAATTAAGGAAAATCTCCCCACGGTACACAGATGATTAAAAAATGACAGGGGTTAAAACCCTCTGCTACTGATCCAAAATTAACTAAAACATTTTGCCTTTAGTTCTACTGATAGACTTTTATCTCCTTGATGTTGCCATTGCTAAATGGAATAAGTGCATTTTATGCCAGATAAATTTATTAAACAGGCAACAACAAGTAATGAAATTAAACCTCCAGGACTAACAGGTCTGTAGATACAGTACCAACATCTATTACAGTGTTTCTCAACTCCAGTCCTCAAGGCGCACCAACAGGTCATGTTTTCAGGATTTCCCTCAGATGAAACGGCTGTGGTAATCACTAAGGCAGTGGTTCTCAACTCCAGTCCTCGGGACCCACCAACAGGTCAGATTTTAAGTATTACCTTGGGGAGTTGCAGACTAGAATACTGCAATCACTGAGCAGTAAGTGATATCACCTGTGATGTATTTCAGTTATCTTGCAAACCTGGCCTGTTAGTGGGTCCTGAGGACTGGAGTTGAGAACCACTGCACTAAGGCATTGAAACTGATCAAATCACCTGTGCAAAGTAGTGGAAATCCTGAAAACATGACCTGTTGGTGTGCCTTGAGGACTGGAGTTGAGAAACACTGATCTATTATATGACAATGCTTTGGAATCAATAATAATACAGTACTTTAGCACAGCATATAATACAGCAAAATCTAAAATGTCTTAAATTTTCTCATAATAGAAAAATATATGACATACATTTAAAGACACATATTTTGACTGGTAATTCTAATTACAAACATAATATGCCAATTCAATCATTTCACATCACATAAAACCCCCCTATGGGGTACTCACATAGTATAGGCGCGTCAGTGCGCCACTCTGCGTCAGGCAAACACCATGTAAAGATACCGGATCGATATTGGGATGGTATGGGGTTCTTTCCTGACAGGTCACCTGCTGAACGTCCATCCTGTCCCCTCCCCAACGTGTATCGATACAGGGAACTTCCGTATCTACTTCAGGGGGAAAATCTAGTATTTTCCCCCTGAAGTACCCCCATGTGAGTACCCCATAGGGGGTTTTATGTGATTAATAAACTGTTAAAACGTTATTACACCATCCAGTCCTTTTTTACTCAACCGAGGTATAGTGCTGACGGGTCCAGGAGTCTGGTTAAAACTGCAGAGCCCCAAAGGTGGTTTACAGGCGTGTATTCACTAAGCTTAAGTGCAAAGTCACACTTTCAATACCTAGGGGGGAGCGCCTGTGTGTGATCACTGTGGCTTGCTACACAGCAGTTTCCAAATCGCATGGATCACTGTGGCATGTTTTGGATTATCTACACAGCAGTTTCCAAATTGCATGGACTTTAGAAGCACTTTTGAATTGAAATAATTGGATGACACATATGCACATAGAAGCACTTTTTATTCATCTATATGTTTTAGTGGATTGAGTCCACTATATATTTTTATGAACACTATATGATTTTATGAACACTATTTGATTTTATGAACAATAATTTTGATGCAACCAATCACCATATGGATGCACCTTATAGCACTTTTTTACTAGTGTGATTATTTTTTTTCATTTATATGTTCATTTTTAAGTATTCATAACTATCTGTTGCACTATTGTCACTTTTTACAGTCACTAGTTACTGGATGTATCACGGTGTGTGACTCACACGCATATTTGCACTTTGGTTATCACATATATATAATGTGAAGAGTATATTTGAAAGCGCAGCGTATACAGATAAAAGCCAGTAAATTAGAATATTTTGAAAAACTTGATTTATTTCAGTAATTGCATTCAAAAGGTGTAACTTGTACATTATATTTATTCATTGCACACAGACTGATGCATTCAAATGTTTATTTCATTTAATTTTGATGATTTGAAGTGGCAACAAATGAAAATCCAAAATTCCGTGTGTCACAAAATTAGAATATTGTGTAAGGCTCGGTTCACACTGGGGCGACTTGGGATCCGACTTGTACGCCCTCAAGTCGCCCCAAGTCGCCCCAGAAATAGTTTGAATGGGAGTGAACGCTAGCGTCTTAATAGACGGTACTGAAGTCACTCCGACTTCAGAGCGTACTCCCTGTACTACTTTGATCCGACTTGGTAGGCGACCTGTACCATAGAAATCAATGGAAGTCGCCTCCAAGTCGGATCTCTCTGTAAAGTCAAGCGACTTTGCAGGGAAAACCCCTCCCTCCCCCCCTCCCTCCCAGAGAGCTGATTGGCCACAGGCGAAGTCGCCTGTCATGGAGGCGACTTCAAGTCGCCTCGTAATTTGCCGAAGTCGCGCTGAAGTCGCGCCAAAGTCGCGCTGAAGCCGCGTTGAAGTCGCGGTACAAAGTCGCGCTAAAGTCGTGTTGCCCATGTGTGAACCGACCCTTAGGGTTAAATTTTGAAGACACCTGGTGCCGCAAACTAATCAGCTGATTAACTCAAAACACCTGCAAAGGGCTTTAAATGGTCTCTCAGTCCAGTTCTGAAGCCTACACAAACATGGGGAAGACTTCAGATTTGACAGCTGTCCAAAAGGCGACCATCGACACATTGCACAAGGAGGGAAAGACACAAAAGGTTATTGCTGAAGAGGCTGGCTGTTCTCAGAGCTCTGTGTCCAAACACATTAATAGAGAGGCAAAGGGAAGGAAAAACTGTGGTCAGAAAAAGTGTACAAGCGATAGGGATCACCGCGCCCTAGTCAAGATTGTGAAAAAAAACCCATTCAAAAATGTGGGGGAGATTCACAAGGAGTGGACAGCTGCTGGAGTCAGTGCTTCAAGATCCACCACCAAGAGACGCTTGAAAGACATGGGTTTCAACTGCCGCATACCTCGTGTCAAGCCACTGTTGACCAAGAAACAGCACGAAAACCGTCTCACCTGGGCTAAGGAAAAAAAGAGCTGGACTGCTGCTGAGTGGTCCAAAGTCATGTTTTCTGACGAAAGCAAATTTTGCATTTCCTTTGGAAATCGAGGTCCCAGAGTCTGGAGGAAGACAGGAGAGGCACAGGATCCACGTTGCCTGAAGTCTAGTGTAAAGTTTCCACCATCAGTGATGGTTTGGGGTGCCATGTCATCTGCTGGTGTCGGTCCACTCTGTTTCCTGAGATCCAGGGTCAACGCAGCCGTCTACCAGCAAGTTTTAGAGCACTTCATGCTTCCTGCTGCTGACCTGCTCTATGGAGATGGAGATTTCAGGTTCCAACAGGACTTGGCGCCTGCACACAGCGCAAAATCTACCCGTGCCTGGTTTACGGACCATGGTATTTCTGTTCTAAATTGGCCAGCCAACTCCCCTGACCTTAGCCCCATAGAAAATCTGTGGGGTATTGTGAAAAGGAAGATGCAGAATGCCAGACCCAACAACGCAGAAGAGTTGAAGGCCACTATCAGAGCAACCTGGGCTCTCATAACACCTGAGCAGTGCCAGAAACTCATCGACTCCATGCCACGCCGCATTAATGCAGTAATTGAGGCTAAAGGAGCTCCAACCAAGTATTGAGTATTGTACATGCTCATATTTTTCATTTTCATACTTTTCAGTTGGTCAACATTTCTAAAAAATCCCTTTTTTGTATTAGCCTTAAGTAATATTCTAATTTTGTGACACACGGAATTTTGGATTTTCATTTGTTGCCACTTCAAATCATCAAAATTAAATGAAATAAACATTTCAATGCATCAGTCTGTGTGCAATGAATAAATATAATGTACAAGTTACACCTTTTGAATGCAATTACTGAAATAAATCAAGTTTTTCAAAATATTCTAATTTACTGGCTTTTACCTGTATATTTATTTCTGCTTTTATCTGCATGTTTTTATCTGTTTAACGCTTGCAGCTGTTTCACGGTGCCATTTAGGCAATTTATAATCAGAGGAGGCTCACAGGATCTTTTATATATACAAAGAGACTTCAAAGGCGGATTCACAGGCCTCCAGCACAAAGACATACATGCCTTTGTCATGTTAAACAAGTGAATTGTAAGGAAAACCAGTATGGTTTGCTTTTAACTATTCTTTACAGTAGCAAAGGTATACTTTAATAAATTGTGTCATCACCAGATGACCATTTGCAGGGCCGGCCCTACCATGGGACCTGACGGGACAATGGTTTCAGGCGGCATTTAAGAGGGACGGCAGCCCGGCCGGCAAGAAGTTGTCAGGAGTAGACTACTCGGACTCCGTAGTAGCTGCCTGGAATCCTCGATCAGTAAGCAGGAGCAGAGCAGAGCAGATGCTGTTTGGCGGTGTGTTGTGCGCTGCCTCCTGCACTGGTTGCTAGAATAGCCTGCCGTCCGGCCCCTAGCAACCAATGCCGTCAGAGGCCGCAGCCGCCCCAGCACTCAGAGTACTCAGCCTCCGCGCCAATCAATTGCTCCGCCCAACTCTTCCATCTCCAGTGTGAGGGAAGTAAGGGTCTGAAGAGAGCTGCCTGTGCGGCTGTGCCCGTGACAGTGTGAGCTGAGCCTGAGCAGCCTCTGCCTATCTGAAAAACAAAGTGGGTTAGGTTGGTAGTACAACTTCTAGTGGTTTCTCTCTATAAGATTTTTTTTATAAGGGACTCAAGCTGGATTGAATCTGAGTGATCTTTGTATTGTACACTCTGGGACAGAGCAAGTGGCAATGCACTACGTGTGGCAGGTGACGTTGTGGCAGGTGACAATCCGCAATGTGTGCAATTGGCATTGTGGCAAGTGACAATCCGCAATGTGTGGTAGGTGGCGTTGTGGCAAGTGACAATCCCCAATGTGTGGCAGGTGACGCCGTGGCAAGTGACATCGTGGCAAGTGACAATCTGCAATGTGTGGTAGGTAACGTTGTGGCAAATGACAATCCACAATGTGTGGCAGGTGACGTCGTGGCAAGTGACAATCCACAATGTGTGGCAGGTGACTTAGTGGCAAGTGACAATCCGCAGTGTGTGCCAGGTGATGTCGTGGCAAGTGACAATCCGCAATGTGTGGCAGGTGACGCCGTGGCAAGTGACAATCCGCAATGTGTGGCAGGTGACATCGTGGCAAGTGACAATCTGCAATGTGTGGTAGGTAACGTTGTGGCAAATGACAATCCACAATGTGTGGCAGGTGACGTCGTGGCAAATGACAATCCGCAATGTGTGGCAGGTGACTTAGTGGCAAGTGACAATCCGCAGTGTGTGCCAGGTGATGTCGTGGCAAGTGACAATCCGCAATGTGTGGCAGGTGGCGTCGTGGCAAGTGACAATCTGCAATGTGTGGCAGGTGACGTCGTGGCAAGTGACAATCCGCAATGTGTGGCATGTGACATCGTGGCAAGTGACAATCCTCAATGTGTGGTAGGTGACATCGTGGCAAGTAACAATCCGCAATGTGTGGCAGGCAACATCGTGGCAAATGACAATCCAGAATGTGTGGCAGGTGACGTCGTGGCAAGTGACAATCCGCAATGTGTGGCAGGTGACATTGTGGCAAGTGACAATCCGCAATGTGTGGCATGTGACGTCGTGGCAAGTGACAATCCTCAATGTGTGGCAGGTGACATCGTGGCAAGTAACAATCCGCAATGTGTGGCAGTTAACATCGTGGCAAATGACAATCCAGAATGTGTGGCAGGTGACGTCGTGGCAAGTGACAATCCGCAATGTGTGGCGACGTTGTGGCAAGTGACAATCCGCAATGTGTGGCAGGTGACGTCGTGGCAAATGACAATCTGCAATGTGTGGCAGGTGGCGTCATCGTGGCAAGTGACAATCCGCAAAGTGTGGCAGGTGACGTTGTGGCAAGTGACAATCCGCATCTGGTGGCAGGTGACGCAGCAAGTGACAATCCGTATCTGAAGGCAAGTGACGTTGGCAAGTGACACACTCGGGGCTCCCACTGATTCTGCATTATGATGAGTTGAACTATTTTATTTTATATAACAATGTAATAATAGAAATAATGCGCTTCAATCATTCTTTTTTGTGATACAGCACTGTGTCGATTTAACTGACAACTGCGTGGTCATGCGACGCTGTACCCAAACAAAATTTACGTCCTTTTTTTCCCCACAAATAGAGCTTTCTTTTGGGGGAATTTGATCACTTCTGCGATTTTTATTTTTTTGCACTATAAACAAAAAAACAGCGACAATTTTAAAAAAAAACAAACAATATTTTTTTTACTTTTTGCTGTAGTAAACATCCCAAAAAATATTAATTTCTTCATCATTTTAGGCCAATATGTGTTCTTCTTCATATGTTTGGTAAAAAAAACAAAAAACGCAATAATTGTATATGGATTAGTTTGCGCAAAAGTTATAGCATCTACAAAATAGGGGATAGATTTATGGGATTTTTTTTTTTTTTTTTACTAGTAATGGCAGTGATCTGCGATTTTTAGCGGGACTGCGACATTGCGTTGGACAGATCAAACACTTTTGACACATTTTTGGGACCAGTGACATTTATACAGCAATCTGTGCTATAAAAATGCACTGATTACTGTGTAAATGTCACTTGCAGGGAAGGGGTTTAATGTGTTCTCTGGGAGGTGTGTCTAACTGTGGGGGGGGGGGGGGGTGGTGCTGACTGGAGGAGGAGAGAGATCTCTGTTCCTAATCACTAGGAACATCAGATCTGTCTCTCCTCCCTTGTCAGAATGGGGATCTGTCTGTTTACATTGATAGATCCCCGTTCGGGCTCTCTGTGGAGCGATCACGGGTGGCCGGCTGACATTGCGGCCGCCAGCCACGCACAGGTCCTTTTACACTCCTATATACATGTATAGAGCCATGACAGGTCCTCTTAATACACCTACATGCATGTATAGAGTCATGACAGGTCCTCTTTATACTCCTACATACATGTATAGAGCCATAACAGGTCCTCTTTATACTCCTACATACATGTATAGAGCTATGACAGGTCCTCTTTATACTCCTATATACATGTATAGAGCCATGACAGGTCCTCTTTATATTCCTACATACATGTATAGAGCCATGACATGTCCTTTTACATTCCTATACACATGTATAGAGCCATGCCTGGTCGGTCGTTTTATACTCCTACATACATATATAGAGCCATGACAGGTCCTCTTTATACTTCTATATACATGTATAGAGCCATGACAGGTCCTCTTTATAATCCTACATACATGTATTGAGACATGGCATGTCCTTTTACACTCCTATACACATGTATAGAGCCCTGACAGGCCCTTTTATACTCCTATATACATGTATAGAGCCATAACAGGTCCTCCATATACTCCTATATACATGTATAGTGCCATGACAGGTCCTCTTTATTCTTCTATATACATGAATAGAGCCATGACAGGTCCTCTTTATACTTCTATATACATGTATAGAGCCCTGACAGGTCCTTTTATACTCCTACATACATGTATAGAGCCATGACAGGTCCTCTTTATACTCCTGTATACATGTATAGAGCCCTGACAGGTCCTTTTATACTCCTACATACATGTATAGAGCCATGACAGGTCCTCTTTATACTCCTATATACATGTATAGAGCCATAACAGGTCCTCTTTATACTCCTATATACATGTATAGAGCCATGACAGGTCCTCTTTATGCACTTATATACATGTATAGAGCATGACATGTCCTCTTTATACTACTATATACATGTATAGAGCCATGACAGGTCCTCTTTATACTACTATATACATGTATAGAGCCATGACAGGTCCTCTTTATACTACTATATACATGTATAGAGCCATGACAGGTCCTCTTTATACTCCTACATACATGTATAGAGCCATGACAGGTCCTCTTTATACTTCTATATACATGTATAGAGCCATGACAGGTCCTCTTTATTCTCCTATATACATGTATAGAGCCATGGCAGGTCCTCTTTATACTCCTATATACATGTATAGAGCCATGACAGGTCCCCTTTATACTACTATATACATGTATAGAGCCATGACAGGTCCTCTTTATACTCCTATATACATGTATAGAGCCATGACAGGTCCTCTTTATACTCCTATATACATGTATAGAGCTATGACAGGTCCCCTTTATACTACTATATACATGTATAGACCCATGACAGGTCCTCTTTATAATCCTATATACATGTATAGAGCCATGACAGGTCCTCTTTATGCACTTATATACATGTATAGAGCCATGACAGGTCCTCTTTATACTCCTATATACATGTATAGAGCCATGACAGGTCCTCTTTATACTCCTATATACATGTATAGAGCCATGACAGGTCCTCTTTATACTCCTATATACATGTATAGAGCCATGATAGGTCCTCTTTAGTTATCGTGATATAAAATAATGGATGTGGGGGCCTTTTGGTGAGTGTGATTTTTTTTTTGGGGGGGGGGGGGTGGCAGCATTTAATTCTTGGTCCCAGGCAGCACAGTGTCTTGGGCCGGCCCTGACCATTTGTATATCATTCTACCACGAAATTGAGCAGATTGCAGTTTATGTGAATTCCATGTACAATGGCAAGTACATTGATGTCTTTTCAGCTCGTCAAGCCCACAATAAATTAATTTTATTCCAACTATAACACGTTTTTGAACCAGTTAACTGGAGCTCATGAGTGACAGTGAAGAGTCCACAGTATATATTTAATTACAAATCAGTGCACACCAAAACTCCACTGAAATACTGTTTTTTATTTTTTATTTATTTACCAGCAAACAGGCAGTGGTACAAGCTTAGCCTATAGTACATGATCCTGGTGCCCCACATGCGGCTCACTGTATGGTCCTCAGGCATCCCAGTAGTCTGTCTGTGCTTTGATGTTTTGTGAAGCCAATTCAAAGTATTCTTAAGACTGGCTTCTACTTAAGTTTATCAGTTGGTTATTCCCTATGACCTTTTATAATAGATTTCACAGTGTGACATGTAACACAAGTCATTTTTAAAGGGGGCTTTTGGGAACACAAATGTGATATGTAAAGGGGTTGTAATGGCAGTGATCTCTAACAGTCTCATCTAACACCTCTCCACATTTTCTGTCCCCTGAAACATGTCTTCAGTCTCCAACAACTCCTAGAGCATGTTTGCAATCTCTGACCCTCTCATGTAGCATACCTGTAATCACTGACCATCTCCTGCAGCATACTGTATTTGAAGTCTGACAGCTTTATGTAGAATTACATTAATTAAATTTTATACGCAGTCTTTCGGTGATCTTAGCGACCGCACTTGTGGCCCCCTGTATAAAGTAAATTGACCATCACTGGTATAGAGCGAAGAAAACAGGCATGAAAAGCTACTAAACAATAGGATACCATTATAAAGTCACGTGACAAGTGAAGCAATACGTTTGGCGGAGCCAGGTGACTTCAGTGCAAAACACAGGAAGTTGAGGCACTTGTGAGTTTTCTACTATCCTGATTCTATTATACATATGCTATGGCAGTATCTATCTGGCTCTGGGAACTTTCTACTGACACAACCAAAGTACCGACTTCTTAAACTGACAGACACCCTTTAATTGTGGAAGTGGGAAAATGAATGAAAATGAAGAAAGAAAAGAAAAATTTTTTTTTCTTTATTCAATTTTCAAAACTTTGTGACAAAAAGCGAGATCTGCAAAATACTCACCATGGGGTCATGTGGGGGGGGGGGGGGGGGGTTGTGCTATCTGGGCATTCCATGGCCTCCGAAATTGTGATAGGCAGTGAGGAGTGAAATCAAAAATTTACACCCTTAGAAAGGCTCCCAAAAAGTCTCACACATGTGGTATCCCCGTACTCAGGAGAAGCAACAGAATGTATTTTGGGGTGTAATTTCACATATGCCCATGGCATGTTTGAGCAATATATCATTTAGTGACAACTTTCTGTAAATAAATAAATAAATAAAAAAGAAAGAAAAAATTTCCAGAAACTTGTGGCAAAATATAAAATATTCCATGGACTCAACATGCCTCTCAGCAAATAGCTTGAAGTGTCTTCTTTCCAAAGTGGAGTCATTTGGGGGGGGAGGGGGTTGTGCTATCTTGACATTTCATGGCCTCCGTAACTGTGATAGGTAGTGAGGAGTCAAATCAGAAATTTAAGCCCTCCAAAATGGGGTCATTTGGGGGGGGGGGGGGGGTTGAACTGTCCTGTCCTTTATGCACAACATTTAGAAGCTTATGTCACACATCACCCACTCTTCTAACTACACTTTTTGTTTACATGAAAAAATATATTTTTTTTGCAAGAAAATTACTTTGAACCCCCAAACATTATATATTTTTTTTAAAGCAAAGGCCCTACAGATTAAAATGGTGGGTGTTGCATTTTTTTTTCACACAGTATTTACGCAGCAATTTTTCAAACGCATTTTTTGGAAAAAACACACTTTTTTTATTTTAATGCACTAAAACACACTATATTGCCCAAATGTTTGATGGAATAAAAAAGATGATCTTAGGCCGAGTACATGGATACCAAACTCGACATGCTTTAAATTTGCGCACAAACGCGCAGCGGCAACAACTATATACATTTTTAAAAGCCTTTAAAAGCCTTTACAGGTTACTACTTTAGATTTACAGAGGAGGTCTACTGCTAAAATTACTGCCCTCAATCTGACCTTCACGGTGATACCTCACATGCATGGTGCAATTGCTGTTTACATATGATGCCAGACCGACGCTTGCGTTCGCTTTTGCGCGAGAGCGGGGGTGACAGGGGTGCTTTTTTTAATTATTAATTTTGCTTTTTTATTTTATTTTTAAACTGTCCCTTTCATTTTATTAAATCATTTTTATTGTTATCTCAGGGAATGTAAATATCCCCTATGATAGCAATAGGTAGTGACAGGTACTCTTTTTTGAAAAAATTGGGGTCTATTAGACCCTAGGTCTCCCCCCTGCCCTCAAAGCATCTGACCACACCAAGATCGGTGTGATAAAATGCTTTCCCAATGGCGTTGTTTATATCCGGCGTAATCTAAGTCATAAAATGCTCATAGCTTCTGGTTTCTTAGGCCATAGAGATGATTGGAGCCGTTCTGGTCTCTGATCAGCTCTATGGTTAGCTGGCGGAACCACCGGCTGCATTCTCAGGTTCCCTGTTGGGACAGGAGAGCCAGAGAAAACCATGGAAGACGGTGGGGGAACGTTCCCTCCCACTGCTTGTAAAAGCAGTCTAGAGGCTAATTAGCCACTAGGATTGCTTTTACATAAAAGCCGACCACTGGCTGAAAACAATGATACCAAGATGATACCTAAATCCGCAGGCATCATTCTAGTATAACCACTCAGAGTCCAGCAACATACCAGTACGTTGCTGGTCCTTGTTGGGCATATATTGTAATTTTTTTTCATGCAGCCTGTGGGGTAAATGAAAAAAAGAGATTGATCGGTGGGTATGCCCACCATTAGAATACCTCCCTTCATCCACCCACTTCTAATGATGGGCATACATGCACCATTTTGTTTTTAACTGTGGTGGTGAAATCACCTCCTACAGCGCTGGAGTCACGGCTTTATGTATCGTGGGAGCAAATGCTGTTGCTATCAAGATAAATAAATCCGCGCTACAACTGAATGGCGTACCTGCTAAGCAAATGATGGTTAACAATAAAACAAAGTAACATTACAGTATAACAGTAAGACATACTATACCTGCAAAGCAAATACAAAAAAACATAGTAAAAAATAAAACATTTTTTAACGTAATCTGTGCCTAAAATATATATATGCCGAAGCATGGGAGCATCCGCCCCAAAAGTTATGAGCAAATCGCTCCTCCACCCCTGCTGCCCCCATGCTTCGGCATATATGCTCTTTTTTTTAACTGTGGTGGTGAAATCACCTCCTACAGCGCTGGAGTCACGGCTTTATGTATCGTGGGAGCAAACGCTGTTATTGTCAAGAAAAAAAAATCCGCGCTACAGCTGAATGGCGTACCTGAAAACAAAAAAATGCTTAACAATAAAACTCAGTAAACAGTAAAGTATAAAAAAATTACATACCTGAAAAGCAAACATGATAAAACATAATAACAATAAAACATTGCACAATAGAATACAGTAAAAAAGAGCAGAACAATAGAGAGAATAGAGAGAGAGAGAGAGAACAATAAAACAACTAAAAACTAAAAAAACTATTTTTGTTTTTTTTATTTTATATATTTTTTTGTGTTTTTATTTTTTTTTTTACACTTTTATTTGTAACTGTAACTGACAGTTCAGGTCTCTCAAAATGCGATGGCATCTTGGGAGACCCTGTGAAAGTGTGTCCTATTCTGTGCAGTGCTGTACACTATGATAAAACTCCACTAGTGTATAGTAGCATTCAAAACATTCACCAATGCAAAGACCAAGATTGTCAGGACAGGAGGGACAATAATAGAAGGTGTCATGCTTATATCTGCGCTTGCTACAGACACAACATCTTCTTTGGGGGGCTCGTTGGGTAGGGGTACTAGGGAGTACATACGGAAAATGCCTCTCATGCAGCCGGCTTACTGCATTTGGATTGGGAAGGTGAGGTGAAGCACCGTCTGGAAACAGAAGGGCTCTGACGATCTCTTCCTGGAATTTAAGGAAGGATCCAGTCCCTCCTGAAGCTCTGTATAGCACATGAGCGTTCAGCAAAGCCAATTGAAAGAAATAAACAGACACTTTTTTGTACCAGCGTCTGGACTTATGGGCAACTAGGTACGGCGCCAACAACTTGTCGTTGAGATCCACCCCTCCCATATTTTGGTTATATTTGTGGACACAGAGGGGTTTCTCCATAACACCAGTCGCTGTAGGAATTTGGACCGCCGTGTCTGCGTGAAGGGAGGACAGAACGAAAACATTCTTATTATCCCTCCACTTCACAGCGAGCAAATTATTATACTTCAAGCAGGCTCTCTCCCCCAGCCTAAGAGGGAAATCTTCAAGCCTCTGGGGTAAGTCTGCGCGATTAGATCGAACGGTGCCATATGCGCCAATCTGATGATCAAACAAGTGACTAAAAAGTGGCACACTTGTGTAATAATTGTCCACATACAAATGGTACCCCTTTCCGAATAAGGGTGACACCAAGTCCCACACAATCTTGCCAGTGCTCCCTATGTAATCTGGGCAGTTCGGCGGCTCTACGTGACTATCTCTTCCCTTGTAAAGCTTAAAACTATATGTATAGCCTGTGGCCCTGTCACAGAGCTTATACATCTTGACCCTGTATCTGGCACGCTTACTGGGAAGATACTGTTTGAAAGAAAAGCGGCCAGAAAATTTAATCAGGGACTCATCAACGCAGACAACTTGATCGGGAGTAAATAAGGCTGCAAAAGGTTGGTTGAAAGGGTTTACGAGAGGCCGAATTTTGTAGAGCTGATCGTATCCAGGGTCTCCACGAGCACGACAGAGTTCATTGTCGTTGAAGTGCATGAACCGCAAGATCTGCTCGTATCGTGCCGTGGTCATGGAAGCAGAGAACACGGGCATATGGTGAATTGGGTCAGTGGACCAATATTACCTCAACTCACTCTTTTTAGTTACGCCCATGAGGAGGGATAAGCCCAGAAAGGTCTTCAATTCGGAAACTGTAATTGGTTTCCAATCTCTGGCAAGGGAGGACAACTAGGGATTAGCGGCAATGAATTGACCAGCATACAAATTGCTTTGGTTCACAATAGATCTATAGAGATCTTCCGTGAAAAACAGCGAATAAAAATCAAGTGACGTAAAATCAACTGTTTCCACGTGAATTCTGGGTTGGCCAGTGAATGGGGGAAGTACGGGTGCTGCAGAAGTGGTGGGCTCCCACTTAGGATTGGCAAATTCTGCAGGAAGGACACTATGGGCACGACGGGCCTGTCTTTGTCTTCTTGGTGGCAGCAGGACACTACTTGTGCTTGCCACCTTGCCAGCTTGAACTGCACTTATGGGACTCGCCATGTCACCACGTGATACTGCAGTGCTGGATGTACGACCAGGGTGTACTAGGCCGCTGGTGCTTGCCAGTTCACCAGAAGGATGAGTGGCACTAGTACTTCTCTGCTCCATACGAGAGCCCTGTGGTTCTTGCACCTCAACAACAGCAGAAAAAGATCGGGGTCCAGTACGCCTGACCTTGGCAGGGACCACAACTCCGTTGTCAGAGCTATCTGTCATGGAGCCACTGTCGTCTACAGGATCGTATTCTGAGCCTAAATCTGACACATGAGTGACTTCCTCTTCACTATATGTCATGCTCAGAAACGTGTAGGCCTCTTCACTAGTGTACCTTCGATTTGCCATTTTGGGCTCTAAATTTACTGGTACAGTAGTAATATTCACAGGAAAAAAAGCTCCTAGGCTTTCAGCAACTGTATCAAACGCTACAAAAAAAAACTTTTACCAATCACAGGGATCAGGCCTGACTCTGGGAATGCTGCAGTTATGTGTTTAGTGTTTTGTAAGTGACAGTGATCGATCGATACTGCACTTGGGTGGGCTGGGCTGGGCGGAGGGGCAAAACGCAGGTGGTAGCAGGTATCTGGGCTGATCCCGCTAACACTGCGTTTTTGGGAACCCTAAACTGCTGGGGACGCTAGTATAGATCTGGTTAGATCAGATATTGATCCGTTCAGACAATATACCACTAAGGGAGGTGTATGTTGCGTGCAAGGGTGTTAGCGCTACTGGCACTAATCTGACGCTGCCTGGGCCGACGCAGACCCTAACTGACCCTAAAACCTAACTTTGATCACCTGCCGGGTGATCAGGGAGTTAAACCTTTATTGGGTAATAAACGGCGGGTGCCCTGACGCTATAGAAAACAAACTAACTAACTAACTAACCAGCGTCATCCGTAACACTTATACGGTGATCACTGGTGACAGAGGGTGAAAGGGTTAACAAGGGGGCAATCAGGGGGTTAAAACCTTTATTAGGTATTATATGGGGGACACTATAAAAACCTGACAGTGAACCTAAATAACTAACAGGCTAACTAGCGTCACCCGCGACACTAATACGGCGATCAGCAAAAAGATTGCTTAGAGACACTGGCGACAGGGGAGGAAAGGGTTAACTGGGGGCGATCAAGGGGTTAAACCTTTATTAGGTGGGGATAGGGGGGTACCCTAGACCTAAAGGGGCCTACCACTAAAAGCCCTAAAACCTATAACAGTCACAAAATGACAATAATGCAGTGATCAGTAAAAAAATGAAAACTGCTATTGGTGTTACTGTGACTGGGGGTGACAGGGGGTGCAGGGGGGTGATCGGGGGGTGATTTGTGTGCCTACGTGTACTGGTGTTAGTGTGCTGTTTGTGTAACTCACAGGGATGTTTTCTCTCCTCGGGCGCCGGAATGAAAAAGCTTCATGAGGAGAGATGACATCACTTCCTCTGCTTCTGTTTACAGTTTCAGAAGCAGAGAAAGCTGCTCATTCGTCAGGAGTGATCGTGAGGGAGAGGCCATGAATCAGTGGCCTCCCCCTCAGGACGGATAGCTCCTGGAACGATGCCGACCACCTCAGGCACCGGGGGGGGGGGGGGGGGCGCTATCGTATGGGTACGTTACTCTGCCTGCCCGTGCCATTACCCACTTAATCAGCCAAAGAATGTGTGTAATTAAAATGTGTTCGGTTTTAAAGGGATGAGGTGGTAACCCTAGCCTCGATACCCCTCTGTCCTGCCATTTGCTGGATGCTACAATTGTGCATCCCCTAGCGGATTTTCAGGCCCATTCAAACAGCAATCTCTCCTTCTCTAGCTGCAGTGGCTGAGCTACTACTTGCTACAGCAAGAAAAGGTGAGAGCACACTGCCCATGCAGAAAATTTTTAATGAGCTGGAGCGGCTGCTAGGGGCACATTCTTGCAGGATCAAGCCTGTCCTGCAAACAGTCTGCATCCAGGGACAATCATTCTCAGATGATAGCTGCTTGAATGATTACATGTGAACCGCCATGATTAGCTGCAGGAGCTGTCAGCCTCCCATTGCTTTCAGTGGGGCTTCCACCCGCAGCTAATCACCAGGAACTATTTAGGCCTGGTTCACACCTATGCATTTTTTAGTGCATTTTCAGTTTTGCAGAAACACACTACAGTCCATTTAACATGGTTTCCTATGGATGAAGTTCACACCTGTGCATTTTATGGAAAGGGCCAGGGTTTTTTTTCTGTTTTTTGGTTCTATAGACTTCAATGGTTTAAACATGTGTATTGAAAAATGCAGTGGCGTAACTAGAACCTTCAGGGCCCCGATACAAGAAACCATGGAGGGCCCCCCTGACCCCCGGACAGGGCTCTTTTCTCCGAGCCCGATGGCGGAACACCAGGGCCCAGTCACAAGTGGGTGGCTGCATATAAAGGAATCGATTTCCCCATTTCCCCCTGCTTCTCCTCTTCTCCCTCCCACAGGCATTCGGCGGCTGCAGGAGGAAAATGGAGAGATGGGTTCCTCTATGTCGGTGTTTCTCAATCTTTTTCCAGTCAGGGCACCCTTGAAGTATACCCCTAGGTGAATGGGGCTGCCTTGCAACCACTCTGCAACTGTGTGCATTGTATGCAGTTGCGGGATAGTGATGATGTATTTAAGGGGTTAAAACAGGCGGTCAATAGGCAACATATTGCCTCGTTACTGGCTGTCAAATGCCTCTGAAAAGCAAACTGAGCATGGATCGCTTTGCGGAGGAACAGCATTTTTTTGCTGGTACTATGAACAAGCAAAAAAAAAAAAAAAATCTGTATACCTAAAATGTGCATACATACATACATGTAAACACACACACATGTAAAAACACACACACACATATATAAAAACAGACACATATATTATTATTATTCAGGATTTATATAGCGCCAACAGTTTACGCGGCGCTTTATATAAATATAAATGCACATATGCACGCACATATAAACCAGTGGTGGCTGGTGCTCAAAATTTTTAGAGAGGCGCAAGCAAACTGAGAAATTTAGAAAAAAAAACATCAAATGCCACCACTGTGCCCTTAACTTAACTATTAGATAAGTACCTGAATGACCACAACATACAGGGATATACAATGTAATACTGACATATAATCACACACATCAAATGCCGCCAGTGTGCCCATCAAACGCTGCCACTGTGCCCATCGAAGTCTTCCACTGTGCCCATCGAAGTCTGCCACTGTGCCCATTAAATGCTGCCAGTGTGCAATCAAATGCTGCAACTGTGCCATCGAATGCTGCCACTGTGAATCCCCTCCCGGCCTGCTCGCTGTCTGCCCAGCACTTACCCTGTCTCGGTGGGGCAGCAGGTGACGGCCACGAGCGGGGTCCTCCATGCCTCTCCTGCTGTCCTCATCTCCCATCCTCTCCTCCTGATAGGCGTCCAATAGCCACACCGATCGTTTCAGCCAATCAGGTGACGGGTAACAGACCCGCACACCTGAATGGCGGAAAGGCGGTTCAGTGTTAGGAAAGTGAATATTAATTTGCTTTTCTAACACACCTGGGTGGACTGTGAGCGCCAATCATGGTACTCGCAGTTCACCTATTTTGAAGCCTATTAGAGCCTATGCTATGCATGAATCTACCCATTGGTCATAGAGGGAGGGGGTGGCTGGAGAGAGGGGGTGGCGCCTGTGCACCCTTATGGACGCACCTGAGTTACCACATATGCGCTAGTATGATACTAGCCCTTTTGCACTGAGAATTTTCTTTTCTTGTTTCAGTATCTACAATATTTTTTATGTGCTAGTATGATACTAGCCCTCATGCTCATTATACCTTTTGTAAAAAAAAATTTTCATTTTTTCATTCACCTCTCTATACATTTGAGTTAGCCCTTTCCCTTTCCTCTTCCCCCCTTCCCCTTTTTATCACAGCACAACCACCACTCACTTTATTCACACCACTTTTGTCTGTTTGGATCAGCCATTTTAGGTCTTGCAGCAGTGCCCCTTAGCATAGGTATTTCTGACAGCGCAGGAGTTTCTTCATTATTTATCCTTATGGACGCACCGCCACCGATAAACACATGCACACTCACATACATGCATGCGCACACACACACATACATGCACACTCACATACATACATGCACACACACACACACATACATACATGCACACTCACATACATGCATACTCACATACATGCACACACATACATACATGCACACTCACATACATACATACACGCACACTCACATATGTATGCATATACATAGCTCACAACTGTCCCTGATTTCAAGGGACTGTCCCTGATTTGGAGCAATGTCCCTCTGTCCCTAATTCCTCTTCATTTGTCCCTCATTTTGGTCTGATCTGTATAGATGTATATAAATGCACTTTTTATCTATTAAAAAGTGTTTTCCAGCACTAAACCTTTCATCTGATTTCTAAATTGCTGCATTTGTAAATTCCAAAAGCCAATATAAAGCAATAGTAGTGGTAAAAAAAGCACTTGTGGGTTTAACCAATCTTGTTTTTTTTGTACTATTCTCCTTTAGGGGGCGTGGCCATGGGTGTGTCCTATGCCTGCATGCTTTTGCTGATAGGTGTCCCTCATTCCCATCTCAAAAAGTTGGGAGGTGTGCATACATACATGCACACTCACATACATACATGCACACACACATATGCACACACACACACACACACACACACACACACACACACATACATGCAGCACACATATAGACACACATACAGTAGATAGTCTTATAAAAAAAAGTCAGACCTTCTTTACCTTAGCTCTTCCTGCCGGTACTGCAGTGTAGGGGAGAAAAAGAGCACAGCACACACTGTGCTTTCACTATGACAAGCTCCCTGCACAGTCAGTGGCAATTACTGTTCGGCTGACTATAGGGGAGCTCGGTCTCAGCCGCCCCTGCCATTCCTCCTATCGAAGAGTACAGGGGGCCCTCAAGGGGCCCGGTCGCCATGGCGATCTCAGCGACCTCTATAATTCCGCCACTGGAAAAATGCAAATGCAATATGCAAACTGCAACCTGCACAAGTGTGAATCAGGCCTAACTGCTTCTCCCGCATGTAATCACTAATGACCCTATTTGCAAGTGTGAATGGGGCCGTAAAGGGAGAATACACTGCATATCATTTACTCTTCCAGGATGATCAGCTCTTATATTGATCTTAGGCTGCATCCTATAGCCACACCCCCTGCCAATCACAACTTACAGAAAGGTCTACTATAGACTGCCAGTGCCTAGCAACCGACTCCTTACTGTAAACAATGCAGTAATTGCAAATGGCCATCCTCCTATAAAACCATGGAGACGGTAAGTTACTTTTCTCCTTTGCCCTGCCGGATCAGTTTAATTCACAGTATATTTAGAAGTTTTAACAATGACTTGTTGCAAGTGAACACTCATCCTAATTCCAAATATCTGTAGAAATATCAGTAATAATAATATTAATGTTCCAAACTAGTAAAGTTTCTGTATGTGTTGACAATGGCGAATTCATTTGCACCAAATGAGCCTGAAAAGTGTAAGGGAGATGATTGGTTTCAGAAACTTGGTACTGTGTAGAGTTAGAAGTTCAACGTTTGTTAGACCGGAACAAGAAATGCAATTCAATGTAGCAAACCGTATTTTATTTATATTTAAAGCGGTGTTGAACCCTAAAGAAAATGTTTATCATATTGCAGCTTACCATCTCTTAGATGTAAGACATTACAGGCTACATTAGTTTTCTTTTTTAGACTTTCTTTCCTTTATTTTCACTTGGTGATCCTGCTAGTAAGTCAACAGAACAAGCTATCCTGCAGATGTAGCAGTTAGAAGGTTGAGACAAACCATTTACCACTGACAGGGGTGCTTACAATAATAAAAAAGCAGCTTTTATTCATTTATGTAAAACCTTTATCCCAAAAGGTAAAACGGTTTGCTGCAACTGCTTATAAGGTTACATGGGTACATAATAGGTAAGGTTGAATAAAGACAATAGTCCATCCAGTTCAACCTGTGTAGGTGCATGTGTGTCAGTGTATATAATTATTTCCCATATCCCTGTATATTGTGTTCTTTAAGATGCACGTCCAAGAGTCTTTTAAAAAATATCCATACTCCCCACTGACACCACCACTTGTGGAAGAGAGTTCCATTTTCTCAGCGCCCTGACAGTGAAAAACCCTCTGCGCAATCGCTTCTCCTCCAATCTCATTGTGTGGCCCTGTGTTCTCTTACACCCCCTGAGATTAAAACTATGCGGCTGGTGCTCACATTTTTTTGGGGGGGCACAAACAAACTGAAAAAAAGAAAAAACATCAATTGCAGCCTCACTGTACCACCAAACGCAGCCACTGTGCCATCAAATGCAGCCACTGTGCCCATCAATTGCCGCCACTGTGCCCATCAATTGCCGCCACTGTGCCATCAAATGCAGCCACTGTGCCCATCAAATGCAGCCACTGTGCCCATCAATTTACGCCACTGTGCCATCAAATGCAGACACTGTGCCCATCAATTGCCGCCACTGTGCCAAACGCAGCCACTGTGCCCATCAATTGCCGCCACTGTACCATCAAATGCAGCCACTGTGCCATCAAACGCAGCCACTGTGCCATCAAACGCAGCCACTGTGCCTATCAATTGCCGCCACTGCACCATCAAACGCAGCCACTGTGCCATCAAATGCAGCCACTGTGCCTATCAATTGCCGCCACTGCACCATCAAACGCAGCCACTGTGCCATCAAACGCAGCCACTGCGCCCATCGATCCAATTCCTGTCCCCTCACGCTTCAGATCAGTTCCAATTCCTGCCCCATCAGACCTCAAATCCTGGTATATAGCATTTCTCACAAACCCTGGTATATAACATTTCTCACTAAGCCTGGTATATAGCATTTTGCACAAAGCCTGGTATATAGCATGTCTCACAAAGCCTGGTATATAGCATTTCTCACAAAGCCTGGTATGTAGCATTTTGCACAAAGCCTGGTATATAGCATTTCGCGCAAAGCCTGGTATATAGCATGTCTCACAAAGCCTGGTATATTGCATTTCGCACAAAGCCTGGTATATTGCATTTCGCACAAAGCCTGGTATATAGCATCAAACGCAGCCACTGTGCCATCAAATGCAGCCACTGTGCCCATCAATTACCGCCACTGTGACATCAAATGCAGCCACTGTGCCCATCAAATTCAGACACTGTGCCCATCAATTGCTGCCACTGTGCCAAACGCAGCCACTGTGCCCATCAATTGCCGCCACTGTGCCATCAAATGCAGACACTGTGCCCATCAAATGCAGCCACTGTGCCATCAAATGCAGCCACTGTGCCATCAAATGCAGCCACTGTGCCCATCAATTTCAGACACTGTGCCCATCAATTGCTGCCACTGTGCCAAACGCAGCCACTGTGCCCATCAATTGCTGCCACTGTGCCAACAAATGCAGACACTGTGCCCATCAATTGCTGCTTCTTTATTTTTGCTATGAGCCATTCCAATTGAATAGCCTCAAGAGTTGGGTTGATGCTGGATTTGAATACGCACCAATCACTTTTTTCCCATTAGAGACTTATTGTATATTGCCTTCATGTCCAGACAGACTTGTTACCAGTAGTGTATTTAGGTTTTGTGCTGCCCCAGGCCTGACTAAACTCGTGTACCCCCTAATTTAAATATGACCCACCCCTTCCTGTCAAGGCCACACCCCTTGCTGTTTAAGACCTGCCCTGAAATTTGAGTGGGGACACTAGTTCTGAGGGCCTGGGGGGGCAAATGGATTCCCTTAATTTGCATAGACTTCCTCTCACTTCCTGTTTGGCTATGGGGCAGGAAGTGAAGGGAAACCTCTGCAATGGGACAGGGATGGCAAAAAATAAAATGACAGGGGCTATAACCTTCCCTTATTCTATCCAAAATGAAGAAAAAAGAGTGTTGCCTATAATTCTACCTTAAGCACAAATTTCTGATAATTTTATGGAGAGGACTAAGAAGATATAACCATGCCAATCGTGCAGCAGAAAACATAGCACAGTGAGGAAGGTTTGTGGTCCAGGATGATAGGACAGTCAAAATTAGAAGTGCCCCCCCCCCACAGTTGCGGAATGCTGGCCGCCCGCTTACCGGAGGCAGACGCTTTATGGGGACGCTAGACTAATTTGCCTCTCAGCCCAGTCCACCCCATAAGACTGGCGCTACACTAATGGCCCATACACACGGTCAAATTTTCCAACGGAAAATGTTCGATGGGAGCCTTTTGTCGGAAATTCTAACCGTGTGTAGGCTGCATCAGTCAGTCTCCATCAGAATTTCCGTTGCACAAAATTTGAGATCTGGTTCTCAAATTTTCCAACAACAAAATCCGTTTGCGTAAATTCTGATCGTGTGTACACAATTCCAACGCACAAAAAGAGCAGCACTGGCTATTGAACTTCATTTTTCTCGGCTCGTCGTACGTGTTGTACGTCACCGCGTTCTTGACGTTCGGAATTTCCGACCAACTTTGTGTGACCGTGTGTATGCAAGACAAGTTTGAGGCAACATCCGTCGGAAAAAAACCATGGATTTTGTTGTCGGAATGTCCGATCGTGTGTACGAGGCATAACAGTGTAACACGAACCGGCGGGGACTCTTTCCGTGCTGCCCCCCTGCAAAGTGCTGTCCTAGGCCTGGGCCTTGTCGGCCTAGGCCAGGATACAGCGTTGCTTGTTACCATGTACTTGCCTCTACAATACTTCACCTTGTTCTTCTTGTCGCACTGTTCTATGAACTATGTTTTGTGCGCTTTGTAAAACATTCAAAAACCCAATAAAATCCTTGTAAAAAAAAGGGTGGGCAGGAGGGGCAGGTGCCCCGGACACAGAGTTCACATGTGAGGCAGTGGCCCATCCCACCTTGTTGTCTGGAGCAGATCGGGCTGTGCTTTCAGAAAGCACAGGACCTATAAAAGTTTACCAAGACTAGGTCACACTATGAATTGGTTATGAATTGCACAGAAATGCGTATCGCAGATCCCTTGCCGCTGATCCGGTGCCCAGCTGCAGAGTGATGAGCTGACAGCCGCTGTATGCTGCAGGAAAAGGATGTAGAACTGTGCCCATGGATGTGTGCTCAGCAGTGTCACTGTCTCTGGAGGCACACTGCTCGTTTTCAGTTGTGAGTGAGATCATGGAGTTGGCCACAATCTGCCAGTGCCAGGTCAAAGACAGCTGAGGGCTGCCTCATGAGAAGGTGGATTGCATGACAATCCGCTGATCAAAGCTTTTAACCTAAAATGTGACCCCCCCCATCCCCCGCTGCCACTGCTAATTCACTGACATTTCTCCCCCTGCAGTCACCTAAAATGCATCCCCCTGCCACTCTTATTCCTCCGTTCCCCACCGCACCGATCCGGTCTGCCCACAACACCGATCCACTGTGCCTTCCCTGCAGCTTCTGGGTTCCCTTCTTTGACCTTCCCCCAGCTTTAGGTGCTACAGGGGAACCACAGAGAAAAAAAAATCAAACTACATCCTCCCCCGCCGTTCCAACTCCCCCCCGTGGTGCCTGCTTTTCCTCCTGTCCCTCCCGCAGAGATTCAGCGGTTGCAGGAGCAAAATGCAGAGCATCAGTTCCATTATATGCCGCCGCCCCTGCTGCCCCTCTCATCCAGGTGTAGACAAATGTGACAGGGGGGCCACATGGGCCCCCTGAATTATGGGGTCAGGTCGCAATTGCGCAGGGCATTGGTTCCGCTATATGCTGTCCCCCTCCTATCCAGCCTGGTGCTAGGCAGTTTCTGGCAGTCGTCAGCTGATATCCTGGTACCCTAGAAGAAAATATATTCTCTGCCATAGCAGTGCCCCCAACCAGTCACACTTTCCCCCTGTCACACTGACCCCCCCCCACCCTGTCACACTGCCCCGCCACCTCTCACTCTGCCCCCCCCCACCTGTCACACTGTCCTCCCACCCGTCACACTGTCCCCCCACCTGTCACACTGCCCCCTCCCCCAACCAGTCACACTTTCCCGACCATACTGTCCCCCTGTCACACTGCCCTCCCCACCCTGTCACACTGCCCTGCCAACCTCTCACACTGCCACCTCCTATCACACTGCCCTGCCACCTGTCACACTGTCCTCCCACCGTCACATTGTCCCCCCACCTGTCACACTGCCCCCTCCCCCAACCAGTCACACTTTCCCCACCATACTGTTCCCCTGTCACACTGCCCTCCCCACCCTGTCACATTGCCCCGCCACCTGTCACACTGCTCCCTCCCCCAACCAGTCACACTTTCCCCACCATACTGTCCCCCTGTCACACTGCCCTCCCCACCCTGTCACACTGTCCCCCCACCTGTCACACTGCTCCCTCCCCCAACCAGTCACACTTTCCTCACCATATTGTCCCCCTGTCACAGTGCCCCCCCCACCCTGTCACACTGCCCCCCCCACCTGTCACACTGTCCCCCCACCTGTCACACTGCTCCCTCCCCCAGCCAGTCACACTTTCCCCACCATATTGTCCCCCTGTCACACTGTCCCCCCACCCTGTCACACCGCCCCCCCACCTGTCACACTGTCCCCCCACCTGTCACACTGCCCCCTCCCCCAACCAATCACACTTTCCCCACCATACTGTCCCCCTGTCACACTGCCCTCCCCACCTTGTCACATTGCCCCGCCACCTGTCACACTGCCCCCCCACCTGTCACACTACCCCCCCACCTGTCACACTGCCCCATCATACTGTCCCCCTTTCACACTGCCCCCCCTGCCATATTGCCCCCTGTCACTATATATACATTGGGCAGGATGTCAAACTGTTTATCTATTCTCTAAATTATTCATTGGGACTACATAGTGGAATTTAGGTATTAATACATCGATCTGTGATGGATTTTGTAGGGACTGCATGGTTGGGATATATTAGCGATGTCCAAGCCAGTTGTCTAACTGACACTGGACAAGAGATTGGACTGAACCACTATATAACCAAAATGAAAAAACTGCTTAAGAAGAAATCCAATTTGCATTGGCATGTGGATTTTCTTCAACAATACGTACGGGAAAACCTAAGCCCTGTGGGATTGAGAGTTCAAATATTTCCATCCTTCCAAAACGTAGGTACCGAATTAAAAATCGCATGGGAAAAAATACTTACTCAGTGCAGCACTGACCTTATCAAACTTTTGATATCCCATTATCAAGCTGAACTCACCCTTCTTGATGAGGAAATAATCACTTTCCAAACCAAAAAGGATAACCTAAAAAGTCACACACAGTTCAATCACAAATGGCAGGAGGTCAAGGAATATATTACTAAAATCAATAAGGATATCATCTTTAAAAAACAAAATAAACTTATGAAAGATAAATCGGCCTTCTTGGAGGGCTATGCTTATCACTGGCAAACTTTTTCTCATAGTCGTAGACAATCCCCTAATAACGGAATGATGTATACTGACGATGACACGATGACACTGAAATCGACTCTGATTCTTCTTTATCTGCTCTTTCTTCACAGGTTCCCATTGGAAGAGATCTGAACCCTATATCCAATAACACCGGTGCACGTAAGCGACAATATGGTGGTGGACACTACACACCCTATTCTAAAAAGAAAATAGATAAACAAGACATTAAACGTTCGGACGGTTCACTACGTCAGGGGACTCCTGTTGCAAAAGGTGGTGGTACTAACACACAGCCCAATTACATGGGCCCCAATGCTCACAAAGCACTGCAAGGTCGCACTAATTCAACACTCATGACACCTCACTTCGGTCCCAGTGGGGATACCCCAAACACCTCTTCTTCTAATAGCATACTTACGAACGTGACACCACAACCTAACTTTTCAAACCCTCTAAATTTAGCTAATTCACTATCCCTCACGCAATCACAAACATGTAAAAAACAAAGCACCCTAGATTCTCACATTATCTCAAACGTAACACCTACCCTAAATTTTCCCATGCTAGGGATACCGCCACCTCACACTTAGGACTAGATGTCCTGAACCTCACTCCTTACCACTTCTCTGAACAAGATTTCCTGTCGCATCATGACAGCATACACTTTGGGGTTGTGACTCCGCCCCCACAACCTGATAGGACTACATAGCTATAAGTTGTAGAGATGGCCCCTGCCCAGTATTCTCTTATTTTTCCTCACCTGAAGGACTGAACATATCAGAAGCACCCCCTTACCGAATTCGCCCCAGCCAGGTTCTAGCCTCTCCTGGGTGGAAGTCCTTACCTGTACAGCCTCTAAACGAGCTAGATGGAAGGAGCCCCGCTCTGGTGATCTCGGGGGTATGTTGCGGTCTAGTATAAGCCTTAAACAGGCTTAGTTGTTGTGCAGCGGTCGCCCTGCCTCCTTTCTCACTTTTTTTGTCTTTTTTCCCTCTTTGCTGGGCTCTGTGGTCCCTCTGTGCCTCCCTACAGGCTTCCCGAGCGTCTCGGCGCTTCCGCGCATGCGCGGTGCGCGCCGTCAGGGCGTCCTTTCGATTTTGCCAGTTTCCAAGATGGCGCCGGGCACCTCACGCCACTACTGCGCATGGGCGAGCGGGTCGTGACCTCGGCGGCCATGGCGGCAAATTTAAAAGCCCTGTTTGTCATTTCTGAGCTCTCCTTGCTTCCTGGAAGACTTCTGACTGCTGTGTTTTGACCTTCTGCATTCCTAAAGCTACCCTCTCTCTCTGGGTAAGTGTCTAATACTTATGCACTGTTTTTTGGGACCTGGTTGCATGTTCTTACCTTCCTATACCCTTCTCAGGTACTCACCTTCCTCTCCTATGGAGGCCGCTGCCCCAGCAGATCACCACCAGCCTAATAGGTAAGGGGGGGGGGATTCCAGCGGTAAGTAGAGAAGATTGAAAAAGAGAGCAGGACCGTACTAATGCTACCTAATTGGTCAGCCCTGTCAGGTCCGCAAGATCATCTAAATCAGGACGAAGAGAATCTTCGCACAGGAGAAGCCGCTCCGGCCATAGACGCAGCCGCTCACGCGGAAGAAGCCGCTCAGACCGCAAGGGGAGTCGTAGACGGAGTCGATCCCATTCAAGGCATAGCCGTTCCTACCGCAGAAGATCCCCTGCACGAGGACACCAATCCTCTACGCACCCTCCCCGCCCAGCCGGGAATGCTTGCTGGGTATGTGGGGCCACGGCCCTCCCAGACAAACTAGCCTGCCGCAAGTGCATAGATGAAGCCATCAGGGAGAAAGAGCCGGATCACATAGAACCCACTGGAGTCTCTACTCCCCAGGTCTCAACTCCTGATGTGGAGTTTACGGCCTATAGCACCTCTCCCACCATTCCCAGTGCATCAAGAGAGCAAGAACTACCGTCGGATGATGAAGAGCCGGAAGCTTCAGCTGGCTTTGATTTTGCGCTCATAGAACCGTTCATCAGATCGGTTAAGGAAGCGATTAACTGGGAGGTAAAATAAAATAAATGTCCAAATAATGATAATAGTCCATAGAACTCAATCAGCAATAAAAGATGATGTGAAACCTCCACCAAGCTTCAGTGTGTAAAAGGAAAGCACACCACACCCACGTGCTATCAGTCTGCTTACCAGAAAGATATAAAAAATAGGCGATGTACTCATATATTGCAGAGGGTCAGCAGCAAATCCAAATGGCACACTCCATCATGGGCAGGCACAGCATGGAAACAATCAGGTCACCACATATCAGAAAGCTCAGGACTCGTATTAACGATGGACAGGTTGGTGCAGTCATCAGCAGGAACAAATTGGCATATGCCTTTTCTATTAATGCACTCCAGAATTCATTTAGATCAGCTGAATGAAGAAATACCAGACGGTTTCTAAAGGTAGAGAAAAATCAATTGCGCTGCGCTGGATAGAAATTATATTATAAAAATAGTGTCAAAAATCACTAATATCTAGATATCGGATACACCTTGCAGATATCCTATATAAACTGTATATCTAAACCTCTATGTTATGTAAAACAATAAGAGTGCAAAGAGTGTGTGCACTCACACAAAAATCAATCAAGTGATGTATCAAATAACATGCAATGACTCCCATCTGTTGTAGCATGCAAAGAAAACAGATCACTTAAAACATGGAAAACAGCATGAAAGTGCCCAGTGCTTTTTAAACGCAGTCAAAATATTCTGCGTTTAGTGAACTCTCAATATAAAGTGTCCATAAAATGTCCAAATAAAAGTGCATCTGTGTTCAGCGAAATCACACACATCCAGTGCAAATGTATCCAAGTGCTGCAATCAATCGTGGTGAATCCTGGAAACCCCCCAAAGTGATTGCGCTCACCTCAGAGCGTGTGACACAGTGGCTAGCTATGTCAAATCACGCTTGGTAGCCACTCAATGGGCTCTGCAAGATCAAATATAAAACGATCTCCACTCCACTCACTCCAGGTTGACAAGGCTCCATAGACATCACTGGATTAAGTAACAAAAATGCAATACCGTTGAATTAATAAGGACATCTGTCTTCTTTTTGGCTGATCTGTATACCACAGTCACGTGATAAACTGCAGGGTCTGCCCAAGTGCTGAGTGTTCAGGTAGGAGGAGATTTCCACTACAGCTTGTGTGCTCATGCTGTTATGGAAGGTGTATCATCCATCAATCAATTGGTGCCCCCCCTGCAGCTAGGATTGTCTCCCAGATCTGGATGCCGTTAGCCCCTTGTTGCTCTGTGGACTTCTGGTGACACCTTAAGCCTGCTCTATTCTCTATTTTTATCATCCCCCACTCCTCCTTGTCTGACAACAGTTTTGGCAACATAATGAATGGGTTGATATTGTAATTGATGATAGGCTGCCTACCTTTAGAAACCGTCTGGTATTTCTTCATTCAGCTGATCTAAATGAATTCTGGAGTGCATTAATAGAAAAGGCATATGCCAATTTGTTCCTGCTGATGACTGCACCAACCTGTCCATCGTTAATACGAGTCCTGAGCTTTCTGATATGTGGTGACCTGATTGTTTCCATGCTGTGCCTGCCCATGATGGAGTGTGCCATTTGGATTTGCTGCTGACCCTCTGCAATATATGAGTACATCGCCTATTTTTTATATCTTTCTGGTAAGCAGACTGATAGCACGTGGGTGTGGTGTGCTTTCCTTTTACACACTGAAGCTTGGTGGAGGTTTCACATCATCTTTTATTGCTGATTGAGTTCTATGGACTATTATCATTATTTGGACATTTATTTTATTTTAGCGCTGCATTTGGACTTTTATACTTATGTTTGATGCAATCTACAAACTATGCTAGCTGCTTTTTGTGTTCTTTTCAGTTAGCGCAGATATTTACTTGTTTTTTCACTGATTAACTGGGAGGAGCTTGAGGAGACACAGCCTAAACAGAGAAAGTATTTCCCAAACCTCAAGAAGGTTCCGGAGGCTTTCCCATTCATTGACGAATTAGATGAGCTCATTAAGGAGGAGTGGCAGAATCCGGAAAAGAAGTTCAGTCTGTCCAACAGACTTACCAAACTGTACCCACTCAAGGAACCCAAAGTATCTCCTTTACTTTCTCCTCCAGTAGTGGATGCATCTTTGATGCGTCTAGCCAGGCACATGACGCTCCCCATTGAAGATGCAGTAACGTTCAGAGACGTGCTTGACAGGAAGGTGGATACAGACCTTAAGAGAGCTTACCTGTTCGCAGGAGGCGCCTGCAGGCCAGCGGTGGCATTAGCGGCGGTTGGGAAAGCTATCTCCAGCTGGTCCTCAGCTACAGCGAGGCTCGTCACTGAGGGCGCAGATCAAGAACAGATCACTAAGGCCTTACAAGAACTTAGCCTTGCGGGAGATTTCGTGGCGGAGGCTTCCGTAGATACTATCAGATCCACATCAAGGTCTATGTTAGCCTCTGTAATGGCCAGAAGGGCGCTATGGCTTAAACCTTGGTCGGCTGACCACGCCTCGAAGTCAAACTGGTGCAGGATTCCGTATGACGGGGTGAACCTCTTTGGAGCAAAACTGGATACCGCAATCTCTAAAGTAACAGGCGGGAAGTCGGGTCTCATACCATCGGACAGAAGGCCGAAACAACAAAGGCCACCTCCCTTTAAACGTAACCTTCCGGAAAGATATAGGGATGCAAAATCCTATAGACCCGGGAAGGAATACAGAAGGAGCTGGAAGAACCCCCAGACGTCCTTCCTCAAGTTCCAGAAACCCAAGACCCCTGCCTCCAATGACCAGAAGTCCTTTTGAAGGTTCGCCCGCCCAACCAGCGGTAGTGGGGGCCAGACTCACAGAGTTCAAGTTGGTCTGGGCGGGAATGATAAAAGACCCATGGACGGTGTCCACCATTCATTTCGGACACAGGTGGGCATTCAGAGGTCGTCCTCCAAGAGACCAATTCTGCTCAACCAGACTTCCTCCTTCTCAAGAGAAAAGACTATCCCTAGTCCAGTATATCCAAGAGTTGCTCCAGAAACAAGCAATAGTGGAGGTACCGCCATCCCAAAGAGGCAAAGGTTTCTACTCCCCACTTTTCTTAGTGAAAAAGAAATCAGGGGACCTTCGTCCAGTCTTGGACCTAAAAAACCTCAACGGTTAGAAACATTCAAGATGGAAAGCCTTCAATCAATCCTCCAAGCAATAAACTTGGGAGATTGGATGCTGTCAATCGACCTCCAGGACGCGTATTTGCATATCCCTATCCATTCCGAGTTCCAAAAATTTCTCCGGTTTACCCTAAATCATCGGCACTTCCAATTCCGAAGCCTTCCGTTCGGGATCTCTACCGCACCCAGGACGTTTACAAAAGTCCTATTACCTGTAATAGCCCACCTGAGAGAAAACGGGCTAAGGGTCCACCATTATCTGGACGACATCCTACTTCTCTCAGACAGCCAGGACTCTCTTGTCCTTCACAGGAAAATCCTGGTCTCCACATTACAGTCCCTAGGGTGGCTGATAAATTGGAAGAAGAGCAACATCCATCCCACACAGAGAATGGTCTTTCTGGGGGCCGAATTGGACACAAGGGAGAATACAGTGGAGCTTCCGGGGGAAAAATCCCTCCTCTAATTCAAAAGGTGAAAAGGGCAATCTCCGCTACAATGCTCCCGGCCAGGACGTGTCTCAGTATCCTGGGCTCCCTAGCTTCCACCATTCCAATGGTCCAATGGGCGCAATGGAATTCGAGGCCTCTCCAGATCTCCTTCCTACGTCAGTGGAAGGGCACATCAATGTCCCAACCAATCCTCATCTCCCAGGAGGTAAAGCAATCGTTGATGTGGTGGGTACGTCCTCACAACTTGAGAAGATGCAGGCATATAGTCACTCCCTATCAAGAAACCGTGACCTCAGATGCCAGTCTACAGGGATGGGGAGCCCACTATCAGGACCTTGCGGCTCAGGGTCGTTGGCCTTTCAGGGCACAGGATACAGTGTCGAACGTTCTGGAGATGAGAGCAGCGTTCCAGGCTCTCCTGGCCTTCAGTTTTTACTTGAGGGGGAAGCACGTCCTCCTGAGGATAGACAACAAGGTGGCTGTTGCCTACATCAACAGGCAGGGGGGCACCAGAAGCAGGTCCATGTTACAGTAGGTCCGTCCTGTTCTGGAATGGGCGCAGCTGAATCTACTGGACCTAAGGGCGGTTTATGTCCCGGGAGTCCAGAACACCTTAGCCGACTCACTAAGCAGAAATTTCCACTCCAACAACGAATGGTCTCTGAGTCCACAAGCCTATGCTCTCATATCCCGAACCTGGGGCCCTCCAGAGATAGACCTAGCAGCAACTCCGGAGAACACAAAGTGTCAGAGATTCCTATCAAGGACACCGTTTCCTTCGGCAGAGGGGACGGACTGCCTCCAACACCCCTGGAACTTTCACCTGGGGTACATTTTCCCCCCGACGCCTCTCATAGCGAGATTCCTCCTGAGGCTCAAGAAGTCAACAGCATTGGTGGTAGCAGTGATCCCTTTCTGGCCGAGGAGGCCATGGTTTACTACCCTCATGCAGCTGAACACGGCAGAGCCTCTGCCTCTCCCATTGACGACAGACCTACTCTCCCAGGGACATCTTCTTCACCCGAACCCGGGGAAGCTACACTTGATGGCCTGGAGACTAAAAGGGCTAGGTACCTTGAGCAGGGCTGTTCCCAGAAGGTGGTGGATACCTTACTCCAGGCCAGAAAGCCTACTACCAACATCATGTACAGAAGAGTTTGGGAAAAATTTGTCTCCTTCTCCCACCAGCAAGGTTGGGACTCGTCCTCCCCGTCGGTGTCTCAGATCTTGGAATTCCTTCAATTAGGCCTAGAGAAAGGCCTTAGGTCAAGCACCCTGAAGGTCCAGGTATCGGCCCTGTCCGCCTTGACAGGAGTTAAATGGGCGCAAGAGCCTCTGGTGGTTCAGTTTCAGAGGGCCTGTCTAAAGCTGAGGCCCCCCAGAAAACCGTCATTCCCGGTCTGGGATCTCTCGATTGTTCTAGAGTCATTATCCAAGGAACCCTTTTTTCCAACGCAGAGCATATCCCTCTGGGATCTAACGCTGAAGGTTTCATTTTTAATAGCCATAACATCGGCGAAGCGAGTGTCAGAGATGCAAGCTCTAATGGTTAGCGAACCATACTTGGTTGTTCTTCCAGACAGGCTAGTCCTAAGGCCTTCGGATCGATTCATCCCCAAGGTGTCCTCATCCTTCCATTTTAACCAGGAGATTAATCTTCCAGCACTCAGCACGGATCAGGGAGACCCTCATCCACTAGATGTTAAGGGTACCGTTATGGAATATCTCTCAGCGACAAAATCCATCAGAAAGTCGGAGAACCTCCTAATTATCCCACATGGTTTCAGGAGAGGTCAAGCGGCATCCTCACGCACCATTGCTTCATGGCTAGTAAAGACCATCAAGAGATCTTACTCACTGAGTAACCATCAAGTACCTGAGGGCTTAAGGGCACACTCCACCAGGGCAGTGGCAACCTCCTGGGCGGCATATTGTAGAGTCTCGGCGGAGACGATTTGCAGAGCGGCTACCTGGTCCTCCAGGAACACCTTCATGTCTCATTACAAGGTGGATTCCGCCTGCTTATCCACGGTGGATTTCGGAAGATCCGTTATCCAGGCCAATTCCTCTATTATTTGATTAATAAACTTAGTTTGAATTCCCACCCAGTCTTTGCGAGTTACTCCCCAAAGTGTATGCTGCCATGATGCGACAGGAAAACGGAAAATTGTATACTCACCTTTCCGTAATTTTCCTTTCCTGTCGTATCTTCATGGCAGCATACAATCTCCCACCCGTCTAAGGTGAGATATATATATACGGAGAATACTGGGCAGGGGCCATCTCTACAACTTATAGCTATGTAGTCCTATCAGGTTGTGGGGGCGGAGTCACAACCCCAAAGTGTATGCTGCCATGAAGATACGACAGGAAAGGAAAATTACGGAAAGGTGAGTATACAATTTTCCGTTTTAAATGTGCTAAAACTGGGCTTAAGTTTCGGCCCATCACAAAAAATTGACAAGTACGAGACGATTAAGGATGTTTATTTGTTTACTCGCAACCTTACCTACAAATTTCTATTCGACCAAGATCGAATAAGGAACAAAGAGGAGCGGGAACTCTCGGAGAGTATAAAACATTTTAAGATGGATGAGTTCCGAGCACTTCGGGATCTAATGCTCCTTTTAGAGGAAAGCGAGGGTACCCACGTTAATGACACCCCCACTCCAACATCTCGGAATCCCCCTACATCCACAGCTAATAGATTTAAACCTAAATCTCGTCAATTTCCCGACTTGTTCCAAAATCCTCAGATCTGGACATTCTTACAAAATGTTGTAAGTGACATCAAACATATGGACACACCTCATAGAAAGAATAACTTAACTCCATCACAGCGTCAGGCCATCTCCAAAATACACAATCACCCTGATGTCATCGTCAAACCCGCCGATAAAGGCGGTAATATAGTCCTTTTGACCAGATCCCACTATGAAAATATGTGTTTGAAAATTTTATCTAACAAAGATTGGTATCGAAAAATCCCCTCATCACATACCCTATCTTTCAGAAACCGTTTTCTCGATATCATTGGGGATGCCTGTCTAAGAGGGTTAATTAACAAAGACACCTATGAGTACCTGAATGTTCGGTGTCCCAGGGTGGCGACGTTCTATGCACTTCCCAAAGTGCATAAGGACCCGGTGTCGCCCCCTGGGAGAACGATAATTTCGGGTATTGGTAGTTTAACGGACAACGCTAGCTGAAGCAGATTGAGGGGTTGCCGATCCCTCCTGATTCCCTGCTTGTGATGCTTGTTGTGGAGGCTCTGTACTCCAGCATCCCTCACGGGCAGGGGATCGGGATGGACCGCACTTTCCTCTTTAAGGAGAATCACCACCATTGGGATTATAACGAATTTATTGTGGAGTTACTCAACTTCATTCTGACTCACAATACTTTTGAATTTATGGGTTCCCACTACCTCCAGGTGCAGGGCGTAGCCATGGGCACCTGTTGTGCCCCTGGCTACGCCAATCTGTACCTGGGGGGGTGGGAACGTCACCTGTTCTCTCGAGATCAGTATGCAGAATATCTAGATCAAATTTTGATCTGGAAACGCTACATAGATGGCATTTTTATCATTTGGACAGGCACCACAAAGACCCTTAAAAAATTTATACAGATGTTGAATGTCAATGACTTCAACTTAAAATTTACATATCATTGTCACGCCAACTCTGTCAGCTTTCTGGATCTCGAGATATACAGGGACACCAACAACACCTTATCCACAAACCTTTTCCGGAAAACCACAGCAGGTAATACACTGCTACATGCTACAAGTGCACACCCTTTTCCCCTCATCAAAAGTATACTGTATGCACAATATCTTCGCCTCCGCCGAAACTGCACACAAATGACGGACTTTCAACACCAGGTCAATTTGCTTAGGTCACGGCTTTTAGCTAGAGGCTACAGCCGGTCTCTCCTACGTAAGGCCTTAAATAAGGCCAAAGGAAAATCACGGACTGATCTATTGTACACAACAAAGACCCGACCACAGAAATCTACCGTCAAAATGATCACCAAATTTTTCTCCCACCATCAGGATTTGAATAACATTCTAAAAAGACATTGGCATTTTCTAAAGGAAGACCCCATCTTAAAGAAATATGTCAATACACACCCAGAAATAGTTTACAGACGAGCAACTTCCCTCAAAGAAAAACTTGTATCTAGTCAATATAAAGCCTATGACCCTACTGCCTCACAACAACCAAGGGGCACAGTCCCTTGTGGCAGTTGCTCATTTTGTCCGTGGATATCTTCTGAATATCCTATCCCACTCCCTACTGGTGAAATTTACCACCCAAAATTTTCTGCCACGTGTTGTACCCAGGGGGTGGTTTACTTGATGAGGTGCACCTGTGGCACTTTTTATGTGGGGAAGACGGCCAGATAATTGAGGCAAAGAATCAACGACCATATTTACTATTCAGGGAATGGTAAGATGCTCACTCCGGTGAGCAGACACCTTGATCTATATCATCGGTTTGATACGTCTTCTATTTCCTTTGCTGTTCTGGCTGTCGCTCCCCCAAACCCCAGAGGTGATGAATGGGACAAATTCATATTACAAAAAGAGACCCTATGGATCGAGCGCTTAAACGCCACTAGGGCACCTGGTTTGAATGAATCCCATTCATACAAACCCTTTCTTTGAATGCATACGTATCTTCAGGAAAAACAAAGCCCCCCCTGAGCATGCGCTAGTACAACCATAAACATTGTTTACGAAATGACATGAACTGTTCATGAAATGTATAATATATTATGTTTGAAAAAATTTCCCCTTTAAAAATCTTTTCCTTTTATAGATCGATGTAATCCTATGTCCCCTCCCTCTGATATGTCAAAAAAAAATTTTGTTTATCTACACATACTTTTTAATCCCTTTGGGACATTATGATTATGTATAAAAGTATTTACAATATGTGTACAATTTGTTGCTGTTGATATTATGTTTTTCTTTTTTTCCCTCTTCTGATGACTTTGGGACTTCCCTTAGTGTTGGTCTCCCTTTGCTTTGTTTGGCCCCCGTGCCTGGTGAGTTCCATTGCCTAGCGCCGCACATCCGGCTCGATCCTCTGGCCGGATATGCGGCGATTGACGGGGGCAGGGGGACTCTGATATTGTCCCTTCAGCCTCCGCCCTTGCTACCAGCGCATTGGCTCGGCTTCGTCCTCCTGGGATATTGCCTGGCGCATGCGTGGATTCTTTTCCAACCGTGCATCATGCGTGCGCAGGGGTGACGTTGTTTTGGCGCATGCGCGGTGGCCTGCGATGGGACCGGAACACTTCGGGCTCTCCTGAGCCGATTGTTTCCGGCCTGGCTCACCCTATTTAAGGGTGCAACAGCACCTGTCCGATGCGACTGTGGAACCGATTTCCTCCACACCCAGCGATTTTTTCTAGCTGCGTCTCACTGATGCCAGGGTAAGTTCAGCCACTCTTTGGATCCCAAAGACACCCCCTGACTGACTTGCAAACAAATATTATGTTTGCAGTCTATCTTGACTGCAATGCTTCACAATTTGACTGTGACTGTGTTCCCTTTTTTCTCATATACCAGCAATACAGCTACAAGCTTTGTCCCATACCCATAGACACCTGATGCTATCTACATCGGAGAGGTTCTCATGATTTTTGACCGCTGCTGTGTACGATTTATACCATTCATGCTTACCTTTTGATCGATCTGCGATCATGTGTATATAAGGTTTTATTGTCAGTATTCACTTTCACCATACCTTATTGGTAAGTTAACTACCTTTTTGCATCTGTACGTAGGTGCCTAATCCGATTGCTATCCAGATCCCCCTCTCTGATCTTTTCCCTCCTTTTCTTCCTTTTCACCCTCTCCCCACTCCTTCTCTCTCCCCCCCCCCTTCTTCCCTTCCCCTGCTGCCTCTTTTCCTTTGTTTTCGGTTTTATCAGATAGGTCTACCATAACCACTTTACATACTTACACATATATTTCCTATTTGTATTTACCTCTCCTTTACCTACTTTATACCCCGTGGGATTGGTGCTTATCTTGCCCCTTGGATTGGTTGACCCTGACCACCGGGCTTTGCCTCACGTCTTTAGGAGACCATAATCTTTTATAGGGTTTGTCCCATAGGTCATTAGATTTGGTGATTTTTTATTTTCAATATGAAAATTGTATATATGTACATTCTATATATTTTTCCTTTCGGTCATTTTTGTCGTCTCTTTTTTGTATTCTGATCAGAATCTCTAGCTCCTGAGGAAGCGCTCTGTGTAACGTGAAACGTGTAGAGCAACTAGAGAGCATCTCACCTTGGATCACCAGACCTGCAGCACCTCGTTTATTTTGAGTGTGATGATTGTTTACTAGTTTATGTTTGGGGAAGTATAGCCTCCTTTATTTGGCAACAATTGTTCTGAATATATGAGTATATATGTATAACTGTTCCAAACCACACTCAAGCTTGCAGGATAGGATCTTTATGGTGTACCAATACTAGGTTCTACGTCTAGTCTGACTTGCTTTTAAATGTCCATGTCTGTTTATTGTCCTTTTATACTTTATTAATAAAAATTCCAAACATATTTATCCTTTTGTAGTTTAATACTGGTGTGCCTACAAAGTCTCATTTTTAGATTCCATTTGTCTTCAACCAGGATGTCAAACTTCTTCTAAAGGCATGGTGATGGTGTATGATGGACAGGAAGCTGAAGCTGTGGAAAGCGATGGCATATTAATGACAGTAGTCCTTTCTGGTGGTATTGAAGATAGATCCGTGCACACTCTTCCTGTGGTCTCTTCTGATCCACTTGGGTCTGATGGGCCTCTAACCGGACGTCTCTCTTGAATAGCCTTGTATTTGTCTTCAGGCTTTATACGGCCATTGTAGCACCGAATTCTGTTTAGGTAAAGAAAGGACGAAAAAAATAAGTTTCATTTAATATTTAACTTTACGATGTGTAGAGAAAATCAAAAAATGAAGACATTTTATAAAAACTCCAGTTATGTATTCCTTTAAAAGTCCCCGAAATGTTTTTCCCAAATTAGCCAGTGTAATTGTCTAAAGGCTGCTTTTATACCAAATTGTCCAATCTAACTCTATAATATCTAGCATACACTGAGAAATCAGTTTTGCATGGGCCGATTCTTTAATATAAATTAGACCGGGCCTAAAATATCTCCAGGGTAGCAACAGTGCTTAGGTGGAATTTATTACTTTGCAGCCCCTTGGATCCTTGGCTTGGTCAGAGTACATGAACAGTCCCAACCCAGTTTGAAAATAATCCACAGCCCTCCCACACTGGTCTTCCTGCCACTTAACTCTCCAGTGCCAGAGCTTCTACTTTCCCCGAGGTTCTGTCATTGACAGTTGTGGGATTGGGAAGCTTAGTGCTGAATAGTCATTATCAGGGCTTTTTTTCAGCGGGAACGTGGGGGAACGCAGTTCTGGCACCTCCAGCACTGAATGTATGTAATAGCATGGGATGTGGGGTGTGCTGGAGGGTCTATTGATGTTGGCTGCTTGGGGATCTATTGTCACTGGTGGGGATCTGATTTTGTGTGAGGGTCTATTGTTGCTGATGGGGAATCTATTGTTGCTGGGGGGGGGTCTTATGTTGCTGGAAGGGATCAACTGTTGAGGGAGAGGTCTATTTTTACTGGCTGCTGAAGGATCTATTGATGCTGGCTGCTGGGGGATCTGTTGTTGCTGCTGGGGGGTCTAATGTTCCTTGGGTGGATATTTTGTTACTGGCTATGATATTTTGTTATGGGTAGTTCACTGTTGCTGCAGGGAATCTATTGTTGTTGGGGTGGAGTCCATTGTTGCTGGGGGAGTCTATTGTTGTGTGGGGATCTATTGCTGGGATTCTATTGTTGCTGACTGCAGGAGATCTATTTTACGGCTTTTATTTTTATCATCAACATGTTTCATACAAATAATTTAGCACCACAAAACAATACTTGGTTATGTATTCTCTAAAAGGGGCAGTACTGGTAGGTGGGTAGGGGGTGGAATCAAGCGACGGTGGTTAGAGGTGGGTAGGGGGCAGAGACAAGGGGTGATCCAGACGGGGGGTGTTCCTGCACCTATTCTCTGAGGAAAAAAAGCCCTGGTCATTATTATAGTATTACATGTATTTTTGTTGCAAGCTCTTTAACTACAAGAGCCCCAGTCTAGGTGCTGCAGTATAGGGACTATCTAAATTTGACTTGGTATCAGCCTCTTTTAGTCTCTGTACAGCAGAGCTCAGACAAAGGTAGGAAGAGGCACCACAAGGAGACAATTAGTTGTGCTGCATTGCAAGAAGCTTGCTGATAAGAAAAAAAGAGCAGAGTGACAAAGTAACAAACTCATTAGACTTTTGCTACTCTTTTAACTGTTCAATCAAATGCTGGGGGAAGGACAAGACCTGAAGTGTTGTTGATCTACAGCAGAAAAAACACAGGTCTCCTTGCCAGCCAGACAGAGCTGTGCAAATATCAGAGCTGGATGGACAGAAATACATACTTTTCAGCAGGTATAGCAGCTTTTATACAGTGTGTGTGTGTGTGTGTGTGTGTGTGTGTGTGTGTGTGTGTGTGTGTGTGTGTGTGTGTGTGTGTGTGTGTGTGTGTATATATATATATATATATATGGCTTTTTTCAGGGGGAACTTGGTGGAACTCTGTTCCACCACCTGTGGCTCAGACCCTTTGGTGCCTGCTCACCACAAGCATTGTAAACACAGAAGTCTGGTTTCTGTGTTTACAAGTGACAGCTCTGCACTCTGTATGTAATGCAATCCTGGTATTTAATGCCCCTTTAAGACCTTCCTACTGTTTGTGAAATTTGAATGACCACACCCACTATTTGATGTGATTTGGAGGGTGTGTGTAGGGGGAGGGGTTTTGTGGGGTTGTGGTTAAGTTCCAGCACCTATTGTTTGAGAAAAAAAGCCCTGTATATATATATATATATACACATACACACTGTGTATTTAGGTGTCTACCCTGAGTTCAGCTTAATGTGAATCTGTCATGACAGAATATACATCAAAGACTCCAGGGGAAAGCTGATATGCTAGCCAAAATGCAAAAAGGAGTTCTGCCTTATGGTGGTCATACACGTAACGATCTGATCGAATAATTCTTCACAGAATTGGATAATATGGTCGGATCTATTCATTGTCAACTAGACCAGTGTTTCTCAACTCCAATCCTCAAGGCGCCCCAACAGGTCATGTTTTCAGGATTTCCTTCAGCTGAAACAGCTGTGGTAATTACTAAGGCAGTGAAACTGATCAAATCACCTGTGCAAAATAATGGAAAGCCTGAAAACATGACCTGTTGGGGCGCCTTGAGGACTGGAGTTGAGAAACACTGAACTAGACACATGTTCACCGATCAATTTGATCAAAATGATCCTGATCGGCCTGGGAGGAAAATCCAATTGTAGGAAAGTAGAAAACGCAATATGATTCATAAGTATATGGTGCATTAAACAATCATTTCGATTCTTCAGGTCATATTTCCAATTAGACAGTAAGTCAATAAAAAAATACGATTCTATACAAAATTGTTTCATTTATGGCCACCATATGACTATGTTTATAGTAAGATAAAAGTATGAAAGTGTTGCACTTACCCTAAGTAGCATCCTCCTATACAGGCCAGTATTACAACAACAAGGCCTATTGCCATTGGGATGGCCACGTAAACGATTTGTCCGCTTTTAACCATGCTGTGTAAAAGCATGTCAAAATACAGGCCACCCCCATTATGGTTCTGAGTGTCTGATGGAAGGATTTCGCCATTAGTGGCCATTTCATGCTGAACTTTCTTTTCAGTCACTGTCTGGCTGGACCCAGTGACAGCTTCAGTAGAGCCCTCTTGGTCCAATGAGGCCTGTGCGTTCTCATCGGCATCAGAATTCACCAAGGATCTCAGGTTCTCTGTGTCTCTTGGAAGGATTCCTGTGGAGATAATAAAAAAACAAAGTTGTAAAGGAAGAATTAGCCTGGGCATCCTCTAAATAGTAAATTCACAAATGGTAAGAAAAGTTGGTAATAGTGATCCTTTCACCCCTTCCTGTCCGCGGCCTATAGATTAACAATTTCCTGAAGGCTTTGAGCTCACAATACTTTGCATTTTCTGAATGAATGCAAAGTGTTCTCTGATTGAACTAGGTGGGGTGGTTCTAATGCTCTGCAGCTCATCCAATCAGAGAATGCATTGCATTCTTTCCGAAGATGCAAAACATTATGTAACCATGCATGGTATATGCATAGTGACATTAGTTCAAATTGCATTTATCATTCTAAGTAACTTTGGTAAAGGATGGGGTATGAGCAGCTAGAGTGTGTGAAGTCTGTATTGTTTCCACAGTTTGCCCCATTCACTCCTGTGCGTTTTAGGAAAATGCATGTTACAAAGCATTCAATGGTAATGCACCTGAATCGCATGTAAAACACACCACACAAATGTGAACTGGCCCTTGGCTGCTATTGCCAAAACATACAATTTCCTGTTACATTTAATTTATGATCTCTAAAGCCTAAAAGCTCAACTCCATCTTTTTACATACTTTGCATAGCCCAATTGGGCCAGCTTGGCCCAAACCAATTATGTTTCTCACTAACATGTGAGGCCGGTGGCTACATACAGCATACTACACTGTGTTCCGGGTTCGAGCCGAGACTTTCTGTCTCATAGCCAGAACACAGTAGATTCTATTAAAGCGATGCTCAGCCATTCACAGAAAGCAGTGTATTCTATCAATGCATACAAAGTTTCCTCAGATTAGCTGAGTTTGACTCAGCCAATCAGAGGAAGCTTGAAGTATGAGACATAAAGTCTCGGCTTTAACTCGGAACACACCATGGTATGCTATATGTAGCTGGAGCTACATACAGTTTATACCGGACATCCAGCGGCCTCACATGTTAGTGAGGGACAAAGGTGGCCCAAACGAAGTGTGTCAAAAGATGGAGTTGAGCTTTAAGCAGCCCATAGATGGATCTTTTTTTTTTCTCCAACCTGCTGGTTGAATGAAAAAAAACTGACCTGATTCCCTCAGCTGCACAATTCATGGTAGATGTGGAAATCTTCCCCAATGGGGTAATGTATTCTGACAACGGGGAGACTTCCCTACCATCAGAATACACTGATTAGTGTTGCAGGCTATAGCGGTCGCTAGATCAACTTCTGTACAACCACAATGCCCATACATAGATCAAAATTAGGCCAGTCCCTGCTGATCCGGCCAAATTTCATTCTATGTATTGCTGGCTTTATTCTGTAAGACTTACCTGTCTCTTCATTTTGATTGCGGACGATGATTCTGACTTTTGGAATTTGATTGTTTGTGAACCCCTTAATCTTCAGATGAAGTTCATATATTCCACTGTCCTCCTCATTAACGTTGTCTATGACTAAGGAGCAGTTCCCTTGGTGCACACGAGAGATAAATAATTGCACCCTCGTGTCATGGTGTTGCTCCCTCAGGATAACATTGGTGGTGGTTACAGTTAGGTAGATTAGGCGGGTGTACATGCCACCCTCTTCTGTTGTTTTGCTCCATTCCAGAGTGATGGCACTCCTCTGAATGGGTTCATTCGCATGAAAGCTGCATGGGATAAGCAGCTGTGATCCTGTACTAATGTATATCTCCTCATCCGTTTGAATGGTCATAATTTTCATGGCTGTTGAGAGAAAAAAACATAATAAATGAAAATTCCCCAAAACTACTACAGAAAGGCATACATCTGCCCATAACTAGCAAATAACTAGCCCTATCTCCCACCTTTATATTAAACACTGTACAATTGTGAACCTCACCCCTCCTGGTCTACCATATCCTGCCCCTATTTGACCATTTCCACCTATATGTCAGCAGAGGCATATGCAGATTTGCACTACAGTCCATTTTACATGCTTTACAATGGAACGCGTTCTGTAGAGCAAATCTGCAAAATGCAAAAAGCACTAAAAATGCATAGGTGTGAATCAGGCCTAAAGTCTTTTCAGTAAAAAGTAGGGCCGAAGCTCTTTTTTAAAATTTCCATATTTCTCTTACAGTGAACCTGTTAGCCATGATAAATGCCTTGAGAACAAGAACTATGATTGATAACCAGAAAGCTTCTTCTGTGTGCCTCTCTGATTTAGTGTCACTTTGTTGCTGGGACTGAAATTTTCCCTGACATCGAGGATAAGGTCTACCAAAAGTCATTGTCCTGACCCACTAGTGGCCTGTAACGGCACTCTCATTGGACAGAAAAATGGCATCTAGGCAGAGGCGGCTCTGGGCTCTAGGCCTTGGGCAAAACTTACACATGAGGCCCGACAGACTGGGACGCTCCGTGATGAGGCCGCTATTCCTCAGGCTGCGGGCAGTATCTGATTTGTCCATCAGCTCCTAAGCCACAGAGTCCCAGTGGGGGTAGGCGGAGCCGCCGGCGTCAACTTCAGTGATTGAGAACAGGCAAATTAGGAGGCCGCGAGGCCCCTGTGAGTGCGAGGCCTTAGGCGACCGCCTAATTTGCCTAATTAGAGAGCCGCCTCTGCATCTAGGTATGATTTAGCCAGAAAGACAGGGACATGAAGCCCTACTAACAAAGTGAAAACTCCTAATTAGAAATTCCCACATCCTGACTTGTTGCTTGCACATGAAAACCATTGGTTGTAAAGCATAGCTACTGTACACCTCGAAATTAAAAATGATATATATTGCAGTTTACCAACCACTGACTGTGGTGGCTCCATTCATTTCCTTTTTTTTAAGCTTTTATTCCTTTATTTTTACCTGGTGATCAGCCAGTAGTATACCTTTTGTATTAGGGTGGCTACATTCATTTCTCCATTGTATCTATGGAGGAGCAACAAAGCCACCTATGGACAGCAGCATTGTCAATCCGTGGAGAGGAAAATGCTGGATAGACTAGTAGATTTAGATGGACGTTAATGACTAACAATGTAAAGCACAGCTGAATCAACACTTATGCAGTTACAGCAAAACTGCCCCATCATATTGCCACCATCAAAACTGCCCCATCAGAATTGTCCCATCAAAACTGCCCCATCATATTGCCACCATCAAAACTGCCCCATCATATTCCTCTATTATAAATCAGTACATGGTGTGTCTGTCCCCTCCCCCGGGCTCTGTAATCAGAGCTGAGATGCTCCAGCCACCTCCCCCCGTGTATAACAGAAGCTTTGGTAACCATGGCAACAAAACAAACACAGTACACTCTGATTAATGGCTAAAATTTCCTGAAATGACCTCTAAACAAAAAGCTTTTTCACAAAAACTGTAAAAGATATCAAACTGAAAAGATATAGCCAGATAGTTTAATATTTTGTGAACATTTTAAAGTTTGTTTGGCGTCTGTAGGTGAAAATATGAAGGAGCTGAAACTTTTGGGAGCGGAAGAAGATTTTAAGGATCTGAAGCATGCTCCCATTGACTTCAATGTTAAAAAAAAGTGATAAAAAGCTCAATATTTTGAAAAGTATAAATGGTAGAAAAAAAGTTGAAAAAGTCCCATCATCAGCTGAAGGAGACAAACATTTTAATAGTTGAATGGTTTTAATAGCTGAAAGTATGCAGAAGTTACATAAAGCCAAAAAACGTACGGAATAAAATTAAATAAAATTAAAATTAAAAAGAAATAAAATCGAATAACAATAGTGGGACTGCTAAAGCATTCCCACTAACTAGTTTTTACCCCTAAAACACACATAGAGCTCAATTCACAAACAGAAACACAGAGATTTGCATCTTTATTTCAGCCATGTAACTGAAATATTCAAATACCATTAGAACCGGCAAAAAATAACTGACTTTTTTTAAAATACCGTATTTATCGACATATAACACGCACAGGTGTATAACACGCACATTCATTTTAAGAGGGAAGTTTCAGGAAAAAAACTTAAATTTTAAATAAGGAACTTTGAAGCAAAATAAGGGTCAGTGCCCATCTGCAGCCTCACCAATGTCCATCAATGCAGCCTGATTAATGCCCATCTGCAGCCTCACAAGTGCCATCAATGCAGCCTCATCAGTCCACATCAATGCAGCCTCACCATTGCCATCAATGCAGCAGCCTCACCATTGCCATCAGTGCAGCCTGATCAATGCCCATCTGCAGCCCAGAGGGGACAGGGAGGGGGGCAGGACGAGCGCCGACAGATTACATACAGTGAGAATCTCCTATGATAGACAGAACAGTGGTCCAATGGAGGCCCAGGAGATGGGACTTCCTATTACAGAGGCCGCCAAGTAAACAGGAGATTCTCACTTTATGTAATCTGACGGTGCTCGTCCTGCCCCCCCTCCCTGTCCCCTCCGAGGCAGCTAAAACTGAAGTATTGGCGTATAACACGCACGCACTATTTGCACCTAATTTTCATGGTGAAAAAGTGAGTGTTATACGCCAATAAATACAGTAATCATTTTAGCCATCATCTTAGCTATATGCTGTTAGCTTGTGAAATTGAGTCTATATAACATGCAAAACTAACTGCAGTTAATAGCCCTTAGCAACGCTTCTAAAGTGAACTCATTAAAAAATCCAGTGGAAAATGTCCCAAATTAAATGAAATTAAAGTCATTTTGTGGTGGTTAATCATAGAATAAAATATATGTACATACCTGATGAGAATGGTAGAATAAGCAGAAGAAATAATAAGAATTTGAAAAGCATTTTGAAGCACACGCTGTGAACACTGTTTACATCAGTTGTGTCCAGCAGAAGTGAGGGAGACACCTGTAAGATGATGCTGATATGAGCTGAGCTCCACGGTCATGTCATCAACAGACAAAAGGGGGAGGGGCTAAAGTGGCAGTTAGCAGGTCACATGACCAGTTCACGGGTGCATGTGTCAACAGATATTTATTCCTGCCTCTTTACTGCCCTATAATTGAGCCTGTTTCTATGTGTCTGCATACTGGACAAAAACTTTAAAATGTAACTCTGGCCAAAGATAAATATAATATATTTGCTGCAGCTTGCCACTAGAATTAACATAGCAGCTTTTGTTTAAACACCCCACCCCCCCAATAACAAAGTTTTATTACATGTTTATTCTGCCAATAGATCCATTATATTTTCCGATGGTGACAACAGTAGGACCCCATTCACATCTAGCATTTTACAAATACACTTTTCTTTTACCTTATTTTTCACACAATACACATAGAGCAAGCTATTCATTTCAATGGGTTGCTCTATGCTCCACAAATGCTGCAAAGTAAGTAGCTCATTCTGCTTTGCATGTTTTTCACAGCGTGTTTTGCTGCATTTGCTGCACTCGTGCATGGCAAAACATGTGCCTGCTTGCTGCATTTGGGGTGGTATTAGCAATGAACGCATTGAGCAATGCATGCAAAGAGTGTACAATAGGGGAACAATGTGGGAGAACAATTGGGATTCAGGGAGCGTTAACACCCTATAATAGTAGTTGCTTGTAAATGAACATGCAAGATCTCCTGCGCTGCAAACACCTCTATCCTTATTCTATTTAGGTAGCTGGCCAATACATTCATCAATGTATACAATAAATCAGTGCAGAGTTATTAAGCTTATTAACACATAAATAATAAATATTATAATAAATATTATCTACACCTAAATAATATCTATTTACATATAAATGTATGTAATCCACTCTCAAAGTGCGACAGCAGTGGAGGTGGAGTTGGGTGATGTCATCAAGCATCAGGTGACCAAGTGATCAGGACAGACAGGGAAAAGCAATATTAATTGTCATACAAGTCCTATATGTGAGTTTATTGGCATAAGTAGTATCCTGATGTGCACAATTTAATAAATGTGTTTTGATTTTAATGGAAAACAGTGATTTATTACTGCTGTTGACCTCAAATGGAAAGCATAGTGATTCATTACTGCTGTTGACATTACTGTCAGCTTCAAGAACTGGTGCCTGAAAGCCTTGCTATAGGAGCCCCTGTCAATGCAGGACTTTTTAGCAGGTTGGCAGATGTAGTTGCTGTGATTTAGGGCCTTTTCACACTGATGCACTTTTGCCCCAGTTCACATCGGGCCGATTTGACATGCGATTTGACATATCAAATCGCTGCCAATTGCCAAAGGCACCCTCTGAATCAGTGGGACCATGCTTCAATGCTTTGCAGGAACACAGGATCCTTGCTTTCCCTACTGACAGAACGACGATCTGCCTTGTTTATATAGGCACACCGCCGTTCTCCCTCAGTACCAAAGGATTGGTGGGTGCCAGCAGACATCAAGTCCGCAGTACCTGCCGATCAGCTCCCCCTACCCGGAAGTGCGCGATCACGTACTAGGTACTTGATCCTGCACAGCAGTGCCACTTTGCTGCCGTATATGTAAGTTATATGGTCGGAAAGTGGTTAACATAACTTTCACAGAAGAATCATACATTTTTTATGGGATTCAACTGGAAAAAATGTGTGAATCCTGGGTGAAAGTTTTGATCAATATATAAATACGTATTCCTTTAACCCTCTAGAACAGTGGTTCTCAACTCCTGTCCTCAGGACCCACTAACAGACCAGATTTTAAGTATTACCTTGGGGAGATGCAGACTAGAATGCTGCAATCACTGAGCAGCAAATGATATCACCTGTGATGTATCTCAGTTATCTTGTAAACCTGGCCTGTTAGTGGGTCCTGAGGACAGGAGTTGAGAACCACTGCTCTAGAGGCACACATTGGGGTTTATTTACTAAAGGCATATACTGTAGGTTGTTCGCTTTGCAAGGGAATTTTCAGTTAACTCTGTGAAGGTGGTGAAAATTCACTTTGCAAAGAACACCCAAACACATGCAAGGAAAACAAAAAAAATGCTTGCACATGATTAGATGATGGAAGTCAGCAGAGCTTCATTTCATTCATTAAGCTAAGGGGCTCTAGCAAAGAAAACAACCTATTTGCCTTTAGTAAATCAACCCCATTGTGTTACTACAGCTAGAACCAGCAGCTTGAAAATTAGTCAAACTATCAATCTATTCTGCTAGTTTTGTTCTAGATATCCAGACCCACAGTGGGTGAACTGAACTATACTTAAAAGATAAATGATACACTACTGTCAGGTGCAGAAACTCCCCCTTTCCAAGTCACCCCTTGTCTCTGCCCCCTACCCACCTCCGAACACCATTCCTTGGTTCCACCCCCTACCCACATCCTAGTACTGCCCCATTTAGAGAATACAGATTCAAGTAACATTTGTTACTTTTGTATGGAATTTGTAATTTGTATGGAATTTGTTAATGATGGCAAGAAAAGCAGTAAAATAGATCCCCCCCAGCCAGCAACAACAGACCCCTGGCGGCAGCAACAAATTTCCCCGCAGCCAGCAACAATAGACCCCTTCCTCAACAGTAGATCCCTCCTAGTAACACTAGATTCCCAGCCCGCAACAATAGACGTTCCCTGCAACAATAGACCCCATCGCAATAATAGATCCACTCCAGCGACAATAGATTTCCCAGGAGCCAGCATCAATAGACCCTGCAGGCCACCCAAGCACCCCTTGCCATTATATACAGTTAGCGCTGCATCCCCCATGTTCCTGCTGAAAAAAGTCCTGACTACTGTACATCACAGCAGTTGGAAATAAATAGCATGTAGTAAATGCTGTTATTGCATGTTATTTTCAGATCCTCAGAGAGTTCTTTGCCATGAGGTGCCATGTTAAACTCCACATTACATTATATGTAATTGTATCAAGAGACCAAAAATATTATCCCATCCTTGAATACCTGTTTTCCTATGATGTGAAACGTGAGGCTTGCCGGGATCCTGGGAAGCCTCACGTTTCACATCATAGGAAAACAGGTATTCAAGGATGGGATAATATATTTGCTCTCTTGATACAATTACATATAATGGATACTTATGGGGGATATTTCTCTTGACACATACAGGCATTGCCAACTGGAGGCTTTCCAGGAACTTTTGCAGTCTCGTCCTCTTCCATTGGGCCAGGATGGACATGGTGCATTAACATATGGATATGCTCCTCCTTTTCTATCTTATTTCCTCAATATTGAGGCAAGTATTTTTCCAATTGTGAGGCTGCCAAATTTTTAATGTTATTGAAAGTGTGTATTAAGGGTTTTCCTTTTTACATTTAGTGATCCCTTGAGGTTCATCTTCATCTATGATGCAATTGCTGTTTTCCTTTGAAAGTTGAGGCTCCCAGTGTAGATTCAATATATTTGTTTAATAACTCTAATCAAGTGAGTTTTCACTACAAAATATATCCTGGTCTGAATGATTGTGTCATTTTTGATACGTTATGAAGTATTAATACAAAATGTGTATACATTTATTGACAGGATATCTGTATCAGACTAGTATACAACATAGTACTGTTCACCCCTCACTACGGGAGACCTGGCATTACTCGCGAGTGTCTAGACAGTGTTTGCGGCATTTTGTTGGATTCCATTACTTTAAATCAGCTTTATGTGGGCCACTAGACCCACAACATGAGGTAGGGCCCTTTGGTTTTTCTTTTAGGGAATATTTCTTGCCTTTCTTATTAACGCAGCCATAGATATAGTTAAGATGTAATAAATCTTTTTTGATGTTTGATATACTAATGGGAATCTTTTTTCTTTGTTTTCATTGCACAAGTAAAGTTGTTAAAGTATAGGTCTTGATATTTAAAGAATCTTCACGTTTTTTCCTGAAGAAGCTATACAGCGAAACATGTAGAAAACTGTTCTGTTTGGCCAAACACACCTGCCAACAACACCTATGCTTAAGCTTTTTTGTTTGAAACCTGAGCCTAAGAAAGGTTTGTTTACGGATTCGGCAAGACTCGTCCTCCTTCTGGGGGCCTTTGTGGAGTCTTTCCTGACCCAGGTGGAAGCCGCCATATCCAACTTTGGTTAATTGGCGGTCATATCTCCATTTCTTTTAAATCACATTTTCTTTCTTGATATGAGGTTGCCTTCTTTTGCAATCTTTTGCATAGCGTTTTTCAGAGATTGGATACTGAATACACCTATATATTCTCCCTTCTTAATACGCCTCTGAAGAAGGGACACTGTCCTGAAACATGTCAGGCTGACAGAGGAATATGTATTCACAATCAAAGCACAAAGAAATATATCATGAGAAAGAACCTGTTTGTATCTTGTATAAGCACTTTTTGTAGAGATCTATGTTTAAACATATCTTTTTATACTGCTGTTTGCCTGTAAAGTCCCGCTGTACCGGGGGGTACAAAAGGTTTTACTCTTCTAGGGTCCTTGCTTTTAAAAATATATTAAAGCGGAGTTCCACCCAAAAGCCACAGCTGGGCGCCAACAGTTAGAATGCCAGCGCCTCGGAGAGGAGCGGGGCTTCGTACGCCCGCATCGTGGACCGTGGGACAGGTGAGTGTCTGATTATTAAAAGTCAGCAGCTACACCTTTTGTAGCTGCTGACTTTCAAATGGGTGAAACTCCGCTTTAATAAATGCTTTATTATTTTAAATTGCTGGTGTGGTATTCTTTTTGGGCATGTTTAATAAATACCATTTAAAATAAACGCGTAATCATGTTTAAAGCGGTGTTCCGGCCGCGATGTTTTTTTTTAAAAAAAGTCAGCAGCTACAAACACTGTAGCTACTGACTTTTAATAAGGACACTTACCTGTCCAGGGAGCCCGCGATGTTGGCCCCCCCCAGGCTGATTTGTCCATCGGATCGGCTGCCGGCGCCGCCATCTTAACGAAGGGAAACGGCAGTGGAGCCTTGCGGCTTCACTGCCTGTTTCCTACTGCGCATGCGCTAGTCGCGTGGCGCTTTGTGAATGGTCCCGTTGTGTTCTGGGACACACACATGTCCCAGAAGGCAACGGGGCTGTTCGCTGAAGAGGAGGAAGCGCCGCAAAATAGGAAGAGGAAGATTAGGAAGACTGCCTAGCAACAGGGGTTTCTGGTAAGTTAATTTGTTTTTTTTTTTCTAATTTTTTTTTTTTTTTTTTTAAGAATATTAATGCAATTTTTTTCTTTTAGGGTGGCCCTCCGCTTTAAAGTAACTGGGCTAGATTTAAGAAGATGATAATATACCATTATACAGATATATAAAAAGTAAGTACACCCCATGTAAATTGTTGGCTTTTTTTTCAACACATTTAAACATGCAATAATCGGTCCTTGATTCAAAAAATCCATACAAATAAAAGTGATATACTTGAACGAATTGACATTTTCAAGATCAAAATGAACAAAAGTATAAATTTGTCATAGTAAGCACACCCCTACATTTAAGTTAAAACCTGCACTTACCACTTCAATTCCATGAAATTAAGATCTGGTGTTCCAGATTAGGTACTGGTAATTAGAAACTTTTAGAGAGTATGCAGGTAGAACCTGACTTATTTAAAGTGGTTGTAAAGTCTTTTTTTTCTCATTAAAATAAAAAAGATGTATTACTTATCTGCTCTGTGCATAGTATTGCACGAACCACTCTTCTGGAGTCCCGTGCTGGTGCTGTCTGCTCCTCTTCTCCGAGTGCCCCCTCAGCAAGCCATATGCTGATGGGGCATTCGTGAAGGCACGCTCCTGAACCACGCTGTGTGCATCCATAGAAACAGAGCAGCTTGGCCGCAGCCCAGGAGCAAATGGCTCACGCTGAACTCAGTAAAGCCTGTGAATCCAGGAGGAGAGGAAAGCATTGCTGCTGGCAGAAACCGTGCTGGATTGATGGAGTCAGTTATAGGGATGGGGGTGCCCAACAAGTAGTGGTACGTTTTTTATCCTTAATGTAGGGAATGCATTAAGGTAACAAATGTTTTGACCTTAGAAAGACTTTAAACTTCAGATTTCTAGGTTCTGCTGTTCTCTTTGCTATTGACATGTGTGGTATTATCATGCCATGATCATGGTGATTTCTAAAACCCTCAGCAAAAAAGTTGTAGATGCCTATACGCCTAGAAAGGTATTTAAAAAAAACTGTCATTTGAAATCAATCATTCTACTCTATGGATATAATCTACAAGTGGAATAGATTTCAAATGCAAATTCAACCCAAGAGTTGACCATCTGATGCTAAAAGAAGTCTCCAAGAACCCCAAAATCCAACTGTGTATTGTTCAAGTAAATCTTGAAACAAGACAGTCTACAATGTAAAAGCGATAGTACCAATTCAGCCTAAATGGTAGATGACCTAAAAAAACTATGGCTGTCCAAAAAGAACATTAAAACAAGACTGCAGTTTGCCATTGAACATAGAAGCAAAGACAAGACCTACTAAAACAATGTACTGAAGACCTATTATTGAAAGGTACTACACTCGAGAAAAAAATATATATACTTCATAATTTATTTACAACACATATTAAAAATATACAAACATACAACCCTTTTGTCCCCTAACCAGGCATATAGCATGCATATAGGCTATATGCCTGGTTAAAATTACAATTCCTTCTCTGGATAGGATTTTCCCAGATATCCAATCCAATATGTACTGTAAGCAAGTCAGGTAGTTCAAAAATTCATCCTTCTTGACACCGAGAGTCTCTATTCTGTTTCGCACATATAGCTTCTTCAGGAGGACAGGGTGGGGAAATCTATCCTTATTAGTATTTCTTCACCTTGTTCACCTGAAGAAGTTTTGAGAAAAGAGACTCTTGTTGGTGTCAAGAAAAATTAACCTCTGGACTACTTGACATACATACTGTACATAGCAAGGGGTTGAACACCTGGGAAAAGCCTTCTCAGGTAACAAATTTTAATTTTATAAATGTATTATATTCTATGTCCCTGGTTAGGGAACAGAAGAAATTGATATGTTTGTATATTTAGCATTGTGAATACATAATGAAGTGTATTTAATTTACTTGAGTCAAGTGTAATTGTGTAGCACCTTAAAAGCTTAATTGAGCTATTGTTAGCATTTTGTGTGTATATAGGGCTTGTCCCTGGTAATGTATTAAAAGGAGAAAAGGTTGTGGGACTTTATATGAAGCATAACTGCAAGGTAAGTATGCAAAGACATGTTTGACGATTCCTCGCGTCCATATACAGAGATTCATAGTAAAAAATGTAACATTGGCAACAATAGATATCAACTTAATATTTTATATTTTATATTTCATATATATATATATATATATATATATATATATATATATATACACACACATATCTCAACATGATCCACAATTAGAATGATAAACATATTGATATAAAGTACATTTTTTAGCGGTAGACATAAATGATCTTAAAATTAATAAGGATAAAAGATACAGGTAAACTGAATCTTCATAAAGTAATATTGACAGGGCGCCATGGGAACAACGCTCCCTGGGAGCTGAGGCAATGGTCTTTACGCCCACACGGTGGCACAGTCAGCAGGGAGTGAAACATCTATGGGACTGTAATCCCCAAAAGCAATTGTGTAGTATATACTGAGTGATGATTCCAGAAGACTTCTGTGGAAAGATAAAAATGTGTCTTTATGTATATGAACCTGCACAAGGGCAGAGGGTAAGCATGTTACTGCGGTAGCATATACATAGCAATAACCTTACGTTTTAGTGATTGTATTGGGATCTAGTCAGTACTTTGGGCGCTTTAATCCTTAATCAGTTTTGATTGCTTTGGCCACCCGTGGTTGTCCCTAATCCCGGGAGCTGAGATGAGCGCCGGGGCCCTCCCTCCCAATCCGTTCTCCTTGGACGCGGGGCGGGAGCTCGTAGCGCATCCACGCCACGCCCCACGCGTTGTACACATGATGTCATTATTGGCGCCGTGCATCGACGTGCTGGTTTCACACTCGCGATCACTATGAGGGAGGTTTGAGCGCCAATTACCGAATGCTATCAGCTGTTCGAGCGTTGGCGCCGCCTCCCCCCTGATTATGTAGCGTGACGTTGGCGGTTCACTGCGGCTGTATGTTGCCACAGTTAGCAAATGCTGGTGGAGCACTGCTCTTCTTCACTTCGAGGCCACACGCACTTTGGCTGACATTCACCCCCCTTTTAAGTTTAAGGTACATATTGGTTGTTTGGTTGCTTTTCTACCCTTTTCACTGGGCTCTTTTGGGTAATTCTTTTGCCATACTAGCATTGGTTAGCTATGTGGCTTTCTTCACTTAGTGGTTCTACTCTCCATCTAGCCTTCCACACTATCACATGCCCCTTTGGGATGTAATCTTACCGTCTGCCCTTGTGCAGGTTAACATATTGACACATTTTTATCTTTCCACAGAGGTCTTCTGGAATCATCACTCAGTATATACTACACACTTGCTTTTGGGGATTACAGTCCCATAGATGTTACACTCCCTGCTGACTGTGCCACCGTGGAGACCATTGCCTCAGCTCCCGGGGAGGGCTGTTCCCATGGCGCCCTCAGCTGTCAATATTAATTTTTGAAGATTCCGTTTACCTGTAAGTAAGAGTGATTGGGGAATGTATGTCCCCCCTCTTCCTTCTGCCCCCTCGTCCCAGCTATTTTTTTTTTTTGAAAAGTTTTATTTATTCCTTTTTTTTTTAACATACCATAACAAGTACATACAAGACCCATTAGGCCACACACAAAATAAACTATTTACAGTTCCTCAGCATTGGCTCACTCCTCCTCCCTCCAGACCTTCGCTCAGTAAAAAAAAAAAAAAAAAGATAATAGTAATTAGGCCACCTTTTCACAATATCAGTCAATGAAAACTTTAGTAAATAAAGAACAATCAGCGCAAACAAAAACTAATAATAAAAATTGCAAGCTGAACACTAAAGGATACACCAACCTTATAAATTGTTAAGCAGTTAAGTGCAGCGCAAAAAGAACTGATACAAAATAACTTTAGAAAAAATGTTTCAAACTAATTGAGTAAACAAATACACCATTTAAAGTCCATAGAAAATAAAGCAAAAGAAATATCTTCTGGTAATAGCCAGGATGGTTACTTGTCTGCAGATCTAATGAATAAAAGCTGACGAGCGTCCCCAGTGACGTAACGCAGCGTACGGGGGTTGAGTATTACCGCTGACATCGCCCGCAGCCATCTCAAGACATCAGCTGTTCTGTCACGGACAGACAGCTCTTACTGCAAGAAAGCTTGTGTAATGAATTACCGCTTATTTTAATACAGCGCTGCTGAGCGCTTTTATTTGTGTCCTTTTAATAAACTTTTTTAAGAAATCCCATACTGAGTACCCTTAGATCTCTCTTTCTTTATCTCTTCATGCTGGAGATCACTGCTGTTAATAGAGCAAGGACCTCACAGTTTGTTCGGATCCTGGGACATCAGTGTGTTGCAGAAGTCATCCAGCTGAGCAGTGTGAGCACGGACCTCACAGCCGACTCGGATCCCGGGACATCTGAAGTTTGATTCCTGCTGATGACATCTAGCAGAGTAATTGTCTACTGATGCCTTATAGACCTCCTGTAATTAAGGGGTCCATCTAATCTGGTAAGGGGATCCACATGCTTTTATTCATTAGATCTGCAGACAAGTACCGTATATACTCGAGTATAAGTCGAATTTTTCAGCACATTTTTTTGTGCTGAAAGTGCCCCCCTCGACTTATACTCGAGTCAAGCACTTTTCTGCAGCAAAAAATGTCATTTTCCGAACCGAATTTGGGGCCCCGTATCTCAGGGCCACTTGGTGCTAGGAACCCCAAATTAGGTGTGCAAACCCAGTAAAACTGGCACCACAACATATCCAAAGCTGAAGTTCCTAGCACTAAGTGGCCCCGAGATACGGGGCCCCAAATTCGGTTCGGAAAATGTCATTCTCTGCTGCAGAAAAGTGCTTGACATTTTCTGAACCGACTTTGGGGCCCCATATCTCAGGGCCACTTGGTGCTAGGAACCCCAAATTTGGTGTGCAAACTCAGTGGAACGGGTACCATAACATATCCAAAGCTGGGGTTCCTAGCACTAAGTAGCCCTGAGATACGGGGCCCCAAAACCGGTTTGGAAAATGTCATTTTCTGCTGCAGAAAAGTGCTTTACATTTTCTGAACTGATTTTTGGGGCCCTGTATCTCAGGGCCACTTGGTGCTAGTAACCCCAGCTTTGGAAATTTTATGGTGCTAGTTCCACTGGGTTTGCACACCAAATTTGGGGTTCTTAGCACTAAGTGGCCCCAAGATACAGGGCCCCAAATTTGGTCAACTGTGTCCATCTGCAGCAATGTCATTTCGGGACACTTTGGGTCCAGAGACCCCAAATTTTGGCTGCAGCTAGGGGGCATCTAGGAACCCTTAACTACCAAGTTTGAAGTTCAGGGGACCTATGGCTGCAAATGGGCACAGTGAGGCATGCAAATGGGCACAGTGATGCTGCAAATGGGCATTGTTGACCCCCTTTACCACTTACAGTAGCTGTGCATTTCTCACCCTCGTCTTATACTCGAGTCAATAAGTTTTTCCCATTTTTTTGTGGTAAATTAGGGCCTCGACTTATACTCGGAACGACTTATACTCGAGTATATACGGTAACCATCCTGGCTATTACCAGAAGATCTTTCTTTCGTAATACTCAACCCCCGTACGCTGCGTTACGTCACTGGGGACGCTCGTCAGCTTTTATTCATTAGATCTGCAGACAAGTAACCATCCTGGCTATTACCAGAAGATATTTCTTTTGCTTTATTTTCTATGGACTTTAAATGGTGTATTTGTTTACTCAATTAGTTTGAAACATTTTTTCTAAAAAGTTATTTTGTATCAGTTCTTTTTGCGCTGCACTTAACTGCTTAACAATGAAAACTTTAGGATATGTCAGATAGTTACATACATGTTAAAACCCACTAAAAGCATATTCCATTAGGTACCACTCAATCCGCCACCGTAGTTTCACTATTCATCCAACTGCCCCACACTTTATCAAATTTTTGTGGTATGCCCCTGCTAATATATGTAGCCTTGTATAAAGGTGCAGCCCTATTCACCACACTCTTCCACGCTGATACAGATGGAGGATTAGGCTTTTTCCATGGCAACACTATCATTTTTCTAGCGTAATAGATTAGGATCGTTAGCAAAGTACGAGTCACTCTCTTTGGGGCTAGATTGTCCACCAACCCCAAAAGGCACACCTCTATTGTGGGCTGTATAGGAATGGCTGTTACTTCTGCTATACATTCTGTAACTCCCTTCCAAAATGCTTGAATGTTCGAGCAATTCCAGAAAATATGCATGAAATCAGCAGTGAGGGAGCTGCACCACTAGCAACTAGGTGACCGAGAAGGGAACATTCCAGCTAATCTAGCTGGAGTAAGATATATGCGATGAAGGAATTTGAATTGAATGAGTTGGTCTCTAGCAGAAACCAATCTAGTAAAATTAATGTCCCATACATCGTCCCAGTCATCCCCATCCATCTGGGGGAACACCCCCTCCCACACCGCCCTACACTTTGCAAGGAGATCTCCCCCCTCAGCGAACAGTTGTTTGTAGATTGTAGACAGGGCCTCGTCCAAAGTGTCCTCCCTTAGTAAAGACTCAATATCACTCATTTTCGGGGTAATTCTCGTCCCAGCTATTTGATCCTTTTGCATTCATTTACCTTTTTTAGATATATTTAACTTCGAATTGCTCCTGATAAGTGGATGAACTCGTAAGACCGCTATATGCTACACCTTGCAATCATGTGCTTGACATTCTCCAGAGCTATGCATTTCATCAAAAAAAACCTTTTATCTTTATTAATTTTAAGATAATTTATGTCTACCTCTAAACAATGTACTTTACATCAATATGTTTATCACTCTAATTGTGGATCATGTTGAGATATCTGTATATATATATATATATATATATATATATATATATATATATATATATATATGAAATATAAAACATTAAGTTGATATCTATTGTTGCCAATGTTACATTATTTACTATGAATCTCTGTATATGGATGAGGAATCATCAAACATGTCTTTGCATAATGCTTGAATGTAGAAATCAGGGAATGTGTATATAACCAAGAAAACTAAAAATAATATAGTGCATAATGATGGTATTAGTAGCATGTTAATGGTGTTTTTAAAATAGAAAACATGTTAGTAGCAAATGTAAATTGTAAAGAGTGGACTAATTAAGTATGTATGGACACTTACCATAAAGATGCAAACACCAATGATGGTAATAGGATGCACACTATGCATGGAATCCCGCCGTTAGGAAAGCTGAACACGGGAGCTTCACCAAGATAGCCTCCAAATCAGTTCAGCAGACTTGGTTATCTAAGTATGGATTCAATATATATATATATATGATGTCAGCATAAGAACTTCCAAGCGATGTGTAGCTAAACATCAATAGAGGAGACAAAAGCTCCCAAATGTAAGGGAACAAGGGGGAGTTAATAGTTTTTAGTTTTACCTTAGTCAAACACCGCCAAGCCACAGCTCATATCCAGCAACAAATGAATGAAAAAATGAAGAGATATGGCAGCCTTATAAGTCCCCCACCCGAACGGCTTGACCAATTAGCCAATCGGGAGCGGACAAAGAGCGGTCGGGGCGCATGCGCAGTGGTCAGAGTCGGCTGCCTACAATGCCCAGAATGCCGTGCGCAGCCATATCACGTGGTAAGGTTACCAGTGATACGGATTGGATGGAGTGATAGAGGCATCGGACCTAGCAGAGGAAGGGGGGAGGGATAGATCGAAACCACTCCGCCCATCCAGTGAGGATGGAAAAAAAGAGGCAGAAGTAATGACAAGCGGATACACTACGAAGGCCCCAGCCGAAGGGGCGGGCTGACTGATACGTCAGCCCTTGGGTGTCCATGCAGCCAAAGGCTGTAGTAGGGCCAATTCCCCAGGTGGCATGAAGGCGCAACTCCGGTGACACCTGGGCCGGCTAGGCAGACCAGAAATGGGAACAGGGAATACAAAGGGCAGGGAGGTATAGAGAAGGACGAGCAATCTGGTGGACATGTGTTACCATGACCACCAGAAGGTGACTGATTAGACATGACGGCCACCCATGAATGGGAGAAATAAATTGAAATAAACAACATTACAGTGTTATTATATGATTAGACATATTACATTAAAACTCATGTTATGCTGTAAATAATAACAAATATTGTAACAAGGTACATTACTTTTTTGGTCAACAATGGTAATATAAAATACCAGTAACACAAAACAAATGTAAATAATATAAATAAAGCAATCCATCATCTTATCATATGAAATACGTCCCTGATTAAAGAGACAGTATAGCAGTGGATACTAGATGGAGGCAGGGAATGAGGACACGATGGAAGCAATATTCTGAAAGCTTGAATGACAGAAAACGATCAAACAATAAGGAGACATAAAATGGGTAAACTGGTCGGACATAAGGGAGTTGCTTGAAAACAATCAAATATTTAATTTTACAGAAAGGATTTAAAGCTAATATATTCATTTAACCCAAGAAATTTCACAGCGTCCAACAAGTGTATCCATCTAGTCTCCATTTGAAGCAAAGTATTGTCAATATTGCCACCTCGAGCATGTGGAGGAACATGCTCCAGAGCAGCAAAGCGAACTACATCAGGGTCGTAATTGTGTTCCTTAGCAATATGTCTATTCAGAGCAGTGGTGGTTAGATGTTTATATAGGGGTGCAATATGGTCCTTGATACCTTTAAGCAACGGGTGCTTAGTCTTCCCCACATAAAAGCAACCGCATAAACATGAGGCCAGATATACTACTCCAATTGTCTTGCAAGTAACTATGTGTCTCAAACGATGAGTCCTGACATTAGGGAGAACAATATCCCTGGAATTAAGAATGAAAGGACAAATGTCACAATCACCACATGGGAAGGTGCCCACATTGGATTAATCCATCGGACATCGAACCATGTGGTGGCTGCGAACTAAAAGATCCCTCATAGAAGGGGCAAGTCTGTATGTAATTTCAGGAATTTTTTAATGGTGTTGTCGGCCATCAAAAGTGGCCAATATATCTGAAAAACACCTCTCATTTGGCTGTGTTGTTTGGAAAACTGAGTAATGATCCTAACCGATGAATTTGATTTCACGGATTTAGTTAAATGAATAAGATCGTGTCTATTTCGTTTAATGACTCTATTAAAGGACCTCTTCAGCAGGGAACGACTATATCCCCGCTGTATGTATGTCTTTGCATACTTACCTTGCAGTTATGCTTCATATAAAGTCCCACAATCTTGTCTCCTTTTAGTAGATTGAACATTGATTACATGAGTGAAAAGGCAAATGTTTCTTGTGTTCTAATTCTAAGTATTGTATATTACCTTTATCTGGTAGCAATGTTTGAATAAAGATCTAATGCTTTCTTATTCAAATATCAATTATCATCATGTCAACAATTTCCATGGGGTGTACCTAACTTTTCACATGACAATATGTCATATTCAAAGTTAAGCACCTATCATATCATGTTATCTGTACAGCACCATAATCTATACGGAAGAACCAGGGACAGGTATGCAATCTACAGTAACAGAAAAATAATAGTGGTACCCATGGCAGCTAATTAGGTGCTTTTCTATATTTTATTAATGCACTATGACAATGACAGAAGGATTTGTCACTGTGGACTATGTGTGAAAGAAGTATGAATGGGTGTTCCTGTAATAGAAAGGGTCAAAAACTGTGTAGAGAGCAGGGTTCTAAAAATATCCTTTGCTCTGTGTCCTGGGATTAGTACCTGAAAACAGAATGTATCCAGCTGCAGATCCCCGCCACCGACAATCCCATCTGGGCAGCTGGAAAGCAGGAATACGTAAAGTGACTGCTCTAAGTTCTCAGATATCTGTAAGGTGAGCTCAGTTCTCCTCACATTCTCCACAGATCTGTTCCTGCAGAGGCTGTTTTAAAAAAAATGGATATTTCCATTGCAAGCATCCCACTCACGTTGGGGAACACCATTGACCTTGGCTGGTGGTCCTTCAGGTGCTGAGAACAGGAATTGAAATGCCTTGATGTGAAGTGATGGATTGCTCTGCTAAATGCATGAAATACCTGCCATTCCACTGTTAGCCTTTCTGAGCCCAAAACACTCATTTTTGTTATAAATTATTTTTATTAGAATATAAAGGTAAAGGTACAAAACAGTTTTGCAATTACAGTTTCAATACAACTTAACTACTAAAACAGAACTAAAAACAGAACAACCAGTGCTCAGTACCAATGTGAAGGAGATTTACAAGGTAAATCAAACAACCACCACTTCAGGCAGAAGACTCGAGAATAAAACAATCTTCCCTCTCTTCATACAGTTATAATTACATCCCTTAGGTAGGAAGAATTCAAGGAACATACTAGGATCCTACTCGCAGGAAAAGAGACCAAACTGTCTCAACACTACATGAAAAAAGGGCAGCTCAGTTAAGGGAGCCGAGGGGGTCACGTAGGAACCAGTGGTGGTATCTGAGTCATGCCAAAGGTCCCAAAACTTATTGAACTTACGGGGACCCAGGGGCGTTGCTAGGGGGTGGCTTTTGGGGCTATAGCCCCGAATCTGGGGCCAATAGCCCCGAGTCTCTGCAGGGGTCCCCAAAGCGGAGGGGAGGCTCTCTGGGGACCCTTATGTAAGTGAGGGGCTCTCTGGGGACCCTGATGCAAGGGAGAGGCTCTCTGGGGCCCTTATTTTAAGGCAGAGGCTCTCTAAGTACCCAGATTTAAGGGGGAGACTCTCTGGAGACCCTAATGTAAGGGGGGGCTCTCTGGGAATCCTGATGTAAATTGGGGGCCCTCTGGGTACCCTGATGAAAGGGGGAGGCTCTCAGAGGACTCTGATGTAAGGAGGAGGCTCTCTGGGGACACTGATATAAGGGGGGGTCTCTCTGAGGACCCTGATGTAAGGGGGGGCTCTCTGGGGACCCTGATGTAAGGGGGCTCTCTGGGGACCCTGATGTAAGTGGGGGGCTCTCTGGGGATATATATACACACACACGTATATATTACTGTATATACATGTGTATGCCCGCCCAGGCGTATGACTTTCTTTACTACGCTGCTGTGGGCTCTAGCCCCAGATCTTTTGTAGACCTAGCAACGCCCCTGCGGGGACCAAAACACCCATTTTTAAGACACAACTGTGTTTGAATGTTTTACATCAGTAAAAACTAAAAGTTGGCAAAAACAACACCTGCATGTATCTTCCTAAATTAAACATCATTCTGCCATGAAAGAACTGCGTGTGTAGCGATCAGTCTACTGGAAGAGTTAAATGTCTAACATCTCAGTCCCTGGATGCGAAGGATAGTACATGAGTTTCTATTTCTACACTTGACTTAAAAGAAGGCTCTTTGCACATAGGGCTGTCTAGCTCCTGTGTGTCCCTCCTGATAAATTAATGCACCAGGAGAGATAGGTTTGGCATCTGGCCCTACTGCCTGCCAAAGTCTGTGGCAGGCTGCAAATGGATGGGGCTGAGCATTGTACTGAGTGACCTTCTCTCATTCCAGACATTCAGCCCTGTACTCATAGGGCCCCAAACCACTTAATACAGCTTTCAGCCCCTTCCAGCTGCAGCCTGCCATAGTATTTATTAGGCTGCAGGTAGCGGGTTGAATGTTGCACCTTTCACTCCCAGGTGCACTAAAACTCTAGGGAGGGACGCACAGCAGCTAGACAGACTCGTAAGTAAAGGACCTAATAAGACAGCATTTTTCAAACGCTACACAGATGAAAGGCATATTGCAGCAGGGTAGTGGAGTATTAAAGTCTTGACATTAGCACAGTAATGAAATGGCATGTGACATTTCAGATGTGCTGAGAAGAATAGCCCTTGGCCACTGCTGTAAACAGTGCAGGAAAAGTTACTGACACATACTTTAAATTCTATGAAATAGTATGCAAATCTAGAAGCAGGCTTGTCAGATGTTTCCTATTTCCTACAAAATAAATTTCTGCTACCTCTATGCAAATTTTTTGGCTGAAGGAGTGTTGGGATTGTGGGTGTCCATATTCACCCACCACACGTGCCAATGATGTACACAATTTAACAACTATGGTTCTGCAAGACAATGAGATCTTATCCAAAATCTGTTTATCTGACAGTTATCTGCTTATCTTATCAGAAGTTTTGTATGGTCTCCATCAGTAATATGTACAAAAAGTCTCATATGAACTTGCCCTAGATAGAAAAGGGTGGAAATGGGTAAGTTAAATAAAGTGGTGACAGTGGGGGTTATTTACGAAAGGCAAATCCACTTTGCACTACACTTGGAAGTGTAGTTGCTGTAAATCTAAGGGGTAGATCTGAAATGAGGGGAAGCTCTGCTGGTTTTATCATCCAATCATGTGCAAGCTAAAATGCTTTTTTTCTATTCTCCTTGCATGTCCCCCTCGGATCTACAGCGACTTTACTTCCAAGTGCACTTTCAGGTGCACTTTGCACTTATAGTTTGCATTTGTAGTGCAAAGTGATTTGCCTTTCGTAAATAACCCCCAGTGTGTAGTTAAAGCACCAGTTAGTTTATATTGGGCTACTGCACCATTTCTCGACCTCTTTATCTCAGGGGAACCGCTAAAATAATTTTTAGGTCTCAGAAAACCCTTACTCACCAGCCAATTTATTAGATACACTTTGCTAGTAAGTTGGACCCCCTTTTGCCTTCAGAACTGCCTCAATTCTCTGTGGCATAGATTCACAGGGTGAATCCACAAGATGTTGGAAACATTCCTCAGAGGTTTTGGTCCATATTGACATGGTAATATCATGCAGTTGCTGCAGATTTGTTGGCTGCACATCCATGATGCCAATCTCCCATTTCACCACATCCCAAAGATGCTCTATTGGATTGAGATCTGGTAAATGTGGAGGCCATTGCAATACAGTAAACTCATTGTCATGTTCAAGAAACCAGTGGTGAGATGATTTGAGCTTTGTGACATGGCGCAATATCCTGCTTGAAGTAGCCATCAGAAGATGGGTACATTGTTGTTATAGAGGGATGGACATGGTCAGCAACAATACTCAGGTAGGGTGTGGCATTTAAACCATGCTCAATTGGAACTAAGGGGTCCAAATGTGCCAAGAAAATATCCCCCACACCATTACATCACCAGCCTGAACTGTTGATACAAGTCAGGATGGATCCATGCTTTTATGTTGTTTACACCAAATTCTGACCCTACCATCTGAACGTCGCAGCTGAAATCGAGACTCATCAGACCAGGCAACGTTTTTTACAATATTCTTTTACAATTGTGGTGAGCCTGTGAGAATCGTAGCCTCAGTTTCCTGTTCTCAGCTGACAGGAGTGGCACCTGGTGTGGTCTTCTGCTGCTGTAGCTCATATGCTTCAAGGGTTGATGTGTTGTGCATTCAGAAATGGTATTCTACATACCTTGGTTGTAATGAGTGGTTATTTGAGTTATTGTTGCCTTTCTATCAGATCGAACCGGTCTGCTCATTCTCCTCTGACCTCTGACATCAACAAGGCATTTTTGGCCACACAGCTGCCACTCACTGGATATTGGTGTCATGCCTCTAGTTGTACCAAGTGGTGTTGGACTTAGAACTATACAGGCACTCTCAGATGTGAGGTCAAATAGCCAAAGCTCAAGGAACCCCTAGCAACTTTTGGAGGAACTCTGGGGTTCCATGGTTGAGAATGGCTGCTTTACATGCTTAATCAAAATATAACATTACATTTTTAGCAAAAATCCTCAATTATAGATATCGATATCTTGACACACGTGTTAATTTAGTGGCATGTTGCCAATGGTACAGCCAAACTTTCACTGGGAATGGCTGGGTTGGAGTATACACTTATATGAAGTAGTCTATGAAAAGTGTGTTCAAAGATTTGAATGGTCAGTGAATGCTAAATGACATGAAGAAAAAAAATCCCACCTAAGATGATATACAGTGCTCGAACTCTAATAGTACAATAGTACAAAAGAATGTAAACCCTTATATATACCCAGTGCAGTGACTGGCCTTGGGTGATACACAGAGGTGAAACAAATCATCTTACATAAGTTGTATCTGTCTATCTCAGTGGTTCTCAACCCCTCTAGTGCCGTGACCCCTTGATAAAATTCCCCAAGTTGTGGGGACCCCTAACAGTAAAATTATTTTTGTTGGTCGTGTTTGCTGGCACAGTAGCGGCGTTTGCTGGCACAGTGGCGACAATTGATGGGCACAGTGGTGACAATTGGTGGGCACAGTGGCTGCACAGTGGCGACGTTTGCTGGCACAGTGGCGACAATTGATGGGCACAGTGGCTGCGTTTGGCACAGTGGCAACAATTAAAGGGCACAGTTCCTGCTTTTGGCACAGTGGCAGCAATTAAAGGGCACAGTTCCTGTGTTTGATGGCACAGTGGCAGTGTTTGCTGGCACAGTGGTGACAATTGATGGGCACAGTGGCTGCATTTGATGGCACAGTGGCGGCGTTTGCTGGCACAGTGGCTGTGTTTGATGGCACAGTGGCTGCACAGTGGCAACGTTTGCTGGCACAGTGGCGACAATTGATGGGCACAGTGGCTGCATTTGGCACAGTGGCAACAATTAAAGGGCACAGTGGCTGCCTTTGATGGCATAGCGGCAGCGTTTGCTGGCACAGTGGCGACAATTGACGGGCACAGTGGCTGCATTTAATGGCACAGTGGTGGCATTTTAATGGGGTTTTTATATATAAACGTCCCGGTTGGTTCCTCAAAAGTGGTTATTCCGTGCCAGTGCTAGATATACAAAGTGTATAGCACCCAAACAAGCATTTACTGTGTTTCTGACTTACCAAAAGTCACAGGTGTTCTTAGATTCAGCAAGTGATGTTTCGTTACCGCCCTCTTGGTACACTCGTCCGCAGCAAGTGGACTTCGGTGGGTGTAAAAAGATGTCCGCTTGCCGACATCTAAGTGTAGCCTTACTGCGGACGAGAGTACCAAGATGGCGGCGATGGAACGTCACTTCGGTGCGGTCTCTCCTCTCCAGGAAGTGACATCTCGCTGACCGAGACGGACAGACTCCGGCAGTAACTTCGGGTCCGTCTCGGCCAGCATTCGCGACCCCCTGGCAAAACGGCAATCGACCCCCCAGGGGGTCGCGACCCCCAGGTTGAGAACCGCTGGTCTATCTGCAGTCTTCTCTACATCCATATATAGTCCAGAATTTATAAAGCTTGTCTAAGCATTCAGAAAAAAGGGGGCGTAGAGCTGAAGTCACACTCTGCAGGGCTCAGTGAGGAGAGCTCTGAGAGCTGATTGGAGAAAAGAGCACGCTCCCTTCACACAGCTCACAGGAACAAAGCTGAGGCTTTCAATCAGCTGGAGGTCCGTTCCCTATCACCTTTTTTCACTTGGTGTCAGGAAAACTTGTCAAAAGTGACTTCTGCTGATGGAGGAGCAGAGGAACAAAGCAGCAGACAGAAATGACACTTCTGATAGAGACAAGTACACACTACAGAGGAATATTCTCATGTCTGAGGTTTACATCCACTTTAAGCAATGCCATTAATCCAAGGTGATATCTGATATATATTGTATTTTTATTATATGCTTTGTTAAAAGTGATAAGCAGACTTACATTCAGTTAGAAAGTCAATATGTGTATTTATTAGTTATTTGCAGGCAGATTATGCTGGCAAAAAATGCCATGTACTGAAAAACTGCCCACGTATGAAGTTTAGTTATTACTGTCCAAAACACGCTGCAAAAAAGCTATTCACAACTATGAGACTCTAATGCCTCCTACTGGCTTAACTTGGATTTCAAGTGCTGTGCACAGTTACATGTGCTAAATTTATAGTTTAAAAAAATTATACTCACCTAGGTGGATGCAGCATCGATCCGATGCTACATCTGTCTGCCGCCACCTCTGCATTGATCGCTCAGTTCTCCCCTCCACTCTGAGCAAAAAGCAGCGACTGTCAGTCACCGGCTCTCTGCTCTGCTGTGCCAGGCTGTGGAGGGGGCAGGAGGGGTTGGCTCAGGCGCTTGGTGAGAGGCTGAGCCAGATGGTATCTGGGTGGATCCGACTGTAAATTCAAGATCTTTCCAGAGCCTGGACTGATGTTACATGGTTACATATAGTTACATAGTAGGTGAGGTTGAAAAAAGACACAAGTCCATCAAGTCCAACCTATGTGTGTGATTATGTCAGTATTACCTTGTATATCCCTGTATGTTGCGGTCATTCAGGTGCTTATCTAATAGTTTCTTGAAGCTATCGATGCTCCCCGCTGAGGCCACCGCTTGTGGAAGGGAATTCCACATCCTTGCCGCTCTTACAGTAAAGAACCCTCTGCGTAGTTTAAGGTTAAACCTCTTTTCTTCTAATTTTAATGAGTGGCCACAAGTCTTGTTAAACTCTCTTCTGCGAAAAAGTTTTATTTCTTTTGTGGGGTCACCAGTATGGTATTTGTATATTGAAATCATATCCCCTCTCAAGCGTCTCTTCTCCAGAGAGAATAAGTTCAGTGCTCACAACCTTTCCTCATAACTAAGATCCTCCAGACCCTTTATTAGCTTTGTTGCCCTTCTTTGTACTCGCTCCATTTCCAGTACATCCTTCCTGAGGACTGGTGCCCAGAACTGGACAGCATACTCTAGGTGCGGCCGGACCAGAGTATGCTGTAGATAATTCTCCCGCTCTTGTAGAGTGGGGGAATTATCGTTTTATCTCTGGAGTTGATCCCCTTTTTAATGCATGTCAATATTCTGTTTGCTTTGTTAGCAGCAGCTTGGCATTGCATGCCATTGCTAAACCTATCATCTACTAGGACCCCCAGTAGATGTAAAAGCCTGCTGTTGTCTGAGAACAGGTCACAGGAGTGCAGAATGAAGTGCACTCCTGTGATTCAAAGGAGGAGTAGGGCCAAAAAAGTTTTGGTCCTACTTCTCCTTAAAGCAGAATTATCATTATCATAAATGCAATAGATTGCAGCTTACCAATCGGTAGATGTGGTGGCTGCATTTGTTTTCTTTTATCAGGCTTTTTTTCCTTTGTTTTCACCTGGTGGACCGGCTAGTAACATAGAGTACCTCCGGTATCAGAGAGCCCCTGCTGCGGATGAAGAAGCACAGGGGTCACATTTGGACAGCAGCATTGTCAGTCTGGGGGAAGAGAGTGTTAGATGTACTAGTAGATTTAGATACATTAACAAACTGAAGCCAAACGCCAAATAACACTTTATAAGCAGTTACAACAAACAGTTTTTTGGAATAAAGGTTTTACATAAATAAATTAAAGCTGATCTTTGTAAGCACCCCTGCTAGTGTTAGATTGGTCTGTCATCTCTGTAACCGATATATATTCTGCTGAACAGCTCGTTCTTTTGAAAAACAGCAATACTGGCCAGATCACCAGATAAAAAAAAAAAGAAAGCCTAAAATATAAAATGTATGCAGCCATTATGTCTAAGAAATGGTAAGCTGGCTGCGAGATAATAAATGTTTGTTTTGGGGTTTAATACCACTTTAAAGTATAAGTTCACCTTGGGGAACATGTTACATGTTCCACCTGTTTTTAGGGTGGAACGTGTAACATGTTCCCAATGCTGCAGCCGCTGCCAGATCCTCCCTGTGACAGCAGTACGGGGAGAAGTTTCCCATACTAGCTGTCAGTTTTTTAAATCAGCACGGCCATGCGGAGGCTCCGCCCACGCGGTCGCATCATTCATTAAAACAGTGGGGTTGATTTACTAAAGGCAAATCCACTTTGCACTACAAGTACTTGGAAGTTCACTTGGAAGTGCAGTCGCTGTAGATCCGAGGGGGACATGCAAGGAAAATAAAAAACTGCTTTTTTGCTTGCACATGATTGGATAATAAAATCAGCAGAGCTTCCCCTCATTTCAGAACTTCCCCTCAGATCTACAGCGACTGCACTTCCAAGTACAAGTCCAACACCCTTTGCAGTTGACAGGTTGTAGTTCTCAATGAACTACCGCAGCGCTTTGGTAGTTAATGGATTATTCCTGTCAGTGTATCTGCTTGCCCGTATGGGATGTACAGATATACTGACAGATCTGAAGGAGACCTGCATGGCACCATCGATCTGCTGATCATTCATGCAATGCTTTACAGGCTCCAGAAACAAACAAAAAAGTAAAGGCACATTTTTTTACCTGCAAAAAAATGTGCATTTATTCATTTTTTTTTTTTTTAAAGTGAACTTTTTCTTTAAAGTGGTTGTATAGTCTGTTTGTTAACTTTTACCTACAGGTAAGCCTATAATAAGGCTTACCTGTAGGTAAAAAAAATATCTCCTAAACCTTTGCTTCCCAGTCTTACTGTTCCTGGCCTGCCCCTTTAATTAATTGGATTTCAGTTATTTTATTCATAGAGGCAAGGTATCAAGGTAAGGGGTTCATACGTGAAAGGTATTGAGGTTTAAAGGGACAACTATGTCGAAAATACCTTTGAATTAAAAAGATAAGATAACTATAATAATATATTTACCTTTCCCCTGACTTGGGTACTGCAGAGAGTGACATCACTATTCTACTAAAGAGATATCAGGAAATGTCAAGTTTCAAGAGGATGCTCCAGGACAGTGAAGTCCAGAACAGTACGGAGTCCGGAGATTCAGGGTATTCAGCTTTCCCTGGGATCTTCCCAGAAGGGTGGTGATATCCTACAGTAGGTGCTGTGGGTGAAAGGGAAGTATATTGACTAACTTTTTTTCCCACAGCTTTTTTCCATTTAGAGCAGCGTTTTAGCAAGGTGGGTTCGGGGCTACTTTAAGAACACCTATTTCTAGCAAGTAGCCACAAGCACTGCTGCCTGCATGTTAATGTAAGCACCTCCCAGGAATTTGTAGAGTCAGATTCATCAGATTCACGTCCATCCAGATTATGAGGCTACAGGCAACTACTGCTGATTTTCTAAAGCCTACTTTTTCCTTCCCCACCTTCCTCCATTACTCTGATCTGCCATCAGGGTCTCCTGAAATTCCTGTTCAAATATCAGCTTTTTCCAGTAATTTCTTCCAGTGCCACTTTTAAAGGATAAGTCCAGCTCAACACTAAAATTGCCACATCTACAGACATCCACGATTTAAGCCTAACCTATCTAGTCCTGTAAAGAGGAAATCAGTATACACACCTTTTTTGAAGCCGATCCGGTCTGGTCTCCAGCGGCTGAAGCTCTGCAGAGGACACAGCCGACAACGGCTATGAAATGGATGGGAAGTGATGTCACCCATAGACTTACTATGGGGCTTCCCTTGTCGAATGTGTCCTCTGCACCCACCTCCACAGCGAAGCCGCAGCTGACAGCTCAGCCTGGGATCGGTTTGGATCAGCTGCAAAAAAGTATGTATACTGATTTCTTATTTCCAGGGTTAGATAGGTTAGTGTTAGATCGTGGATGTCTGTAGATGTAGAGATGTTAGTGTTAGGGTGGACTTATCCTTTAAGTAATAAGTACAGCTCCAGATTTTTACTGAATATAAACCACAAAGTCTTATGATTACAAAGATATCACATGAGTGGGATCTTTACTGAACATGAGTACTTACTAAAGCCTAAAGTTAAAGGGGTTGTAAAGGTAAAAAATGTTTCACCTTAATGCATACTATGCATTAAGGTGAAAAAACATCTGACAATACCGGCCCCCCCAGCCCCCCCGTTTTACTTACCTGAGCCCTCGAAAGTCCCGCGCTCGCCCCCGACATCCTCTTCGTTGATCAGCCTGCCTGCTGATTGGCTAGAATGGATGGATTGAAAGCAGTGCAGCCATTGGCTCGCGCTGTTATCAATCACATCCAATGACGAGTGATACAGTGAGCGGCTATGGCCTCTGGCTGTATCACAGGAGCGCGCCCGCAAAAACTCAGCACCATGTGAGGGAGCTCGCATGAAGGTGATTAGTTCTTGTGGGGAGGAGCTGAAACAGCCGCCGAGGGACCCCAGAAGACCAGGTTCGGGGCCATTCTGTGCAAAACGAGCTGCACAGTGGAGGTCAGTATAACATGTTTGTTGTTTAAAAAAAAAAAAAAAATTACCTTTAGTGTTCCTTTAAAGTTTGTGTATTATTTAGAAGAACTATATCACTCTTTTGATGTTACATCATGAGGCATGCAGGATTTCAAATAACCTGTTTGAGTAAATTGATAGTATAGCATTAACACTGAATGCGCATGCTTGCATGAGTGTAAATAAAACAGAGCGCACTGGCATAGTGTTAGAGCCTCAAAAAATCTTTAATTGGTGAAAATAAATATATTGTACTCACAACAGTACTATTGGGCTTGCTTCTCATAAAATTTCCATTAGGAACATCTCCTCGACCAGTGAATGCACTCGTCCGTCCATTTGTGCTCCATTCAAAGAACAAATCTAATATACTTGTAACGTGTTTTGGGGAAAAACCTCTTCATGATGATGTGGTTTGACCTAAAAACATATTAACCAGTATAGAGTTTAATCCGAAATAAACAGTACTAAATACTATAATACTTAAAGGGTCTGTTCACCAAAAAAAAAATTTTTTTCACTTTTTTATTGTTAGATGTTGGCAAGTTGAATCATCCATGTTACAACAGGACGAGGGTGTTTTTCACTACGCACCGACAGCCACTGAAATGAAACATTATTTTTTATTAAAAATTCCTAATAAAGACTGTATGTGCTTATTTACTCATTGGTGGAGGTGTGTAAAAAGCTACAAAAAAGTGTACAGAGAGGTTGGTGAGCAAATACTGGACAATAAACAAACCCCCACTACTAATTCTACCCCACAGTATTCCTGCAGAGCAAGGGGACATACATAACATCCCAAAGGTCAATTTCAGATTCCTGGGATAAAAGGACAGAAAATAGACATTTTATCGATAAAAGGAAATCACCTGCACTTGTATTAACTGTCCTTTTGCACATTAATATAACCCATTGTGTGAGGCCATAATTTGGAGGTGCCAAATAGTTCTATAAAATTTGGTGACTTTGGGGACCCCTTTTTATTTTGTACTATGCCTCCTCCAAATAACAAAGCTTGGCTTTTCAAAAGACCACCATAACCTCATCAAGAAGACCACCAGCCTCCACCCCAATAAATCATGCGTATCACCAAAAAAAGTAATTCAAAAAGTACTCCCAAAAGAGCTCTGGAGTTGAAAAATTAAGTGCAGAGATCTCACCTACAGAGTCTCTAATATATATAAGATTTCGGTCAGTAATTTAACCCACCAGTATCTAACAAATACTATCCCCCTGTATTGCATTGTATTGTAACTGTACTGTCACCCTCATGTTGTAAAGAGCTGCGCAAACTGTTGGCACTATATAAATTATAAAGACGAAGGATGGCCGCAATCCCATACACGATGAAATATGGTTTATTTCAAAATAATAAAAACAACAGCACTGCAAAAATGTACAGGCAGGGGGAAGCAGGTGACGCGTTTCACACAACTATCGTGCTTTGTCAGAACCTTGCAAAAATCAATAACCATACACGTATATATGTTAAAACATCGCATGTAATCAATTAACCAATTAGGTGATTACTGAATAATTGAACTTGCTGTTTCCAACCTTTATCTTCATTCACAGAGAAAAAACATTACATTCTCAAAGTAAAAATAAAAAGTATCTGTAAAGAGAAAAAGATACATAAGTATAAACATTCTTAGAAACAAATTCAATAAACAAACAAAAAAAAGGAAAAATAAGAAGAAACAAAAACAAGAAAAAAGTGATATAGCAAAAAATGTTAGTTAAAAACTAACACACCAATCAGTCAATGAAAAATGTATATACGTTCATATCCCATCCTAGTGGTTTAATCATAGACAAGACATCTGTACCAACAGGAGGCTATTAGACAACTATCAGATGAAAACACTTATATCAAGTTAAGAAGTAATCCCACTGTTGAGTATAAAAAGATCTTAAATGATTTAGTTAACAGGGGGGTCCGATTGAGTGTTCTCTCTAACAGAAAGGGTGAGATCATTGTTCCCGTTTTCCCCATCACTTCCGCGTTCCATCATCTCCCCAAAACCCATAAGGGTCTTTCTCCCTTGATGGGTCGTCCCATCATAGCTGGGACAGGTTCTCTTAATAAGAATCTGGGCTTTTTGGTGGATTGTCAATTACAGCCATTGGTCAAACAGCTAGCCAGTTATTTGAGAGACACCAAACTACTTAATCAGTGTGACCACATGCAGTGGGTGGAAGGGGATATTTGGATCACGTGTGATGAATCCAGCTTGTACTCTTCCAAACCACATGCCTTAGGGCTTAGGGCTGAGGGCGGTCGACTACTTTTTGGATAATCACAGCGGTTACACATCTATACTTAAGGAATACATTTTGGAGTATCTAAGTTACCTCTTGACGCACAAATTTTTCTCTTTTGATGGCAACTTTTATCTTCAGAGATGTGGAGCATCCATGGGTGCTCATTTTTCATCCTCTCTTGCCAACCTTTACATGGTTTGGTGGGAAAGGGTGCACATCTTTGGAGATACTAACCCGTTTCCTTTATTCACAATATTCTATTGTCATTATATAGATGACCTGCTGTTCATTTATTTTGGTTCCCTAGGAAGTTTAGATCGTATCGGGTCCAGACTTTATAGGAAACCATTATCGGGGGAACACTCTTCTTCGTGAGGAGTCGGGGCACCCTGGCAAAGTCACCCGTGGAATACCAGTTGGCCAATTTTTAAGGTTGCGCAGGGTCTGCAGTTAGGAGAGTGATTTCCAGCGAGAAAAGGAGATGTGCAAATAGGTTCTATGCCCAGGGTTATAGATTTTCTACTTTAAGTAGGGCTGAGAACATTCCAGAGGCTGCACCCAGAAAGTCCAGCCTAACCAACACTCATTTTCTCCACTCCATTCAGCATGAAGTTCGCTAAGATTAGGAGGATTATGGAGCGTCACATACCAATTTTATTTGAAGATGAATGTTATGAAAATTTTTTATCAGATGGATTTAAAATGGTATCACGACATGCCTCCTCCTTGGCAAACTCTTTGTCTCCTAGTGATTTCAGTTCCGGCATTCGCAGCAGAACATGGTTACATTTCACTGGAACATTGAAATCTGGAAGCACTGGTTGTCCATGCTGTCCCCGTTTGAAATCAAGTGATCGCTTTTGTTCTACTGCGAATCACAGGTCTTTTAAAAATAAGTCCTTCATAAATTGTAACACCAGAAATACTGTCTATTTGATAATCTGGAAAGTGTGTACGATCCAATATGTGGGCCGCACAATTAGGAGGCTTCGGAACAGTTTGTATAATCATGTCTATGACATTGAGAAAGAGCACAACACCAATGTGGCTCGACATTTCAATGGGACCCATGCAGGCGATACCTCATTGCTACAGATCCAGGGCATTGAGAATGTCGCCACCCGATAGATTTAGGATTTTATGCAAACAAGAGGTGTTCTGAATATTTTTCTTTGCAAACCAGAATTCCGATGGGCCTCAAATTTGAGTGGGATTTGACACATTTTTACGATTAATTTGATATTTTTATACTTCTATTATCTATTGGATAGCTATGGAATTTTTTATGATCAATTTGATATTTTGATATTTCTATTACCCATTTGATTGTTATGGAATTTGGTGTTGATCATTCTACAATAGTCTTTGATATGTCTACAGTAGTTGTCCTGTCCATGATTAAACATCTAGAATGGGATATGAACATATATACATTTTTCATTGACTGATTGGTGTGTTAGTTTTTAACTAACATTTTTTGCTATATTACTTTTTACTTGTTTTTGTTTCTTCCTATTTTTCCTGTTTATTGAATTTATTTATAAGAATGTTTATACTTATGTATCTTTTTCTCTTTACAGGCACTTTTTATTTTTACTTTGAGAGTTAAATTTTTTTTTCTTTTGTGAATGAGGAAAAAAAGTTGGAAACAGCAAATTCAATCAGTCTAATCACCTAATTGATTACATGTGATGTTTTAACATATGATAAAATAAAATAGCGTTTCACCAGGCCTGCAGAAACCACTACTCAGCGCCAAACACCCTAAAGAGCCCAAGATGTAGATAGAATTAAGAAGAATAATTAAAAATGGTTACCATAAATAAACATCAGTAAACACTTACAAACTGAAAATCAATGATTGAACTCTGCTGTGTCTGTTTAAGCAGAGAAACAATCTAATAAGCAGCAGCTGTCTCATACCAAAAGAACAAGGTAAAAAATACACATAAAAACAGTGTTATAAAATAATCCACATTTAGACTAAATTATTCCACTAGACAGCGCTAGTGTTGAGCAATTGAAACTTGTGGCCAACAACACATATGGACAATTTTAAAACAGAAAAGAGTCCTTTAACAGAAATCCCTTGTAAAGGGAAGTGATGAAAGTCCAGGGTGTAATACAGAAAATCTGCAGGTAATCTTAAGAGAGAATCCTCCACATGCACCTTCCACCGATCACTTGTAAAATCCACCCGGTGACAAGCACTCACCCCCTAGGGGGTTAAACTCACCAGAAAAGGGGAGTAATAGAGCCTTCAGCGATAGTGTGTTGTCATCATCACAGTAAACAGGGTCACAGGCTAGCAGGGCTCATAATGAATCAAGGAACAAAAAAGAGATGCACATAGCGTAATCCTATTTAATGATTCAAAACCCTTTGTATACAGACACAAACCCCCCTTCAATAAATATACGTACATCAGATAAAATATAAAACAAGCAATCAAACAGGCAGGTAGTGTGTAACTTCACCCAGAGCCGTCAGCGCCGCTACTCAGGAAGACATCGATACTTCCTGGTTGTGCAGGTGATCCAGGTGGAGCGCACACGTCACTTCCGGCGTCGTATTGGCCACGCCCTGACGCGTTTCGTCATATCCTTTGACTTCAACAGAGGGCGTGGTCATACGACGTAATGGCCAGTTTATATACACCCCTCACATGCCGCTCAGCCAATCAGAACGAAACTGCGGGGACAGCGAATGCTGCCGGTGACGTGCATTCGCTGTCCCCGCAGTTTCGTTCTGATTGGCTGAGCGGCATGTGAGGGGTGTATATAAACTGGCCATTACGTCGTATGACCACGCCCTCTGTTGAAGTCAAAGGATATGACGAAACGCGTCAGGGCGTGGCCAATACGACGCCGGAAGTGACGTGTGCGCTCCACCTGGATCACCTGCACAACCAGGAAGTATCGATGTCTTCCTGAGTAGCGGCGCTGACGGCTCTGGGTGAAGTTACACACTACCTGCCTGTTTGATTGCTTGTTTTATATTTTATCTGATGTACGTATATTTATTGAAGGGGGGTTTGTGTCTGTATACAAAGGGTTTTGAATCATTAAATAGGATTACGCTATGTGCATCTCTTTTTTGTTCCTTGATTCATTATGAGCCCTGCTAGCCTGTGACCCTGTTTACTGTGATGATGACAACACACTATCGCTGAAGGCTCTATTACTCCCCTTTTCTGGTGAGTTTAACCCCCTAGGGGGTGAGTGCTTGTCACCGGGTGGATTTTACAAGTGATCGGTGGAAGGTGCATGTGGAGGATTCTCTCTTAAGATTACCTGCAGATTTTCTGTATTACACCCTGGACTTTCATCACTTCCCTTTACAAGGGATTTCTGTTAAAGGACTCTTTTCTGTTTTAAAATTGTCCATATGTGTTGTTGGCCACAAGTTTCAATTGCTCAACACTAGCGCTGTCTAGTGGAATAATTTAGTCTAAATGTGGATTATTTTATAACACTGTTTTTATGTTTTAACATATATACGTGTATGATTCAAAGCACACCAGTCGTGTGAAAAACTTCACCTCCTTCCCCCTGCCTGTACACTTTTCAGCGCCGTTGTTTTTATTATTTCGCAATAAACCATATTGCATCGTGTATGGGAGTGCGGACATTCTTCGGCCTCATACGCAGACGTTTTAAAAAACGTGCTGTAAAGCTAGTACTGACGCCAAGAAAAAAGGCATTAACAATTTTATCCGCATTTTGCATTGGCGTCAATGTTCGTTTAGCCGCGCTAGCTTTCAGCCTCGTTTCTCTGCCTCTATTTAAAATCAATGTTCCCTATGGCAGCCCATTGATTTGAATAGAAGTTGGATCAAGGTGATCCAACTTGCGGTGCGACTTGTCTGCTGAGAATCTTGAAGGTGAACCCCGCCACAATGTAAAAAAAGTTTTGCGCGAGACGATACCAGACCCTTCAGTCTGGTATGGATCTTAGGGGGAACCCCCACGCCCCAAAAAACAGCGTGGGGGTTCCCCCAAGATTCATACCTGACCCTTATCCGAGCACACAGCCAAGCAGGTAAGAAAGGGGGGGGACGAGCGAGCGCCCGCCCCCTCCTGGACCATACCAGGCAACATGCCCTCAACATGGGGGGGTGGGTGCTTTGGGGAAGGGGGGGCTCTGCGCCACCCCACCCCAAAGCACCTTGTCCCCATGTTAATGAGGACAAGGGCCTCTTCCTGACAACCCTTGCCGATGGTTGTCGGGGTCTGCGGACGAGGGCTTATCGGAATCTGGAAGTCCCCCTTCCCCGGCGCCCAGATTCCAGCCCCCCACCCTATGTGACTTGTCTGCTGAGAATCTTGAAGGGAAACCCCGCCACAATGTAAAAAAAGTTTTGCGTGAGACGATACCAGACCCTTCAGTCTGGTATGGATCTTAGGGGGAACCCCCACGCCCAAAAAAACAGCGTGGGGGTTCCCCCAAGATCCATACCTGACCCTTATCCGAGCACACAGCCAGGTTGGTAAGGAGGGGGGGGACGAGCGAGCGCCCGCCCCTCCTGGACCATACCAGGCCACATGCCCTCAACATGGGGGGGTGCTTTGGGGAAGGGGGGGCTCTGTGCCCCCCCACCCCAAAGCACCTTGTCCCCATGTTAATGAGGACAAGGGCCTCTTCCTGACAACCCTTGCCGATGGTTGTCGGGGTCTGCGGGCGAGGACTTATCGGAATCTGGAAGTCTCCCTTCCCCGGCGCCCAGATCCCAGCCCCCCACCCTATGTTAATGATTATGGGGTACATCGTACCCCTACCCATTCACCTAAAAAAAAAAAAAAAAAGTGTCAAAAATAAAAACACTACACGGTTTTGTAAAGTATTTTATTAAGGCAGCTCCGGCTCTTCTCCCTCTTCTGGCGATGTCTTCTCCCTCTGCCGGTTCTTCTCGCTCCTTTGCTGTGTCTTCTCCCACTGGGCGATGATGTCACAAGGGGCGTGGCCTCCAAATTGTGTCATTGTGTGGCCCCGCCCCATGCCAATATAAGTCATTGCACACAGCAGATCCAGAATTACACCGGGAGATCACATCGAGTCAACATCGGAAGAAGAGCAGTGGGAGAAGACCCAGCAAAAGAGTGAGAAAACCCCGCAAAAGAGCGAGAAGACAGCGCAGAGAGGAGAAGAACCGGAGAGGGGAGAAGGACCAGCGGAGGGAGAAGACGTCGCCAGAAGAGGGAGAACAGCTGCCTTAATAAAATACTTTAAAAACCTGTGTAGTGTGTTTATTTTTGACACTTTTTTTTTTTTTAGGTGAAGGGGTAGGGCTTGTTAAAGGGGCTTCCAGATTCCGATAAGCCCCCGTCCGCAGACCCCGACAACCACCGGCAAGAGTTGGCGGGAGGAGGCCCTTCTCCTCATCAACATGGGGACAAGGTGCTTTGGGGTGGGCGGGCGCAGAGCCCACCCTTCCCCAAAACACCCTTCCCATGTTGAAGGCATGTGGCTTGGTATGGTCCTAGAAGTAAAAATGAAACTGGAGCAGAGAAAGTTCAAGCCTCTACCTCGGCTAGACAGGGCTGTACTGCAGGGCAGAGCGCTGTAGATAGATAGATATAAATGCAAATTCTTTGGCAGGCAAAAAATTCATATACATGTATACTTTTTACCACTTTATTAGGTACACCTGTTCAATTGCTTGGTAACACAAATTGCTAATCAGCCAATCACATGGTAGCAACTTAATGCATTTAGGCATCTAGACATTGTGAAGACGACTTGCTGAAGTTCAAACCAAGCATCAGAATGAAGAAGAAAGGGGTTTTAAGTGACTGTGAAGGTGGCATGGTTGTTGGTCTTTGCCAGATGGGCTGGTCTGGGCATTTCAAAAACTGTTGATCTATTGCGATTTTCATGCACAATAATCTTTAGGGTTTACAGAGAATCGTAGTTTCACAGTTGTGTGAACGAAAATGCCTTGTTGAGGTCAGGGGAGACTAGGCAGACTGGTATGCAGAATACCATCTCTGAATGCACAACACATCAAACCTTGACACAGATGGGCTACAGCAGCAGAAAAGCACACCGGGTGCCACTCCTGTCAGCTAAGAACAGGAAACTGAGGCTACAATTCGCACAGGCTCACCAAAATTGGACAATAGAAGATTGGAAAAACGTTGCCTGGTCTGATGAGTCTCAATTTCAGCTGCGACATTCAGATGGTAGGGTCAGAATTTGGCGTAAACAACATCAAAGCATGGATCCATCCTGCTTTGTATTAACGGTTCAGACTGGTGGTGGTGTAATGTTGTGGGGGATATTTTTTCTTGCCACACTTTGGGCCCCTTAGTACCAATTGAGCATCGTTTAAATGCCACGGCCTACCTGAATATTGTTGCTGACCATGTCCATCCCTTTATGACTACAATGTACACATCTTTTGATGACTACTTCCAGCAGGATAATGCACCATGTCACAAAACTCAAATCATCTCACCACTGGTTTCTTGAACAGGACAATAAGTTCTCTGTACTCCAATGGCCTCCACAGTCACCAGATCTCAATCCAATAGAGCACCTTTGGGATGTGGTGGAATCTGGGATTTGCATCATGGATGTGCAGCCGACAAATCTGCAGCAACTGCGTGATATGTCAATATGGACCAAAATTTCTGAGGAATGTTTCCAACACCTTGTTGAATCTATGCCACAAAGAATTAAGGCAGTTCTGAAGGCAAAAGGGGGTCCAACCCTGTAATAGCAAGGTATACCCAATAAAGTGGCCGATGGGTGTACTTCATCTATGTATATAACTGCTTGCTTAGAGTTGAACTTTAACCACTAGTGGACCGCCCCATTGCAAAAATACTGCAACAGGATCATGTACATGTACGTGATTCCAGCATGTCTGGGAAGGGGTTGCGCGTGTGTGTTGTGCTGCCCCATCTATGCTGTGATTTGTTACAGCACAAGTCGGTCAGCAGGTCCTGCCCAATAATTTATGGCTGGGACCTGCTGATCAGCTTTGGGAATCACAGTGCAGAGCCCTATGTTTACTAACACAGGGCCCTGTAAAAAGAGAGCAAGGATGTGGCTGTTTTTTATTCCCTGCAAAGCAGGGAGAAAAGAAACAGCCACAGCGATTAGTAAAAGTAGCACACATTATGCATTGTTAGGCACACAGGTAACAGCTAGGGGCAATCAAGGGGTTAACGCCTTCCCAGCCAGAGTCATTAGTACAGTGAATAGCATTAGCACTGATCGCTGTATTAATGTCACTGGGGAGGACAGTTAGTCAGTTCCCACCCAGTGTAACTTCGTGGCTGATTGCCCGCCACACTATCACAGTGCCACTATAAGTCGCTAATCACCACCATTACTAGTATAAAAAAATAAATAAAAAATTCCAGCATATACACTATAGTTTGTAGACGCAGGCACTTCGGCAGCGGTGCCCATTCATTTCAATGGGCAGAAGGGGTGGAGGAGTGGTGTATACACCGCTCCTCCACCGCCCCAAAGATGCTGCTTGCAGGACTTTTTCTAACGTATTGCCAGCACAGCACCTCAGTGTGAAAGCACTTGGGCTTTTACTCTGGGGACAGCAGGGGAGGCATTTTTCTGGCGCTATTTTTAGCCCAAAAGTGCCTGAAAGACACCTCAGTGTGAAAGGGGTCTTATTGGGATTTTTTTTTTTAACCAAAGACTTGCAGCAGAATACATTTGGCCTAAATTTATGAATAAATTAGATTTTAATTGGATATGTTTTATAATAATAATAATAATAATAATAATAAAATAATCTGCCTTTATATATATATATATATATATATATATATATATATAGATAGCTTTACATTAATATTACTGCAGGGTGCTTGCTTTCCACTTAACCTTCCGCAAGTGTAATTCCAATTACCCAAGCATGAAGCTATTTGTATTAGCTGTGCCTCTTCAAATGTAACCTACACCACCCCTCTTGGGGAATTAAAAACAGTAATAAAAACAAGTATATGTGGATGGTTACCATGCTAAAAGTCAGTTTCCATAGCAGGAACTCTAAGGCAGTGCCTGTCAACATGGCAACTAGCTGAGGAGTGCATTACCACAGAAATAGCTTACTTCTAATTAATAGGATAAATTACTGTACAGAAATGTGACATAGAAGGTCCTTAAAATTGGCTTCACATATACCCAGTGAAGTGAACAGTCTCTGATTAAAAGAGAGATGAAACAAATCCTTCTACATAAGTTTTACATGTATATCTGCTGTCTTCAGATTTATATATTGTTTAGAAAGTGCAGATCGTGTTCGAATTTTCACTTCCTCATTCAGCAGTAGCAGTGTAGTATTGGATTACACTGGGAGACAGCTGATTGGAGGAAAGGCACACACCCCCCTCCACATAAGCAGAGACTTTCAGAGCTGTCCTTTCAGTAGAGCAGCTTTCTGCTAATTTATATCACCCACCTGACACAAAATTCAGCCTGGTTTTATCATGTGTCGGAGAACTGTTCATGCTGATAACAGAAGACTGGAGCAGGAGAAACACACAGGACATAGTGCTTTGAAGACAGATAAGAAAAACACTACAGATATATGTGCCCAGCTCAAATTTCATGAAATCGGGTTTACATCCATTTTAAAACTAACTATTCAAATAGCCGTGCGGCGTTTACTCTGACTTACAGGAAAGCTTATGATGCAAAAATATCTAATACTTTATTGGAGACTGTGAACTAATCAATGTTCTGCTGAATCCTATGAGTGGTATGCTAAAGTGAGCAAGTCCAGATACACCATATAAATATCCAATACCATTCAAAGTCAGATACAGTAGTACACATCAAGCCCTCAGTTCCTTTTCATGCTTGGTCTTCATTCTTCCCTGTCACCCTAAATAGCAAACACCAAAGCAAATAGGATTTTTTTTATCATACTTACCTGTAAAATCCTTTTCATTGAGTACATCATGGGACAGAGTTAGGCTAATATTCATTACCTGCTGGGTTATACTTCATCTCCAGGTGAATGGACACTGGTAGACCAAAGGTCTTTAGACAGCAAGTGATCCCCTATATAACCCCTCTCATACAGGAAGTACTACAGTTTTTGAAGCAAGCACTGAATCCTCAAAAAGAGGGGAGAGACCTCTGTGTCCCACGATGTACTTAAAGAAAAAGGATTTTACAGGTAAGTATGACGAAAAAAATCCTATTTTCTCTTTTTCATACATCATGGGTCACAGAGTTAGGCTAATATTAAATTACCTGCTGGGATGTCCCAGAGCAATAGCCTTGAGGGGAGGAAGACACCCTGCCAAACAATAGCCATCAGACCATATACGGCAGCCCGTAGTACACTGTGGCCGAAAGCCGAATCCTCGGCTGCTCGAACATCCACTTGATAACATTTTGTGAACGTATGCACTGAAGACCAGGTAGCAGCCTTACAAATCTGAGCTACAAATACCTGATGGCGGAAAGCCCAGGAGTTTCCTACACCCCTGGTAGAATGAGCTCTCATCCTAGAGGGAGGAGCTTTACGTTTCAGACCATAGACCTGAGTGATCAATTGATGGACCCAATTGGCAATGGAAACCTTGGAAGCTGCCTGCCCCTTCTTGGGTCCTTTCGGTAAAACAAAAAAGGAGTCTGATCCTCGGATCTCCGCAGATCTAGACAAATAAACCTTTTTTTTTTTTTTTTAAATCTTTATTTCTCATTTTTTCATAACAAAAATTTATTCCCGCCAGGGGCAGTTCTAGATACAAAATGATTTATAAATTCAAAAATTGCACAGATTTAACCCCTGAAACCCCCCCTCTACCCTCCCCACCCTCCACACCCTCCCCTTCCCCCTTCCCCCCCCCCCTTCCGCAGGACGTAGCTCGCTAGGTGCGGATCATATCCAAGTCGCTCCTATCAATCTGTAGTTCCCTTTCTTATTTTCGATTTATATAAACTCCTTCAGATAGGACCAAGATCTTTTAAATTTAATCCAACCTGACCACTTCCCAGTGTGTTCAGAGTCCTCATCAGGTTCTGTTCCCCGCCGATCTAGACACTCCACATTAAATATATCATTGAGGCCAAGAAACCAATCTCTCACATTGGGACTCGATGGTTTCAGCCAGTTTAAGGCAATCTGCCTCTTGGCCTCGTCCAATATTATAGGGACCAGCGAAGATCTATAACTCTTGACTGTTTCCTGAGTCCCATGAAAGAGGCAAGCCCATGGGTCTTCCTCAATTTCCCTCCCCGTCATATCCTTTATAAATGCCAGAATTCTTTTCCAGAAGGCCTTTATGGTGGGGCATTCCCACCAGATGTGGGCCATTGAGCCCACAGTTGAGCACCCCCTCCAGCAGGTGTTAGCCTTTGTTCCGTCCATTTTATTGACTCTGTCTGGGGTGACGTACCATCTTGCTAAGACTTTATAGTGGATTTCCGTTCTCCTATTATCTAGTGACGTGTAGTGAGCTAAACTCAAAATTTTTTCTACCATATTCCTATTGCACTGTGTCCCCAGTTCCTGCTCCCACCTTTTAACATACGGAGGCCCTACCCCCTCCTGCTCTGCTTCCAAAATTCTATATATTTGGGCAATAACACCACCTGCGTGTTCTTTCGTACAGAGTTGCTCCAATGGCCTGAGCTCCTCCATACCTCTGAGAGGCTTCGGTAGGTTTCCGATGAAATGGGAAAGCTGGAGATACCTCCATCTGTCAATCACCCAGAGTTCTGACTCTCTGCTCAATTCCGTGAAAGTGCGTATTTTACCCTTATCAGTGAAGTCTTTCAATTGAACGGAATCCTCCTTTAGCCAATTCCCCCCCACCTCCCTCCTCCCTGGTTCAAAAAATAAATTATTTTTCATGTGTATCAACGGTGAATTATATGTCCATTTGTGCTGTGTATGTATTTTGTCCCAATATTTAAAAGTGTTTTGCGTTAGTATAGATGTGTTAGTGCTGAGTGCTCTAAACTTTGGAGGATTCCATAGTGACTGTGCTAGGTTATTATTACTTAAAGAGAACTCGATATCCACCCACCGTTTATCCGTCCCTTTCTTACTCCATTCCGTGATCCGTGAGAGCACTACTGCAATATAGTACCTATTTATATCGGGAACTGCTATTCCCCCTTTTTTTTTCCCTCTACTCAGTGTTGAAAAAGCAATACGTGGTTTTTTGTCACCCCAGACAGCTTCGCTGATTAATTTCCTTAAAACCTTCAGATAGTATCTTGGTATAGGGATCGGCAGCAGTTGGAATTTGTACAGGATTTTCGGAGTGATCTTCATTTTGACCGTATTTGCTCGTCCGAACCATGAGAGAGGCCTAGACCGCAGTCTTCTAACCTCTTGCCTAATATCGTCTAACAGTGGTATAAAATTTTTTTGGAATAACCCTTTAATGGTATTGGCCAGCATAACTCCCAGGTACCCAATCTCTCTCTTCCAGGGAAAGGGAAATACTGTAGCTAGGTGGGCTTCTTCCTGCTTGGGTAGACTGATGTTTAAAATTTCGGACTTGGCGGGGTTTATTTTGAAATTGGAGACTTCTCCATATGTTCTGAGGATACGGAGCACGTTGGGGAGTGTTATCCTAGGATTTGAGACAAAGAATAGGACGTCGTCAGCGAACGCCGACAACTTGTGCTCCTCCGTTCCCACCCTTACCCCGCTGCAGTCCGGACTGTTCCGAATGGAGGCCAGGAGCGGTTCCAGGGACAGGACGAACAGGAGGGGGGAGAGCGGGCAGCCCTGCCTAGTACCATTTACCATCTCAAAAGGTTTGGAAATGGCACCGTTCACCCTTACTACTGCTGTTGGGCTACTATATAGGACCCTGATCCAGGAAATAAACCTGGGTCCGAACCCCATGGCTTCTAGGGTGTTCATCAAGAACCCCCAGTCTACCCTGTCGAATGCCTTTTCGGCGTCTATCGACAGGAATAGAGCTGGGGGTCCCCTAAGTCTACAGAATTCCGAGAGCAGGACTGCCCGAACCCCGTTGTCCCTGCACTGTCTTCCCGGGATGAAACCGGACTGGTCCGGGTGCACCAGCTCCGCCATGTAACTCTTTAGCCTATTAGCCATGACCTTGGCGTATAGTTTGACATCCGCGTTTAACAAGGAGATGGGCCGGTAGCTGGAACACAGCCCGGCATCCTTCCCTTCTTTCAGTATCAGAGTTATCGTAGCAGACAATGCCTCGCCTTCCATCTCATACTTAGTGCCCAATTCGTTCCAGTATTGACACAGCCTAGGGGCTAATATATGTTTCATTTTCTCTAAGTAGATGGTAGGGAAACCATCGGGGCCGGGGCTCTTACCCTTCGGGGAATCTCTTAGGGCTGATATAATTTCCTCTTCTTTGATTGATTTGTCCAGGAGATCCCTGTCCTCTATAGGCAACACCTTTAAACCTGCTTCTTTTAAGAAAGCCCTGCTCCTAGCTGCCCGGGCCCTGACTTCCTCCTTCCTTCGCCCTAGTGAGTAGAGGTCAGCGTAAAATTTTCTAAACTCCTCTGCCATACCTCTGCTGGTCGCTATCTCTTTCCCTCCTGAGCTCTTTATTTTATCTATAAAATTCCGCCTCCTTTTTTTCCTTATTAATCTGGCTAAGTGTTTATTTAATTTGTTTGCCCAGAGATATTTATCCCTTGCTATTAAATTGAAGGTTCTCCTGGCATCCTGCTCCATCCTGTCCCTCAGCTCCTCTCTCCTGGCGACCAATAAACGGTAACAGTCCTGGTCCTGCCCCTTTTTATGTGCTTGTTCCAGATTGAATATTGCCTCGATCAATTTTTCCCTTTCTTCCTTCCTTTTCTTTTTCTGACCTGCACCTATGGCTATAAGAGTCCCTCGGATGTAGGCCTTGTGTGCCTCCCATAAAATGGGAGGAGATACTTCTCCCGTATCATTTGTCTTAAAGAAAAAATCCACCTCATTCTGGATCTGCTCTATCACTGCGGGATCCCTGAACAAGTCCTCATTCAGCTTCCACGAGAAAGGACTTGCCGCCACTTCTGGTAGTTTTAGCCTCATCGTAACTGGGGAGTGGTCTGAGAGGGACATTATCTCAATTTTGGTTTCCACAACCCTCTCCAATAAATTGTGGTCTACAAAAATGTAGTCTAGTCTGGAGTACGTCCCGTGCACAGGGGAGAAGAAGGTGAAATCCCTTTCTTTGGCATGCTGCACTCTCCACACATCCATTAACTGGTTGTGGAATAGTTTTCGCCTTATTGCCCTTAGTGACACCTTCCTTATCTCCTGAGCACGGGACGTACTATCCAGGGCAGGGTCTAGGCAAAAATTTAAATCTCCCCCTAAGACCATTTCCCCTTCCCCAAATGTCAGCAACTTCTCCAGTACTTGTCCCAGAAAGTTGGTTGGACTTTTGTTAGGGCAATAGACATTGGCCAACGTAAACGATCTAGGTCCAATTGAACCCTTTAGGAAAATATAACGACCATCGGGGTCTACCAGTCTATCCCTCACCGAAAAATTAGACGCCTTGGAGAGCCCTATGGCGACTCCCCTAGACCCCTTGGTAGGGGAATCCCCATATACCCATTGAGGGATCCTAGAGGAGAACAGCCTGACCCCTGTCTCATGGGTCAGGTGGGTCTCCTGCAGGAAGACTATGTCCCCACGCATGAGACTCAGCTCCCCCATTATTTTGTGTCTTTTCCTTGGTGAGTTTAACCCTTTTACATTGTAGGATATAAATTTAATCTCGGACATAGTCAATTGAGCAACCGTTAACCTCTGTCCTCTGCTCCTCTCGAACCCGTCTTGCTGACTCCTCCACCCTCTTCTGATCCCACCCTCTACCTATACCCCTCCCCCCCCCGACACCACCACCCTCCCCCACCCCCCAATTTCCTCCTCCCCCCTCCCCCCCCTCGGTCCCACCCGCCTCCCCTTCCCTCCCGTCCCCCCCCAACCACCCCGTGGCGCTCATTTCGCCGAAAGCCCGCCCGTATGGAAATTTTCCCATTCCACACTGCATGACTTCTCCTCCAGGGGCTGGCTCCAGACACCGGCCTCCGTCACCCCCTCCCCCGAGAGGGAAGGGGCGAGGGAGGTGGGAACACCAAGCGCCCCCCCCCAAAGATGTATCCCAGCTCCCACCGCCCCCCCTCCCGCCAGGACCATGCGTATGTTCTTCTATCCTTTTTAGCCTCCCATCCCCTCTTTCTCTCGCTTCTCCTCCTACGTTCTGACTATTCACGGCTGTCCGGCAGCTTGCCCGTCCCAGGACTCCCTCCACCTCTCGGTGTCGGCCACTGTCCCAAAGTACGTTGGTCTCGTGACCCTGAGAAACAAACATCCCTTTAATAGTGGAGAGGGGAGGCGGAGAAGGAGGAAGGAGAGAGGGGGGGGCGGGAACAGTAAAAAACAAAAAAAACAAAAAAAAAAAAAAAAAAAAAAAAAAAAACAAAAAGAGAAGGGGTCCCCTCCCCACTCCCCCCCCGCCCGCCTCCCCCTCTCCCCCCACGCCTCCACCCCATTGCCTCCTCTATCTCTGTAACAAGTCAGGGATGGGAATGCCCAGACTGCCACAGAAGTCCTGCATTTCTTCCATGAATCTCATTCTGTATGATCTTCCGTCCTTGGTTACGATCAGGGATGTTGGAAACCCCCAGCTGTATTTTAGGTTTGCCTTCCTGAGTTGGTCGAGTATTGGTCTCATCCGTCTTCTCCTCTCCAGTGTACCAGCTGAAAGGTCCGTGAAGATCTGCAGCTCTCTGTTTTCGAAATTTATTGGGGGGGCCCCCTTTAGTTTTTTCCAGATTATTTCTTTGTCCTCGTATTGATGAAATTTTACAATGACATCCCTGGGGGAATCTTGCTTTATATGGGGGGGCTTCCTTACTCTGTGGACCCTATCGATTCTTAATATTTCGTCTTCTCGCCTGCCCAGCAAAGGGTTGAATATCTTCCTCATCTTCTCTTCCAAGTTTTCGTTGCGTTGTTCCGGGATGGATCTAATACGGAGATTTTGTCGTCGGCTCTGGTTCTCCTGTTCTTCCAGTCTGTACGTCAGCAGGCGGTTTTCGTTTTGTACATTCCTAATTTGTTCTTTTAAATCTGAAATGTCTTTGGCTTGGAGCGCTGAGGCCTCTTCGGCTTCCTCCAGCCTGCGGAGGAGGTGGCCCATGTCGGAGCGGACATTTGAGATTTCTGCTTTAATCACACTTTCTAGTTTATTTTCCAGTTTAGTGAACATTTCACTCATGTCTAATTTACTCGGGGCTAGGGCCATCATTCGCTGCTCTTCGGTCATGTAGCTTGCGGGTACCCCCTCCAGGGCCGACTCTTCATGGGTCTTGTCCCCCTGTCCCCCCTTTTGTTTCTGTTGCTCCTTCTTCTTTGTACCCGTGTGTTTCGCCTCCATTCCTGGGCTCTTTAAACTAGCTTCTTTTAAGTATTTTTGTATGGAGCTAGTATTTAAGCTTTCTCTTGAACTATGGGGTTCTGTTGTTCTTGATGACCGGCCTCGCATTCTTCCGGTCTCGATCCTAATTTGCCTCTGCTGGTGATTGGGTTCTAACAGATGTCGCCGTCGTCCCCCTAGTCGCTTCACTCTTTTGGGATCTCCGTCCCTCTACGGGCCATATGGGAGAGGATCCGCTGTACCGCTGGGATCTATAAACTGTGTTAGGTATCTACAGTGTCTGTGCCGTTTCTTCCTCCTTCCGGGCCACACAATACCTTTACCCCTACCGAGGAGAGAGAATGAGGAAACCAAGAGGGGGACCGGTGGGGGGGAAGAGTTGGTCACCCTCAGGCGTCTCAGCACCTCAGCTCGAATGTCCTCTCTAATTTATATGGCTAGGGGGGTGAAATCAGGGGCTCCCAGTAATCTAGTCCTTTTAAACTTGGGCTGATAGCAGAGGAAACAAACGCCCCAGTTGATCCAGTTATCCTGGTCTCCCAGACTCACTTCAGGTTTTCCCAATTAGACCCGTTCAGTTCATACAGTTCATACCCGCTTGTGTCCACTGTCATTCAGTTATGTCAGGGAAGCTTCTCCTACCTTGCTTCTTCTTGAACAGCCGAGCGACACCCTGGGTTCTTGGATCTGTAGATCTTGCTCTCAGATGCACACGAGTTTAGTGGTCAGCTGCAACTCCGTCCTGTAACCTTTCTGTGGGAGGCTCATGGTTCGCTGGGGCTGTCAGCTGCTCGTCACGCAGAGCTGGGGAAGGGGGATGGTATACCCGTCAGCCCTGCTTATTTCCCGTGGCGGATATATACTACCGCCGTTGCTTCGATAATCCTGGCTGGGGGGGGGGAGCGGTATGAGAGCGGTGTGAGAGGGGAACCGGACGCTCAATCGAATGCCGGCACCTCGCCGTCTCTCATCCCGCACGGCATCTCAGAGCTCCTGGACGCCTCGTCTCCCTCCTCCCGTGGGGCCGGTGCTGGGCCCCTCCCCTGTGCCGACGTCAGACGCACATCACGTGCCGACGTCCGCCGCCAGACAAATAAACCTTGACTGCTCAGACAACGTCCAAAAAATGCAGTCATCTCTCTTCCGCCTTACGAGGCTGAGAGAAAAAAAAAAAAAAAAAAAAGAAGGCAAAATAATGTCCCGATTTAAATGAAAGGCCGACACACTTTTGGCAAAAAGGTTGGAACAGGTCGTAACACGACCCAGTCGTGGTGAAGGATCGAGTATGGTTCCCTGCACAAAAGGGCCACCAACTTCGACACCCTTCTAGCCAAGGTGATGGCCATCACGAAGGCTAGCTTGCGTGACAGTAAGTCTAATGGAATTTCCTTGATAGGTTCAAATGATTGTCTCTGTAACAGACAGCACCAAGTTCAAGTCCCAAGGACACATAGGTGACCTAATGGGGGGGGGGGGGGAAGCAAGCGAGTTGCCCCCTGCATAAAGGTTTGGACCAGTTAATGGGAGGCTAAAAGGCCTTTGAAAGAATACGGATAGGGCCGAAACTTGACCTCTGATTGTACTCAAAGCTAAATTTCCACAGCTGACTATAGAAAAGAGAATTCTCCCAATCACGTATTTCCAAGGATGCCATTTTTTGGCTTCACACCAAGCAATAAAGGCCTTCCAGAGCTTATGATAGATCTTCCTATGGACAGCTTTTCAAGCATTAACTAGGGTAGACACCATTGGTCCCGAGATGCCAAGCTTATTTAACACCCTGGCTTCAATAGCCAAATTTAGAGTCTGTAAATTGGAGTGGAATATAGGACCTTGAGACAGTAGATCGGGGCGACGTGGAAGCGCCCGTGGCAGTCTATTGTCCGTCTCACAATCTCCAGGAACCAGGGCCTTCTAGGCCAGGCTGGTGCCACCAGAATGACTGGAACCCCCTCTCTCCAAATCAAGAAATGTGGAGGGAGAGGGATAGCATAAACCAGGGAGTACTGGCTCCATGGATCTACCAGAGCATCTGCTCTGATTGCCAGAGCATCTCTTGTTTGGGACACAAACTGCTGTAGCTTGTTGAACCTGGATGCCAGTAGGTCGACCTCTGGCCATCCCTAACATTGGCAAATTTCCTGGAACACCCCTGGGTGTAGGGACCATACCCCCAGGCAGATCTGCTGGCGGCTGAGATAATCTGCCTTCCAGTTCTCTACTCCCAGGATATGGGCTGCCGATATAAAATCGGCACATGTCCTTCTGCCCAGGCTGGTACCGCCTTGGTGGTTTATATAGGCCACTGCAGTGGCATTGTCGGACTGAACCCTGATAGGGCAGTCCTGAAGCTCCACTGTCCAGGACCATAGGGCCAGTCAAACTGCCCGTAATTCCAGGACGTTGATGGGCAGGATCTGTTCTGTCCTTGACCATTTCCCCTGAGCTGTGAGCCAGTCTAGGGTCACTCCCCAGCCTGAGAGACTGGCATCTGTAGTCAGTACTCAAGTTACTGGGAGGAAGGATTTTCCCTTTCGCAGGTTCCGATCCTGCAACCACCAGTTTAGGCTTAAGTGTGCCTGAGAAGGTAAGAACAGGGCTTGTCCTCTCCTGTTCAAAGCCAACAAGATGTCTTGTTGTAAAGGCCTGGAATGGAACTGGTCATAGGGCACTGCCTCAAAGGAGCATACCATCCTACCTAGAAGGCTCATACAGAGCCGAATGGAGGGTTGTCTGGTGCCCCTTATCTGACGCACCTGATCCTTCAGAGCACAGATCCTTGCGGGTGGCAAGAATACTTTTGCTTGGAACGTATCTAGGATCAGACCTGAATACTTTAGACTTTGAGTTGGTTTCAAGGCTGACTTTTCGGTATATTCCAGCTTAAGTTTTTCAAATACCGCACTGTGCATGTTATGCTCTGTTCTAGAGCCTGTAATGAGTGATCTGTGAGCGGGAGGTCATCCAGATACCAGAGCACCAGGATTCCTTGGGCCCTTAAAAGACCCAGTACTGGTGCTAGGACCTTTGTGAACACCCGGGGAGCTGTAGCAAGCCCGAAGGGTAGAGCCACAAACAGAAAATTACATTCCTCTACTGAAAATCGCAGGAACCTCTGATGAGGCTGAAAGATATGCGTCTTTTATATCGATGGAGGTTAAAAAGTCTCCCATCTGGAGCGAGGCTACAATTAAGCGGACAGACTCCATTCTAAAAGACTGGATTAGTAGGTACTGTTTAAAGGGATCTTAGGTCCAAAAATGGGCCTTGTGTCCCCGTTTGGTTTTTGAATCGTAAACAGGTTCGCTCTTTTGGATACAGGAACCTGTACAATCACTCCTTGATGCACTAAATGATGTAGTGCCTGAAACAATAAGTCTCTTTTTGGAGGATCTGAGGGAACACTGGATCTTAGAAACCTCTGAGTGGGAACCCCCCGCACCGCCAGCTTGTAACCATGGGATATACAGTGGGGCAAAAAAGTATTTAGTCAGCCACCAATTGTGCAAGTTCTCCCACTTAAAAAGATGAGAGAGGCCTGTAAATTGTCATCATAGGTATACCTCAACTATGAGATACAAAATGTGGAAACAAATCCAGACAATCACATTGTCTGATTTTTGAAAGAATTTATTTGCAAATTATGGTGGAAAATAAGTATTTGGTCAATATCAAAAGTTCATCTCAATACTTTGTTATATATCCTTTGTTGGCAATGACAGAGGTCAAATGTTTTCTGTAAGTCTTCACAAGGTTGTCACACACTGTTGCTGGTATGTTGGCCCATTCCTCCATGCAGATCTCCTCTAGGGCAGTGATGTTTTGGGGCTGTCGCTGGGCAACACGGACTTTCAACTCCCTCCAAAGGTTTTCTATGGGGTTGAGATCTGGAGATTGACTAGGCTACTCCAGGACCTTGAAATGCTTCTTACGAAGCCACTCCGTTGCCCGGGCGGTGTGTTTGGGATCATTGTCATGCTGAAAGAACGGGCCACGTTTCATCTTCAATGCCCTTGCTAATGGTAGGAGGTTTGCACTCAAAATCTCACGATACATGGCCCCATTCATTCTTTCATGTACACAGATCAGTCGTCCTGTTCCCTTTGCAGAGAAAAAGCATGATGTTGCCACCCCCATGCTTCACAGTAGGTATGGTGTTCTTTGGTTGCAACTCAGCATTCTCTCTCCTCCAAACACGACGAGTTGTTTCTACCAAACAGTTCTACTTTGGTTTCATCTGACCATATGATATTCTTCCAATCCTCTTCTGGTTCATCCAAATGCTCTCTAGCAAACCTCAGATGGGCCCGGACATGTACTGGCTTAAGCAGGGGGACACGTCTGGCACTGCAGGATCTGAGACCCTGGCGGCGTATTGTGTTAATGATGGTAGCCTTTGTTACGTTGGTCTCAGCTCTCTGCAGGTCATTCACTAGGTCCCCCCGTGTGGTTCTGGGATTTTTGCTCACCGTTCTTGTGATCATTTTGACCGCACTGGGTGAGATCTTGCGTGGAGCCCCAGATCGAGGGAGATTATCAGTGGTCTTGTATGTCTTCCATTTTCTAATTATTGCTCCCACAGTTGATTTCTTCACACCAAGCTGCTTGCCTATTGCAGATTCAGTCTTCCCAGCCTGGTGCAGGTCTACAATTTTGTTTCTGGTGTCCTTCGACAGCACTTTGGTCTTCACCATAGTGGAGTTTGGAGTGTGACTGTTTGAGGTTGTGGACAGGTGTCTTTTATACTGATAACAAGTTCAAACAGGTGGCAATAATACAGGTAACGAGTGGAGGACAGAAGAGCCTCTTAAAGAAGAAGATACAGGTCTGTGAGAGCCAGAAATCTTGCTTATTTGTAGGTGACCAAATACTTATTTTCCACAATAATTTGCAAAATAAATTCTTTCAAAAATCAGACAATGTGATTTTCTGGATTTGTTTCCACATTTTGTCTCTCATAGTTGAGGTATACCTGTGATGACAATTACATGCCTCTCTCATCTTTTTAAGTGGGAGAACTTGCACAATTGGTGGCTGACTAAATACTTTTTTGCCCCACTGTAGTTGAGGTGATCCACTCGTCTTGAACTATTGTTCTCCAAATGTCCGCAAAGTGCAGCAGCCTTCCCCCCACCCGATAGAGTGGGGGGAGCATCCCCTCAAAAGGAGGGCTTGGTGCTGGGTTTATAAGAGTTTTGGACCCAGTGCCTTTTCTGGCTCTAGCCTTGTGGCTTGCCCCTGGCCCTAGTGCCCTGTTGGCAGTAGAACTGCCTTGGCGCTGAGACATTTGAGGAAGCAGTTCCTGAGGATTTAAACGAGGGACGCCTGGTGCTTTTCTCCACAGGAAGTAGAGAACTCTTCTCTTCGGAAATCTTTTGCTTTTGGACATATTTGTCCAAATGATCACCAAATAAACGTTCCTCCCTGAAAGGGGAAACCTGCAAATAACTTTTTACAAGGAAACTTGGCTGACCAGTTCTTAAGCCACAAAAGTCTGTGCATATGTACAGACAAGAGAGACAAACGAGAAACCTGCTGTATTGAATCCTTTTTAAGGCGTCAACAGCAAAAATACAGCGCTCAAGGAATACCTGTCTTATTTTCAGCCAGATCATCCTGCCGGTTAGGTCTGTCAGGCTGTCTGATCTGATCCTTTACGGATCCTTTACTGCTGCAACAGCTGGCTGAATAACTGAACTGGCCAAAGAATAAGAAGCTTTTAATAATGACTCAAATTTCTTGTCAACAGGGTCTTTCTGTCAGGGCTGGGCTCAGCCCTTCCTTCTCGGAGTTGGCCGCTCAGCTGTCGGCTAATTGCCAGCTCCTACCTCTCCACAGTTACTCAGCTGTTTATAATATCCTGCTCTTCAGTCTTGCCTACTTAAGCCGTCCAGTCCAGAGGAGCTCTGCCTTCGCCACATCACAGAAACTATCTCCTGCGATCCATGCTTTGCTGACATCCCTTCTGGCTCCAGATCCTGCTTGCTGTTCCACTACATTGATCCCTGACTTCTAGCTTGGCTGAATATCTGTTCCAGTTACTGAACTTTGGCTATGTTTTGACCAAGTTTGTTCTCTTTACTTTTATTATTGAACAAGTGTGATTTAACTTTACTTCTGTCTCGGCCTGATTTCATGATTTCTGACACTTTCAAGCCCTGTGTTTTATCTACAGGACAAGTTAAGTTCTTGTTTAAGGAAGAGACGGCTGCATCTACGGCTGGCATGCTCCACTTTTTTTTTTTAAATCAAAAAGACGTTTATTGAGCATCAAGAATAAAAGGATCCATAATTGAGTACCAAATGCAACAGGCACTAAACAGAAGGATATCACATTTGACATGAATTGCAATTAGACATTCAGCATATCTGTACACAATATGTAGAGCATTTCAAAGGGCCAAACACATGTAATAATAGGTCCATCCAAGTGGGTGATTCTACAATACCTTCCAGCATAGACATGTGGAGTACAGCAGATGACAGGTATTATATACAGCAGCATATGAGCCTTAAGGCTGAGAGGCAGCAGTGAGTGCCTGATTTACGCTGAGTATTATGTCACAGCTGTAGACTAGGCCTAGTCTATGCATGTTGACGCATCCTCCAGCCACCTGTCCCATATTTTGTTGTACTTCACTGGGCAACCTCTATGTCAGGGATATGCAATTAGCAGACCTCCAACTGTTGCAAAACTACAAGTCTCATCATGCCTCTGCCTCTGGGTGTCATGCTTGTGGCTGTCAGAGTCTTGCTATGCCTCATGTAGTTCTGCAACAGCTGGAGGTCCGCTAATTGCATATCCCTGCTCTATGTAGATACAGCACCTTTTTATAGGGGAGTGTGGAGTTCACCGCTCCCATCCACTGCTGAATAGTGGGAGGAGTTATTTTAATCCAGGTGCGGGCGATTTGCATTCTGGCCAGAAATAACGTTTCCTGTAGAAATATGTTAAGTTATTTCTCCTCTTCAGGGAGAGAGAGAATGCAGAGTAGGCACTGGCGGGGGCACAGGGTTAGGGGGGAGCCCATGTGGTCGTGAAGAAACCCCAACTACCTGGAACCAGTATTCCTGGACCAAAACAAATGGTAAAATGTACCCTGGGGGTTTCCGCACTTGGGGCATGCCGGACTGTTCCTGTGTTTAAACCTAGATAGACGAGTTGGGGTGAGGTAGGACCTATGCAAGATGTACGTGAGTCTGTCTGATAATTTAGGAGACGCTGTCTTAGAAGTAGTCAATGCGTCCTCCCAATCCTAATCTTCTATCACTCCCAGGTTTGTCTCCCATTTGGTCTTCAGCCGATATGCCTGAGAGAAGGCTGCGGGCAGTATGAGGTGGTTGTAGAAGGAAGATATCAGACCTTTAGGCTCCTGCCTGCGGAACACACTCACAAGGGGCAGCGTCTCAAGTCGGGGGACAGAATCACCAAATTGGGAGTTAGCAGTGTCCACCTAACGAACTTTTCATCCATGGGATATAAAAAAGGGAAAACCTCTTAAAAAGGAGCAGCAAAAAATCCTGTCAGGATGTTCCCAATCAGTATACACCCCCTGTTCCAACAGAGGGTGTAAGGGGAAAGCCTGTGCGGCTTGAAGAGGCCTTAGGGACCCCAAAGAGGACCAGGGGGGCTCAGTAACCTCTGCCACCTTGCAGACACTGGTAAAAAACTGAAGTACTTCCTGTAATGAAGGAGTTGTATAGGGGATCACTTCCGGTCTAAAGACCTTTGGTCTACCAGTGTCCATTCACCTGGAGATGAAGTATAACCCAGCAGGTAATGAATATTAGCCTAATGCCCTGTACACACGATAGGCTTTTCCGATGGAAAATGTGTGATAGGACCTTGTTGTCGGAAATTCCGACCGTGTGTAGGCTCCATCATACATTTTCCATAGGAATTTCTGACACACAAAGTTTGAGAGCTTGCTATAAAATTTTCCAACAACAAAATCCATTGTTGGAAATTCCGATCGTGTGTACACAAATCCGACGCACAAAGTGCCACGCATGCTCAGAATAAATTAAGAGATGAAAGCTATTGGCTACTGCCTCGTTTCTAGTCCCGACGTACGTGTTTTACATCACCACGTTCAGAACGATCAGATGTGTGACCGTGTGTATGCAAGACAAGTTTGAGCCAACATCCGTCGGAAAAAATCAATGGATTTTGTTGTTGGAATGTCCGATCAATGATCAATGTACGACCATGTGTACAGGGCATAGCTGTGTCCCATGATGTAAAAAAAATATATATCTCTCCCAATCCCTAGACCTCAAGGTCTTTATCACACATAAACGTACTTGCATGAAGCCAACTGATCAATGCAGAAAGAATTCACAATAATGTAAGGAGGACTAATAATTATTCTTTAGTTCAGGTTTCTGGAAAAATAAACCATTTATTGGGACAGGCTAGAACAATAAGCAGCTTTGATTATCAGGTCCTGTGAGCTTTAAGGCTTTTCCAAATCTTTTACATAAGCAATTATGAGGTCACTTTCTTGTATGTAACCCGTAAATGAGGAGCCATGGCCTGTGTGCTGGTTGTCATGGAGACTGTCTGTTCGAGTTTTCCTTCAGGGGTCAGACGGAAGGTACGGGAAATCTGGAAAAAAGGAAAATATCATTAGTGAAATAGTAATAGCAAACATTATCACCTACAAACAAGTAAAAAAATGTCTACTTTTTGTGACCCTGCATGACCACAAGTGAGCGTGTCTTAGCAATATGAAATGCAACCAAGCAATCTGTTAAACAAAATTCTGATAGTTTTGTTTTTCCTTGAGAGAGCAGACACTCACATGAAGAGTGTATTGACACATGATAAATGCTACGGAAATGCTAAGTGAAATGTTCATGCCTATTACGCAACAATATAAGCATTTGTTATTGCTGCATTATCCAGATCAGCCATTTTCAACCAGGTTTCTATAGAACCCTAGGGTTCCTCCAGAGATTGCTAAAGGTTCCATGCGCTATGGCTAATTGACCTCCCAATTTATGATGCCTGCATAGTTGCAGGACCAATGCCACTTGGCAAAGCGAACATCATGACACAGATTATCTTTTTTCTGCCATTTACACCCAATGAATTGGTTTTAGTAAGGGTCCCCGAGACAAACATTTAGGGGATCTACTGGTTTAAAAAATATTGAGAAAGACTTTAAGACTATAACAAAACTGAAACAGTTTTAAAAAGGTTACTTTTTAGTTCTGAACACATACATACACAATATATATAACCTTTAAAATAATATACAGATTGTTGATTAATCGAACAATTTTTTAATGAAAATTTATAAACATGCGCTTTTGTGACCCATATATTCTCGGCCACGAAACAGGCGATTGCAAAAGCGTGGAAGACACCGATTCTCAACTTCGACAGTGAAAAGTCAGGTACATGGTACTCTAGTGAATGAGAAATTGACAGTGATCCTAACTAATAGCCACAATAAATTTCTACGTACCTGGCAGCCCTGGTTAGATTACTACCCATCAACACAACCGCCTACACACTTCCTGGAACTGTAATCTATAAACGCGTATTAAATATCTCTGTAGCATGCCTCCAGGATCTTCCTTATCTGTTCATCTCTCTCCTGGTCCCCTCTGCCTCGGAATTGGCATTTTGCCCACAAGCAAGAGCCGTACCTCTTATTGGTTCCATGGGATGATTACATTGTCTTCAGTTTCTATGGTTCCCAGCTGAAGGGCCACCTCTTTGGACATGAAGTGTATCGCAATCTCAGGCATGGCTCTGCTATTTGACCACCTTACAATTTAAAGTTACCTGGTTATTTTTACATCATTGTTTAATGTTCAATATTTGCGGAGAGAAACTCCTTTTGAACCTGTTATCATATAATCTTCTTGCACTATGTCAGGGTTTATGTTTCTTATCGTTTCTAATAAAATTCAAAGAAGATTTATAAACCCTGACAGAAGTGCACTTTTCCTACTCCGGTAGAATATTGGGTTCTTACCTGCTGCACTTGAGGCTCCTTTGCAAAACTCATTCTGCTGAGCGAGTGTGAGGTCAGAGTGAGCTGTTCCCCCTGTACTTCCCCCTCTTCCACCTCCACAACACCTAAAGCAGAAACACAACAAAAAAGGTGACAAAATCTGTATTGGCTCTATAGCCACTGGAGCATTTGCATTTTGCAGAGCACACAAAAAAAATTAACATGGAATAATTTCTTGAAGCTATGCCAATTTCAAATAAACGAACAAGTTACAATAATCCTGAGCAGCAAGGAAACTGTACATTAAGATATCACCAAAGCCTGCTTTTAGATGGACTGAAAAGCCATCATCTTCCTGAAAATTTTAATAATCTGGGAGGTTAGGAGTTTAAGGATAAGTTCACCTTTTGGAACATGTAACATATTCCAACAGCTGCAGCCTACCCTCCCTGTGACAGTGCATGGGGGATCCTCTACCTGCAGTCACAATGTGAAACACACGTCATTCATTCACAGTTTCCTGTTAATATATTAAGTACAACTGCAGGCCTTGTCTGGGGAAATCTGGCATTGCACCCCAGGCTCCTTAGGGGGAAAAAAAAATAAAAAAAAATAAAAAAAAGCACATTTTTTTTCCTGCAAACATATTTGCATTTAATATATTTTTTCCCAAAAGTTGGACTTATCCTTTAAAAGTATGGCTTCGGACAAGAGTTAGTTGTCTAGGATTGGGTTTTTATGCGTATTTTTGCAGTGAAAAACCATATGCACTAAAAGCAATATATAGCTACCACAGCTAATACTGGCAGTACATGAAGTATATAATATAGTTATAGGTGGCAAAGGATATGACAGCGAAATACAATGGACTTTAAATAGTGGGAGATTCGACTTTAAAGAGAGATTATATTATATTTATGTTTTATAGTTCACACTGCCTTGTGCGAACCGCTGTGGGTAATTGTTAATGACACCCCTAATTTAGTTCACAGGTCGCAGTGCGAACTGTGAACTCACACAGGAATTGGATCGCATTAGTTGAGTACATCCATGCGATCCGATTCTAGTGCGGGGGAAAAAAAAGTCCCTGTACTATTTTCTGTGCGAATCCGATGAGAGTTCAGCCATACAACTGTATACTGAACTCGCATTGCTCAAAGATCGCATGTGATCGGGACCTGCGGTGCAGGTGCGAATCACATGCGATCTCTGAGATCGTGTTAGTGTGAACCCAGGCTTAGTCAATCCTAATTTAGGCTTGGGCCTAAATTTATAGTACATGTATATAATTGTGAGAGATGGAAGATCTGTCACTGTCTGAAGAGGCAGTTAATGAATAGTTCAGCAGTGAGCCCATGTTCACACTGCTGCAGGATTGAAATCGTGTAAGTTCAGCTGAACTCGCACGATTTCATACCCGCATGTCAGTCCGACTTCGGGGGCACAGATATCTATTGAAAATCGCACCCGAAGTCGCCAAAAGTAGTACAGAAACTACTTTTGGGAATCGGTGCGGCGACGCAAAGTTGGCATCGCACAGATTCGGACGGTGCTAAAATAAAAGTGGGTAAAAAAAACAAACAAAAAAACACAAGTTGGCGAATAGTCCATGTAGCGCTATACCTAAAATTAAAAAAAAAAAAATTAACAATAGGGCAAATAAGGGGCGAGTTCACCTAAAACAGATATCTCAACTTTTGGTAGCTGCTGGAGAGTTAGCCCTCCTGACAGTTTTGTTTATTTCTTAGGGTATTTAAAATGTGAGGTCTTTGTCCTTCAGTTCCTGGGCTTTGGCCAGTAAGAGGAAGTCCCACCCTTCCTGCTGCATTTTATCTTAAATTTATACTATAGAAAATGCAACAGAAAATACAGATTCTTTATCACTTTATCATGCTCTAGTGAAACTACCAAAAGGTTTAACTATGCATTAAAGCCCATTAAAGAAAAAAACAAAAAAAAAAACAAAAAAAAAAAACACACACATGTACTCCAACTTCACAATTTATAATAAAAGCTGAACTCCAGGAAGCCTAAAAATTCTCCCTTGCAGTGGGCCTGCACCTACACTTGTAGCGTTAACTGCACATTTCTGTCTAGGGGACTTTATAAAGCACTTATCAAATCCTCCACTCCTGCTGGCTCCTCAAAACTACTAGAACAATCCTTGCATGCTCTTATCCCATATGCTCCAGCAGTCTAAGGTTCTTTGACATTATAAAGACCAATGCAGGGACCATAGCCCTGCAAAGGATGTGAGGACGCTAAGGAACAGTCCACCGCTGGAGAACTGGGGAGCGCACGCTGTGGGGGAAGCGAAAATTAGGTATGTAAAACTGCTTTTAAAAAGCAGTAGTAAACTCAGCCATTCAATTCCTGAAATTCAATACAGCCAGGACTCAAATGTGTTTTACACCATTCTGCCTTATCGATTATCTCCCACGGTTTATGCTTACTTTTTACAGCAGTTTTTTTTTCTATGCTCCTCATCCAAAGCCGGCATCACGTTTACTGTTCTTTTCCGGCATCGATCCTGTATGAAACTTCAGCCCTTTCTTGTAGTAAGGGCCAGAATCTGGCGCGTTTCAGGAAGGTGTGTATTGTGCCATACTCTTGTGGGATTGCAATGCAGTGGATTACATAGGCACGGCATCCTCCGGAATATACAGACAGCACACAGAGCATGCCGTGAATCGCCTCAAATGTGCGCATGCGCCGGTGACATCATGAAGTTGCACCTGGCTCGTTTTCTACAGAATGGCAAAGCTTGTTCACAAACACAGCACCATATATATGGTTTATAAATGATTTTAAAGGACGATAATGGTAGTAAACTCAACATTCTGACTAAGTCCCCTATACAAAAGAAATGAGAAGTTAACAAGCTTGCTTCCAGGAGTTAGGCTTTAATAACTACCCAATTAAAATGAAGAATAGCAATAAACATGTGAAAGCACTACATTGTAGCAGTACCTATGTTCTGGGCACATACAAATGCCACCTGGTTGGTTCCCGGCTTCACACGGATGAATCCACACTCTCTGTGCAGTGGCTTCCCAGTTTCAGGGTTGGAGGCACAAAACCTGCATAACAACATTACCCATACATATATTATTTCTCATCACATGCCTTCTAAATGCTCTCTGCATGTAATAAATACAACTGTTCCTTCTTTATAACTTGCATCTACCATTCTGGAGTCAAATTCAACACTATACCTCCATCATGGGATCTATATCCATACAGTGATTTATTTGGAAGAATTTGGGACACGTATTAAATCTTGAAGAAAGAATGGTGTTGTAATGAGTACTGAGATTATTGGTTATATTACAGAAACATACACTGTGTAAATACAGTCTGTTGTCGATGCACAAAACCCTAATATGAGGCAAATGTATAATCTGGAATGATGGGAGGTTGAAACACCACTTCTGGCAGTTGTCCCATATATACATATGTCATGGTGGAGCAGCAGCTTTCACCAGCCACAACATGCAAGTGAAAAAGAGCGCGACTGAGGGCTAGTTTACACTTGCTTCAAAACATGGCATCGTACACGCTTTGGTAAAGCTCTCTGAACGCTAGTCAAAAGCCCCTGTCACTAAATAAAATGGTTAGCTTACAGTCCTGTGTACATCTTGCTTTTGCTTGGTGCTTCGATGAGACTTCAAGCGAGCTTTGTCATAGACTTCTATGGAGGCTCTGAAGCACCACTGAAGCTACATGGGGTATAATTTTTGAAGCAAAGCCAAAGCAAAGCAAAAGCAGGTGTAAACAGGACTGTAAGCTAACCCTTTTATTTAGCGACAGAGTTCAGAGAGCTTTAACAAAGCCTGTCCGAAGCCTTGTTTGAAAGCAAGTGTAAACTAGCCATTCCATGTGTGTTGAAGCTGAAGCAAGTGTAAACGAGCTCTTATGCCGCGTACACACGGTCAAGCTCCGTCGGCATTTCCAACGGAAAAATTTAGAGCATGTTCTCTATCTAAGTCCGTCGGAAATGCCGACAGAAAAAGTCAGATGGAGCATACATACGGTCGGATTATCCGACCAAAAGCTCCCATCTGACTTTTTCCGTCAGAAATTCCGACCGTGTGTATGCGGCATTACAGTCCTGTTTACACCTGCTTTTGCTTGGTGCTTCGGTGAGGCTTTGGCGGAGCTTCAATAAGGCTTCAAGCGAGCTTTGCCACAGACTTCTATGGGGGCTTTGAAGACACTCAGAAGCACCACAAAAGCGCCATGGGGTATCATTAAGCGAAGCCAAAGCAAAGCAAAAGCAGGGGTAAACAGGATTGTAAGCTAACCATTTTATTTAGTGACAGGAGCTTTGACTGGTGTTCAGAGAACTTGTCCAAAGCCTTGTTGAAGCCGAAGTGTAAATGTGCCCCTAGTGGTATTACTGAGATATACTTGTGAAAAGACACCTTGTATGTCAAAAATGCTTAGAATGATAGCACCATTATGACAGTTTTGGGCTCTGGCACTGGAGCAGTGTGGAAACAATGATGTGAACAGTCACACAGAACTTTATCTATGTATGCTGGAATGAGCTATCTGTAGAATGAGTTTAGAGTTTCATTCCTTTTTTGCGATCTACCTGTGTAAGTTATACTAATATCAATATAAGACCTGCATGTCCACACAAGAGCTGGTCATACACCATTAAGAGTTTTTATGGTTAGCTTACTGACTAAACAGCATGAATTGATAAATCTCCTACTGTGGTTTTTGTATTCTGACAGCCGGCACCGGTGGTTGTCAGAATACCCTCCCAGCAGCTGTATTGAACTAGAGTCAGACAAATTTTCTGTTCGGCTCCTTCAATCTTTCAATTGAAGAATGTCAGGCAGGAGTGTGACAACAGGGCCACCAATGGAGTGAATTTCAGTCGGTTCATCAGGAACCAGCTGAAATTTGCATATCATATGAAGAATAATGACTGTATAAAATCAGGGATAATTATTTTTGATCATTAGCAAAGAGCAAATCAATCTTTCGTCTACAGGCTACTCACGTGAAATTCAGCATAGGCTGGCCAACGTGTGATATGACAGCTTTCTCCATGTAGCGAAATGATGGTATAGAGGGAAACTCACCCTCCCCAAGGGGATCGGACACCCAGGTCCCCAGCATCCATGCCAAAGGGGCCACCACAGGGTTCAAAGGTGGTGCATCTGTAATTCACACAAAATATAATGTTATCAGTCACGGTGGATAGGAAAGGAGCCAATAATAGTTTTTTTTAACTAGAGGCATATATTCTGAAGTTTTAGTTTAGGGGAAGCAGGCAAGTAAAAAAAATTATAAGAATTTTGGTGCACAAGTTCCACTGAGTGCTGTAATGACGATTGGTGCTGCTGATCAAATTCTTCAAAAGAGATTAATCACACACATAAAAAAAAGCCTCTTCTGTGCTCTGCAATATCACTGCTGTTTTTTTTTTAGGTCTGCGATTAATAAAAGCCTCTAAACTGAGCTTGTGATATACTGGTGATGCTTCTGCAGGTATAGGACCTGGAGAGGTTGTTGAGAGGGAGAATTAACCCTTTCCAGTCCAGGCCAATTCTGACATTCTCCTTCTACATGTAAAAATCTTAATTTTTTTAAGCAGGCCCTGAGAATAAAATGGTGGATGTTGCATATTTGTGTCGCACGATATTTGCGCAGCAGTTTTTTAAATGTTTTGGAATAAATACACTTTAAAAGGTTTTTAATGTGCAAAAACACAAAATACCCAATTTTTTTGGTAAAATATTAAAAGGATGATGTTTCGCTGGGTAAATAGATACCAAACATGTCAGGATTTAAAACTGCATACACCCATGGAACAGCGCCAAACTAAGTTACCTAAAAAACTCTAGGCAATGCTTTAAAAGCAATTATAGGTTACCAGTTTAGACTTATGTCGCGTACACACGACCGGCTTTGCCGTTGGAATAAAAACTCAGACGGTTTCTCCGACGGAATTCTGCTCAAGCGGTCTGGCCTACACACAATCTCACCAAAGTCCGACCGTCCAGAACGAGGTGACGTACAAAACGTACGACGGGACTAGAAAATGTAAGTTCAATAGCTAATAGCTTCCGTCTCGTACTTGCTTCAGAGCATGCATCGTTTTTTGGTCCGTCAGAACAGCATACAGACGAGCAGTTTTCCTGATAGGAATTGGTTCCGTCGGAAATATTTAGAATGTGTTCCATTTCTAGGTCCGTCAGAATACATGATCAGAATAGACGATGAAAAGCTTCCGTCAGACTTTTTCTGTCGGACATTCCGCTTGTGTGTACGCGACTTTAGACTTACACAGGAGGTCTGGAGCTAAAATTATTGCTCTTGCATTTGTGGCAATATCTCACATGTGGTGAGATCGCCCTTTACATATGCTTGCAAAACCGACGCATATGTTCACCTTTGCGCATGAGCACGGGGGGGACCGGGACAGTTTACAATTTTTTTTTATTTAAACACTACCTTTTTTGATCAACTGTATTGCTATCACAAGGGATGAACAACATCCCCTGTGATAGCATGGGCTGTGAAATGTCCTCTTTATGGAGAGATCTCTTGTCTATCTTTCCTGTGGCCTCCAAAGCATCAGGTTAAAGCAGAACTCCGGGCAAAAACTTTTTTTCCCATGTTCTCGTTGGTGATCTCCTACCTTGACCAACTGTCAGCCATGTTCTTCTGAGCTTTATAGTTCCTCTGCAATAGTCTGCTGACCTTGCTGAAAAAACTGTTATTGCCTGGTGATTTCCTGTTTGTAAGACCGCTGGGTGCTATCCCTCCAGTAACCTCAGCCAGTGGTCTGACATGCCCCCTTGTAGTCCTCTGAAAGCGAGCAGGGATTTCCATTTCCGCTTGGCTCGCTGTAGTGGGCAGAGGGGTCTCTCAGCCCCTGGTCTGTGCTGCCCATAGAGGTGGTGTCGTCCTCCTCTGCTTCCTCCACCTCCTCCCTGCCAGCACCTCCGCCACCACCCGCCCGCCATCTGTCTCTAGTGTGAGGAGAGATGTGTGTGTGTGTGTATGTGTGTGTATATATATATATATATATATATATATATATATATATATATATATATATATATATATATATATATATATATATATATATATATATATATATATATATATATATATATATATTAAAATGCTTTGTATTTATTAGGCTGTAACCTATCATACCATGTGTTATGTATGGCTTGCTGGCTGCAGAATGTGGGGTGTGATTTATGTTGAAGTGGGGGAGTTCACATTTACATGTACAAGTGTACCTCCCACATTCACTCCCATCCCAAGGATTCATGGGAAATGTAGGCTGAATACAGTTAGAGAGAAGAGGATATGATGTAAACCCTGTTCTAAGAGATCCTCTCTGCCAGAAAAGATGCATTTTTTGAATCACAGAGCTGACTTCCTGAGTTCTGCTTTAAACAGAGATCGGTTTGATGTGATGCTTTGACAAGCCTGTTTACATGAGACCAAAATTGGAAGCAATGAAATCCTCAGCGTTTTCTGATGTCACACAGTGGGAGGAACATCAACTCCTTTCACTGTGTACCAGTAACTGGATGTCGCCAGTCACGTACTTACTTGGCTCCCTGATTGGAGGAAAGAGACTGATAAAAAGGTGGCGGCGGGAGGGGGATCCCCTTCTACCACCTGTAAAAGCAATCCAGTGGCTGTATATTAATCCAGTGGCTGTAAATTAACTGATTACTTTTACTTAAAAAAAATATATATATACGATACCGAGATCATAACTGTATCTGCAGTCATGATGCCAGTATAATCCACTTCAAACTTGCCGCCTTTTATAAACAGTGAAGGGACAGGAACTGGTTAAAGGACAACTATAATAATAAAAGAACAGTTATCTTTTTTGAAATGCACACATGGATCACATCCTACACAAACATTGTGTTTATTTTTCATCTAGTTATACATGGAGGGCACTCAACTACCCCCATGGTGTTGTATGAACACCAACTGCTGAGACAAGTGCAATGTAAGTCAAGTCTTCCGAACTTGCCAACTTTCAGGTATTTATATGTCAGAGGAGGCAAAAAGATATGAGAACGTGAAAGAAAGAAAAAAAAAAAAAAAACTACCTACCTGAGGCTGCGACCTACACACCCTTAACCTGAAAATTTCCACATCCTCAAAACTCACAATGTTGGCAACTATAAATTCATATACCTTTACTTCCACTCAAAGCATACTGTGGAAGAGATGTTCTAAAACTGGAGCACTCAGTATCGGGTGCAGCTGTGCACGGTAGCCAATCAGCTTCTAATTTTCAGATTGTTCAATTAAAAGTGGTTGTTAGGCCAATTGTCATAATAAATTCTGTACCCCACTGTATGTGCTTTGTAAAAATCCACCAATACCTTATTTTATAGCGCCGGTCACATGAACGGCCGCCTCTCCCCTCTTCAGGTCTGACAGCAAAGTGGGCGGAGCCAAGAAACCCCCACTGACATCGGCCGGGAGGAGGAGAGAAAGAGAGATGGCCAGTCACATGACCGCCGAGCGGTGCTATAAAATAAGGTATTTATCAGCAGATTATTTACAAAAACACATACTACAATCCTCTCTGTTATAGTAAATGTTGTGCCCCACTGTAACAAAACAAACTTATGATACCAGCAGGAAGGATGACAGGCAGGGGAGGACGACACAGGAGAGCAGGGCTGCGGATGACAGAGGCATGTAAACTCACCACGGTGTCAGGGCTCAGCAGCCATGATAAACTGTGGTCAGTTTACAGGGGGAAGGGCAGAAAGTGGCAGGATCAGTCAGGTATTTCAGGTGATACAGGGGGGAAAAAAAAAGCACAAGAACTGCTTTAAGAGAACAGGATCTATTTTTTTTTAGGGTAAAAAACGCTTTAAGCTTCGATAATAAAACCTGGAAGCTGATTGGTTTCTTTGCAGAGCTGCACCAGATTTTGCACTCTCCAGTTTTAGTAAATAACCCCCACTGTCTGTATCGTTGCATTAAAAAAATAAATATGTAGATTTACAATATACATTTAACCACTTCCGGACCGCCCACTGTATATATACGTCATTTTTTTGAAGATGGATATCTCGGTAATGGCAGCAGCTGCTGCCACAACCGAGGTATGCATCTTTTCAGCGTGCGGTACCGTACACGATAATGGTGGTCTCTGCGGCGGGTTCCCCGCGAGATCACCGTTATCGGCGGCGGGAGAGGTGCCACCCCCCCTCCCGTCGCTCTCCCGCACCCTCCGCCGCTTACCGGAGCCGTCGGTAGCGGCGGAGGCGATCGGGTCCTTTCCCTGCTTAGGTATGGAGACGAGTGAGGCCAAGATGGCGCCCACCCGTCTCCATACCATGTGACGGCCGGAGCGATGTCATTACGACGGCTCCGCCCACTTCTCTTAAAAAGGCACAATTTTTTTTGTGTCATTTTTTTAAACGACTTTTTTTTTTTTTTTTTGCATTTTAGTCTAAATATGAGATCTGAGGACTTTTTGACCCCAGATCTCATATTTAAGAGGACCTGTCATGCTTTTTTCTATTACCAGGGATGTTTACATTCCTTGTAATAGGAATAAAAGTGATCCAAATTTTTTTTTTTTAAAAACAGTGAAAAAATAAATAAAATAAAATAAAAAAAAAAAAAAAAAAAAGCGCCCTGTCCCGACGAGCTCGCGCGCAGAAGCGAACGCATATGAAAACGGTGGTCAAACCACACATGTGAGGTATCGCCGCGACCGGTAGAGTGAGAGCAATAATTCTAGCCCTAGACCTCCTCTGTAACGCAAAACATGCAATCTGTAGAATTTTTTAAACGTCGCCTATGGAGATTAAGGGTAAAAGTTTGACGCTATTCCACGAGCGGGCGCAATTTTGAAGCGTGACATGTTGGGTATCAATTTACTTGATGTAACATTATATTTCACAATATAAAAAAAAAAATTGGGTTAACTTTACTGTTGTCTTATGTTTTTTTCCAAAAAAGTGAATTTTTTCCAAAAAAAGTGCGCTTAGAAGACCGCTGCGCAAATATGGTGCAAAAAAAAGTATTGCAATGACCGCTATTATATTCTCTAGGATGTTAGAAAAAAAACAATATATAATGTTTGGGGGTTCTAAGTAATTTTCTAGCAAAAAAACCTGTTTTAAACTTGTAAACACCTAAAATCCAAAACGAGGCTGGTCTTAAAGTGGTTAAATTGTATCTCACAAGAGTGAGTACTCCCCCTCACATTTTTGTAAATAATTTTATCTTTTCATTGACAACACGGAAGAAATGACACTTTGCTACAATGTAAAGTAGTGAGTGTACAGCTTGTATAACAGTGTAAATGTGCTGTCCCCTCAATAACTCAACACACAGCCATCAATGTCTAAACCACTGGCAACAAAAGTGAGTACACCTCCAAGTGAAAATGTCCAAATTGGCCCAATTAGCCATTTTCTCTCCCTGGTGTCATGTAACTCATTAGTGTTGTAGGGTCTCAGGTGTGAATTGGGAGCAGGTGTGTTAAATTTGGCGTTATCACTCTCACTCATACTGGTCACTGGAAGTTCAACATGGCACCTCATGGCAAAGAACTCTGAGGATCTGAAAAAGGGAATTGTTGCTCTACATAAAGATGGCCTAGGCTATAAGAAGATTGCCAAGACCCTGAAACTGAGCTGCAGCATGGTGGCCAAGACCATACAACAGTTTAACAGGACAGGTTCCACTCAGAACAGGCCTCGCCATGGTCGACCAAAGAAGTTGAGTGCACGTGCTCAGCGTCATATCCAGAGGATGTCTTTGGGTGCTGGCAGCATTTCTGCAGAGGTTCAAGGGATGGGGGTCAGTCTGTCAGTGCTCAGACCATACGCCGGACACTGCATCAAATTGGGCTGCATAGATGTCATGCCCAAGAGGGTTAAGGTAGTGTTGGAAAATAATGGTGGCCACACAAAATATTGACACTTTGGGCCCAATTTGGACATTTTCACTTAGGGGTGTACTCACTTTTGTTGCCAGTGGTTTAGACATTAATGGCTGTGCGTTGAGTTATTTTGCGGGGACAGCAAATTTACACTGTTATACAAACTGTACACTCACTACTTTACATTGTAGTAAAGTGTCATTTCTTCAGTGTTGTCATGTGGGGTGTACTCACTTTTGTGAGAGATCATTATACACACATACAGTTGTGCTCATAAGTTTACATACCCTGGCAGAATTTATGATTTCTTGGCCATTTTTCAGAGAATATAAATGATAACACAAAAACGTTTCTTTCACTCATGGTTAGTGTTTGGCTGAAGCCAATTATTATCAATCAACTGTGTTTACTCTTTAAGTCATAAATCACAACAGAAACTACCCAAATGACCCTGATCCAAAAAGTTTACATACCCTGGTGATTTTGGCCTGATAACATGCACACAAGTTGACACAAAGGGGTTTGAATGGCTATTATTAAAGGTAACCATCCTCACCTGTGATCTGTTTGCTTGTAATTAGTGTGTGTGTGTAAAAGGTCAATGAGTTTCTGGATTCCTGACAGACCCTTGCATCTTTCATCCAGTGCTGCACTGACGTTTCTGGATTCTGAGTCATGGAGAAAGCAAAAGAATGGTCAAAGGATCTGCGGGAAAAGGTAGTTGAACTGTATAAAAAAGGAAAGAGATATAAAAAGATATCCAAGGAATTGAAAATGCCAATCAGCAGTGTTCAAACTCTAATCAAGAAGTGAAAAATTAGAGGTTCTGTTGAAACCAAATCAGGGTCAGGTAGACCAAACTAAATTTTCAGCCACAACTGCCAGGAAAATTGTTCAGAATGCAAAGAAAAACCCACAAATAACTTCAGGGGAAATACGGGACTCTCTGAAAACATGTGGTGTGGCTGTTTCAAGATGCACAATAAGGAGGCACTTGAAGAAAGATGGGCTGCATGGTCGAGGCGCCAGAAGAAAGCCATTACTATGCAAATGCCACAAAAGTATCCCGCTTACAATACCCAAAACAGCACAGAGACAAGCCTCAAACCTTCTGGCACAAAGTCTTTTGGAGCGATGAGACCAAAATTTACCTTTTTGGCCACAACCGTAAATGCTACATTTGGAGAGGAAACAAGGCCTATGACTTAAGGTACACCATTTCCACTGTGAAACACGGAGGTGGATCACTGATATTTTGGGGATGTGTGAGCTACAGAAAAGGCACAGGAAATTTCGTCAACATTGATGGCAAGATGAATGCAGTACGTTATCAAAAAAAATACTGGAGGAACATTTGCATTCAGCCAGGAAGTTGCACATGGGACGTACTTGGACATTCCAACATGACAATGATCCAAAACACGAGGCCAAGTCAACCTGTCATTGGCTACAGCAGAATAAAGTGAAAGTTCTGAAGTGGCCACTTCAATCTCCTGACCTCAATATCATTGAGCCACTCTGGAGGAGATCTCAAATGTGCAGTTCAAGCAAGACAGCCCAATAATTTACAGGAACTGGAGGCTTTTTGCCAAGAGAAATGGACAGCTTTAACATCTGAGAAGATAAAGACCCTCATCCACAAATACCACCAAAGACTTCAAGCTGTCATTGATGTTAAAAGGGGGCAATACACGATATTAAGATCTGGGGTATGTAAACTTTTGATCAGGGTCATTTGGGTAGTTTTTGTTATGATTTAAAAAGGTTAAACACAGTTGATCAATAATAAATGGCTTCAGGTAAACACTAACCATGAGTAAAAGAAAAGTTTTTGTGTTATCATTCATATTCTCTGAAAAATGGCCAAGAAATCATAAATTCTGCCAGGGTATGTAAACTTATGAGCACAAATTATAAATATATATATATATATATATATATATATATATATATATATATTATATATATATATATATTTTGATTTTTAAATCTCCAGCTAACATTTTAAAGTACAGGTTTGAAACAGAATACATACTCAAATACTTTAAGGGCCCATTTACATAAATGCATCACGTGTTACAGTACTGCAGTGCGATTCAGAATGACAACCCAATGCTACCCCACAATGCAACAATCGTACCTTGCAGCACACAGTAGTGCATTGTATTTCAAAAAGGGGTCGCACCCAGTTTTAGGCACGTTAGTGCTTTGGCAGCTCATTCATTTTAAACAAACTGCCTTATTGCAATGCGAGTTAATACACCACAAACAAGTGAACAGTCCATCATACAGGAGACACTGACTAAACAAAAGTAATTTTAGAGTCATGAGTATAGAAAATCTTTAGCCCTGGAACTACAAGACCAAGCATGGCTAGCTTCTAAAATGCACCAGTAAAAACACTACTGACAAATCTTTTCTTTGCATCTTGAATGCTCATATGAAATATTTGCCAGTAAAGAGGTTATAGAAATCTGTACACAGCTACACTAATGTTATACTAAAACTTTAAAACTGTGGTTTGAATTAGCCGATAAAAACAAACCAGTATGCATACAATTAGTCAGGCATATTGTGCAGAGAGATATTCTCCACTGTATTCCAATGTATCCTAATGACTAATCATTGCAGTATTTCACCTGTGCTAGGCTCCAGGGCCATTTCTCTTCCTTGTTCTTCTAGGATGTGACATCACACAGAAGCAGTGCACTCTGGGTCATGTAGCTTCAGGTTACACTTCCTAAGGGCTGTAAATGATTACTCTAATGTTGTGATGACAGAGAACACTACATGAAATTCTGAAGTTATCATGATTTGATGCGAAAATAACCAGCTCTCTATAAATAGAACGCCCTCCATACTCTAAATATGCCTAATATTTTTCTGGGCAGCAAAAGGATATCGTGCATAGTTTTACATGCTGTGTACACAAGATGGACTGTCACTTAAAGTCTATACATGGAAACTGAATACATTAGTGCAGAAGCATAAAAAACAAAAATGGAAAACAGAAGACTTGGAGCTCATTCACTTGTGCAATTAGGGCAGGACAATGGATTCCTGCAGATGGGATCACAGATGTATGTTAACAGCAGCAGCCTGGAAGCTTGTACATCGCCATGACAGGCTGACAGTTTGCCACTGGTCACATTTATTCGCACATCCAGCAGTTAGGGACAGATGCTCGATCCTGGATGCAGACAAATTGCTACAAGGGTTGGACATCTGTTCCCAACCGCAGGTGACCACTGGATGTGCCTATATAAGTGGACAGCTTCGGCTCGTGTTTGCCGGTCATTGCTTTGTACAGGCCTCCTGTCTGCAGAAGTTCATATACCTGTGATCCCAGCCACTGGAATCTGCTGTCTGGTTCTAATAATCCAAAGAAGCCCTTAAAGTGGTTTTGTACCTGCAAGGTAGAGGTATAATGTGCTAGTATGTACCGCGCATACTAGCACAATATGTTAAACATACCTTAAAACGAAGCTCCTCCAGCGCCAAGATGTCAGCGCAGACGCTCCCATCTTCACCCGTCTTGCTTCCAGGTTCGCGGGCTCTGGCTCTGACTGGCCGGTGCCGTAATGACGTCATGTTCATGGCACAAGGATCGGAAGGAAGGGCAAGGGTGGCCATTCCTTCAGAGCGCATGCGCCAGTAATGTCACTGGCTGCATGTAATGTAAATATCTCCTTAAAGCGGGGGTTCACCCACACCGCCAAAAAAAAAAAAAAAATATTAAAAGCCAGCAGCTACAAATACTGCAGCTGCTGACTTTTAATACATTGCCACTTACCTGTCCCGGGGTCCAGCGATGTCGGCAGGGGACGCAGAGAACCCGCTCGGTTCTCGGCAGCTGCCGCCGCCATCCTAGGTGAGGGAATCAGGAAGTGAAGCGTTGCGGCTTCACTTCCCGGTTCCCTACTGCGCATGCGCGAGTCGCGCTGCGCGTCCCTAGTGGTCCCCGCTCTCTGCTGGGAGCTGTGTGTTCCCAGCAGACAGCGCGGTCGGGATGGGAAGAGGCATAGACTCCCATGGGAGTCTATGCCGGAAGTGGGTGCAAATACCTGTCTATGACAGGTATCTGCACAACCCCTCCCCCCTGAAAGGTGCCAAATGTGACACCGGAGGGGGGGGGTTCCGAAAAGCAGAAGTTCCATTTTTGTGTGGAACTCCGCTTTAAAGATGCACCGTTTAGGGGATATTTACACTACATATAGGTAAGCCTTATTATATGCTTACCTATAGGGTAAATGTCAGGAAAGGATGTTTACCTTTACAAAAAAACAATAAAATAGATGCAAGTTTTATTTTTTTTTTGCAGGACAAAACATGCATTTATTATTCTTTTGTTCGGAACCTGTAAAGCATTGAACACACAATCAGCAGCTTGTGGGTGCGATGCCACAATCCTGCAGACTGTGTGTAGCTGTCTGTCCATACCTCTGATACCAGCAGGCAGTTGCACTGTGACAGGAAGCTCAATGAACCACCACAGCACTCAACGCATAGTCTGTTGGCCCTTGTAGTTTTCCCATTCACAGAACTCTGTGGATGGATGACACGGCCACATTCCTTTTTAGATTGTGACAGCTAGCGGGAGTGTGAAGATCCTCCGCTAGCTGTCAAAACAGGGGATCGGGGGGGGTTGGGTGCAGTGCATAGGTAACATGCTATACTCTAGCAAAAAAAAAAAAGTTATTAAAGTAAAAACAAGCTCTCACTGCCATATCCAATCTGTTTCAGGTACTCTCCTCCCTCACTGCTCTGCAACCCAGTGTTTGTCCTCTCTAATGCCCCGTACACACAGTCGGATTTTCCGACGGAAAATGTGTGATAGGACCTTGTTGTCGGAAATTCCGACTGTGTGTGGGCACCATCACACATTTTTCCATCGGATTTTCCGACACACAAAGTTTGAGAGCAGGATATAAAATTTTCCGACAACAAAATCCGTTGTCGGAATTTCCGATCGTGTGTACACAAATCCGACGCACAAAGTGCCACGCATGCTCAGAATAAATAAAGAGATGAAAGCTATTGGCCACTGCCCCGTTTATAGTCCCGACGTACGTGTTTTACATCACCGCGTTCAAAATGATAGGATTTTCCGACAACTTTGTGTGACCGTGTGTATGCAAGACAAGTTTGAGCCAACATCCGTCGGAAAAAATCCTAGGATTTTGTTGTCGGAATGTCCGACCATGTGTACGGGGCATTAGGCTGGACTCACACCAATGCATTTTTAGTGCTTTTTGCAATACAGAACGTGTTTCATAGGAAACCATGGTAAATGGACTGTAGTGTAAATCTTCAAAATGCAAAAAGCACTAGAAATGCATAGGTGTGAATCCAGCCTGAGGCCCGATTCACACCTATGCATTTTTAGTGCTTTTTGCATTTTGCAGATTTGCAATACAGTCCATTTACCATGGTTTCCTATGAAACACGTTCTGTAGTGCAAATCTGCAAAATGCAAAAACACTAAAAATGCATTGGTGTGAATCAGGCCTTAGAATGAAAGACACCCACTTCCTGTGAGCAGGAGGGGGGGGGGGTCAAAGAACTGTTCCCTTCAGATGCCCTGAACTCACAGAATACTACAGGAATTGGTGGCACATAATGGTGTGGCACTGGTCTCTGCAGCATTCAGGGCTTGCCAATACCTTGAGAAACACTAATGCCCCGTACACACGGTCGGACATTGATCGGACATTCCGACAACAAAATCCTAGGATTTTTTCCGACGGATGTTGGCTCAAACTTGTCTTGTATACACGGTCACACAAAGTTATCGTAAATCCGATCGTTCTGAACGCGGGGACGTAAAACAAGTACGTCGGGACTATAAACGGGGCAGTAGTCAATAGCTTTCATCTCTTCATTTATTCTGGGCATGCGTGGCACTTTGTGCGTGGGATTTGTGTACACACGATCAGAAATTCCGACAACGGATTTTGTTGTCGGAAAATTTTATAGCCTGCTCTCAAACTTTGTGTGTCGGAAAATCTGATGGAAAATGTCCGATGGAGCCCACACACGGCCGGAATGTCTGACAACACGCTCCGATCGGACATTTTCCATCGGAAAATCCGACCGTGTGTACGGGGCATAAGACTCATGACATCACACAACTGAACCAAAAACTCATGGAGAAAAATCAAGAAATACTGACATGAATGGATCATTTTTCTGTGAAAAAAGTTAGTAAACCCCATGAAAACGGTTTACTTTTTCAACATATGTGAATAGGCAAATATGGGATTGCCAATGTGTACAGGTGAAGCTGATATACTTGAATAAAAACACAGAAAATTTACCCTGTCAATTATTTGTGCAAGAGAAATATCAATAGATGTAATTTTGTGCTGTGGAAAACATAAGTACACCCTTGGCCTCAGAATCTGGCATTTCCCCCCTTTATCAGAAATGACACCTTGTAGGTATTCTGCAGAACGGTCCTTCAGTCTCTAACATTGACCATCCCTCCATGCAAAATTCCTTCAGTTACAATATGTTTGTGCGTTTCCTCACATGAACTATCTGTGTCAAATAACCCCCTGCATTCCAATGGGATTTAAATCAGGGCTTGTCTAGTACAGACTATAACCCTCCATTTTTTTATGAGCCATTACTTTGTGGATTTGCTAGTGTGCTTCAGATCATTAAAAATCCATTCCTGGTTCAGCTGTAGCTTTCAGACAGAAAGCTTCAGTCTCATCAAGCACATTTTGATAAAATGTAGACTTAATAAGTGTCCCAATGACTGCAAGCTGTCAAGGCCCTGAAGCAGCAAAGTAACCCCCAAACATAACTTTTCCACCACCAGGCTTCACAGCTGATATGTGATTGTGCCAAAAGTGTCTGTTTCTATGGCCAAACAGCTATATCTTTGATTCATGTCTTCAGCACATTGGTCCAGAAGGACTTGTCTTTCCTTATATGCTCAATAGCAAACTGTAGTCTTGCATTAATATTCTTTTTAAACAGCAAAGGTTATATTTTTGCCTCACCTCCCATGCAGTCCAATATTTGTGTTTTTTACTAACTGTAAATGAATGCACTTTGACAGAAATTATTGTAGGTTGCAAGGTACACAGTGGCGTATCTCCCATGGGTGCAATGTGTGCCAGGTACACGGGCTCTAGGGGAGGTGGCGCCAACTGTGCTCTGCTGCACACTGCACAACATGGAGGGGGAATTGTGATTCTAAAAAGTGACTCCTGACTTATGCAGAACGGACACAGCTCACTCTGCTCTATGGGTGGTCAGATGTAAAGGGACTGGTTGTCAGACGGAGGAGAACGGATCCCCTTCTGTTTTTGCCTGATCAGTTTAGATTGGAGGTAAGTGGGTGTAAATGGACACAAGTGCATTTACAGTCACAGCTTCATAGAGGAGAACTGAGGGTCTGATCAGGTCTGCCTGAAAAATGGACAGGCGGAGCCGATCTGACCGCTCATGTGAAAGGGGCCTTACATGTCTGTATGAGGCGTTGCAGCAGCACCTGTCACTGTGCTGCGGTTGTAGGATTCCTGTGTAACTTACAGTCACTGATTGCGTTGCTGCCAGGGAATGGGTGCACTGCTGAGGTCATTCTATGGGTCAATTTCAATACCACTCTGGGGGAAGGTTCAGCATCACAGTTGCAATGCCAACATAATCCTACCTACTTGGGTCCAGTGTAAGGATGGGCTCAGGCGTGTTCGCAGCGCCACATGCCCGAGCCCGCCAGGAAGCTTACATTGCGCAGCGCTAATCACAGGCAGGGAGACATTTCCCAATGTGCAGCTGCACAGATCGGGAAAGGTCTCACTGCCTATGATTAGCGCTGCAAAGTGTAAGCTTCCTGGCGGGCTCAGGCATGTGGCGCTGCGAACACGCCTGAGCTTATCCTTAGTTCCAGTGCAACAGAAGATGTCCACACAGCCACAGCTTGTGGTCTGAAGCAGCAATTTAAAGACTCATCAGCACTGAGCAGACTGAGCTGTTTGAGTGAATTCTTGCTGCTGCCCAACCTGCAGAGCACCACTTACCCACCATTCTGATGAGGAAAGGGGTGAGCCTGACTGACTTATTCACAAATTCCTCTTATTTACATGTGTCATTCTCATATTGTCCAGGCAAGGGTTAACGGTCCTTTCACATAAGTTTTCCAATCAGGTGTGCCTGTCAGTTTTTCAGGCAGACCTAATCAGAAGCTCTGTGCAAGTCTATGGGCGAGCGTATGTAGATGGATTTGGGTCTGTTTAAATCCACTTACCTCCAAGTCCATTGACATGACAGATCACAGGTAGCACGATGTAAACAGACCCTAGTCTATTTACATTTGGCAGCCCATAGACCAGAAAGGGGTCTGTAAATGTCGGTTGTCTAAATGTAGACAAAAACTGAATCTGCACAGATGTGCCATTCTGCTCCGAATGAGCAGGGAATCTACTCATGGATCCCTTACTAAATGGAGCAGAGCACATCCATGTGGAAGGTCCCTAAGCCTCCATTCACACCTATGCAGGTGCGACAGTGCCCACATTTTACGTACGACAACATGTGCTGTGTTAGGGCAGTCTATTCATTGGAATTATCTGTCCAATGCGCTAAAATTGTGGCAAAAAAGTGCTTGAGTGCGATTAAGAATGAATGGCAGCACACACTTGCAATATGGCATGTGTTGTGAAAGGAGACTAAAGCCTTGTACACACGATTGGATTTTCGGCAGACAAAACCGCAGACTTGTTTGAAGTGCGTTGGCCCCAAACTTGTCTTGCATACAAACGGCAAGGAATTGTCGGCCAACAAACGTAACGACGTACTACGTGGTTTTTCAGCTCTTTAGCGCCACCCTTTGGGCTCCTTCTGCTAATTTCGCATTAGTAGAAGTTTGGTGAGTGTTGATTCACGTTTTTCATTTCATGCTTTTCAGTTCGTTTCTGAACGACCGTTCGTCCACCAGCCATGTTGCGGAATCGGAGGAGATAACGTGTTATTTATTATTGGCCTTGGAGTTATTGCTTTGACCCAAGTCCAGTCCAGGAACAGCAGGAGAAGGATTTCTTGGACCAAAAATTAGTTGCTTTATTAATCGCGACCAATTATGTGATATGCCTTTGCTGCGGGAGCTCCAGGAGAATAATCCAGATGATTTTCAGAATTATCTCCAGATGACGGATCCCTGCTTTCACCAACTCTTGGCATTGTTGACCCCCTATATTAAGAAGCAGGACACATGCATGAGGCTTTTAGCTTATTTTTTGGTTGAATAAAAATGATTTGATTTGGTATATTTTCGGATGCATAGAATGCACTTTTTAGTTAAGTTCTATTGGCAGATAGCATGTCTAATTTTATTTGTTTTCTTTTTTTAATGCACAATAAAAAAAAATTGTGGAGAATAATATTTGGGTATGTGTTTTACTTCAAATGACAGTTTGTATTTTTTAAAATGTAACTGCCTACTCCCAATGTAAAATTAACAAGGGACACCAATATAGTTGTATTTTTGTTTTTAAAACTACGGGATAATGGTGTTGTGGTAACTTTCACCAAAAAAACAAACAAACAAAAACAAACAAACAAAAAAAAAACACAAGCATAATATTCTTGATATCACTAGAAAAAAAAAAAAAAAAAAAAAAAAAAAAAAAAGAAGAAGAAGATTGGAAAATCCGACAGACATTTGTCCGTGGAAAATTTTAAAGCCTGCCATCCAACATTTGTTTGCGGAAAATCCGACAATTGTCCGATGGGAGCGTACAAACTGTGTGACAAGAAGGCTACATTGCTTATGTAGCTTTTCTTTATTTTAATGAAATGTTGCGGGGCCCAACTTATGATCTTGCACATAGGTGCACTGATTTCAGAAAATGCCCCTGAAGGTACATGCAAATTCCACAATTAAAGGTTAGGGTTTTTGGAGACTTCTTTTAACATCAAATAGTCAGCTTTTGCACTGAAATTTCTTAACCAGCCCTGGACTAATTGCAGTAGTCTGAAGTCTACATTGCTTGGAGACTTTTCTCCTTTTAGCAGAACAGTGGATTTCAAATCATTTGGCAATCTTTTTAAGCACATATAGCAAAATGACGGCAGCAAAGTGGTTTCAATATCCTGACCAGATGTCATATGACATCCAGCAGGATAACAGCCGCCACGCGCCCATGGGGGCACGCATTGCGGCGATTGGTGGTGTGGTGTGTCAGTCTGACACACCGCAACACCGATCTAGGTAAAGAGTCTGACGGAGACTCTTTATCGTGTAATCAGCACTGTCCAATCACAGCTGATCACAGTGTAAACAGAAAGAGCCGTTGATCGGCTTTTCCTTACTTGCGTCTGTCAAGCTGCCATACTGTACTTACAGACTGGGTCACAGGAGGTATGTCTTTTGCATAAAGCAATATTTGAGGTGGAACAGAATTTTTTTTTAAAAACACATACTAAGAAAGAAGCATTGGGAAATCCGGTTCAGTTATTAAAAGGGTGTTTTTGAAAGAAGAAAGAAGTCCTGTGCTAGCAGCCTTCTAAGTGAAGAAGCTCATGTATTCTGGACCTTAAAGGGCAAGCCAACTTTCGTGGGAAAAAAATTGCAAATTTGCAAAGAATAATATAGCGTATACAATTTGCAACACAAGCCAAATTGTATTTGAATGTTATTAAAAATTCCTTTCCTATCTGCAGCGTTGTCATTTTCTGTAAAACGGCTACCTGGAGGTGTTCTGTATATAGATGGTGTACAGAATACCCCCCAGATAGGTCATTTCCTGCTTGTGCAATTTGGCTTACTGATTTTCCTGGAAGTCTGCACTAAGTTACAAGTCAGATTTTTGGCATCCCCTGCAACATTTTGGTGAGATGCTTCCAAAGGGAAATCATGTCTAAAGGGATGCTGACCCTGCAAGTTTCCTCAGAGCCCTGCAGTACAGCAGCTGATTGATACTTATAAAACCACTCCCATTAGACTCACTTCTGCACATGGACACAGACAAACAGCCATTTCTTCAGAATAACAAAAAAGGTAGGAAGGTGTAACAAAGTTTGTTAAAATCCTTACAATGTACATTGATCACCCAGAGGGAGTGAGGTTACTCTTGAACACAAGATCCAATAAAATATAGTAAGACCTGGAAAAGCTAGGGGTTTTTTTTGTGTTATTTTTTCCCCCCCTTTTGGAGTAGCCACCCAAGCGGTTTGGAAACTACACACAATCTTTATGCATTAAAGCCAATTGTGGCTGGTTTGAGCTTAAATTGTTGTGTGGACTCTTGCTATCTGTACAAAAAACCCAGTTTAGGCTCCTTTCACACTTCTGCGACCTGAAAGCCTGAAAGAACCTCAAGTCGCATCAAAGTCAGACCAAAGTAGTGCAGGGACTACTTTGAAGTCGCACAGATATGAATGGTACTCATTGGAAATCATGGAGTACGACTTGTCATGTGACTTTGCAGTTCCAAGTCGCACACGTGTGAAAGGGGCTTAAAGCTGAGAGTGGAAGGAATTTTGCTAGCCTCTTTGTATACATAAATACTAGCTTCCTTGCGGTCTTGCACCACAAAAAAAAAACAAAAAAAAAAAAAACCCCACACACGTTAATGACCAAAAACAAGTGAGCAGCTAATTAAGAGTTGCTGAGCCCCATTTTTTCTGGATCAGTGCATTATAAGGTGTTGGAGATACTAGAAGAAGAGAACAGCCAAGCAACTACTTTTTGTAACTGAAAAAAGAAATGGAAACCTGCATATTTTTTCTCTGGTAGCACTGACCTGCAGAACTTGTGATAGTCCCTCTGTTTATGTAAATAATCATTCAAAACACAGTGCAGCACAAAAAGAAGAAGAGAAAAAAAAAAAAAGTAAATGATAAAAAATTACCTATTTTGTTACATTACAGCCTTTAGTTCAATGTTTTTTTTTTAATCTGAATTATATGTGTTGGATCAGAACACAATAGTCTAAATTGGGGAAGTAAAATTAGAAAAATATATACATAAAACTATTTTTCAGAAATAAAAAACTGATAATTGGCATGTGCGTATGTATTCACCCCCTTTGTTATGAAGCCCATAACCTGTGTGCAATCTAAGTGTCACATGATCTGTCATTACATATACACACCTTTTTGAAAGGCCCCAGAGGCTGCAACACCTAAGCAAGAGGCACCGCTAACCAGACACGGTCATGAAGACCAAGGAACTCTCCAAACAAGTAAGGGACAATGTTGAGAAGTCAGGGTTAGGTTATAAAAAAATATCCAAATCTTTGATGATCCTTAGGAGCACCATTAAATCTATCATAACCAAATGGAAAGAACATGGCACAACAGCAAACCTGCCAAGAGACGGCCGCACACCAAAACTCACGGACCGGGAAAGGAGGGCATTAATCAGAGAGGCAGCACAGAGACCTAAGGTAACCCTGGAGGAGCTGCAGAGTTCCACAGCAGAGACTGGAGTATCTGTACATAGGACGACAATAAGCCGTACGCTCCATAGAGTTGGGCTTTATGGCAGAGTGGCCAGAAGAAAGCCATTACTTTCAGCAAAAAATAAAGTGGCACATTTTGAGTTTGCCAAAAGGCATGTGGGAGACTCCCAAAATGTATAGAGAAAGGTACTCTGGTCTGAAGAGACTAAAATTGAACTTTTTGGCCATCAAAGAAAACATGTCTGGCGCAAACCCAACACATGACCCAAAGAACACCATCCCCACTGTGAAACCTGGTATTGGCAGCATCATTCTGTGGGGATGTTTTTCAGCAGTCGGGACTGGGAAACTGGTCAGAGATGAAGGAAAGATGGATGGTGCTAAATACAGGGATATTCTTGAGCAAAACCTGTACCAATCTGTGTGTGATTTGAGGCTAGGACGGAGGTTAACCTTCCAGCAGGACAATGACCCCAAACACACTGCTAAAGCAACACTTGAGTGGTTTAAGGGGAAACATGCAAGTGTGTTGGAATGGCCTAGTCAAAGCCCGGACCTCAATCCAATAGAAAATCTGTGGTCAGACTTAAAGATTGCTGTTCACAAGCACAAACCATCCAACTTGAAGGAGCAGTTTTGAAAGTAGGAATGGGCAAAAATCCCAGTGGTAAGATGTGGCAATAGTCGAATAGGGTGAATAGTTATGCACATTGACTTTTTCTGTTATTTTGTCCTATTTGTTGTTTGCTTCACAATAAAAAAAATCTTCAAAGTTGTGGGCATGTTCTGTAAATTAAATGATGCAAATCCTCAAACAATCCATATTAATTCCAGGTTGTGAGGCAACAAAACACGAAAAATGCCAAGGGGGTGAATACTTTTGCAACGCACTGTAAGTACAAAGGTCAAAAGGACCAACCCAAAATATAGGTGACCTTAAATAGTGGCAACAATTGAAGACATTATTATTAATATAATAATGCTAACACATAACAAAACTTAATGGGAAAGCTGATATAGCAAAGTGCAACACAAATATCTTAAAGTGCAAATGCCACTAACGCCGGTGGCACACAATTTTTTTTTATTTTTTTACAGCGAACACAAAAAAGTCCATGCAGGAAAGATGGCAACAATGATATCCCACTTATAGCAGTAAGTCCCCTTGTTAATAATAGTGATTGAACATTCAGGTCACACGCACCTTTGGCGTTTCACCTCACACACTGTGCAGTATATTTGCCACCCCCGATAAAGAGTGGCCACAAAAAGCTGTTATACTTTTTCAGCTAGGGAGAATGAGTATCTTGCAACTCATCCAATCTCCCAGTACCATAGGGGAAGTGGAGTAGCTCCTCTCCAGCTCAATAGAACCAGCAGCTCATACAGGGAGACACTTCCCATAGTGTAAGTTGCAATATTAAAAACTTTTATTAACTAAAAATACATTCACAATGTTCGGCAGAAAATTCACAGCACTGTACACATAACAGACTTCAGATTATTAGCATCCAAAATGGCTGCCACACAGTGTCCTGGCTCTTTCCTACGCGTTTTGTCATACGTGACACGATGAAACGCATAGATAACATTAAGTGTGGTTGTGTGTTACACATGTATATACTTATATTAAAGTGGTTGTAAAGTCTGAAAGTTTTCTAACTTCATGCATTCTATGCATGAAGGTAAAAAAACCTTTAGTGTGCAGCCCCCCCCCCCTCAGCCCCCTAATACTTACCTAAGCTTGATCTCAATCCAGCAATGTGCACGAGACCCGAGGCTCTCCCGGGTCTCTCCCTTCTAATTGGCTGAGATGCAGCAGCAGGAGCCATTGGCTCCGGCTTTTGTCAATCACAGCCAGTGAGGCATGAGCGGGACTAAGCCATGCTCTGTCTTATGGACGCAGAGAGTTGGCTCGGGAGTAAGCACACACGAACACACACGAGTGCCCCAACAGCAAGCGGCTTGCTATGGGAGCACTCAGCAAGGGTAGAGGGGGGCCAAGAGCGCCGGTGGAGGTACCCGAGAAGAGGATTGAGGCTGTTATGTGCAAAATCACTGCACAAAGCAGGCAAGTATAGCATGTTTGCTATTAACCACTTACAGATCGCCCGACGTCATTATACGGCGGTACTTTGAAGAGGAGTATCGTTGTTATGGCAGCAGTTAGCTGCCATAACCCCGGCATCCTCTTCTTCAGCGGGCAGACCGCTTTCAGATAAAAGTGGTCTCAGCAGCCTATCCGCCGCAAGATGACTTATCAGGGGCGGAAGAGGGGGCACCCCCTCCCGCCGTGCTCCGGTGCCCTCCACCGCTTACCGGAGCCGCCGGGCAGCGGCAATCGCATCTTCTCCCCTCTGTGGTATGAAGCTGAGTGAGGGGAAGATGGCCCCCACCATTGCAGGGCGGAAGAGACATCAAAACGTTACTTCCACCCATAGCTCTTAAAAAAAAAAAAAAAAGGGGACATTTTTTTTTTTGTATTTTTTCAAAAGACATTTTTTTATTTATTTATTTTTTTATTGCATTTTAGTGTAAATGAGATCTGAGGTCCTTTTGACCCCAGAGCTCATATTTAAGAGGTCCTGTCATGCTTTTTTTTCCTATTACAAGGGATGTTTACATTCCTTGTAATAGGAATTAAAGAGACACATTTTTTTTAAAGAACAGTGTAAAAATAAAAAATAGAGTAAAATAAATAAGAACATTTTTTTTTAACGCGTCCCATCCCGCCGAGCTCGTGTGCAGAAGCGAATGCATACGCGAGTAGCGCCCACATATGAAAACGGTGTTCAAACCACACATGTGAGGTATCACCCCGATCGTTAGAGTGAGAGCAATAATTCTAGCCCTAGACCTCCTCTGTAACTCAATACATGCAACCTAAAACAAGTGCAGCGCAATAAAACAATAAATGAATAAAAAAGTCCCCAAGATAATACTACAAACAGATGAAATCTGTTTTTCAATGGCCTGAGGAGATACGATCCAAGAGCGATATGTGTATGCGCTTACCAGAGGCTGTGGACCTCTGCACAGCAGAGGTCAAACTCACGTATATCCCCTCAGGGATGATGGTGTCCTGGATACTGTCACTGGAGCCGAGTCACGAATCCTGATGTCAACAGGCAAAGGTAAGCTTCCATAGGAAAAGACCCCAACGACTCTAGGTATCCGGATCAGAGTGTCACAGGCATCATGGGTATCTTCTTCATCATACTCAGGTATGTCGGATCCGACATACCTGAGTATGATGAAGAAGATACCCATGATGCCTGTGACACTCTGATCCGGATACCTAGAGTCGTTGGGGTCTTTTCCTATGGAAGCTTACCTTTGCCTGTTGACATCAGGATTCGTGACTCGGCTCCAGTGACAGTATCCAGGACACCATCATCCCTGAGGGGATATACGTGAGTTTGACCTCTGCTGTGCAGAGGTCCACAGCCTCTGGTAAGCGCATACACATATCGCTCTTGGATCGTATCTCCTCAGGCCATTGAAAAACAGATTTCATCTGTTTGTAGTGTTATCTTGGGGACTTTTTTATTCATTTATTGTTTTATTGCGCTGCACTTAACTTGTTTTATGTTAATTCTCAGGCTTTGTTGTGATTACCTGTAGTGTTCAGCTTGCAATTTGGTGAAGGTTTTGGTGTTTGCGCTGATTGCCATCCTATTATAATACATGCAACCTGTAGAATTTTTTTAAACATTGCATATGGAGATTTTTAAGGATAAATGTTTGTTGCCATTCCACAAGCGAGCGCAATTTTGAAGCGTGACATGTTGGGTATCAATTTAGTCGGCACAACATCATCTTTCACAATATACAAGAAATTGGGCTAACTTTACTGTTGTCTTATTTTTTGATTCAAATTTTTTTTTTTCCCCAAAAAAAAAAAAAGTGCGCTTGTAAGACCGCTGTGCAAATACGGTGTGGCAGAAAGTATTTCAACGACCCACATTATATATGTTTGGGGGTTCTAAGTAAATTTTCTAGCAAAAAATAAATAAATAAAAATGATTTTAACTTGTAAACAAGTTTGAAAAATAGGCCCGGTCTTAAAGTGGTAAAAAAAAAAAAAAAAAAAAAAATCAAAAAACCCCCACCACACAATTTCCTTTACAAGCATTTTAATCTTTTTAATTGTTGCCACTATTTAAGGTCGCTTATATTTTGAGTTAGCCTATACGACCTTGTATTTATGTACGATACAGAAAACAATTTTAGAATTGACCTTCATTTTTTTAGTGCTGCACATTGTTTTTAATGTCTGTATACTTTGTATGAGAGTACTGTGTCAGCTGCTGGGAAGTTTTTTTTTTTTTCACCCAAACACAGATTTCTTTATTATCCAACTCCATGCATGTAATTTGCAGGTTTTCCTTCTTTTGTATGGTTTCGCTCCCACAACCCAGAATCATACTGGTAGGTCGATTGGCGCTTGCCATAGTTATGTGTGTATGGCTGCGGTGAGGACATTCCATTGTAACCTTGTCTGGGGCCGGGGTGGATGTGAACAATTCAATTTTCCCTGTAAAGTGTTATGGATAAAATGTAAGCCTAAACAAATAAGTACAATATATATATGTTCATACCTTGTTTATTTAACTTGAATGAATCTTTGCTAGGTTGCTCAACACTCCACCCCATATCACACGTTGTCAGGCACTGGTGTCTGTTCCTAGGCAGAGGGTCAGATGTAGAGCAGTATGAATGAAACAAGTCAACAGGGCTGGGATCCAGGTAATCTTCTTGAAGCAGAAACTCATGTGGTTCACCTGTATAATCACAGGGCTCCTCTACACAAACCTCATAAGACTCCAAGAGCATAGTGTTAATCTCAGTTTCCTCTAATTCAGGAGGATCTTTTGTTATGGAGTTCAACTCGGCATTATCACTAACTTCTACATGGCAGGACAACCCCTGAGAATGGTCTACCTGAGACAAGAAATAGTCACCGTCATGTACTGCAGAGGAAAGGCACTGACTATTTGGTGTAGAAGACAAAAATTCACTAGACATTTCCGTTTCCTCTACATCTGGATAAGGTGGAACTTCCATGTTTACTACATTTTGTAATAAGGAGGTTGTAGAAGACCGGCTATATGAATGCAGCGAGTAGATAAACCTACAAACTGTGGTAACGGGTGATGCCTTAGGAAGAAAACTGGGGTTCATGTCATCTCGGTCATTAATGTCAAAGTGAGGCTCATTTTCTTTCATAACCTCCTCATTTGAGTACATGGATGGAGTGTTCTCCTCGACAGAAGATGGAGCTCTTCTCTTCTGAACATACTTTCTTCCTCCAATGCCAAGAACTATGGCTCCTTTTCTTTGGTTTCCCCTTCCAGTTTCAAAAAGGGAGGGGACAGCATCTGGTCTAAGAAGCGGATGCTGGTCAGGCATACGTGGGACAAAACTATCCAATGTGAAGTGTTCACTGCACAAGAAAGAGTAGGGCCCTGGAGTCCAGTCACTGCGCTGTATGGCAACTGTCCAGAGATAAAGACGAGCTGCATCCTTAAGAGGGAACCTGCAATAAAGCATAATAATGTGAATAATGTAATAATTCATAAAATGCTTGTATACATTAACTATTTATCGGGAACTGAGAACCCTTTCCAGCAGTCAAAAACAATGGCAGATAATATAAGGGAGGTATGGATTCCAAGCAACTGATCAAAAGTAGGGTATCATTATGCAAAACACCCGTTCTAAGTAGTGTTTTTCTTGATCGGCTTAGCGAGCAGATCGGGGCACCAAAAAAAAAAAAAAAAAAGGGGTGGGGGGGACAGCTTTCAAATCAGTCTGGAAAACAGATATACTCAACTTTACTGACAATTTCTGGGCCCTGAAGAGGCATTAAAATAGGACATTTTATAACCGAAAGAGTAATGTGGTGATCCGACTTTAAATTTCAGATAGGGTGGGTGCTAGAGCTGCACAATTAATCGTTAAAAAATCGTGATCTCGATTCAACCCCCCTGGCGATCTCTGTTGCAGAGTTTGCCGATTCTTCCATATAAGAAGTGGAGAGACTTATCTGCTCACCCAGCTGTCAAAAGCAAACATCGGGCAGTCTGCCAAGATTTTAACATGAAACATTGTAACCATCTCTTCCTTCTTAGATCAAAGGCATGCAATTCTGTGTGTAAAGAAAAAATCCAGGCAGTCTCAAGTTTTTAACAATGTGTAAATGCAGGAAGTTTAACCACTTAAAGTCCAAATCTTTTTCTGACATGTTTCTTAAGTTAAAATCAATACTTTTTGCTAGAAAATTACTTGGAACCCCCAAACATTATATATATTTTAGCAGAGACCATAGGGAATAAAAGGTCAATTGCTGCAATATTTTAGGTCACACTGTATTTGCCCAGTGGTCTTTCAAATGCAATTTTTTGGGGAAAAAATACACTTCAATGAATAAAAACAAACAAAAAAAAAAAAAAAACAGTAAAGTTAGCCCAATTTATTTTGTTTTAATGTGAAAGATGTTACGCTGCGAGAATCGTGATCCATCTTCTAAGCAAAAAAATTGTGATTCTCATTTTAGCCAGAATCGTGCAGCTCTAGTGGGTGCCATTGCTTGCTCAAAACGGCACACAGCAAAGGACCAACATAAGTGCATACTTCACTGACATATACTGGCAGGAAGTCAAAAAAGAATTGGGCATGTTGATTATTCTTATGAATAGTTCCCCATTCATCTAAGCACCTTTTTCAGTTCATTTGATTGTAGGAAGTGCTCTCCCATTCAAATCTTTATGGGTGGTCCAGTTGCCATACTGTAATGAACATGAAAAAGTTGTTAATATATTACTAAAGGCAAAACGTTTTTTTTTTTTTTTATTTAATTTATTTTGGATAGAGTAAGGGAGGGCTATAAACTCCCTCAGGTTTTTTTTTTTTTGTCATCTGTGTCCCATTGGAGAGATTTTCCTTCACTTCTTGTCCAGTGAGCCAATAAGGATAGAGCGAGGCCAAGCCACGCTCAGTATGTGAATGGACACGCAGAGCATGGCTCGGGAGCAAACATGCTCGAGTGCCCGCCTTTTTTCTCCCGTTACAATCACTTTAACCACATGACCTCCGGAATATTTACCCCCTTCATGACCAGATCATTTTTTGTGATACGTGCAACTCTGTACCCAAAAAAAAAATTTTTTTGTTCCCCCCCACAAATAGAGCTTTCTTTTGGTGGTATTTGAGCACCTCTGTGGTTTTAATTTTTTGCACTATAAACAAAAAAGACAATATTTAATTTTCTGCTATAAAACATACCCAATTTAAAAAAAAAAAAAAATTAAAGTCTAAAATTTCTTCATCAATTTAGGCGAATATTTATTCTGCTACATATTTTCGGTAAAAAAAATCCCAAGAAGTGTATATTGATTGGTTTGCGCAAAAGTTATAGTGTCTACAAACTATGCAATATTTTTTTTTTCTAGTTATGGCGGCGATCAGCGACTTCTAGCGGGACTGCGATATTGGCGGCAGACAGAGCAGGCACTTTTTGGGGACCAGCGACACTAATATAATGATCAGTGCTAAAAAATATGCACTGTTATTGTACCAATGACACTGGCTGTAAGGGGGTTAACATCAGGGACGATAAAAGGGTTAACTATGTGCCTAGCCTGTTCTTAATCACTGTGTAGGAGGTGATTTGACTAGGGGAAGGCAAAGATCCGTGTTCCTGCTTTGCAGGAACACAGGATCAATACCTTCACTTCTGACAGAATGGCAATCTGCCTGGTTTACATAGGCAGATTGCTGTTCTGCCTGTGTAACTGGTGAGAGCTGGCGGACACAGAGTCCGCGGTACCTGCTGCTGGGTTCTCGCTGTGTGTGATCACAGCGGGAGAGGGTCGCTGGCCCCGGATGTGTCAGATCATGTACTAGGTATGTGATCTGGCACAGAGAGCGGTCGCCCTGCCGCAGTATATGTACAGTGTGCGATCCGCAAGTGGTAATTTTAGAAGAGCACAATAACTCTAGTAGTCAGCGCTACTACAGTGAAGGTCGCCATCTTCTACGTCCTGTGCCAAGTGACTTGCCTTATGCACACTGATCATAGGGGTTCACTCGCTCAACACTGCTGCCATTCACAGAACACCTTTTTGTTTTTTTATTAATACAAGAAGTTTCCTGGTTGAACCTCACACCTCGAGGGTAGCACAGGCCCGAAACCGAAGCCAATGGCAACTATCATTGTAGTAGCATCTACTATTGTGATTGTCAGCTTCTACAATTGTTCCTCAGGTATGAGATATGTACATTTACATTGGTCCAAGCTGGACCAATGTAACTATTGCAATAAAAGAAAAAATCTAGATTTCAGTTTTAATGCTTTTAGGACCTTACTATTAATTGTTTTTGTTGTTGTCGTTAGTTCTGATGCTCAACAGGTATGACATGAACAGAACTGCCTGTCCTGTGCACATTAGCATGATGTGCAAGCAAGCAACAGGCCCTCCTACTTGCCAAGCTGGCCCAAATGAACCATTTCCTCCACTAACATGTGCGCCTGCTGAAGGTGCCTCAGCTTCATACAGTATACAGCACTATGTTCAAGGTGTCTCACACCTGGAACAAAATAGTGTGGGGCTGAGCGGCACTAAGCTATTCATAGGTAGCTTTGTATTTTATCAATAAATACAAACCTTCTTTTGACTGGCCAAGTTGGAGATTGTGACATCATCAGCTTGCCCTTCAGCTTGGCGAATCAGAGGAAGCTTTGTATTAATTGATAAACTACAAAGCTGCCTATGAATGGCTGAATGCTGCTCAGTCCCACTCAATTTTGTTCCTGGTATGAGACAGAAAGCTCTCCTCTTGCACCCAGAACACAGTGCTGTATACTGTATGTAGCTGAGGATACATACAGTATGCCCATTGGGCGCACATGTTAGTGAAGTGAAAGTAAACCTGGACATCAGCTTTAAAATGCTGGTCACCTCTGTATCCCTTGCCACCCTCATCTAATGCTGGTCACCGCTGCATCTCTCTTCTAGTACAGTTCACGTCTGCATCCCCTGCCACCTTCTTCCAATACTGCTCAGCATCCATTGCCACCCTTGTCCAATACTGCTCACCTCTGCATCCCCTGCCACCCTCCCAGCACTGCTCACCTCTGCATCCCCTGCCACCCACTTCCAACACTGCTCACCTCTGCATCCCCTGCCACCCTCCCAGCCCTGCTCACCTCTGCATCCTCTGCCACCCTCCCAGCACTGCTCACCTCTGCATCCTCTGCCACCCTCCCAGCACTGCTCACCTCTGCATCCCCTGCCACCCTCCCAGCACTGCTCACCTCTGCATCCTCTGCCACCCTCCCAACACTGCTCACCTCTGCCTCCTCTGCCACCCCCTTCCAACACTGCTCACCTCTGCATCCCCTGCCACCCCCATCCAACACTGCTCACCTCTGCATCCCCTGCCACCCTCCCAGCACTGCTCACCTCTGCATCCTCTGCCAATTCCCAGCACTGCTCACCTCTGCATCCTCTGCCACCCCCTTCCAGCACTGCTCACCTGTGCATCCCCTGCCACCCCCTCCCAGCACTGCTCACCTCTGCATCCTCTGCCACCCTCCCAGCACTGCTCACCTCTGCATCCCCTGCCACCCTCCCAACACTGCTCACCTCTGCATCCTCTGCCACCCTCCCAACACTGCTCACCTCTGCCTCCTCTGCCACCCCCTTCCAACACTGCTCACCTCTGCATCCCCTGCCACCCCCATCCAACACTGCTCACCTCTGCATCCCCTGCCACCCTCCCAGCACTGCTCACCTCTGCATCCTCTGCCACCCTCCCAGCACTGCTCACCTCTGCATCCTCTGCCAACCCTATTCCAGCACTGCTCACCTGTGCATCCCCTGCCACCCCCTTCCAGCACTGCTCACCTGTGCATCCCCTGCCACCCCCTTCCAGCACTGCTCACCTGTGCATCCCCTGCCACCCCCTTCCAGCACTGCTCACCTGTGCATCCCCTGCCACCCTCCCAGCACTGCTTACCTCTGCATCCCCTGCCACCCTCCCAGCACTACTCACCTCTGCATCCCCTGCCACCCTCCCAGCACTGCTCACCTGTGCATCCTCTGCCACCCTCCCAGCACTGCTCACCTCGGCATCCTCTGCCACCCTCCCAGCACTACTTACCTCTGCATCCCCTGCCACCCCCTTCCAACACTGCATCCCCTGCCACCCTCCCAGCACTACTCACCTCTGCATCCCCTGCCACCCTCCCAGCATGGCTCACCTCTGCCACCCTCCCAGCACTGCTCATCTCTGAATCCTCTGCCACCCTCCCAGCACTACTTACCTCTGCATCCCCTGCCACCCCCTTCCAACACTGCTCACCTCTGCATCCCCTGAGAACTAGCAGGATTTTTCTTGGAGGGTGTAGAACAAAGCATCGCAGAAAGTGAGTTTACGTTTTTTTTTTTAAGGTTTAATATGTGAATGGGAACATTTCACAAATGTAAGGTAGGTGTTATCCCAAATTGGCCGCAAAAGTGTAAATGCACTTTAAGACATTGTAAAGTTCTGCTTTCCTCCTGAATCATATGGTTGATTTAAGTAGCGGTTCAGCTTCTGGTGTTAAGCTGGCCATACAATGAGTGAATTTCAGCCAATTCCTAATGAACCAGAAAAAATGTAATCAGTGGGCCAACTTTAGGGGGGCTCCTTTCCCTTACAGGGTCCTATGAAGCCACCCTTGAGTGCACACTCCTAACCAGGACTAGAGCTGGAGGTACACTTTGTACAGCTAGGCTGTGTGTCTCTACAAACATACACATATAGAATATTCCCATCACACGTGTTCCTGAAAAGGAAAGGGCCTGAAGTAAATGGGTGCTGTAGCAACACCATGGGGTTGATTTACTAAAGGCAAATCCACTTTGCACTACAAGTGCACTCGCTGTAGATCTGATGGGAAGATCTGAAATGAGGGGAAGCTCTGCTGATTTTATCAATCGTTTACAAGCAAAAACACTGTTTTTATTTTCCTTGCCTGTCCCCCCTCACGTTTACAGCAACTGCACTTCCAAGTGCTCTTGTAGTGCAAAGTGGATTTTAGTAAATAAACCCCCATGACTCTTCAAAATAAAATCCAAATGTTTAGGTGACCACCCCACAGCAGCAAAAGTGCAGCATTTGAAGGCCAGGCAGATGATGAAAGTGTACTGTGTGACCGAAACTGTGCACTTTTCCTACAGTGATTGCTTTAATAAACATCGGATGTTATCTTGTAGATCCAGGCCCAGGTTGAACTTCTGATGTTAAGCTGGCCATACACTGAGCAAACTTTGGCTGGTTCCTGGTGAAAGACAAAATTTCAATCAGCCACTCTGCCCAACATCCGTCAACTAAGAAAAAGAATGAGGCCACACGGGATTTGAGAAATTGAAGGAGAACACAGGCCTGCAGCCTAGAACCAGAAGCCACCGCCTTGCTCCCACCTCCTCCAACACAACAGATGCACAGCTGCAAGAGACTGCGCTGGCAATCAATGTACTCATAACCCAACAGGAAGTTCAGGGAAGTGGTACTGGGAGAGCTGAACCCAGTGCTTTATAAAAATAGAAGCTGTAAGTGCTTGGGAAGAAAAAAAAAAAAAAAAAAAACACACCAACAACACGCCACACACATTCTGTGGAATGCATATTTTGATGATCTGGATGCATACTGTGAATTTTGGATATCATAATTATTTGTGCGTATTTGCGATTTTGTAGGTGTGCTCAATTTTAAGACTTGACATGTTCTATTTTATTTCCTAGATACAATCCCATCTTTTATAATATGCCAAAAAAAATTTAAAATTGGAAAGATAGCTAGATATATATAAATCTCTCTATGTACACACACACACTTGTATTTGTTAGAACAAAATTCATTTTAGTGTATTTTTCCCTGGCAATACGGGTTCGATTAATAACTGCACAAACATTGTGCAATGTAAAAAAACTGCAACTATCACCATTTTATTCTCCAGGGTCTCTGCTATCAGGAAAAATAATATACTTTTTGAGGGGGGCTTACAGTACTTTTGGGAGCAAAATAAATAAATAAAAATGATATATATATATGTGTAGGGAATGAGGTTCATTCAATCTAATAACAGAAAGCATCCTGTGACCATACAGCCGAATTAAAGGGGAACTCTAGAAGCAGCTCTAATGTTCAGCACACCAACTACAGCAAGCTGGACAGCACTTCGTGTTTGCAAAGTTCCCAGCATGCACTGCTGGAGCGCCAAAGCTGCCATAACACTAATCTTACAGACTCCTATCTCTGTAACAGCGCACCTGTGGAAGGACACGGTCTTCCCTTTCCCTTGCCGGTTGGTGCAATTGGGTGCCGCGCAGCATATCACCATGACCAATCCCAATGTCCTTCCGTACAAGATGGCGGCGTCCTCGCTGTACGGAAAACAAGATGGCCTTTGCTGTAAGTCAGCAGACAGCGCTGGTGTTCGGACTGGTGTTGGTGGAGCTAATGTTAAAAGAATCCACAACTAATCGCCTCCCCTACAGCCAGCGTGCAGCGCTCCGCACAAAACAATCCTGTCTCTATGTAATGCCCTGACTTCCTGGTTTGTTAGAACTTTCGAATCATGTGAAAGCAAAGCTGCATTTTATTGGAGCATCCCGAGTCAGCTGACACCGCAGCTCTATTCAGGGTAGGTTGTCAATGTTGACAGCAGTGAGCACTTCTGGCGGCTGTGTGTGTACACAGAACAGATCAATGAATCCCTCCGACCAATGTCATAGTCCTTCTAACAGGTTATGGCTGAATATTGTAAACTAAATGAACATCTCATACAGTTTATAGACGAGACCCCACCTCCCACTCAAAGTGTGAAACATTGGTTCTTAGCTTTGCTAAAGGGGCTCACCATACATTACAGCCTGAGTGTACAATCTTTGTGCAATCAAATTTAGATTTACCAAAAAATATGTAATATGTGGACCTACCTAAACTAATCAAACCAGTGCCTATCCAACCAGGCAGGCTCTTTCACTGCACAGTTGTGGGTAGATCCAAAGAAGGTAGTACAATCAGATTGTAACGTGTGTGGTGAGCTAGTGCATACCGGAGAACTTTTGAAATCAGAATTCCTGAAAAGGGGCAGAGGAGTGGGGGGTGGCATGCCACAATGAATGGTGGGTGTGGCAAAGCTGGGTAACTAGTTGGAGGGATTTAAAACTTGAGCCTATATTCAGAATCAGAAATTGGTAACATACCTGGTGCAGTGGTCCAAGTGGGGTAATGTACAAAGTTCAGGGGTCAGGTGTATGTAACATACATAGTTTAGAAGTCAGAAGTGTATACAGCCCAGCGCACAATACTCCATGTGATTCTTTTCACACCCACCCCCCTGTGTGTACATGCATTTACATACTTACACACTGCATGCATACAAAATACATACAACATACATGCAACTTATATACAAACATACATGCACACTGCATACACATACAACATACATACACACTGCATACATATACATGCAACATACATACACACTGCATATACACTGCATGCATATACAAGCATACAAAAACATACATACACATGCATGCAACTTCCATACACACTGCATGCATATACAAGCATACAAAAACATACATACACATTCATGCAACTTCCATACACACTGCATACACATACATACATACATGCAATATATACACACACTACACACATATACAAGCATACAAAATACATACACATACATGCAACTTGCATACACACTGCACACACATACATGCACTATACATACACACTGCATAAACTTGCATGCAACATGCACGCGCACTGCAAAAATACAAGCATACAAAATACATATACATACATGCAACCTGCATACACATGCATTCATACAACATACATACATACTGCTGCACATACATGTAACATACATTCAACATACTACTTACACATACATGCAACAAACTGTACATACACATGCATATAGATACACACAACATACTGCTTACACATACATGTAACATAGATACACATGCATATACAGACCGTGCCTTGAAAAAGTATTCATACCCCTTGAAATTTTCCACATTTTGTCATGTTACAACCAAAAACATGAATAAGTGGCACATACTTGTGAAGTGGAAGGAAACTGATAAATGGTTTTCCAAATTTTTTACAAATAAATATGTGAAAAGTGTGGCGTGCATTTGTATTCAGCCCCTCTTAATCAATACATTGTAGAACCTCCTTTCACTGCAATTACAGCTGCAAGTCTTTTTGGGGATGTCTCTACCAGATTTGCACATCTAGAGAGGGACATTTTTGCCCATTATTCTTTGCAAAACAGCTCAAGCTCTGTCAGATTGGATGGAGAGTGTCTGTGAACAGCAATTTTCAAGTCTTGCCAAAGATTCTCAATTGGATTTAGGTCTGGACTTTGACTGGGCCATTCTCAGTCTAGGTTCACATCTATGCGGCTGTGCTTGATGTGTTTTTCAGGCACATTTTTCGGTGCATTTTGCGTTGTTAAACCAGCATTTTTTATGAGTTTTTGCATGCAGTTTTCATGCACTTTGCGTTTTTTTTTCTCTTTAAATGCACTATAAAACACACTGTATATAGCTGGTTGCTAAGGAGGGGGCTGGGAAGCCGGCCACCGTGTCTTTAGCAACCAATGAGTCATCAGCTGTCAGTGGGGTTCCCCGCTGAATGTAAAAAAAAAAAAAAAAAATTGCCAGCAAAAAAATTCTTGAAAAGACAGCGTGGGGTCCCCCCCCCCCAGGTCCATACCAGGCCCTTCAGGTCTAGTGTGGATTCAGAGGGGACCCCCATGCCAAAATGAAAAAAAAAAATGTGGTGGGGTCCCCCCCAGAATCCATACCAGACTCTTAATCCGAACATGCCACCCAGCAGGTCAGAAAAGGAAGGGGACGGGTGAGTGCCCCCCTCCTGAACCATACCAGGCCGCATGCCCTCAACATGGAGGGGGTGGGTGCCACCCCAAAGCACCTTGCCCCCATCTTGATGAGGACAAGGGCCTCTTCCCGACAACCCTAGCCAGTGGTTGCTGAGATCTGCAGGCTTATCGGAATCTGGAAGCCCCTCTTTAAGAAGGGGGCCCCCAGATCCCAGCCCCCCCCCATGTGACTGGGTATCATCGTACCCTTACCCATTCACCAAAAAAGCAGTGAAATGTAATAAAAACTCAAGGGCCGGTTTTTGACAATTGCTTTATTAATAGCTCCGTCTTCTCTAGCAGTCTCTTCCCACCGTCTTCTCCTTCCTGCCATCTCCTCCTCGAACTGTCTCTTCCCGCTGTCTTCTTCTTCCCGCCATCTCTTCTCACCGTCTTCTCCTCGAGCTGTCTCTTCCCACCGTCTTCTCTAGCAGTCTCTTCCCACCGTCTTCTCCTTCCTGCCATCTCCTCCTCGAGCTGTCTCTTCCCGCTGTCTTCTTCTTCCCGCCATCTCTTCCCACCGTCTTCTCCTCGAGCTGTCTCTTCCCACCGTCTTCTCCTCGAGCTGTCTCTTCCCGCCGTCGCCATCTCTTCCCACTGCTGTCTTCTTCCTCGCCGCCGGTTACCCGCTAAAAAATTTTAAAAAGCTGCTCTTGTTCTGTTGATGTCTTCATCTGTTTTGTTGTCGCCCGCTCTCTGCCGACTCTTATATAGCAATGGGGCGTGGCCATCTTATTACATTACCCGTAGAGCCCACCCCTTGTCACAAGAGCGTTAAAATTTTTAGCGGGTAACCGGCGGTGAGGAAGAAGACAGCAGTGTTATTATTTTTCACTGCTTTTTTGGTGAATGGGTAGAGGTACATCATACCTCTACCCATTCACATGGGGGGGGGGGCTGGGATCTGGGGGCCCCCTTCTTAAAGGGGGACTTCCAAATTCCGATAAGCCCCCCTCCTGCAGACACCAACAACCACCAGGTAGAGTTGTCGGGAAAAGACCCTTGTCCTCATCAACATGGGGGCAAGGTGCTTTGGGGTGGCACTAAAATCCCAATAAAATACATTTATGTTTTTGGTTGTAACATGACAAAATGTGGAAAATGTCAAGGGGTATGAATACTTTTTCAAGGCAACATACATAAAGTACTTATGCTCACACCATATACATGCTTACACGTACATACAGCATACATACACACCTCTAAACACTCATGCATACATATTTGGCAAATGCATGTGCTTGGGATCACAGAAGTTATCACAGTGACAGTAAAAATATAGTTTTTCTCTTAGAGGGTAAAAGTACATTACAGTAGGTAATGTCAACCCCTGATGAAGTCACGTGATTGGGTGACGTCACGTGTAGGGACGGGATAGGCACTGACGGATCTGGATTGACGAGCTCGCCGCTCGTAGGATATGTATATGAGGCGCATTCACTCTATGTGAGTACCTGTTTTTAAACCTAATAAAGACATCGCTCTGTTTAAAAATACTACACTATGTTGGCATCCTTATATTCTTTCATATGCTGGCTTTGCTACCACTGATGCTGCTATTGAGAGATTAAAGTACAGGGACTACCGGCTCCGGTCCAGGGACCCCCAAAGAGGGATCATCTCCTCCATTTATCTTCTATGCGGTTGTCCCATTGCCGCAAGGTAAGGGGCCATTACCCATCTGTGTGTGTGTTTGAGCACGAAGAGGATATTTTTACCCTCTCTCTTTCGGCACCCCACTGGTCACCGGTTGCACATTTTGGATTGCTAAAGGATCACTGAACATTTTTTTTGGCACTTATGTTTGATGCATGTTATGTTTTAGTTCTTATATCAGTTGAAGGATAATATCCAATCTTTGGATTTATCACAGGATACTGTGCATACAGACACATTCCCCGTACACCCTCCATCTTTTATATGCAATTTTATCTATATGAGTTGCACAATGACACTTTAGCACTTTAAGGTTTATTTGCACGTTACACTAGCACTAGGTGTGTATGAGGATTACCTATATTTGTTCCCTACACACACTGTGCCGTGTTTGTTCTTATAACAGATACAGGACAAATATTCACTTTTAACACCGTTGATTTTTTTTACAGGATACTGTGCATACAAACACATTACCCGTATACCCTGTATTATTATAAACTTTCACACAGATACACTTTTTTGGACGAGCGCAGCACTTATTATTTATGTCTATAATTTTATTTTTTGGGCTTGGTCTGATCCCATTCAGTGTTTGCAGCTGTCCATATACACCAGTTTTTTCCAAGGTAGCGCAGGAATAACATACAAATACTTTTCACTACTATAAGTCAATGAGGAGTTGCAGTAGTCGAGGGATGACCAGGGAAGCTTTCTGGTGTCATTGGTTAATAAGGGACGTATTCTGGAGATGTTGCGGAGGTTGAGGCGGCCAATTTTGTAGAGGGATTGGATGTGGGCCTGAAAGAACAGTTCAGAGTCCAGGATAACACCTAGCCCCCTATCATGTGGGGACGGACTGATAGTTGTGCCATTGATCTTGACAGAGAAATCAGGGGAAGAGGCACATGGGGGAGGAAATATTATGAGCTTAGTTTTGGATAGATTGAGTTTGAGGAAGTGGTGTGACATCCAGTCTGATATGTCTGCTAGTAAATTAATATGTGAGGAGACTGATGGAGTGTGCTGAGGGGTAGAGAGATAGATATGGGTGCCATTAGTGTATAAATGGTATTGAAAGCCATGGGAAGCTACCTCATGTCCCAGGGAGGAGGTGTAAATGGAGAATAGGAGAGGTCCAAGGACAGAACCTTGGGGGACCCCGACGGTAAGTGGAATAAGAGAGGAGGAAGTGGAGTTGTAATGATAGGTGGAGTTGTAATGACTTAGGTGTGGTGAGATAGGTAAGATTAGAACCAACAGAGAGTACAGTCATGGAGACCAAGGGAATAAAGTTTTTTTGAGGAGGAGGGTGTGGTCAACTGTCTCAAAGGCAGCGGAGAGGCCCAAGAGTAGAGTACGGAACAGTGACCATTGGTTTTAGGTGTTAGTAAAGGCCCGTACACACTATAAGAAAATCGGGTAAACATTTTCGTCCAAAGAATTTTCGTACAATTTTCGTATGGTGTGTACACATCTTTCGACAGCCGAATTTTCGTCCGAAATTTCCCAAAGGAACAAACTCTAAAATTTTTCTCGTACGGGAACAAAATGAACAATTTTCGTTTAAGGTGTACCATTTTCGTACGATTTTCGTACAAGAAAAATCAGAAAAGAAAGACTGCGCATGATCAGAAACAATAAACAAACGAAAAAAGCCTTTCTTTCGTACGAGAGTATTCGTAAGAATTTTCGTACGAATTTTCTTTCATTGGTTCCGATTTGCTGTGAAACATCGAGAAAAATCAGACAAACGTTCGCCCAATTTTCTTATAGTGTGTACCCCACTTAGGTCGTTTATGAGTTTTAAGAATTTTTTTTGCTGATCTATGAAAAGTTTCTATTGCATTGTAATATGTACGCTGTATATTCAATTCCTCTGAGTTCCCCTTTAATTAATACTATGTAACTTTATGTGAGTGTGAAGATGGAGAAAGCCAAGCACGCAGGACTCCCGTCTCCTGAGGAAGAACACGACCTGTGTGGGAAGATATTAGTCAGCATGGGGACACAGAGCATTGGAAAGGAAATACTGTGATGACAGCTCTGAAAAGTCCTGTCAGATGTCAGTGTGTTCATTGCTCTAAATAAAGTTTATTCATAAATACAGACGCCCCGGTCTCCGCCCTCTATCAGAGGGCTGAGATTGGCTGTAGGCTGTCATGTGATCCCAGTGATCGAAAACCAGGAAGAGGTGCAGTGTAGAGCGGATGGAGCTCCGGGACGGAGGAGAGTGGGGTGAGCTGGTGATGAACACAGGCAGTGTCCGATGAGTGAAGGCCGCGCTGGTTGTCTTTTCACATCACAGGGGGACCTGGAGGAGCTGAACACCACTGAGGAGACTGCAGGCTGCCATAGGTGTGCGTGCTGTACACAGAGACATGGACGCAGGTGGGTGCAGTACTGGGCTGGAGGTGTATAGTCTATGGACAGAGCCTCACTTCAGGTGTTCACTATGGAGAATGTTCACACTGATCGTGTAATACTGTTCTGGTTCTTTATTGGAGGCCTATGACTGCTTCACTGTACACATGATAATAATGAAGTATAAATAGGTTGGTAGCAGAGTTCAGGCAGAACCCATCTGGCATGAAAATGTCACAGAAATAGATCTGATCTTTATATGTGGCTGTATACATATCTCTACAATGTTATGTTCTGGAAAATCAAAAGGAAAAATAATCAAGATGTACCGATTTAGAGCCCAACTCCAGGATAGCATTACACCCCCCTCTGTCTGACCGCTGGGTTTCATACAAACTCACTCAATCCCTGTTTTCACTTACCTCAAAGAGGAGGTTCACACAAAAATGGGACTTCCGCTTTTCGGAACCCCCCCCCCCCCCCTCCGGTGTCACATTTGGCACCTTTCAGGGGGGAGGGTGGTGCAGATACCTGTCTAAGAGTCTATGCCTCTTCCCGTCCCCACCGCGCTGTCTGCTGGGACACACACGGGTCCCAGAGACAGCGGGGATCAGTTAGGAAGCGCAGCGCGACTCGCGCATGCGCAGTAGGGAACCGGAAAGTGAAGCGCTTCACTTCCTGATTCCCTTATAGAGAATGGCGGCGGCAGCACCCGAGGATCGAGGGACGATTCGGTCTCGGGTGCCGACATCGCTAGACCCTGGGACAGGTGAGTGTCCTTATTTTAAAAGTCAGCAGCTGCAGTATTTGTAGCTGATGACTTTTACATTTTTTTTTTTTTTCCACGGGACTCCCTCTTTAACCACCTCAATACAGGGCACTTTTACCCCCTTCCTGCCCAGGCCAATTTTCAGCGCTTTCTTTCGGTGGTATTTAATCGCCACTTGGTATTTTATTTTTTGCTAAACAAATAAAAAAAAAAATTGAAAAAAAAAAAAATGGCACTGATGAGGAGGCACAGGTTGGCACTCTAGGTGGGCTCTTGTGGGCATCCTTGATGGGTCTGAACTGATAATGCACTAATTATCAGCACAGACCCCCCCCCCCCTTGTCATTAGAGCTGCTTTTCGGCTCTCCTCTGCTCGTGCCTTGCCAGCGCGAATAGAGGAAAAGTTGATAACCGGCACTTCCTGGTCATGATGTGATCGGCTGTGATTGGACACAGCTGATCACATGATAAAGCGCTAGGCTCTTTACTGACATTGGAGATGTAATGTGTCAGAGCGAGACACCACACTATCGATCGCCACTCGGGGGTGTGCACAAGCGGCTTATTCTGCTGGACGTCATATGACACCCAGTGTAGGATAATGAAACCACCACCCGGCCATCATTTTGCTATAGGCCAGGTGGGATGTGGTTAAAGTGAAACTAAAGGCTTAATACATACCTGTTCAATGGTCCTGCACCACATCTTCTTCAGAGCGCCGGTGGGGGGAGGACGTCATCCCAGCACTCAGCACCAGAGAAGACGGTGAGCAGGCAGGTAGGGGCATTATATTGCAGAAGAGACAGTGCGTGTCCTGGTCTTTCTTACAGTGGTTTTAAGGAACGCTCTATCGCCAGGTTCTTCTCCACTCCGTTTACATCCTGGAGGGGTCCTTTTTCCAGGTGTCCACTTCACAGCCTGCGTAACATAGACCATTTCCTTTGGGGCGGAGGGGTTCTGTTAGGATCCAGAAGAGGACTGGTGCCAGACCAAGAAGAGTGAAGGGGGCCGGTCAGTGAGGGTTAACGCCAGATAAGATAGTCCTTTACAGGTGGAAACCATGTTAGCGAGGGACCTGGATGGGGGGACTTGGGTGAGTATAACACTTCACAAGCAGAGATTCAGATACTGGTCCAAACCCACTTGAGCTATCCTGCCAGGAGTCTGACACTGCCAACTGCCAATCATAAGCAACCAGGGCATTTCCCATCCAGCAGCCACACACATACACACCCTTTGCACAAGCAGCTGTGGCGTAGGGAATACCTCATATGATTGGCTTTGTGCAGTGACATCTTCCTGGTGAGATAGCTCAAGTGCTCATTGTTTGTAGTGCAGGGGCCTGCTTCATTTGATTCACCGTGGATGTTTCGTTTTTTTCTTTAGGTCAGCCCTCATATTAATTTCTGGTAAATCTATAGGAGATAGCATAGTTGCTATAATTAAGGCCTGTACTGGGCAGAAACGCATAAGCTTAGGACTAAGCATGTTTCATTTGTATGTGTTTTCTATGTGACAAATAAAGCTTATTTAATCAGGCAGAGGACGGGTGACACTCTCGCACTGCATTTGTAACCTGCATTCACCATGGAAAAGAATAGTCTGCCAACAGCTGGTAGCAAGCTCTTGTTTAGTAAAGAAAATAAAAGAATTCCTTTATTGATTATTAGAGTTCGTGCACATGGGTGTTTTTAGGCAATTTCTACGCCTAGTGTAAATTTCTTGTCGCTTTCCAGTGCTGCAAACGGCCTGCCATTCAAGTGAATGGCTGTCTGCAGCTTTACTCTTGCATCACCGTTTACCCTTGCATTTGTGTACAATGTATTTTCCAAATGTGAAACTTAAAGTGTTACTAAACCCAGGACCCAGCATTCACTATATCTGGTCTCCCATATTACTAAGAACATGCAATTGCAATCATTTTAGTAAATATAAACTGCTAAATACTTTTTCTCAAGTCGTCTTCCAGGACGGCACCCTGAGAGATGACTGGTCCACCTGACAGGAAACACAATCAAGAAAGAGGTTAAAAACCCCGCCCCTCCCTGCACTCCTCAGTTTTTGATTGTGTTTCCCCACAGCGAAACAGTTTGTTTTTTTCTTATAGACCTAAGGCCGTGGGCTGGAAGTCTCCCCCTGGGAACCAGACTGCAGGTTTTTGGAAAACCTTTGGGTCTGGTAGGGCTTACCCTTCCCGGGGGGTTCGTTTCCCCTATTTTCTCAGGGGGGCAATGAAGAGCTCCCCATGAGAACTGGAGGACCCTGGGCACTGTGAGTCTCCAGAACTCCAGGGACCATTTTCCTGCTCTCCCCTCTCCTTACCTGTCGGTTTTTGGAGAGGATTTGCCAGCTCTGCCGTTTGCTGCAAGATGCAGGTGTTTGCTGAGTGTCCTGGCCGCCTCAGCGCCGGCGGCTGTGTGTGTGTCCGACGCCATTTTGCGGTGGATCTTTCCAGAGGAAATGACGTCACGGCGGCCCGGACACTAGAGCGCGATTGCTCGAGACCTCGGCAAGATGGCGGCGGCGTTCGGAGCGCCATGAGGAGCCTGAAGCAGCACAGGGACTACAGGTACCAGCTGGGCAGGACCCTTTGTATATAAAGGGGGGTAGTTCCGGGCGGCAGAGGCAGCAGCGCAACAGGCAAGGAGCAGGCGTCCATGACTCACTGACTGCAATGGAGCAGGAGGAGTCTGCAGCTATTGTGGAGGCCACCGGGGGTGAGTCTACCAGGCTGGAGGAGATAAGGGAGAGGGTGGCCCTCTAGCCTTTAACCTCATAAGGGATCTCTGTTTTATTGTTACTAGCTAAACGGGCTTCTTGTTTTTTGCAGACACAGAAACCCAGAGTGTTGCCAGTAGACCGAGACCCAAAAATCCTTCCCGAACTAAGAGGTGTGGGTACTGCAATGACAAACTAGCTGCAGAGCACACCAAGCCGTTCTGTTACAAATGCATCCACAAATTGTCAGGGAAGGAGACTTCAGAAGTTATGAGGGATTTTCTCTCAGTACAATCTGAAATGCTGTCCACACTTAAAGCCTTTCAGGCTAGCCTCAATTCTAGGCAGGATAGCAGAGAAGGCTCATCCTCCCAGGATAGTGCCTTTTCTAGTGTGAGACAGGTAGGCACCATTCCGCAGAAACCGCCATCTTCTCAGGATTCGGAGGAGGAGGCGGATGAGGTGGAGGGCCCCTGCCGTAGTCTCCTTGAAGAAGGGGAAGACGCAGAGGATAGCCAGGAGGAAGGGGAACACTCCAGGCCAGGCAGACATATCTTCTCAACAGATGATATGGAGGGCCTCCTAGGGGCTATTTATGCTTCTGAGGAGATCCAGGAGCCGGAGGCTCAAACTTCTGTACAAGATAGGTTGTATCAGGGGTTGTCTAAGGCTCAGTCTAAAGTGTTACCTATCCACCAGTCTCTAAAAGACATTGTTTTAAGAGAATGGAAGGAGCCAGAGAATAAACTTCAGAAGTTTAAAACCTGGAAACGCAGGTGTCCGTTTAAGGAAGAGGAGCAGGAGAAGTTTTTTAAACTTCCCAAACTAGATGCATCTTTGGCCCAGGTGTCTAAACAATCTGACCTGTCTTTTGAAGACGCAGGTAACATCCGGGACCAAATGGACCGTAGGTCAGAGACCCTTTTACGCAGGGCCTGGGAGGCCAATGCGGCTACTCTAAGTCCGGCTTTAGCTTCAGCTTGTATAGCCAGGAATACTAACATGTGGCTGAATAAGCTGACTGACCATGTGGCGAGTTCTTCCAAGTCCAAGGATCTTTTGGATTCCTTGGAAGTAATTGGTAAGGCAGTTGCCTTTCTTGCGGATGCGGCAGTGGAGTCGGTGCGGACTTCAGCTAAGACAGCAGCGCTTCTCAATTCTGCCAGAAGAGCCATATGGGTTAAGACCTGGGATGGGGATCATACCTCTAAGACCAGGTTATGCGGTCTTCCTTTTGAAGGATCTCTCCTGTTTGGTACAGGGTTGGACCAGACCCTCTCCAGATCTACGGAGAAGGGAAAGAAGTTTCCGGTTAAACCTAAAAAGGCCAAAAAATTTTTTCGAGGCCCCCAGGTCAACAACCGGTTTAAAGACCGTAAGGAAGGAAAGAAGTGGGGTGTTGGTAAAGCCAAACAGAAGGGAACTCTCCTTTTCTCCGGCCCTAAGGTCGCAGACAAGGATCCTAAGTGACGCCAGCACCAAGGTGGGAGGGAGGCTGGCACAATTTATCCCACAGTGGGAGCGGGTAGCCCAGAGCCCTCTGGTCCTTCAGTGGATAAGAGAGGGCTATGGGCTAGAGTTTGCTTCCAGGCCTCCTCAGACTTTTCTACTGACCTTTTTACCCAGAGAAAGGCCAAAAGCCATAGGACTCATGGAAAATATCGAGCAGTTGGCGAGTCAGAGAGTCATTTTCCCAGTTCCGGCGGATCAACAGGGAAGGGGTTTTTATTCCCACGTCTTTGTTGTTCCAAAACCGTCCGGGAAATTCAGGTTAATCCTGAATCTAAAGAAATTAAATACCTTCCTGCGATACAAAAGGTTTCGCATGGAATCGGTCTATACGGTCAGAAAACTTCTGTTAAAAGAGGTCTTCATGGCTACCATAGACCTGAAGGATGCATATCTGCATATTCCCATTCTACCACAGCACCAGGTGTTCCTTCGCTTTGCTATCCGCACGGATCTGGGTACACAGCACTGGCAGTTCCAGGCCCTACCATTTGGACTGGGTGCCAGTCCAAGGGTGTTTACAAAGATACTTGCAGAGGTCATCTCCTACCTGCACCTTCAGGGGATTTCCCTGATACCATATTTAGACGATCTGTTGGTCTACAACCTTTCCAGAGAATCCCTTCTCCGGGATCTGGACAGGGTAATATCCACCTTGGAGTCCCTGGGGTGGTTGATAAGTCAGGAGAAATCCTCTCTGATTCCTTCCCAGACCAAACTCTACCTGGGTCTGTGGGTGGACTCGGTAAGGCAGAAACTGATCCTTCCGCAGGAGAAGATAGAAGCACTGATTACTTCAGTGTCTTCAATCCGGCACCAGAAGGTAGTATCCAGAAGAGTGATCATGAGGATTCTGGGTCTTATGACCTCATGTATCCCAGCAGTACCTTGGGCCCAGTTCCATTCAAGACCCCTGCAAAACTTCCTTCTATCCTCATGGGATGGAAAGAAGGAATCCCTAGATACTCTGGTGACCATCCCTCTAAGAATAAGAGATTCCTTACTTTGGTGGCTCAACCCCCAAAGGTTGGGGACAGGCCATCTTTGGTTCCAGCTTCAGCCGGTCAGAATAACGACCGATGCGAGCTCGTGGGGATGGGGGGCCCATCTAGAAGAACTGCAAGCTCAGGGTGTGTGGGACACACGACAGAGAATTGCGTCTTCCAACTTCCGGGAATTGTTAGCTGTCAGGGAGGCTCTAATAGCCTTCGAGGACAGGATCAAGGGGAAGGAAGTTCAGATCCTCTCCGACAATTCCACGACAGTGGCCTTTCTGAACCGTCAGGGGGGCACACGGTCGCTTCCCCTAATGAGTCTGACACAGGAGATTCTAGAATGGGCGGAGCAGAGAATTCCGTCCATTTCTGCGGTACACATAAGGGGAGTTTTCAATATAAAGGCAGACTTCCTCAGTCGTCAGACAGTACAGCAGGGAGAATGGGAACTAAACCCCGAAATTTTCACCATGGTCTGTCAACAGCTGGGTACACCGGAGATAGATCTCTTTGCCCGCAGGGAAAACAGGAGAGTCAAGAGATACTTTTCCCTCTGCAGGGAACGAGGGTCCGAGGGGGTGGATGCATTGGCTCAGGAATGGGATTTCAGTCTGGCTTATGCGTTTCCTCCCTTACCTCTGATTCCAAGAATCCTTCAAAGACTGAGTCGGGCCAGGGGCAATTTGATCCTGATTGCCCCCTGGTGGCCCAAAAGGTCCTGATTTCCCACGTTGTGGAACTGGGCGGTGGTGCCTCCGGTTCAGCTCCCAGAACGTCAGGATCTTCTGCTTCAAGGCCCTCTTTACCATCCGAACCCCGGGTTCTTCAGGTTGACAGCCTGGCTGTTGAAAGGGAGTGCCTGCGCAACAAGGGGTGTTCAGAGAAGGTGATTGACACCCTGTTACTGAGTAGAAAGCCGGTAACTAGACGCATTTATGCTAGGGTCTGGGGGGCTTTTTCCCGTTGGTGTGAAGCGAGAAAAGTTCCCCAGAAGCAAATACCTGTTATTTTAGACTTCCTACAAGAGGGAGTAGACCGAGGTTTAGCCACCAAAACTCTGAAGGTTCAGGTGGCGGCCCTGTCTAGTTTTCTGGATGTCAGATTAGCCCTAGATCCTTTAATTAAGAGATTCTTGTCGGCTAGAGAGAGACTTTCCCCGGTGCAAATGAAGGAATTTCCACCGTGGGATTTATCTTTAGTCTTGGAAGCCCTGACCAGGGCACCTTTTGAGCCGTTGGCTCAATCTTCAGTCAGATTGATTTCTTTTAAAACCGCCTTCCTTCTGGCTGTTACTACAGCCAGAAGGGTGGGCGATTTACATGCTCTTTCTATGAAGGAGCCTTTTTTCCGCCTGTTAGAAGACCGAATTATTCTCAGGCAGGACCCTTTGTACCTTCCCAAGGTGGCTTCACGCTTCCATAGGTCACAGGAGATTATTTTACCCTCCTTCTGTCTCAATCCACAGAACGAGAAGGAAAGGGCCTTCCATACGTTGGATGTCAGGAGGTGTCTGTTGCTCTACCTAGATAAGGTTAAAGAGTTTAGGAAATCTCAACATTTGTTGGTTAGTTTTTGTGGAGTTCGAAGAGGCGAACAGGCCTCTAGAACGACCATTGCTAGATGGATTAGACAGGCTATTACCATAGCTTATGAGCATTCAGGTCAGACGGCTCCAACTAATCTTAAAGCTCATTCTACAAGGTCTCTGGCAACCTCTTGGGCAGAAAGAGCCGGAGCATCGGTAGATCAAATCTGTAAGGCAGCAACGTGGTCAAGCCAGAACACGTTCCTGAGACATTACAGAGTGGAACTGCTGTCACCCCAGGATCTGGCCTTCGGCAGAAAGGTCCTGCAAGCGGTGGTCTCGCCCTAAGGTAGGCCTGAGCTACTTGCTCCTCTCTCAGGGTGCCGTCCTGGAAGACGACTTGAGAAAATGACCAGTTACACTTACCGGTAACAGTGTTTCTGGGAAGTCTTCCAGGACGGCAGGCCTACTTCCCACCCGGTTTGTATTTTTTATATAGTGGTACATTGGAGGTGTTTTTGTTTCACTTTCATGCACTGGTGTGGGTCAATACTTTTGCACAACTGAGGAGTGCAGGGAGGGGCGGGGTTTTTAACCTCTTTCTTGATTGTGTTTCCTGTCAGGTGGACCAGTCATCTCTCAGGGTGCCGTCCTGGAAGACTTCCCAGAAACACTGTTACCGGTAAGTGTAACTGGTCATTTTCTTGTCAGCAGTTAGAGCAGTCTTCTGACTTCTATCAGTGTTTAGTTAAAGCGTGTAAGAGGAATTTTCATTCTCCCCTGATTGTCCTATGAAGCTGCAGGACCCCCCCTCTGTCTGGACAGTGCTGATTGGCCCTGTGCTGATGACATGTACCCTCCCAAGAAAGGGAAAAAAAACTCTCTAGCAATACATACCAAACTGAGCATGTGCAGAGTGCCCCTAATACTCTGTTCTGTCAGGAGATGGTTTGGGGACAGTGGAAGAAGAAGAGGACCAGAGAAGGCAGGATTAACCCCTTAAGTTCCACAGTGAGTATAGCAAGCATGCTTTACTGCATATACAGACTGATTTTACTGTTGTGGGTTTAGTAACACTTTTTAAAGTGAAGTTCCACCCAAAAATGGAACTTCCGCTTTAAGGGAGGTGACCCCCTGACATGCCACATTGGGCATGTCATTTTTTTTTTTGGGGGGGGGGGGGGGGAGGGCAGTACCCTCTTTTCAGAGGGTCCCAGCTCCCACTTCAGGCGCACCGCTGCACCGGAAGGGAGATCACCTCTTCCCCCTCCCTCTCGGCAATCATCTGGGACACGTCACAGGTCCCAGATGATTGCCCGGCCAGTCACAGTGCGTGGCTCGCTCATGCGCAGTGGGTGCACAGCCGGGCACCCACAGTTACAGTGTCAGCGCCGCAGAGAGGAGGGAGAGACAAGTGGGGCTTTGCACCCCCGCATCGCTGAACCTGGGACAGGTAAGTGTCTGGTTATTAAAAGTCAGCAGCTGCAGTATTTGTAGCTGCTGACTTTTATTTTTTTTTTAAGCAGAACTCCGCTTTAATGCTCAGGAAAGACATTGTAAATGTATGTATACGTAAACACTGATGCATTGAATCATCAGCATTTGCAAGACTTGTCTGGAAGGCTGAATGTGGCACCTGTGGCTCCCCAGGCACTGGGGAGTGCCCACAAACTTATGCCAGTCATAGAAAAAAAAATGTTCATGTTCACAAACTCTTAAAGTTCAGTGATAAAAAAAGTGTGAAGAAATAAAACTGCAGCTTTTCAAACCACAGCTCATTCTTTTTGAAGCTTGGAGTATAACGTATAAAAGATCAGTATTAGTTTATATACAAATGGTCACACGAGTAATGTTTTTGTTCAACACATTTTTATTCGTTTTCATTGGTTTACAAAGGTAATTGTGACATACACGGCCATTCCAGAAAAAGAAGGTGCTCATGAGAGCAACCATGTACAGGAGTAGTGTTTTTTTTGTACAAACTTTGTCTCATCACCAAGATTTGAAAAGAAGCTAAAGCTGTAGACTCAGAACACCATAAACTGGATTTCTTGAATCTCATAGCTGCTCCCCCCCCGCCCCCCCCCATAAAAGTCGATGTGAATGCAAAATCAATTCAAAGCACAAGATTCATCAGGTGATCCATAAAGAAACTATTTTAACTAATCAGGCACAATACACGTTTTTTCCGGAAAACAGATCATAAACTATATATATATATTATAATATAATTTTGGCAATAACATGTGCACTCCCTTTTTTGTTTAGGAGCCGGGAAAGCATTGAACAATCATTGGTGCCATGAAGGTCTCATGCAGACTATGACTATGTAGCATCGTACAGACAGGAAGACTCATTAAGCTACCAGGGCGATCAACAGCGTTGTGGTAGTTCATTGAGAGCTACAATCCAACAGCCACAAAGGATGTCGGTACTTGTAGTTCATTTATTCACAGAACTCTGTGAATAAATGACACAGCCTCGTGGGCCGAACCCCCCATGGCTGCGCTCTTTTCAAAAAGCTGGTGCGGGGAACCAAGCGGCCGCAGAAGCGGGAACATGTTACATATTCCACCCTAAAAACAGGTGGAACATGTAAACAGGTTCCTGAAGGTGAACTTATTCTTTAAACCTAAGCAGGTTATACACCATAGATTATTTTGTCATTCGGCCCTGTGGACTGAATGAAAGAAATGTCTCAGTTCCCTTATCCATGCTAAAGATTGCAGATGGCCAAATCTCTCCTGCTGGCTATTCTATTCTGACAGTTGGCACTTGCAGCTGTCAGGATACCTGAGCATCTTTGCAGTCCCCTCACCCCCCCCCCCCCCTCCTCTCCTCCCCTAACGCTGCTTACAATGGTCAGCTTTTATTCGGCTTCATTGATGGAAACCTTTATCCCAAAAAGGGTAAAAACTGTTGCTGTAACTGCTTAAAAATTGTTAGCTGGAGTTCAACTTCAACGTAATAGTCAAATCCATCTAAATCTGCTGGTCTAACACCATCATTGCCCCAGATTCACAATGCTGCAGTCCAAAGGTGTCTCCATTGCACCTTCATCTAGAATGGAAATAGAGACACCCTAACACAGTAATTGTGTTACTGGCTCAGTCACCAGGTCAAAATAAAGGGAAAAAGCCTAAAGAAAGAAACCTAATGAAGTTGCCACAAGGATCAATACATAAAATGTTTGTTTTTGGGGTTTTTTTTTTTATAAATCAGATCATTTTTATTGCACCTCCTTAGATAATAGGTCTACATGTGTTCACACAATTACATGCTAAAACATTGTAGGGATAACAAAATAGTGTGGAGAATGAGTGCCATGCAGGGAAGATCTTCGAGAAATTGGTTTTGGGTTTAATTAAGGATTTTGTGGGATAGGAAGGAAATAATTGGCTCCGGCTCTACTGAAGCAGGGGCCCAATTACAGGTGCAACTGCTGTGACACCCCCCTCCTAGTGCAGTCGGTAGTGGCAGCCTGGCAGAATTTCTTTCACTTGATAAGATGAAATCTGGTCTCTAGGGGTTCTGCACTTGACGCTTAACTGCTTTTTACAAATCCTCATAAAATAAACCTATATTAAAGAAAAATTGCAAGGGCATAAATCATATAGCCGTATCGTCTTTTTTTTTTTTTCTCATAGCAACCCTCACCTATGACACGCTCCGCTTTTCTGATGCACCTGACTTTCCAGAAACTGCAGAGCCAGTATGGATACTGGGGAAGAACTACAGTGCTTTGACAGGTATTGTATTGACGATCCATGAAAACCCTCCTCTTCAGAGAAGCCTAACAACTTTATTTTCTCCATCTGATCATCCACCACAGCGGTTACCTTTTGTTCCACTCGACCCTCCCTTCTAGACTGTAAGCTCTAACGAGTAGGGCCCTCTGATTCCTCCTGTATTGAATTTTATTGTAACTGTACTGTTTGCCCTCATGTTGTAAAGTTCTGCGCAAATTGTTGGCGCTATATAAACCCTGTATAATAATAATATAAAACAAGCATGGGGATGCAAACGGAACTATAACCTTGCATTAAGCCAGGTTACACATGATGTCCAGGCAGCTGAAGTAATATATGCAAATCTTGTCCTGTAAGGGCAACTTTGGCCATTCCCATTTTCCTCATGGTCAGCAGCCACTAGGCCACCCTTCACAATAACGGACCAATATGAAAATGGAGAAAGCAATCCTTTTTCAACAATCCTCAAAATTTGAATATGTTCAGCTGCGTGTATCTCTGCATCTCCTGATTGTACTGACGTGACTCATCATATGTTTGGTTTAAATCGCATATAGATTGTGAAAGGGTTACTTTCAACCATACCTCAATGTTCATCTACTATTTATGGTTTTTTACCCTTTCCTAAATATTATTTTTCCCCCCCTGAACAACCATCCTATACATGGTTGCCCACAATGTCCCATCTCCAGTAACATTACAGTCTAGAGGTCGACCGATATATCGGCCGATATTTGGTGTTTTTTACTTAATCGGCATCGGCCGATTGTGCTGATAAAAAAAGCCGATAATAGCTTCAGCGCGACTTGTAAAAGACTTCTGTAATAGAAGTCAGTGCAAGTTGCCTCGGTGAAGCGACTTCTCCCCCTCTCTGGGCAGTCTGCCAAATCTGATAAAAAAAACCTGAAGGATACAATGTTTACATTTATGAATGTGTGTAAAAGCTCTCAGTTTAACCATTTAAAGACTAAATCTTTTCTGACATTTGTTGCTTACAAGTAAAAATTCTGTATTTTCTGCTAGAAAATCACTTAGAACCCCCAAACATTATATATATTTTTTTTAGCAGAGACCCTAGGGAATAAAATAGCGGTTGTTGCAATATTTTATGTCACACGGTATTTGCGCAGCGGTCTTTCAAATGCAATTAGAAAAAAAAAAAAAAATACACTAACAAATTTAAAAAAAAACTAAGCAGTAAAGTTAGCCCATTTTTTTTCATCCAGAAGTTTTGATTACCTGTTTTTGTGTATTTAATATTTAAGAGAGGTGTTTTTTTTATATTTTTTTTTATCTAAATTCTACATACAAGTGAACGGATTGGAGGTTTGTTTTGTTTAATAAATGTTTAAATGTAAAAAGTTTTCCGTATCACTGAAGGTTGCTTTCACACTGGAGCGGGCATGCGTTGACGGTAAAACGCTGCAAGTTTTAGCGGCTCTTTACCATCGTTTTAGCAGCGCTATTCGGCTGCTAGCGGGGCGCTTATAACCCAGCTAGTGGCCGAGGAAGGGGTTAAATGCGCCCCTGAAGCGCCTTCATTTCAATGGGCAGGAGTGGTGGTATACACCGCTCCAAAGATGCTGCTTGCAGGACTTTTTTTTTAACATCCTGCCAGCGCATCGCCTCAGTGTGAAAGCACTCGGGATATCACACTGAGACTGCAGGGGAGCCGTTTGACAGGCACTTTACAGGTGCTATTTTTAGCCCAAAAGCGCCTGAAAAACGCCCCAGTGTGAAAGGGGTCTAACTGTTAGATTTTATGAGATGAAGGTAAAAAAAAAAAAAAATCGGCCCAAAAAAATCGGCATCGCATATCGGCCACCGCGATTTGTAAATATCGGCATCGGCCAGAGAAAAACCCATATCGGTCGACCTCTATTACAGTCTGCCTTAATTTTTGTAAACATTTTTAACCCCTTCCTGCCTGCAGTCTGTATATTAACATTTCCTGGCGTAATATCCTGAGCATACAGTGGGTAAAATAGTATTGAACGTGTCACCATTTTGCTTGGTAAATTATATATATTTCATTGACATAAAATTTTTACCACGTTTTGTAACAACCTACGCAATCCATACATACAAAGAAACCAAAACAAATAAGTTCAGAAAGGAAGTTATGTGTAATAAAATAGAATGACCCCGGTAAAAAGTATTGAACATGCTAACTGAAATGTATTTAATACTGGGTAAAAAATCGCTTGTTGGTAATGACAGCTTCAAGACGCTTCCTGGAGAAACTAGTCGCATGCATAGGTCAGGTGTGATTTTTGTCCCATTCTTCCACACAAACAAATCTTCAAATCTTAAAGGTTCCGTGGGCCTCTTCTATGAACGCTGATCGTTGGTTCTTTCCATAGATTTCTATTGGATTCAAGTCAGGTGATTGGCTGGGCCATTCTAGCAGTTTTATTTTCTTTCTTTGAAACCAATTGAAAGTTTCCTTGGCTTTGTGTTTGGGATCATTTTCTTGCTGAAATGTCCACCCTCATTTCATCTTCATCGTCCTGGTAGGTGGCAGCAGATTTTTATCAAGAATGTCTCTGTACGTTTTTCCATTCATCCCTCCTTCAATGATATGAAGTTTGCCAGTACCATATGCTGAAAACAGCCCCACACCATGATGTTCCCACTTCCAAACTTCACTGTTGTTATGGCTGTGTTTTTGGGGTGATGTGCAGTGCCATTTGACCTCCAAACATGGTGTGTATTATGGCATCCAAGAAGTCAATTTTGGTCTCATCTGACCAGATTATATTCTCCCAGTATTTCACAGGTTTGTCCAAAGCCCCATACACACTTGTGATTTTCTGCAGATTTTTGTCTTCAGATTTACCAAGACCATGTAGTGCAAGGGCCTGCCTGATTGTATAAAAATTGAAACTCTTAAGGTTTGACCTCATTATATGGTTTTGGTAAATCTGAAGACAAAAATCTGCAGAAAATATAATAGTGTGTATGGGGCTTAAATGTTGTGCAGCAAACTTGAACCACTTGACAACTGGGCACTTAAACCCCCCTCGTGACCAGACCAATTTTCAGCTTTCAGCGCTTTCACACTTTGAATGACAATTACTCAGTCATACAACACTGTACCCAAATGAATTTTTTGTCCTTTTTTTCATACAAATAGAGCTTTATTTTGGTGGTATTTGATCACCTCTGCGGTTTTTATTTTTTGCGCTATAAATGAAAAAAGACCGAAAATTTTGAAAAAAAACGCATTTTTCTTTGTTTCTGTGATAAAATTTTGCAAATTAGTAATTTTTCTTCATAAATTTTGGCTACAATTTTATACTGCTACATATCTTTGGTAAAAATAACCGAAATCAGTGGATATTATTTGGTCTTTGTGAAAGTTACAAGCTGTGGTGCAAATCATAAAAAACTGATTACACCTGATGTACTGGCGGCTTATCTCATTTCTTGCGACCCGAACATGTCAGGAAAGTACAAATACCCCCCAAATGACCCCTTTTTTGAAAGTAGACATTCCAAGGTATTTAGGAAGATGCATGGTGAGGTTTTTGATGTTGTCATTTTTCCCCACAATTCTTTGCAAAATGAAGATATTTTTTTTTTTTTTCCCCCCACAAAATTGTCATTGTAATAGGTTATTTCTCTCACATGGCATGTATATACCACAAATGACACCCCAAAATACATTCTGCTACTCCTCCTGAGTATTAGGATACCACATGTGTGGGACTTTTTCACAGCCTGGCCATATACAGAGTCCCAACATGCAGGGAGCGCCATCAGGTGTTCTAGGAGCATAAATTACACATCTAATTTGTTGACTACCTATTACACTTTTGAAGGCCCGGGAGAACCAGGACAATGACATGTGACACTGATGACAAATGGCACTGATGTGGCACTGATGACAGATGGCACTGACACTGATGTGGCACTGATGACAGATGGCACTAATACGTGGCACTGATGACAGATGGCACTAATACGTGGCACTGATGACAAATGGCACTGATGACAGATGGCACTAATATGTGGCACTGATGACACGTGGCACTGATGAAAGATGGCACTAATACGTGGCACTGATACGTGGCACTGATGACAGATGCACTGATACGTGGCACTGATGTATTTATTGTACTCAGTGATACAGGTAGGCTTGCGAACGGTACCGCCTCTTCTGTGAAGTTCCACCGAGGTGTCATCGTTGATGGTGGACATGATGTACACGTCTTTTCTATCCCTCCACGTCACAGCCAACACTTCTTCGTTCCTCAAGCTTGTCGATTCCCCCCTTGGAATGTTTGTGGTGACAAGACACTGTGGGAAGCCCTTTCGGTTTTTTCTAGTTGTACCACAGGCCAAAGTTTGTTTGAGATATAGGTGGCGGAGAAGGGGCAAACTCGTATAATAATTATCCATATAAATATGGTACCCCTTTTGGAGGAGTGGGAATGCCAACTCCCAAATAATTTTCCCACTTATTCCTATGTACGAGGGACACTCAGGGGGCTGGAGCTGGGAATCTTTCCCTTCGTACACGGGGAATGCGTACACATAACCGGTGGCACTTTCACAAAGCTTGTTAAGCTTCAAGCCATACCTCGCCCTCTTACTGGGGATATATTGCTTGATTCCCAGCCGGCCTGTGAAATGCACCAGGGATTCGTCCACAGATATATTTTTTTCAGGGACATAAACTTCGGCAAACTTCTGGGAAAAAAAAATGAATTAGGGGGCGAACTTTATATAATTTGTCAAAGTTTGGGTGATTTCGGGGGGGGCACTGTGAGTTGTCATTGAAATGCAAGAAGCGCATTATGATTTCGTATCGGGACCTGGACATGGCTGATGAAAAAACTGGCATATGGTGGATGGGTTTGGTCGACCAATACTTATGAATTTCATTTTTTTTTTTGTAAGCCCCATGTTCAGGGTTAGGCCTAAAAACTATTTTAGCTCCACTACTGTTAGCGGTCTCCACTCAAAAGGGCGGGCATAGCTGGAGCTGGGGTTGGTTGCAATAAATTGTTGGACAAACAGATTAGTTTGGTCCACGATGCCTTGAATCAATTCGTTCGGGAAAAATAAATTGAAAAAATCCATTTGTGAAAATCCTGCAGTGTTGACCTGCACACCCGGCTGTGCTGTAAAAGGGGGGATCGTGGCTGACCCTGTGGTAGAAGGCAGCCACAATGGGTTTGCCAAGGAATCTGGAAGTAGGGTTTGGGCCCTACTTCTTTGGCATCCACTTGTGCTGGGCCTTTCCCCCTGGGGTCTAGCAGCGCTTGTACTGGGCCCCTCCTCCTGGGGTCTACCGCCTCTGGCACTGCTGGTAGCTGCCTGGTGTTCAGACCGTCGTCTTTTTGGACGGACTACTTCCTCCTCTGATTCGGATCCTGATGTGCTGCCTTCGGGGGGCTCATATTCCAAATCAGAACCAGAATCTGAACTGAGCGGTGAGAGCTCCCCGTTGCTCTCATCGGTCAGACTCAGTATCTGGTATTCCTCTTCTGGGGTGTACATCTTTCTGGACATAGTGGCTGACTGGCTGTATGTACTCTGGTGGCAGGTGATGAGGTGGCGGGTACTCTGGTGGCAGGTGATGAGGTGGCGGGTACTCTGGTGGCAGGTGATGAGGTGGCGGGTACTCTGGTGGCAGGTGATGAGGTGGCGGGTACTCTGGTGGCAGGTGATGAGGTGGCGGGTACTCTGAGGTGACAGGCACTCTGAGGTGACAGGTACTCTGAGGTGACAGGTACTCTGAGGTGACAGGTGCTCTGAGGTGACAGGTGCTCTGAGGTGACAGGTACTCTTTATTTAGGAGGGGCGATCTGGGCACAGTAGTACATATGTAATTAGTAACTCGCTGTTAGCTGATCTCTTCTCCTCACACTGGATCGGTGTGTGAGGAGAAGAGCCCAGCAACAGCAGTTACTGACAGTGTTTGTTTACATTAGTGACCGGCTGTGATTGGCTACAGTGATCAGGGCTGAGCTGTATCCAGGGGAAAAGCCTCAGCCCCGATCACCGCCCTGATCACCGCTCTTCTTCCGCCGGAACCCGCACAATACACGCCGCTTCCCAATGCCGCTCTGCATTGACATCCGCCGTTACCGCCGCTTCAATACCCCCATCGGAGAACGGCTGTGTCCTGAGGGACACAATGGTACCCCGATCGCCGCTCTGCGGGCCCCCGATCGCCGTTCTGCGGGCCCCCGCAGTAGCGGCGGAAAGCCGAGGCCGTCATATGACGTCCACCCAGGATGGGAGATCTCATCTGTGGACGTCATTTGACTATGGCTGGGTATTGAAGCGGTTAAATTATATTTTTGCACATTCACCTATAATAAAACAGCAATTATATTTTTAATAAAACCACATAAAAAAATCTTTTATGTCCTTTTTAAAAGTATGTATACAATTATTTAGGTATGCAGATTAGTCACTGGGTTAGTATTTTTATCAGAATATTGAGTGAAAGTTCTGTGAATTTTGTGTGACAATTTTCATAAACCCAATAGAGTTAATTTTAAAGGGGAACTACATAAGCCCGCATGATGACGTGCACTCCCTCTAGGGTGTGTAAACGACAGGCTGGGCTCACAGGAAATGGGCAGAATGACAGTGTTGTTCTGCCCTGAAGAGGTCGGTCTGTGCTCAACGGAGGAAGAAGTTGGGAACAGCGCTGGATTCTGGAGAGGGTAGATTTTTTTTTTTTTTTTTTTCCTTTAATGCAGGGGGAAATGGGGGGAGGGAAGAAAATGATGGAGTTATGTTGACCGAGACATGCTGACTTTGTGAAATTTGGCCCTTTGGTTGGAAAAGGGTTAGCCTTCAGCGAACAAATCTGCAATATACTGATTTTACTATCGCGCTGTATATGCTGATTTCATACATGGCTAAATCTGGTAACTACCTAATACAGCTGCATTACACAAGAGACAATAGCAGCAGTCATGTGAGACTTCTGTACATAGTAATTCAGCACATCTTTTATCTAAGCAATATCTATGTCTGAGAAGATACAAGTCTGCTCTGCAGTTGAGAATGATGGAGATGAAATGATCTAAGCAGCCCAGTAATCTGTTTCTGGATCTGCAGTATAATGATATTGCTGAATCATTTGCCACAGTCCACTGAGTTGTAATCCCACAATTCTCATCCAGTTCACAGAAAGAGCAGAATCTCTCTATATATCTCTATAATTGTGTGTGTGTGTGTGTGTGTGTGTGTGTGTGTGTGTGTGTGTGTATGTATGTATGTATGTATTCTGTTGCACATTTAAAGGCTGAGTTCATCTTTTCAAAAAAATAGCCTATGCAGTCAAGGGACCCCAGTAGATAATAAAAAAAAAAATGCAGCTTTGTAAAATGTTTATTCATTTTATTGTCATACCTGTAGTCCATTTGGGTCCCCCTAGCAGCCTGGCTAATAAACTCCCACTTGGCAAACTTCATATCCTGCCATGTTGCTAGGATGTGAAAACCTTTGGAGGTATGCTCCCAGCATTAAAAGAGTGAAAACCAATGGTGCGGTTTGCAAACTGGGAGTTTTCAGCCAGACTTCTGATGGGACCCAAATGACCTACAGGTATGACAATAAAATGAATGAACATTTTACAATGCTGCATGTTTTTTGTTTTTTTTGTTTGTTTGTTTTTTGTTTTTTTAGTATCTACTGATACCCTTGACTGATTAGGCAATTTTCTGGAAAAGGTGAACTTAGCCTGTAAGTATACTTGTTAGTGACATATACAAGAAGCATCTTACGAGCAGGAAAAATCTAATGCTTGAGTCTAGTGATACAGGTCTCCTGTGCTCATGTCCCACGTAGTGTTAGGGGATCGTAGTAACTGATGGCAGTAAAAATTATTGGAAAATGAAAGTACTCCATAATGAACATATTGCATGTTTTCTTGACTCATCTAACCAGCATCTTATCTAATCTTATTGTTTGCTATAGGCAGATTGGACACTTTTTAGTACTGCAGTTTTCATACATACGTTTTTCTTTCCTTTTAGAAAAGGAGGAGATTCTGAATGATGTTACATCGAGACTGTGGTTTACATACCGGAGAAACTTTCCACCAATAGGTAACAAGCTTTAGAATTGGATGTGGAAAAAGTTAAGCTGGAAAGCTTAGAATTTAGTAAAGAAGGTTGCACCAGTATGTTATTTTGCACCCTGCCAGCATTTGAAACATCTCAGTCTTCAAAGTAACATTGTTTTTCTTTGTATAGATAATCTGCCATGAGACAATAGTGGATGCTGCCAATGGTGACGTTAGTTTTAAAGTGGTTGTAAACCCTTACATATACCTAGAGAAATGACAAGCCTTAGATGAAACAAATCCTCATATACAAGTTGTACCTGTCTGTCTGCAGCTTTCTCTTCTCTACAGCCTTGTAAAACACAAGGATCAAAAGCTTTTTCCCAGCTATAGAAGACAGGGGGCAGGAATCTGATGTCACATACTTCACAGCTTAGGGAGGAGATCGCAGTGTAACCTGAGACCTGAATGGAGGGAATAGACAACCACACACACTGTCTAATAGGGAAAAATGTACAGCTGAAAAAAAAAATGTTGGTTGTTGTACACATGTTGCATATCGGCACACACGCCTGAGTTAAACCAATAATTCTGGGCCCATTATTCATGGTTAAAGGGTTTGTAAAGGTTCAAATTTGGTTTTGTTTATAACAAACGTGTCATGCTGCTTGCTCTGGGGGCACTCGTGCGTGTTCACTCCTGAGCTGCCACTGGCTGTGATTGACAGCAGCGGGAGTCCATGAGGAGGGAGAGACCAGTGCATGTACTCATGCACATCGCTGGAGTATAAGGGAGGGCTGAGAAGGGAGCTGCACGCAGAAGGTTTTTTACCTTCATGCGTTGAAAGCGTGAAGGTAAAAAACCTTGAGCCTTTAGAACCACTTTAACTCTAACTGATGACCTGCAGGGGCTTTTATAGCATCGCCTATGAAAAATATATATATATATGGTACCAAAGTTCATCAACATTTTGCAGACGCGTGCAGATTTTAAAGCTTGACATCTTGGGTATCTGTCTTCTTGGAGCAACCTCATCTTTTATATTTTACCAAAAATTGGTTAATGTATTGCATTTGTGTCCTAAAATGTATCTAAGTGTATTTTGTACAGAAAGTTTGTGCTTGATAAAACCATTGCACAAATATTGCGTGACATAAAAACACACCATTTTCTTCTACAGGGCGTCTGCTTTCAGAAAATATGCTTTTGTGGGATTTAACTAATCCTCGGGCCTAAAATAATTTTTTATACGTGTGCAAAAAAACTTAAAAATGACTAGTTGTGAAAGGGTTAAGGAATTGAGAGAAATATAATTTGTAGGCTGCCAGTGGTGACCTCTGCTTGTAAAAATACTGTATACCTATGTGATCATCCAAAAGCTCCAGTACTTTCTCAGTTACTGATGACTATGTATACAGACCAATTGGATGGCCTTATTTGCTAAATGCTTGTTTTGGGTCACTGGCTGTGAAGCCAGAGACAGTCAGCCAACCAGCATTTTCAGACATAAGTCAGCAATGGCAACTTGTCATTTTAGGATTTCTCTGTACAAATGATCAAAAAGGTGGGGGGGGCGTACTATCATTTTCTTAGTCATGCATGGCTATGTTTACTGTAACTTTGTCTAGGGCCAGTTTCCACTCTGCATCCTGGTGGGATCCATTTTGTTGCATACATGATCTTTGTGTTGGAGGATTTCAGGATTACATTGTCACATTTCAGCTAAGTAAAGACTTCTTTTTTTTTTTTTTTTCCCTCCCCCTTTTTTTTTTTTTTTTTTTTTTTCTTAAGGAGGAACAGGACCAACCTCTGACACCGGCTGGGGCTGTATGTTACGCTGTGGACAGATGATATTTGCTCAGGCTGTGATGTGCAGGCACGTAGGAAGAGGTAATATGTTTTGTGTTTTTGCTTCTTTTAAAGAGCACCTGTCCCTAGGAAATGATGTAGGCTACCATTTAAGTGGTTTAGGTGGGAGGCTACCATTGCTGACCTCTGCTTCTGAAAATATCTGTTCCCTGGATGATTTCTTGATCAAATAGCTTTAATGCATATCTAAACCCAAGAACAAAATTGTAATACATTGACACTCGCCAGTCCTTAGATATGGTGGCTGCATTCGTTTTTAAAAAATTTCCTCCTGCCCATTCTTTTTCACCTAGTAACTCTGCCAGTAACACACTTTTTTGTCATAGGGTGACAATGCCCACTCGCTCTGTTATTTGTGTATGGTCAGTGTTGTCAACATAGGACCTGACTACTGAACACGTCTCTTCTCCAAAACAAAAAGAGGATAGGTTCTGTAGTTCAGAGAGCCATGCTGACAGAGAATAGAGCATCAAAATGCAACAATGCAGCTGACAAGATTTATGGCAAGATTATTTTTTTGCACTTCTCAAACAGATCAATAATAAAATGCTTCCCATGGTATATTTTACAGATCAAAGGGAGCAAAAAAGAAAAAAAATCTGTTGGGATTTTTATACACTTTCATTGTTTGAGCAACTGACCAAATCAGGATGACATAATTTACAGCATGTTTGTTTTAGATCGGTGACACCTTACTGAAAGCCACAGGACAACTTTAAAATGAAGTCATAAATGGTTGCCCCCCATATTTATCTCAGTACAGGTTTCCTGTGATTTATGTCAGTATGCTTCATTTAGGCCTTGCTCACACTACTTCTTTCTTCTTTTCAAAAAAAGTATCATATTTGCTATACATACAATCTTCCCTAATTGCCCATTTCCCACCCCCTCCCTGATTGTGCCATTCATTCCCTCCCCTCTCCACTGTCCCAATTTCCCCTTCCCTTTGACCTATTCCACCCAATTTCCCATATATTTCCTAGTTTTCGTATATTCTATCCATTGTTCCCATATGCTGTCAACTCTTCCTGCATGATCCTCTTCCCTGCTACTCAGATACTCCATTTTGTGTGTGTGTGTGTGTGTGTGTGTGTGTGTGTATATGTATATATAATTTAAATTCGTCTATACAACGCTCCTATTGTAGGCCTTTCTGGATCAAGCCTTTTTTTTTTTTTATTTTTTTTTTTTTTTTTTTTGGTATTGCTCCTTTTTGCTGCATTTATTAGTGCAACTTCTGATGTGACTTGAGTCACACAAAATCTCATGACAAGGCAAATCTAATTGTTTTCAATGGTGTCCATTCTAATTATTGTGAGTCAGAACTTGCTACAGCTACTTTGGTGCAATTTATGGTGCGACTTGACCCCATAAAATATGCAAAGTCGCATCACATTGCACTGAAAATTGCTTTAAATTCACATCACAGTAGTGTGAACCAAGCCTTACTGTTTTATTACAATAATATAATTAATATGAATAGTGTTTTATCCTTCTAATCTAAATAGTGACTAAAAGGAAAAAACAGTGGCGCTAACCTAAGACAGAACTGTCCGATTTAGACAATACTGAAAGCAATCTGGTGCATAAATATTGTGTTTAAACAATTAAAACACCCTGTGAAATTCATAAGTGCATGAATCAAACAAAATGTCCATATATTGATGCATGAAGAAAGTCCTTGACTAATTGTGTCTTAATTTCTTCCACCACACCAAAGTGTTCAGTGATCCCACTCCCTTAAGAAATACACTCACCGACTCCAAATGCCTACACTTGCGTGCAAGGCTACAACGCTTTTATAACCACACAGAAAGGGTTAAATTAGCAAACCGATATCCAACAGTGTATGTAGAAATCCAATTGTGTAAAACAGTATAGACCAATTTATTGTAAACACTACCACTCTTCAACTTTTTCACTCACATTTTACAAAATCCAAGCCAGCAAAAAAATATAGCTTCAAATCACAGCACGGTAAACAATTGGATCACACAGTGCAGGGATACAGTCACGGCGGACCCGAGGTGTACAGGCGTTAAACCTCAGCTCTCACCCCCTCCTCGGTGCCTGGCCACTATATCGGATCGCCACTTTCTCGTACGGCTTCAAGCATCATACGTCACAGCCACGCCCCCGACATGTTTCGTCATAGATTGACATGTCAGGGGCACTGTTTTTTCCTTTTTTCATCTTTATTTTTAGTCACTATTTAGATGTATTAGGCTAACACACTATTCACATTTTTTTTTTTAAAGTGGCAGCTTCATTTTTGCTAACAAGTTTTATCTGAGGCGCAGTGGTGGTAATTTAAAGTAAGGGGCGGTTTGTTTTTACTTAAATACCTACAACTAAATATAATAATATAGCACTTATTATTTTAAGCCAGGTAGGTATTTGCTCGAATTGCTAATAATACTTTGGATATGCTAAATAACAATCATTATAATTTTAGTGAATTGAGCCTGTTGTGTTTTATCTAAACAGTGTTTATAGACAAACATGCGGGTGCTTTCCTTTGATTCTAGATAGAAATTAACATCTAATTTAAAGTAGAACTATACTCTTCAGTTCCAACGATGTGGCGTCTCTGCCAACCACTGACTTCCTCAGGCAGCCTACTTCTGGGTCATATTCGTTGGCTGCTCTCATTGGCCAGGTGGGAAAGACATCCCTCCCACACATGGGCGGGAGATCAGTCAGCCATGACAGGCTGAAAATAGGTAAGTATTTTTTCTTAGAGGTTAATCACCATAGGTGTTAGAGGAAGGAGGAGACATTTTTAAGACTAGTTAGGTGATAGCCTGGAATTCTACTTTCTTTTCAGTTCTAATACTTGGGAAGGTTATACAGTTTTCTTATTTTCTGTTAATATTAACAATAATTATCAGAAATAATGTGTAGAGACTTTATTTGCATTTTTTTGTTTCTCAGATTGGAGATGGAACAAACAGAAACCGCGGGGGGAATACCTTGGTATCCTGACTGCTTTTCTAGACAAGAAAGATAGTTACTATTCCATTCATCAGATTGGTGAGAAAACTAGTGGGGAGACATTGACTTGTCCCTTTTTTATATATGAAAGTATTTGAATGTTTCAGACATTTTCATCTGTATTGGCATAGCATGATTTGTGTATACACCCAACCCTGGCCAACAAGTCCTGGGGGAAGAAACAGTTGGACAGCTTGGGTTTTACAGCCAATCATTTTGTTCTCATAAAATCAGGTTGACGCCAGTGTTTTCTGCAAAGATCATAAAGAAGCACACATGGCCTATAGATGTCTATGTGTTTCTGTATTGAATTGTTTTTGTTATGTTTCGAAGGTGCATGTTTCAGAGTTGTATAGATAAAAACTCACCTAAGCTCTACTGCATGTTTATAGGATGATGAGCTGAATAATGGTGCTCAGGCCATTGTGCCCCATACATCAAAATTGCAAAAAGAATGCCGGCAACTAATGCTATGAGGAAGGCTTTTGCTGAAACATGTTAGCGTTTTGATGTTGCACTGCTGTTTGTGCTCAATAAAGAATTAAGAATAAGCAATCGAGTTGCTGGCATTCTTTTTGCAATTTTTATGTTTCAGAGTTGTCTTCCTTATCCTCAATTCATCAAATAGTGTGTCATTTGCTCAAAAAAAGTATGTACATATCATGCAGGAGACATGTAATATACATGTGTTTAACCTCCCTGGCGGTATGATTATTTCTGATTTTAGGTGCTGAAAGCGGTACAATTATTTTGCACAGAAATTTGGCGTTTTATATTGTAGGCCTGTAATTCTTAGGAATAGTTCACTTAAATCTGTCCAAACAAGAGTCTAGTAGAAATCCCGGGTATGATGAAGTTTGAAAAACGAAATAAAAAATTATAATATAATAAATAACTATAAATAATTATAACAAATAATAATATAATAATAATAAAGATTATATAATAATGTAATCAAATCAAAAACGCTGAAATTTGCTCAGTTGCAGAATTGTAGCTTTTGTTACTTTTAGTGTTTGGTGACGGATTTCCTCACAAATCACTATCGATCAATTCTGCAAGTGATTATAATTTATTATCGCTTTTTTCTAGCTGGTCTAAAACCACTTTTGATGTAAAGAGACAGTTTTGGTTGCTATGGACAATCTCCAGTTTCCTGGCAGAAAGAACAGTTTTATATATATAAAACTGCATGCAGGACACTGGGCAGACCACTAAGGACAAAGGGGATGTGTCATTATTTGATACAGTACTGTAATCTGTAAGATTACAGTATACTGTATCTGTACTGTGTGTTTCACTTTTGAATTTACCGCCGAACTCCGTCCCTGTGCATCGCACCGCTCGCAGGGAACGGAGCTCGGCAATGTGAATCGAGCGAGACACAGCGGCTCGCCGATCACAGCGGAAAGACATCGCAGAATCCAGGGGACAAGGTAACTAAACTCTTCCTGGATCCTGCGATGCAAGCCCGAGTCTGGCTCGGGGATACCGCTTTTGGTATGAAAAATCCACCCCGAGCCAGACTCGGGAATACCGCCAGGGAGGTTAAAGTTAGTCAGTTACCCAGAAGGAAAGGCAGGATGAAGATGAGGAGAGCCCTAGATTGTGCGCCTTCAAAAACAGACTAGCTAGAACGACCATCATGTTACAATCTGGCAGGCCCCTTTAAAACTCAGGTATGCCTTTATTGTTATGGATGCACAAACCAGTTATTCCTCTGTATACGTGTTATCACCTTTCTATAAGAAAGTTAGAGGATCTCTCATTTTGCCTTGAATGGGCAGTGACAGGGTCTCTTGATGGGCTACCGTCCACTGATACTTGCCTTTCCCACATTCCCTTACCACCCTGTTTGCCTGCTGGAGCCCTGATTCCGATCCTTGAGTGGTAGACTGGCTGTAGAGAGAAAGAGACAAGTAAGAAACCACAGCCAAAAAACATTTTATAAGTGAGGAATAAGACCTGTATAATGAGTATATGGCTGCCTCATGTCCATATGTCATCACAAACTATACACGGAAGTGTCTTTTTTTTTAATAAATATATATATATAAATTATAAAAGTAAGATTTTCTTTTATACTAAGCAAATCATGCTCACATGTATATCTCACAAAAACTATTGCTTCTTTTTTTTTTTTTTTTTTTTTTTTTTTTTTTTTTTTTTAGATTTTTTTTTTTTTTTTCTTAAATAATGATTTATGTGAAAATGCTTATCCATGCACGAAGCTGTTTTTAATTTAATGAAAAGGCAAGGTACCTTGGTGTAACTGCATAGTACTTATTAAATGGTCTAAATAAACATGTCAGTTTATGGAAACCACTGAATGTTATTACGTAACTGGATAGAATACTTTGGAACTACTTTAACACCTCCTGCTCGCCTCTGTTCTATAACATTAAAGGGAGGGATAATGTAGGTTACAATATTGGCACAATTGTTAAAGCATATCTAAACTTAACAAAAAATGGTATATATTGTGGATTACCAGTCATTAGATGTGGAAGCTGTATTTGTTTTCTTTATTTTCACCTTGTGATAATGCCAGTAACATACTTCCTGTCCTATGGTGACAACAGTCACTTTCTGTACTGTATGTATAGTTAAGCTGCATTGTTACCATAGGACTGCAGAACACTTTCCCCTCTCCTCCATAACCTAGAGGAAGGTGCTCCGCAGTCCACAGAGCTGTACTAGTCTGCGCTAATAACAGTCCTAGAGGTGAAACTCAACAGTACACAAGACGACACTGAAGTTTTATAGCATGATCAAGAGGTATTTTTTACAGCTATTGTACAGATATAACTAAACATATTCAATAGGGGCCAAAAGGGAGTAAGAAAGAATTGGGTTATGGTGTTTACATAAACATTTTTAACTGTTGTGAAACAGGTGACATTAAGTCTGAATTTTCAATTATGGCTCTCTGTCTGTGTGCCATTAATGCATGCTTGGTGTTACAGCTCAAATGGGAGTAGGCGAAGGGAAGTACATCGGACAGTGGTACGGGCCAAACACAGTGGCACAGGTGTTAAGGTTTGTTTGAGCCATTTTTTATACCATTTATTTAAATATTTTTATTCATTTCTAGTTTTTGTAGTTATGCCTGTTTTTTTTTTTGTTTTTTTTCTGCAGAAAACTCACTGCTTTTGATCAGTGGAGTTCAATAGCTGTTCACATCGCCATGGATAACACAGTTGTCACTGAGGAAATACGTGAGTATGAAAAAAAGAGTCCAACTCAAGCAAAATATTTTTTCAGTTTTCGATTGCGCAGCGGAGGATAGAAACTGTCAGATTTGTTTTGACCATGTTGGAGGGGTTTCTCCTAACTTCCTGTCAGCGCTGTCACATGAGGAGCCTATAGCTCTATGTAAGCTATGACTCTAGTAACAAAGAGAAGGATTAGCTTACTAAACCCTAGTTACTAAACCCTTATGTTTATTTATTTAAATAAACATCTCATACTTACCACCTCTGTGCAGTTGGTTTTGCTCAGAGTGGCCACAGTCCTCCTCTTCTGGGATCCCTCAGCAGCGCTGGTGCCTCCTCCTCTCGAGTTCCCCATTGGAGAAGCGCTCTCCTTCTGGACACCCGTGCGGGTGTGTCAGCAGCAGGACTCGCCCCCGTCACCCTCGGCACCCACATCTATGGGTTTGATTGACAGCAGTGGCAGCCAATGGCTGCGCTGCTATCAATGTATCCATCAGGACACGAGACACCGGCCGGAGCTGGTGTGCTCGTTCCCGCCATGGGAATTACAGGGCTCAGGTAAGTAAAAGGGGGCTCGGGGGAGGGGTTGCTCCATGACAGGAGGTTTTTCTCCTTAATGCATAGAATGCATTAAGGTGAAAAACCTCGAGGGTTTACAACCCCTTTTTAAGCTACGAGTCACTGGAGTGACCATATATAAAACATTTTCAATATATTTGTAATTTCGTTTATATGGCTAACTTAAAGGAGAAGTACAGCCAAAGCTCGTTTGGCTGTACTTTTCCTGTGGATCACAGGAGTGCAGGTTGTTGTGCACTCCTGTGCCCCGTTTTCAGCAGGCTGAAGCCACAGAACTGGTTCAGGCTTGGGCAAGATCGCGACAATTAAGTCAGGATCCGCCCACATACCTGGACCGGCATCTAGCTCAGCCTCTCTGGGAGCCACTGAGAGCCTGAGCCAGCCGCTCCCTCCATCCACAGCCCAACGCTCCAGTAGGGGGGGGGTCAGAGAAGAGAGCTTCTGACTGACAGTCACCAGCTCCCTGTTCAGAGCCCTGAGAACTGAGCAATCGGCTGTGTTTGATTGCTCGGTTCTTGGTGTTGGAGCTGGCAGGGGACAGATGTAGCATATCTATGCCCCTCAGTGCCCATCAGTGCGGCATATTCGTGCCACCTCATCAGTGCCCATCAGTGAAGGAGAAAAATTACTTACAAAGATTAAATGCCACCAAAAGAAAGCTTTATTTGCGTGAAGAAAATGGTAACCTTTTCACATGGTTACAGTGTAGCATGACCGCGTAATTGTCATTCAAAGTATGACAGCGCTGAAAGCTGAAAAATGGCCTGGGAAGGAAAAGGGGGGAGTAAGTACCCTGTATTGGGGTGGTTAAAGAAGCTTGTGCTGTGTTTCAGTAATGCCTTCCTTGTTCAATGCAGGGCGGTTGTGCAGAACAGGAAATTGTGGGGCTGGACCACTGTGCAATGGTCATGCTGGAGCCTCTGAATCAGACATGCCATGGAAGCCTCTTGTTTTACTCATACCTCTCAGACTGGGTCTAAGTGAGATAAATGAAGCCTATATTGAGACCCTGAAGGTATTTCTCTTTTCACTTAAAATTTGGAAAAGTTCAAATGTATTTTTTTTTTTTTTATTGTATCGTGATTCTAAAACAATCTATTGTAACTGTGAATTTTATCTTTTAGCAAAGCTGCGTATTAATTTCTTATTTCTTATATCTCTGTCATCATGACACAGCACTGCTTCATGCTACCCCAGTCATTAGGTGTTATTGGTGGTCGACCCAATAGTGCTTATTACTTCATAGGATATGTAGGTAGGTATGACGTTTTGATAAACTTGACTTAGTCAAATGATCACAGTAAGAGATATAGTGATCTGAGTGGGTAACAGGTTGAGGAGTAAAAACTACTGGTTGAAATGTCACAATTTGTTTTGTTTTGTTTTTTTTTTGTTTTTGTTTTTATTTTATTTTTTAAATATATATTGATAGTTCTGTAGAAGTCTCATGATTTTATCAGAAGACCTGAGATCATTCTAAATTTGGTGACTCAGAAATGAGTGGGTAGGGAAGGGGCTAAAAGAGATGTGCTGAATATGCTGTAGTGTTCCACTTCTAAATAAGGGATGGTACTGTAGTTTGATAGTGTTAAGTCTGTAGGGGATCAAATTAGAGTGATAAACAGACAGCATTAAAGTGATTTGTAAAGCTTCCTTTTTTTGTGTAATTAAAATAACAAACATGTTATACTTTCCTTCTCTGTGCAATAGTATCTCCATGCTAGAGGGTTCCCTGGTATGCTTAAGTAGCTGAATACAACAACATAGAGGGTGCTATAGTGGGGTGCAATATTTTCTTGCACATAATTGACTTCCTGTCCAGTAACCCTAGAGCAGAATATTGACAACTTTAATTTTTAGGTTTTTTTTTTAGCTGCTTTTAATATATCAGATTGCACAAGAAACTTACAGAAATGTTTAATAAGAGTACATAATATTTATGAACGCCACTAATAGCTCTTCAGGGAAGCTTTCTATGGTAAACTTACACGTGCTTTAGTGAAAGCTGTGTCACATGGAAAAGACACAATAGCTATATCTACATCAATTAAAAAAAAGTTTGTTATGTTGTTTGGCATTTCTGATCGACGCTTAAAATGCTATTTGCTTAATACCCCTGCTAATTGGTTGGCTTGAATGCTTTCTGATTCACTAACCCAGACCAGGTATAAAGATAGGGAATTCTCACACACTTCTGAAATCCATGTGTTTTCATGCTTTTCTGGGTGTGAGGTACACTAGTATTAGGGCCAGTGAAATTCAGGTAAGTAGCATTTTCAGAAGTATGGCAGCTGATATATTTCTGTACTTTCAAGAAAAATATATATATTTTTTTTTGTGCACTTTTTATGAGCTGGACTAAAGCTGCTGGGATGGAGGAACACCTTTTTTCCTCTTTTATCTTATCTTTAATATGCAAAGTGCTTAGTAATCTTGTCTGTCTGAGTGTATATTTAACATGATTTTACCATGTTAAAGATTTCTATTTAATGGCATTGTGTAGTCATTTAAATTATATATTTTACAGGGGATGAGCTGATTTACTTGGATCCTCACACTACACAGCTCTCTGTGGAGCCCAGTGATAGTGGGGATATAATCGATGATAGCTTCCACTGTCAGCATCCTCCATGTCGAATGCATGTGTCTGAGATTGACCCCTCTATTGCAGTGGTGAGTGATACTCTAGCATAGAACCCTATATGAACTCCTTCACTAACCCTGACCACAGTCCTTTTCTACATCTTAGGGATTCTTCTGCAATTCTGAGGAGGATTTTGATGATTGGTGTCAACGCATCAGAAAGGTTTGTACCAGAAAAGCTGTAAAGCTATATGAATTGCCAAATCTATATCACAAGATCTGAACTATGATGACAGTGCTATTTGCTTATTTCTAGTTATACCTTACTAATGGAGCCTTACCTATGTTTGAGGTGGTGGATCAGTTGCCTATTCATTTGTCCAATCCGGATGTACTTAATCTTACACCAGGTAACACTGTTTGATTCGTTTTTTTTTTTAAAGAATGTTAGAACTAGTTCACATACCCCAGCAGTACCATGTGTCACTTGAGATCTATACCTGGATACATTTAACTTCTCCCAAAAGCAGGTAGGTTGTGAGCTACTGTACATGCAGAGCTTTTCATCCATCAGTATACAAGAAGGTCCATACAATAGAGCAGGGTTTCTCAACTAGGGTTCCAAAGGTTGCTTGAGGTTTCCTTAAGCAATGAGCAAGTTCTGCCTCTTAGAGAAGTTTTCACTGACACCATTGATCTGTTTAGCTATCTGTAAGGGGGTTATTCTTTACAATGACCACAAGTGTAAAACCTAGTACACACTATCGTTTTTTTTTTGTTTGTTTGTTTGTTTTTTTTTTTTTTTTTTCGTGCAACCCAGTGGGCTGAGCAAAAAAAAAACTGAAGAGCTCGAGAGGAGAGCCTGTACTAATGATCCGATGTTAGAACACACTGATCGCATGCCGATCGGTAGACCTTTTTTGGTCACGCCCCCTTCATCAGAAGCCAAATGTCCAGGCAGCTTCTGTCGGACTGGCTACTGTACACACAGGCCAAATGATATCGCCCGATGTTTGGCGCTTAAGGAGCATTCTTCTCACTGACCATCACACTAATGTCCCATGAGCTGTAGGGATGCAGGTACTGTAACCCAAAGGTCTTGTAGCACACTTAGCATCGTGAGCTGTACTGAGACAGGAAAGTTATTTCAAGGGTTCCTCAGTGTTGAAAAGGTTGATAAAGGCTGCAATAGAGCGTTACAGTAATATGAAATAAAGACAAACGGTGTACTTAAACTAGATGTTTTTGAAATGTAATAAATTTGCTATTTAGGAATACATAACGATTACAATGACCCTGCTACAAAACCCGCTGGAGGTGAATAAGTGTACAACTTGTCTAAGTACAGGGCTGTTCTGACATGCAAAGATCCAACACTTCTGGAGAGCGTGCAAGCTTGCTGCTAAGGCCCTAGGTGTCTGCACTTTATACCCGCATCATTTTTTCTTGTTTTAACCTCCTCCCACCCGGCCTATATAAACGGCCAGTTGGGCGTTTCGTCCTTCTGAGTGGACGTTCCTGAATGTCCCTCAGAAGGAGCGGGATCGCGCAGCCCCGATGCGATTGTGTCCCCCGCATCTCGGATCAGCAGGAGGGCCCTGTGATTGGCCCTCCTCATCACATAATGGCTGTGTCCAATCGGCTCTCATGGCTCTCCTTCTCCTCACACGGATCCTGTCAGTGAGGAGAAGGAGAGCGTATCTGTGCTGCAATCAATAGATGGTGTTGCGCTCCAACAAAAATAAAGTGCTCAAACGAGCAGCCAGGACGTCCCTTCCGGTGTCCGTATGGACATACGAACACCAGAAGTGACGTCCTGGCCGCGAGCTCGCCGCTCTAATATCCCTGGTAATTTACATTAAAGTGGATGTAAACCCTCCATATACCCAGTGAAGTGAACAGCCTCAGATGATACACAGAGATGAAACAAATTCTCCTACATAAGTTTTACATGTATATCTGCTGTCTTCTGCTTTATATACTGTTTAGAAAGTGCACATCCTGTTAGAATTTTCACTTCCTCATTCTGCACTGAGAGAAGTCTTGGATTACACTGGGAGACAGCTGATTGGTGGAAAGGCCCCCCCCCTCCCCTCCAGATAGGCAGAGACTTTCAGAGCTGTCCTGTGAGTAAAGCAGCTTTCTGCTAATTTATTTGTAGCCCCCACCCTGACACAAAATCCAGCCGGGTTTTATCACGTGTCAGAGCTTGTCAGAAGTTATCATGCTGATAACAGAAGAACGGAGCAGGAGAAAGCCATGGGACTTAGGGCTTTTAAGAGAGATAAGGAAACACTACAGATATATGTGCCCAGCTCCAATTTCATGAATCGGGTTTACATCCACTTTAGTATGGAAAATGACTTGCAGTATTTACATTTATACAAGCTGTGATTTGGAACAAGTGGCCTATTGGAGGAAATGTTTTGTCTCCTCTGGCAGCTAAATAATTAATTTCTGGCTAAGTTAATCATGTGACCTTTTTGTTTTATGCAAAATGATTTGAATTTGTAATGATATTCTGTATATAGTAGGAAATAATCCTTTTGTATTAGATTCCTCAGATGCGGATCGCCTTGACAGGTTCTTTGATTCTGAAGATGAAGAATTTGAAATTTTATCTTTTTGAAACAAAAAATAAATGACAATGGACAGTAGGAGAGCTTTTTAGGTTGGTAAAAAAGGCTAAATGTTTCTAAATATAATGGAGGAGAAAGCTTCCTTGTGGATTATAAACTGAATTTTGCTGGCTATTTATTTTTTGGGGGGAATCTGGATTTTTCCACTTGCCAATTCCCAGAAAAAAAAGAACATTGGACACTAAATCCTGAGTTGTAATGCAGTGTCTACCACTGGGCTGACCGGACCTGTCAGGATTCAGTGTTATGCTTTGGCTCCATTACATTCCATGCAGAAGAAATCAACAGTATGAGTCTGCTAATCGGCCAGCAAGAAAAGGAAAGAAGTCTGCAAGTACTAACTGGTGGGCACCATGACTGGCCATCCTTTTAAAGGAGCAATCAAAAGTGGTATGCCGCTGGGACATTTTTAAGGCTGGAGAATTGACTAAATATTATGTAAGTGTAAGAGTTGTGGTGATTGTAATACGCATCTTCACTATTCAGCCTAAGCTTTTATATGAACTTTTGGCAGCAAAATGCTGGATTTGTGTAACAATCTGTGGCTTTCAGAAGATGGTCAAGTAGTAGCTAGGTGAGGTGTGCTGTTTACACGTGTACATGTACCAGTCCTATATACACAGTGGAAGGAGAAGCTTCTGAAGTGTCTCCACTGTGTGAAGATGACACACAAAGCTCATACATATGCTGTTGCTTTTAAGGGTACTTACAATTAAAATATGTGTTTAGAAAATGGCATACGATGGAGAACTGTGTCAGTTACCATTTGGCCTTTTTTTTTTTTTTTAAATAAACAGTTTCCATTGTTTTCACTGGGAGTATGTTCTAAGGACCATGTTGTTTTTTGGAATGTGGTTTAACAGTATGCTGTAACCATTACAACTATGACAGTTCAAGTTTGGTGTATTCAGACATACATTGTAGTACAGCAATGCCCATTATTTATAGGTAATCTACAAAGGTTACCATAAACTTATTTAAACCTGTATTATTTTGCTTTTAATACTTAAAAATCATTTAACTTGTCTCCAGCATATAATAAAGTTTGTGCCACCTAATGTATCGAGTGAGTGTTATTGGAATGTTCATATTGACAGCATCAAAACTTATAAGTGGGTCACCTACCAGATTCTTGTCTGGCAGCTGTTATTTTCTTTGAAATAGGCTGAATGTATGTAATCAGTTTTGAACAGAAAAGTCTGGAAGATATTTTTTTTTTTTTTTTTTTTTTTTTTTTTTTTTAGATTTAAAAAAAAAAAAAAGAAGCAGCAATCCCTATGACTGTTTTGACACAAATTGCATTACTTCATCATCCTCTATGCAAGGTATACAGTTGGATATGACACACAGGGGGTCATTTACTATAGCGCCGAAAAATGATCCTGCAGTCCCAGAAAATAACGCCCAATTAAGGCCAATTAAGACTTCAACTCTCAGAAACTGGGTGCTAATGCAAATGGAAAGCAGCGCTATTGCCTGCAAACATGCCTATCCGATCACATATGCGGGAATAGTGAAAGTCAATGGGGCTCGAACCTGCAAAATCTAAAGTTCTCACTGAAGGCTTTTATGCAAGTTCTTTGCCATAAAAAGTGTTTGTGGACCCGGGTCCTGCCCCAGGGGACATGTATCAATTGAAAATTTTTTTTTTTTTTTTAAATGGCCGTTTTTTTAGGAGCAGTAACTTGAATAGTTCTTAAAGTGATTCCTTTAAATATCGTGCCTGGGGGGTGTCTATAGTATGCCTGTAAAGTAGCGCACCTTTCCTATGTTTATTACAGTACCGCAGCAAAATGACATTTCTAAAGGAAAAAAATTTCAATACAAAATTGCTCGCGGCTGTAATGAATTGCCAGTTTCTTGCCGAGAAAGTTCCCTCGGCGGATAAGGACCCCCTGTACTGCGCATGCACAGTACGAACGACTATGGAGGCGCCGAAAATTCCTGAAGAACAGCTGATCGTCAGCTCTAGGTGAGCGTAGCGAGCCCGTGAGGGGCCTGTTACAAAGTGACTATAGTCTTGGCACGCAGGCGCGGTGTACAGCTGACTCAGGTGTTCAGCTTCGGCTCTTTTCGGCAACTTCCTTGTTGTTCCTACTGAGTAAGCGCTGCACCTGCGCACTACAGGGGGGTTATTATCCACCAAGGAGAACTTTCTCGGCAGAACACAGACAATGTAGAGTAAAAATCAAGGGAAAAAAAATGGCGTAGGTTCCCCCCACCAGTCCATACCAGGCCCTTTGAGTCTGGTATGGAAATTAGGGGAACTCCACGCCAAAATTAAAAAAAAAAAAAAAAAAAAAAAAAAAGGCGTAGGGTCCCCCCAAAATCCATACCAGACCCTTATCTGACAGCAGCCTGGCAGGTCGGGAAAGGGAGGGGACGAGCAAGTGCCCCCCCTCCTGAACCTCACCAGTCCACATGTCCTCAACATGGGGGGACTCCACCCAAGCTCCCTCCCCAAGCACCTTGTGGGGACAAGGGCCTCATCCCCACAACCCTAGCCTAGTGGTTGTGCGGGTCTGCGGGCGGGGGGCTTATCGGACTCTGGAAGCCCCCTTTTAACAATAAAGGGATTTTCAAACACCAGCTATTTATTTTTTTTTGGTGAATGGGTAGGGGTACAATGTACCCGATACCCATTAAAATGGGGGGGGTTGGGATCTGGGGGACCCCTTGTTAAAGGGGGCTTCCAGATACCGATAATTTTCCCCCCCGCCCGCAGACCCCCACAACCACTGGGCAAGGGTTGTGGGGATGAGGCCCTTGTCCCCATCAACATGGGGACAAGGTGTTTTGGGGGGGACCCTCAAAGCACCCTTCCCCATGTTGAGGGCATGTGGCCTGGTATGGTTCAGGGGGGGCGCTCTCTCGTCCCCCCCTCTTTTCCTGCGGCCTGCCAGGTTGCGTGCTCGGATAAGGGCCTGGTATGGATTTTGGGGGGACCCCCATGCCATTTTTTTTTTTCTAACTCTTGGCAGGGGGATCCCCTCCACCGGGTTTATACTGCACCGAAGAGCCTGGTATAGATTTGGGTTGAACCCCACGCCGTTTTTGTTAAATTTTGGCGTGGGGGGGTCCCCTTCAAAATCCATACTAGACCCGAAGGGCCTGGTATAGACTGGGGTTTTTTTTTTTTTTTTCTTTTTTAAGGACGCTGGGGCTAGCCTCCCGGCCCCCCGGTTAGCAACCAGCTATATACAGTGTGAAAATAATAACCGAAAAACACATCAAAAATCACATCACAAACGCAACAGTTGTGTCTCTGGTGTGGTTCCATTGAAATCTATTACCTGCAAATCGCGTGAAAAAAGTCCCAGACCATTATCAAAAATTCACTGGCCGCAAAATGCATAGATGTGAACTAGTACCATAGGAAACCATGTTAAATGGACTGTAGAGTGTTTCTGCAAACTGCAAAGCGCACTAAAAAAAAAGCATAGGTGTGAACCTAGGGTCAGGGCCAGTTCACACTGGAGCGATGCGGAAACCCTGCGAATCCAGTGCAGGTTCCCGCATCGCATACAACTTGCAAACTGGTGGGAGTGTCAGTAGAAAGCTAATGACACCCCCACATGAGTTCGCATATCGCAGAGCGATTTGCAAATTCAGACAACACTCATGAGATCCGATTCTGCTGCGGACCAAAAAAAGGGTCCTGTGCAAGTTTGGTCTGAATGCGATGCAAACTCAACCATGCAATCTGTATTGCTGAGTTTGCATCACAGACATCGCATGTTATTTGCAGTGTGGCGCAAATCACATCCGATGTCGGACAGCACAGCAGTGTGAACCGGCCCTAAGGCCCCTTTCACGCTTGTGCAACTTGTCCTGCGTCCATAGACCTCAAGATTACACTGGCATTGCTTCAAATCACATCAAATTTGCAGCAAAAAGCGCTGCAAAATCGCAGGACTTTCACGTCGCACAAGTGTGAAAGGGGCCTTATGGACCTCAAGTTGTATGAAAAGCCGGCAAAGTGTGAAAGGAACCTAATGAGATTCATTAATAACACCTTTTGAATTAGGCCCCATTTGCACTTGTGCGACCAATGGCTGTGTAATCTTGCTGTATATGGACCTCAAGTTGCATCAAAGTCAAACCAGTAGTGCAGGGACGAATTTGACCCACTTGCAGGATGCACAAGTGAGAATAGGGCCTAATTCAAAGGTGTTATCTATGAATCTCATTCACACGGCTGCGACCTGAAAGTCACACTATTTTGCTGCCACTTTGCTGCTGCAACTTGGCCCCAACTTCTGGAAATGCCTGTGTAATATTGCGTCCCATGTACCTCAAGTCACATGAAAGTCACACCAAAGTAGTACAGGGACTACTTTGAAGTTGTTGCAACTTGAAGTAGCACAGATATGAATGGTTTTCATTGAGAATCATGGGGCACAACTTGTCATGCAACTCCGAGGTCCAAATTTACTGTAAAAGTCACCCAACTGTGAAACAAGTCATATATTTTAATAGAAAGGAGCTCATATCCCAACATCAGCAGAACAAATGCAGGAAGTGATGTTTGCACATGGGCCAGAAGCAAATGTGTGGTGATGCCAAACAAACCAATGAACCCCACCCACACCAAATCTAACTACCACATCCACCCCCTACATTGAGTAAGCACAAGTACATATCCTACACCTATCTGGCAAATGAACAGCACCTCCTCTTTGCTAAAGAGGGACTTTGCCATGTCCACCTAGATGGAGATTCTGACCAGCACAGGAACTTCCGGGTGATTACAATTACTCCTTTCCGGGGCAGAAGGTGAAACCACGCTCTTTTGATCACAGCTGCGAATATTTGATTGCAACTACGATTAGGATTTTTTATTTTTGTTTATTTGCAGATATGCGAATCTGTATTTCTACATATAATGCTATTTGAAGGTAAACTTCAGGGAGTTTGATAAGAAATGGTGTCCCTGGGTTAGCAGAAGCTGAATTACAAAGGCCCAGTTTGAGCCCTGGTTCACGCCGACAGCGGGAGGAAATCGGCTGAACTCACACAATTTCATTCCCACGTGTTAGTCCTGACTGCAGGGGGAATTTCAGAGACATCTGTGCAGGTTTCTGCACTGATGTCAATAAAAATCACACCCCGAAGTTGCCAAAAAGTAGTACAGAAACTACTTTTGGAAATTGCGGCGCCACACCAATTAGAACGGTGCAATTGCCACCGATTTGGCATGTCCAGGTTCACCAATGTAAAGCTGGGCTGACACATACAACACTGCCTATCAACCAGCTGAATTCATTACCTACAATTCTCCACAGCTGTTCATATATAAAGATTCTAACTTTTATCATTTACTTGCAGGTGTGCTGAAGAGATTCGTTTTTTTTGGTGCACAAATACATATTGAAATTATGAGAAATAAAAGAAAGATATTGCACACCCCCAAAACTAATTAAAAAGAAGAAAAGAAAAAAACACAACAAACAAGCTCAATAATGTACTTTTATTTTGCCAGCAGAAACAAAATTATGTACATTCATATACTAGCTTCAAAAAAATTTCTACAGGATATATGGTACTACATTAGCAAAACAGTTAGCAATTGGGTTTTAAGGGCCCTGCTCATAGGAGCTTACAATCTAAAATTTGTCTAAACCTTAGAGTGGGCATATAGAAACATACTTAACAGTCATTATTCTTACAAAGCATTCCAACATAATATTAAAAAAAAGGCACATATTCAAAATATAACACCGACCACCAGCCCACATTTCACACACACATACATACATACATTGGTGAGTATGTTCTGCTGGAAGCTGCATTTCTGTGTACATGATTAAGCAATGAGATCAAAGAGTAGAAGATCAGCAGATGCTCCCAAACCATGAATGCATGGTCAGACAGTAATACACACACAACATTGACAGCATGGCCACATAAACCCACTTTTGATTGAAAAAATGCACAAGACTTTCAGCAAACAAACAGCCCTAGTTGGGCGTTTTTCAATATGTACAATATCATTCCTTCTCCCCCACAAATCACAGCAATAAACCTGACCTTCTCAGGCCAAACAAATCCCCTCTACTGCAGCCCTTTATATAAGATAGGTTGTATTGTTAGCACAGTGACACACACCCACCAGTATCTTTCAATCTGTCTCTGCATGTATATCTAAAGTGATTGCACCTGATGAGCAGGAACACATAATACTATTTGCAACTGTGTTAGTCCTTGGCTATGTGCATCAAATCTCCAACTACAGGACAAAGATCGAAGTCCATTTGCATGCACATAAACAAGGCAACAGTTTTCTAAGCATATGTACCTGTGCAGTGTAAACCCTACAATTTTAAATGTCCAAGTCCCTGGGCATGATTAGTGCTAACAAACATTAACATAAGTCCCTGGCTGCAATGAGCTTCCAATCTAAAGTCCAAAAGTAACTTAGTTACATAGTAGGTGAGGTTGAAAAAAGACACAAGTCCATCAAGTCCAACCTATGTGTGATTATGTGTCAGTATTACATTGTATATCCCTGAATGTTGCGGTCATTCAGGTGCTTATCTAATAGTTTCTTGAAGCTATCGATGCTCCCCGCTGAAACCACCGCCTGTGGAAGGGAATTCCACATTCTTGCTGCTCTTACAGTAAAGAACCCTCTACGTAGTTTAAGGTTAAACCTCTTTTCTTCTAATTTTAATGAGTGGCCACGAGTCTTGTTAAACTCCCTTCGGCGAAAAAGTTTTATTTTTATTGTAGGGTCACCAGTACGGTATTTGTATATTGAAATCATATCCCCTCTCAAGTGTCTCTTCTCCAGACAGAATAAGTTCAGTGCTCGCAACCTTTCTTCATAACTAATATCCTCCAGACCCTTTATTAGCTTTGTTGCCCTTCTTTGTACTCGCTCCATTTCCAGTACATCCTTCCTGAGGACTGGTGCCCAGAACTGGACAGCATACTCTAGCTGCGGCCAGACCAGAGTCTTGTAGATTGGGAGAATTATCGTTTTATCTCTGGAGTTGATCTCCTTTTTAATGCATGCCTATATTCTGTTTGCTTTGTTAGCAGCAGCTTGGCATTGCATGCCATTGCTGAGCCTATCATCTACTAGGACCCCCAGGTCCTTTTCCATCCTAGATTCCCCCATTAAATTAGAGACTATTTTGACAGGAGACAAATAAAATGCCAGAATGTCTTTGGATTGTGGTGATAAACCCACACAGGGAGAACATATAACCTTCAACACAAGCATTAGGATGTTTGGGATTTGAACCAGCAACCCCAGTGCTGTTAAACAGAATTGCTACCCACTTAGCCAGCAGGCAGCCTCGCACATGTCTGCATCTCTGTGGTGTGAACCAGCCCTAAGTCCATAGCCATGCTCAGTGTCACAAGCAATATACAATATATTGGCCTAAGTATTGGGACGTCTGCCTTTTAAATGCACATGAACTGTAATGGCATCCCAGTCTTAGTCCGTAGGGTTCAAAATTAATTTGGCCCACCCTTTGCAGCTATAACTCTTCTGGGAAGGCTGTCCACAAGGTTTAGGAGTGTGTCTATGGGAATGTTTGACCATTCTTCCAATTGCATTTGTGAGGTCAGGCACTGATGTTCGACAAAAAGGCCTGGCTTACAGTCTCGACTCTAATTCATCCCCAAAGTGTTCTGTTGTGTTGAGGTCAGGACTCTGTGCAGGCCAGTCAAGTTCCCCCACCCCAAACTCACTCATCAATGTCTTGCTCTGTGCACTGGTCCAAATCATTTGGTGGAAGGGGGATTATGATGTGGGGTTGTTTTTCAGGGGTTGGGCTTGGCCTCTTAGTTCCAGTGAAGGGAACTCTTAAGGCATTAGCATACCAAGACATTTTGGACAATTTCATGCTCCCAACTTTGTGGGAACAGTTTGGGGATGGCCCCTTCCTGTTCCAACATGACTGCACACCAGTGCACAAAGCAAGGTTCATAAAGACATGGATGAGCGAATTTGGGGTGGAGGAACTTTACTGGCCTGCACAGAGTCCTGACCTCAACTGGATAGAACATCTTTTGGCTGTATTAGAGCAGAGACTGCGAGCCAGGCCTTCTCATCCAACATCAGTGTCTGGCCTCACAAATGCACTTCTGGAAGAATGGTCAAACATTCCCATAGACACACTAAACCTTGTGGACAGCGTTCCCAGAAGCTGTTCTAGCTGCAAAAGGTGGGCCAAATCAAGTTTTAACCCTAGGGACTGGGCTGCCATTAAAGTTCATATATGTGTGTGTGTATAAAGGTGGGCATCCCAATACTTTTGGGAAGATTTACAATGGTGGTTGAACCCTCCTACACATAAATACTACACATAGTAGACAACTTCTCTACAAAAAGCGGCATGTTTGGGATTTGAATCCAGACGCTCAGGGATGCTAAGCAGAAGTAACTAACCTCTAAGCCAGTGTTCCAACCTTTTTGGCACCGAGGATCGGCATTGTGGAATAAAAGTGTGCCAAGGCCCGGGTGGGGTCTATGCTGCTTTTCGCGGGCAATTTGTCGGGGAAATGGCTGGTGTTAGCGCTTCAATCATCACAGCACCATGGCTGATATGGTGTCAGGATGATTGAAGCTCATTATTTCTGTCATTACATTGTAATATAAAATGAAATAGTTCAACTCACCATAATCCAGAATCTGCCATCAGATGCAGAGTGTTACTTGCCACCTTGCCTGCCACCAGATTTGGTTTTACACTTTCCACGTCGCCTGCCTCCAAATGCTGTTTGTCACTTGCCACGTCACCTGCCACCAGATGTGGACTGCCACCTACCACCAGATGTGGTTTATTACTTGCCACGTCACCTGCCACCAGATGTGGTTTGTCACTTGCCACGTCACCTGCCACCAGATGTGGATTGCCACCTGCCACCAGATGTGGTTTGTCACTTGCCACGTCACCTGCCACCAGATGTGGATTGCCACCTGCCACCAGATGTGGATTGACGCTTGCCATGTCGCCTGCCATCAGATGTGGATTGCCACCAGATGTGGTTTGCCACCTGCCATCAGATGTCGTTTGTCACTTTCCACGTCACCTTCCACCAGATGTGGATTGTTGGTTGCCACATTGCCTGCCACCAGATTTGGTTTGCCTCCTGCCATCAGATTTGGCTTTCCACCTGGCAAAAGATTTGGTTTTCCACCTGCCACCAAATGTGGTTTGCCGTGGTGGCAGCACATGCCAGTGAGAGAGAACAGAGGTGATGCGGGGCCGGCGGTGAGAGATGAGCTCATCTGTCTGCTGCCCTGCCTCACCTCCAGCAGTGTAGCGGCTCCACTGTGTGGGTGGAAGAGCAATGATTTGGATGGGCGGTGAGAGATGATCTCATCTCTCTGCTCCCCCGCCCCACCACAGTGAAGCGCCCCCCCCCCCCTGCAAGGGCGGAAGAACGGTGATCCGAGCGGGCAGTGAGAGATGATCTCATCTCTGCTTCCCCGCCTTACTGCAGTGTAGTGGCCCCGCTGTGTGGGCGGAAGAGCGATGTTCCAGGCAGGCAGTGAGAGATGTAATTTCTCTGCTTGCCCGCTGTTGCACGTCAGACAGTGCAGCCTTCGCGGCCTGGCTGCAAACAAGCCATGGCCCAGCAGAGGGATGCGGCCCGGGGGTCGGGGAACACTGCTCTAAGCCACAGAGCTGCCACATATGAAAACTTCCTACACATAAATGCACATAAATACTGCATTTCTTTGGACATACAGGTGATGGAATTACATTACTCAAGTTATGCTTCTTGATTTATTTTGTGATATTTGCTGGCTCTTTGTGGGTGAGTGTAGAATAGTGATATTACCCTTTGATTTCTGATGTTGGTACACATCACGTATTTTGGGCTCAAATTATGATTATTTGGAAATAATAAAAAGCACAAAAATTGTGACTAATTATAAATTTGCATCAGCAATGGTATTGTTTGTGGATTGTAAAGACACCTGTGTCAGTTTGGGTAAAGATTGTTGTGAGATGGAAAGTAACAAGTGAAAGTGACAGAGAAAAAAATATTTTATCAAAACATTCCACATTCTAGCATTCTTAAAAACAAAATAGATTAAGAAGACGCAACAATGTTGCAAAGAAAAACTTATTTCAGAGAAAGATACATTTCATCTCAAATGATTTATTTGGGGAAGTTACAATTTCACCATTAGAATGAATGGCTAAAACTTGCATTGGACTATAATAGCACCGATTTTCACTCCCAAAAAATGCTCTTTGACACATCGCTTATTCTGGTATTTACTACATTGGAGCTAAAATGAGAGCTATTTGCAGGTCTGAGCATGCTCAGTTGTGTTGACACCTAGTTGTACAAAAACAGGGAATTTATCTCTTCTCAGACTTTTAAAGATATTTCAGTGCAGAAATCACTTTTTCACACAGTTTAAAAGTAGATTATCTTTAAATAATATACCCCATATTTCAGTACCATTTAGGCAATTATATCATGCTCTAAACATTATTTCCATGTGCATTACTCCCGGTTTTAGCAGCGTAAGGGTTTGGGCGTTATTTGGTTTCAGGGAACTATAGTAAATTCGATTTTGGGAGTATTTTTTTTTACTAAAGTGAATACCGTTTTAGCGCTAATTAGCGTGATTAGTGCTAATTAGCGATGCAGCGCTATAGTAAATGACCCCCATAGGGGAAGAACACACCACTAAATGACTCCAATTTCCTGTCATTGATCTCGTGTAGCTGGCCAATAGCACTAGTAGTCATCGCCATATAAATGGCTGTTTTAATGCAAAATGTTCAACTCCTAGGTCTGTTTAGAAGATAAGAATACTACAATCATAAGGATGTGAGCTATTTCATGTGCCAGTTCCCATCCTGCAAAAGATACTGTAGGAAAAGCAATAGGGCCAAAACAACTAATCGCTTATTAAAATAGTTGTCAACCATTTTTATAATTGATTAATCTGCCAGCCGATTAGTTGGCCTGCATACAGGGTGCATTATTTGTTTACATATCAGGAAATACAGGGCAGCACAGATACAGCTCAGTACACTGTCCATACATGTCAATAAGTGCCTGAGAACTTGTGAATGTGTGAGGAGAGATGTCTCATGGGACATGTAATCCTGGGCAGGAAGTGAGTGGCTCTAAAGGCAGAAGTTTTTTTAACTTGCTATAGGGGCATTTTATACTATACTTTGCAGCTTGCTTTGGGGCACTCTGAAGGCAGGAGGAGCCAAAAGCATCAGTGGGGGACCCCAGAAGAGGAGAATCGGGGCTGCTCTGTGCAAAACCATTGCACAGAGCAGGTAAGTATAACATGTTTGTTTTAAAAAAAATCACTATAACCACCTTCCACCCGGCCATTGCACATATACGGCCGGGTGGGCACTTCCTGCTTACAAATGGACCTTCAGGAACGTCCCTCAGAAGGAGGGAGAATGTGCGCGTGCCAGCGCAGCAGCGCAATCACGATGCGCTCGTGTCACCCGGACACAGCGCATCTCTGATCAGCAGGAGGGCTCTGTGATTGGCCCTCCTGATCACATGACTACTGTGTCCACTCACAGCCCTCATGTGATGTAAATAGAAAGCTGGTTGCTAGGCGATCGGCTCTCCTCTCCTCACACGGAAGTTGTCAGTGAGGAGAGGAGAGCAGATTGCTGCAGCCAGCCGGTGATCAGTGAGTATGAGCTGTTTTTTTACAGCTTTTTACACACTGATCACTGGCCCAGTGTCCCCACACATGTCCCCACATAATATAAATACACAAAGTCCCCAAAACACTGTCCCGACACACATGTCCCCTCACAGTAAAAACACCTGTCCCCCACATATGTAACAGTAAAATCATATGTCCCAACGATCATCTACACACATCTGTCCATGATTATCTGCGCACATCTGTATATGATCATCTGCGTACATCTGTCTGTGATCACACAAACCAATTATACACTTAATGGGATTTTTTTACCAAAGACGTAGCAGAATACATTTTGGCTTAAATTTATGACACAATTTAGATTTTATTGGATTTCTTTTAAAACAAAGTATAACATTTTTCTTTTCAAAATTTCCGCTCTTTTTTCACTTATATCGCAAAAATAAAAAACTGATTTGTGAATAAATACCACCAAAAGAAAGCTCTATTTGTGTGAACATAATGATAAAAATTTCATTTGAGTACAGTGTTTCATGACCACAAAATTCTTATTGAAAGTGCAAGAGCGCTGAAAGGTGAAAATTGGCCTGGGAAGAAAGGGGGTGAAAGTGCCCAGCATTGAAGTGGTTAAAGACTTATGTGCAGGAAAGATCAGCTTTTGGACCCAGAGAAGGTGGAGGCTGAAAGACTGGAGGTAATAGAAGGCATTATAATTACTTTTTTTTTTAAAGTTGTTTTTATTGTCATTTCAAGGTAAATACAAAACAAATCGGAGCCTATTGGGCATACCCAGGCTCGGTCATTACAACTACACACTAATAAAAAGAGAGAAAAAAAATATACATATAGAGATATATATATTCCTAACTAAACCACTGTACACTCAACCACCTGTGCAGAATATTCAAAGCAATCCTATAATTCCATGTATACCCTGCAATACTTTAGTCATTCTTGAAATAAGATGTGCATTACAATAACATATTCATATTTCCCCCCCCCCTCCCCATAAACTATCGACTAAACAGCCCAGGGACGAGTATGAGATCAGGGATGCCACTTGAGCCATTCCCGGTATTTAATAGAGTGAAACTAATCATTGATGGAATCTGCATTAGTGGACAGGAATTCCGTCCAAATATCCCATATTTTGTGGAATTTTTTGCCACAGCCACGTGACAGGTAAGTGGCTTTGTACAATGGTAGAGCCGCATTCACTAACTTCTTCCAGAAATTTATTGAAGGTGCAGAGGAGGCCTTCCATCTGAGTACTATAGATTTATGGGCATAGTAAAGTAATAATCCTAGCAGGGTTCTGATTGCCCAGCGTGGGACCAGTGGTTCAACGAGTCCCAGCAGACATACCTCTACAGACAATGGCACAGGAATGGTGGTGACAGTCAAAATAAATTTGGTTACCTCAACCCAAAAAATTTAAATCTGAGGACAGTTCCAAAAAATATGAGTGAAATCCGCTGAGGCTGAGTTACACCTCCAGCAAGAGGCAGAAATAGATGGATAGATTCTATGTAAGCGCACGGGCGTGTAATATACCTTATGTACTATTTTAAATTGCACCAATTTATCTCTGGCTGATACTAGGTGTGAAAAGGGATATTCCCACATTTCTTCTGTGTCTAATGTAGGGAAATCTACCTCCCACTTTGCCTTAAGGTTTTATAGTCCCGTGTGGACGTTAGGGAGTAGTTCTATATATATGGTGGAAAAGGGCTTAGATAGAGCTTCATTTCTGAACAGAGTCTCCAGATTCGAGGTGTAAAAGGCCACGGGAGCATTTTCAAACTGAGTGTTGAAAGCGTGCCTAAGCTGCAGGAATCTAAACAGGTGTGAGTTAGGTAAATTATATTGTTGTTTCAACCCGTCAAAAGTCTATATTCTGAATGAATGAAAGATTTGTAAAGCGCTGAAAATGCAAACTGAATCAATCGCCTCAAGGCGCTAAAGCGTTTTGTGCTGTCATCTTCTTAGAAGAGGAAGGTCTTGAGTTTCTTCCTGAAGGCCAGATGGTTTCCTTCCATGCGGATGTGAGTTGGAAGAGTGTTCCATTGCCGAGGTCCCTGGACTGCGAATCTTCGTTCTCCCCTTGCTTTGTAGCGGTATTTGGGAATGAGGAGGAGGTTTTGGTTAGATGATCGCAGATTGTGATTGGGTGTGTAGTGTTTTATTTTCTCTCAGGTATTGAGGGGCGTTACCTTGTATGCATTTGTGGGTGAGGCAGAGGGTCTTAAATGTGATCCTATTTTTTACGGTTAGCCAATGTAGGCTCCTCAGGGATGGGGAGATGGACTCCCAGGGTTTTTTTCCTGTTAGCAGTCTTGCCGCTGCATTTTGGATGGCCTGTAGGCGCGCAAGCTGATATTGGGGTAATCCTATGTAGCGAAAGATTGCGTAGTCGAGTCGGGAATTGATGATTGTTCCAACTACTGCTGCTTTGTCCTCTTCTGGGATGAAGGGGATGAGTCTGCGTAGCAGGCGGAGGAGATGTGAGATCCGCTAACTACTGATCCTATTTGTGCATCCATTGTCATTTCTGAGTCAAGTATAACTCTGAGACTCTTGGCTTTGGTGCTCGGAGAGATGGTCTGTCCAAAGATGGTGGGCGGTGTCCATGGAGTCTTGGTTTTGGGATTTTGGTTAGCGTGTAGGAGAAGTTCTGTTTTTGACCCGTTGAGTTTGAGGGAACTAATGGTCATCCAGTCATCTATCAAAGTGAGGCATTTCTCTAATTGCTGATGGTGGTCTTTTTGTCCGGTGATGCGGAAGTAGATTTGGGTGTCGTCAGCGTATGAGTGGAAGCAGAAGTCTGATTTTTTGATGATTTTGAGGAGTGGGCGGATGTAGATGTTGAATAGCACTGGCGACAAGGGTGAACCCTGAGGGACTCCACAGGAGATTGTTCCGGTTTCAGAGGTGAATGCTCCTAGTTTCACTGTCTGAGAGCCATTCTCTAAGGAGGATGCAAACCATTTTAAACTAGAATCTGTGGCTCCTGATACTTCTGTGAGGCGGACAAGTAGAGTATTGTGGTCCACTGTATCAAAGGCTGCACTGAGGTCTAACAGTACCAGGAGGCATGATTCCCCGTCATCTGCTGCTTCAAGGGCATCATCCCATATTTTTAGAAGTGCAGATTCTGTGCCATTGCCTGGGCGGAAGCCTGATTGTAGAGTGTCCAGAAGTTGATACGTGTCCAGGTGGCATTGTAGCTGTTGTACTACCGCTTTCTCCATAATCTTGGAGACGGTGTTAAGGCTTGTTATCGGTCTGCGGTAGTTAGGGTCCTTAGGGTCGAGATTGGGTTTCTTTAGCAGGGGTTTGATGATGCCTTGCTTGAGGGTGGTTGGCACAATCCCTTCTTTGAATGACTGATTTATGAGGTGTGTTATAGTGGGAGCCAGGATGTCAGAGCATTCTTTAAGGAGTTTCGTGGGAATGATGTCGTTTGGTGATGTGCTGTCTCGAAGGCTTCTCATAATGTCTTTAGTCGTGTCAGTGGTGATTGGGGTCAGGAAGAAGTCCGGCGGTTGTGTGATGTTCGTGTTGATATCCTCTTTTTGCTTTTGTTGGGTAAGGTTGGTTGTTTTTTTCTGTTGAATTGATTTCCGAATGTTGTCGATTTTGTCAATGAAGAAATTTGATAACTCATTGCAGAATTCTTGAGTATTGTTTGCTGGGGGCTCTAAGCAGGTTGGGTTCATTGACTGGGCGACTATTTTGAAAAGTTCCCGCGGCCGGTTTAAGGCAGTTGAGATGGTGTTCGAGAAATGTTCTTTTTTGGCTTTGAAGATTGCTTTGTGGTATCTCACAGTGAGTACTTTGTAGTTTGTATGGTTTTCCTTGGTAGGATTTCTTCTCCACGCTCTTTCAGCTCTTCTACATTCTTGCTTGAGTAGGGTGAGAGTGCCATTAAACCATCTCGAGTTTTTTTTGTGGATGAGTGTTCTGCGTTTTGGTGCTACTGAGTCTGCTGTTTGTAGTAATGCCTTATTTAGGGAGTTGAGTGTTTGTTCCGTTGAAAGGTTTAAGTTTAGCGATTGTATTTTGTTTGATAATGTGGTTTTGAAGAGTTCAGAGTGCAGTTTCTTCTGAGATCTGTTCCAGTGTGTTGTTGTTGCATGTTTCTGTTTTTGGAGGGTGGTGTTAGTGGTGATTTTAAATTTGATGGCGTGGTGGTCCGTCCATGGTAGTGGTGTGTTGTGGAATATGTTGATGTCCATATTCTTTTTGAAGATGAGGTCTAGAGTGTGTCCTGAGCCGTGCGTGGGAGTATTTATCAGCTGTTGAAGACCTAGTTCTTCCAGTTGGTGGATGCAGGCGGTTGCAGTAGGGTCTTGGGTAGAGTTTGCCCAGAGGTTGAAGTCCCCAAGTACTAGAAGGTTTTTGGTTTTCAAGGTGTGCATTGAAATGAATTCAGTGAGTGGTGTAAGGAGATCGGTCTTTGGTCCTGGTGGCCTGTAGCATAGTAGTATGTAAATGGTGTCTTGGGGTGTTGTTTGAAGATGCAGGGGGAGTATCTCAATGAAAGGCACTGAGTTTTGTGAAGTTGGTTTGGTGAAGGCAAGGTGCGATTTGAAGAACACTGCTAGACCTCCTCCTTTTTTTCCTATTCTGTGCTCGGTTAGGATGCTGTAGTTCTCAGGTACTAATTCAGTTAGGATAGTGTTGCAGTCGGGTGTTAGCCAGCTTTCCGTAATGAAGAGGCAATCTATGTTGTTTTCGATGATGAAGTCATGGATTTCCAGTCTGTGCTTGACTGCAGATCTGGTGTTGATCAGGGCGCATGCTAGTTGTTGTGGTTGGATTGGTGTCTCCCTGTTTTTGATGGTTGCTTGTAGGTTGGACCTTAGTAGTTCTTCTTTTTTTAGTCTTTTTTGAGTGGCGGTTGGTAAAGTTGAAGCGATGTTTCTTAGCCTGTGGAGGGCGTTCGCTGTGTACTTGAAATTGCACATGGTGAGAAGCTACCTACCGCCCTCCTGTTGATCCAGAGGAAGGTGAAAAAACCCCTTGCTGAGCTGGCCAATTGCTACAGCAGAGGAAAAATACTTCCTTCCTGACCCCCCAAGGGGCGATCGGACTTAAGGACCCTGGATCAACTGCTAGGGTACCCCGTGGGCTTACCTGTACAGGATGGTCCGGAGGTTGACTGGTGGGGGGGTGAGGGGTATGGGGATCTGGCCGCTATTTACTGGATGGAATGGTGCTGTGGCTGGGTCTAGGAGGATCTATGTATCTGTATTCTGCCCTCAAGACAAATTTGATTTATATATTTGATGCCCTTGCATGCCCATACCTCAGGGTCGGGAATGGACCCGAATTCTGGCAATTGCGGGTTAAACCAAAAAGGGCTATAGGGGGAAATGTGTCCAGAAGGTATGGGGCGTAGTGAATTTGCCACTGACCACGCCCACATGACCACTCTCATTGCTGATGTAAGAGGGAAGGGAGCTCTAGGGCCCCGGTAAAGTAGGTTCCGTAGCGCCTCATAAGACCCCAAACGTGCTGCTTCCAGGACCACTGCTGCGTCGGACTCATCAGAGACCAGCCAGTTGTGGGCGTGGGATAACATAGCCGCCACGAAATAGGAGTGAAGGTCAGGGCAAGCCAAGCCTCCCTCTCCCCAAGGTCTCTGCAGCACCGTCAGCTTAAATCTCGGCTGACTGGATCCCCAGAGAAAAGATAATAAAATGGTCTTTATCAGGCGAAATACATTTTTGGGGATCCAGACAGGTGCATGTCTGAGAGCATAGACAAAGGCAGGTAGAAGGTTCATCTTAAATAAATTGATCCTCCCGATTAAAGAGAGGGGGAGATGTGCCCATGCCTTCAGTCTTTTTCTCATCCTTTGTATCAGTGGTTCTAAGTTAAGGGTATGATAGTCAGAGGGAGATGTGAATACCTGGATATTTAATTTTGTCTGTTCATAGTAAGAGTAGGTTGGGATCTGCTACATCCTTTGCAGCCTTATCTATCGGCAAGATTTGGGATTTATCCCAGTTTACCTTGAGCCCCGAACAGCTAGTGAAATTAGAAAGAATGGTCAACGTCTCACGAAGGGACTGGGCAGGGTCACTCAAGAAAAGGATAAGATCACCCGGGTATAAAGCTACTTTCTCATGTATGGATCCCACCTGTATGCCCCTAACCCCTTCTGCCTGTCTGAGGGCAGAGGCAAGTGGCTCCATCACCAAGGCAAAAAGGGCCGGTGACAGTGGACAACCTTGCCTCGTACCTCTTCCAACAGAAAAGGGCGCCGACAGAGCACCACCAAGTTTAATCTGCGCCGCCGGGTCCTTATATAAAATATCAATCCATCTGCGGAATACTTCTCCAAAACCCATAACCTCTAGGACCGTGGACATAAAAGGCCATGCCACCGAATCGAACGCCTTTTCAATGTCCAGTGTCACCATTACCCTTGTGGAGGTAGCTGAAGATGGGTAAACATTTAACATAAATTTATATCTGTTGGTTTCCCTGGCATGAAACCAGTCTGGTCTATATTAATCAGGGATGGTAAAATCGTCCGCAGTCTGGTCGCTAATATTTTGTCAAGATCTTGAGGTCATACGTCTTTGCAGGGCTTAGGGATGAGGACTATGTGTGCCTGATACATTGAAGGGGGTAAGGACATCTGTTTTTTACTTTCAGAGAAGACATTTAACAATTTTGGTGCAATTAATGAGGCATACATTCTGTACCATTCACCAGGTAGGCCATCAGGTCCCAGTTTTTTACCACTAGGAAATTAGCAAATTGCCTCTTCTATCTCCTCGGTGGTAAAATCTTTGTCTAAAAATTCAAGATCCTCCTGCGAAAGGGTAGATGCAGGGAATGCAAAAATTCCCTAGGCCGATCTTTAGGCCAGCCAGGGACCGCTTTATATAAGTTTTCGTCGAAGGATCTGAAATCATCTAGAATTAGTTCGGGGGGGTAGAGATCACCTGACCATCTAAACCACAGATTTCTGACACCACCGTCTGCATTTTAGAGTCCGCAACTAAATTCGCTAGGAGTTTGCTATTTTTGTCTCCGGATTTAAACATCTTCCCCGCCAGAGAATTTAAATCTAAATGTGTGGTCGAGGCAAGATGTAGAGACAATGCTCTTTTTGCCTCAGCTAGATGGCTAAAGTGATCCAGAGTCGGGGAGCCAGAAAAAGCCTTCGCTGCTCTAGCCTCTCCCTCCTCAAGTGCCTGAGCCTGACAGGACATCTCAGAATGGACTGCTTTAATAGCTGAAATGTATTCTCCTCTAGTGTTGGCCTTAAAAGCGTCCCAGACTATCTGCGCTGAGGCTGAATCCTCATAGATCTCACAGTATTGTTGTAATTTGGGAGAGACCTCCTCCCCCACCCTCGAGTCCTGCAACCATTTGGGTGCTAAACACCAACAGTCTTGACTCCTGGTGTCCGACAACTCCAAGGTGGCCTCCAGGCATGCGTGATCAGAGAGGCCTGCAGGTAAGTACGAGACCCACCTCACCGCCGCCAGGGCACTGGTGTTGCCAAAGACCAGATCGATCCTGGAACTTGATTTATGAGTAGTGGAGTGAAAGGAGTAAGCCCTAGTGATTTCCGTCTCCAAATCTCAGTATAATTAAATGCTTGTGCCCATTGAAGCAGGTCTGGCGAATACACCCTATTTGGATTGGACGAGTCCAGGGATCCAAAGTAGAATTAAAGTCTCCAGCTATGTATAGTCTGGAGAATTGTAATGTAGCTAAGAGCTCATATAACTTGTAGAGGACCCGTTGGTTAAAGGGAGGAGGCACATAGATATTCACTAAAGCATAGACCACCACTCTGATCTCCAGTAATAGGATTATGAATCGGCCCTCCTGATCAGTTTGTAGATGCATGACATTATATGCAAGGGATTTGTTCAATAGAATGGCCACTCCCCTTGCATAACTGGAGTACGTTGCATGAAATGATTGCCGTACCCAGGGTCTGCCTAGCGCCAGGATCTTGTTCCCCAGAAGGTGAGTCTCCTGCAGGAACAAGATATGGGGTCTGTGATTATTCAGATATTTAAACATTAATGAACATTTTACCTTGTCATTGAGACCCCGTACATTCCATGATACCAGTTTTAACTCCATGAATGCAGTGACAGATTATGATACAACATAATGATCCCTACATGTGGGGGGGTCAGCCCCCACGGGACCAAGGGAGAATGCCAAAAGTATAACAAAAAATTGCACTGGGCATAGTGAGCATTAATAGAACACATGAAATATAAGCATCAGTCAGTGGATATAGAGCATACAAAAAAGAAAGAAAAAAATGGTAAACTGTGCACTCCCTACTGACCATGAAGTACCCCTAAAAGAGAAAATAGAACAAAAAACAATAACTATGGTCAGTTTAATACCCAAAACCTGCAACAAAGAGAGGACACACAAGAAGGAGAAAGAATGCTGCTCACCCCTGGTATAAAACCTTAACTCAAACGCTTAGATCTTCAGACTTCTGAAAAAAGTTCCAAAGTGCAGCGACTCAGTGTCGCCGACGCCTCTTCAATTGGCGGGGGAAAAAAAAAAAGAGAACTGGGGGGGGGGGTTGATACTTCAATTAGTTACTTCTAACAAGGTAGCTCCGGGGTAGAAGAATGTATAAGAAAAGCAAATCTAGTCTAGAACTAGAAGGATCTTTAATGATCAATATTTCTAGGAAGAGAAAAAAAAATAATAATAATAATCACAGTCAGTGGCAAGTCAACACACCAGCTTCCGGTGGTAGAATGGTCTCCCACCCAAAATAACATGTAAATTATGTGTGAGGGGCACAGGAGTCAACTAGAAACAACATCTAATGATGAGGTCCAAGAAGCTGTACAACAGAAACTGATGGCTGGATAAACTACCCCCCCGAACATGGATCCAGAAGGAAGATGGAATCTTTGTGCTAACTTTCAGATAACGACTTGTAGTGAGGAATAGCATCTTGTGTTTACTGTAGGTTGTTCAGCAAGTCGTCTGCGTCAGCTGGAGAGTCAAAGAATCTGACCGAGCCATTATGAGGGACCCGGAGACGGCTGAGATACAACATGCTGTATTTTATGTCCTTTTCAGGTAGGCGCTTACGGACATCATTAAAGGACTTCCTCTTGCGCTGTAGGTCTGCCGAAAAATCCGGAAACAGAAGGACTGAGGAGTTGCCGTATGGAAGCGAGGAATGTTTGCGAGCTGCGGAAAGGATCCTGTCACGGCCCCTGAAGTTGAGGAAGCGGACCAAGAAGGGTCGGGGATTTGCACCAGGGATACTGCGTCCCGTGGGTACACGGTGGGCACGCTCAATGACATAGGTTGGGGAGGTATCCGCGAGGCCCAACAGTTTTTTGAAGAATTCTTCCGCAAACTCCGCCGGTCGGTCACCCTCCTCCCCCTCCGGGAGACCCAAGACGCGGATGTTGTTGCGTCTCGCTCTGTTTTCTGTGTCATCGGATTTAGCGACAAGCAGTTGTACCGTGTGTTGTAAGTCCGCTATGGTGTATGGTTGGTGTGGGTAGCTGTAAGATCTTCAGTGGCAGAAATTCTAGCTTCTGATTCAGTCAGCCTACCCCTGATCTTATCCAGGTAATTTATAATGAGATTGCATTCCTCTGCAAGGTGGTCTATTCTCACCAGCATGGAGGTTTTACTTTGTTCAATGGCGGCCAGGATCACTGCAGTGCTGTCCTGGGAGGGTGGGGCAGAGATAGCCACACTCAGAGAAGCTTCAGGCTCCATGGCTAATACTGTCAGCAGGGTCTGCAGTCTCCCTATGAGAGAAGGATCTGGTTGTGCAGCCGGTGTAGGGGCCAGGCGGCCTGGCGTGGATGAGCACTTGGGCCGGTGCTTAGGGCCCATGGATGAAAGGTGGGCAGTAATCGCCAGCAGTCCTCCGCTGACCTGCAGGTAGCGGCCATCTAGTGCGGAGGGCCGGCCAGGGGCACTATGTAGAAAAGGCCCAGGGAGCTGGATGGATGTAGGAGGGTGAGAAGGATGCTGGACCCCAGAGCTCCTCCGCCTGCCCACACAGTCAGTTCACCCCAGATGGCTCAGCAGTGTTCAGCAGGAAGATGGAGGGCTGGCAGGGTGACCGTGAGCGGCAGTGTCTGCGCTCCCGAGTCAAGGTCAGGCCAGCTGCGGTGCTCCCCTGGCCGGCGGCGTAGGAAAGTGCGGTGGGCGGCAGGCTGCACTAAGCCAGACTAGGCCGCACTAGGCCGTATTAGGCTGCGGCCGCGCCGGGCGGTATCAGCAGCCCCACAGACCCCGCCAGGCACACAGAAGGGCAAGCTGGAGGATGAGAGGAGCCCCTTACCTCGCCGATTAGTCCAAGAACGGCTCTCTTCAGCAGGGCACAGGCCGGGAAGATGGCGGCGGCCGCGGGTGTGAAGGATTGGTTGTTTCCCGGCTGATCAAGGGCCGGACCTCTACAATATCCTCACTGGCTGCAGCGGGGAGTATATATGAGTCGGCAGGCAGGTATTTTGGCGTTTTTTGGCTGGTGAAATGTGCAGATGGCTAAGGATTAAATTTTGGATGCTCGGAGCTCATTAGCACATCTGCCTGCGCTCACATTCGGACACGCCCCCCATTATAATTACATTTAAAGTAAACTTTTACCAGTATTGAGCATTATATTTAAAATGATCATATCCATGAAAAAAAAAGTGTCTCAGATTTTAGTACTACTTTAATGAAAAAGATTTATATCTCCCTTCCACTCTTCATATAGCTTAATGTCTGACTTCTAGCTATAATGCCTATATATATATATATATATATATATATATATATATATATATGATATAAGTAATGTCGTGAATAATAAGTAGTAATAAGTATGTGCCTTTTTAAGGACAGGTTTCCCGCACAATAATTATTATTGAGTAATTTTTAACGAAGATATTTTTAAGATACAAAATCAATCTATATGACACAGTCTATGCATGTGAAACTTATTCACGGAGACATGTGAGCATACGAAATAGAAATTTATTGGTTAACAAACACAAAAAATCACATGAAATTAAGATACCGATTGCGTTACATGAACGTCTTGAAAATCAATAAAAACACTTGCAAAAATGGGCGTACCGTCCCTTTGACATAATACCACCATGATAACTTCTCGGTAGAATCAATAACATTGTGAACTTGACAATTAAACAGTACGTCTGTATTTCACACGTACAACCGTTACTATACTGCAGGTAAGTGAGTGGTTAAAATGTGTAATAAATTAGACGTTTGTTTTGTCAATAAATGTGGCACCTATGCAAAAAGAAAAATATAATGAAAAATTTGAATCTTTAGAGAAAAATCTACAAGGCGGTTATTGATTCGGGAGAATGATTATCAATTGTATAATATTCAATACATCAATATTTGAGAGAACATACAAGATAAAATCAACATGACATAATTACCCATTCCAGGATGGCTACTGTTCCTATTGGCTGGTTACCAGAGTTAAGATGGCTGTGGTAGTTTCAAAATGGATACTCTTAAAAAGGATTTACTTCTTGTGACCTCCGAGTTCTAAGTATTAGGTATTGAGGAATCTTCATGAATGTAAAGATATGTATTCATGCATGGTGCATGAGTGTCAGTCTGGGAGTCTGTGTATCTCCCAGTGTCCCCCCTCAGGATGGATCCCTGGGCTTCCTTATGAGCTCTCCCCCTGAGCTCACTTCCTCTCCATTTTTTTTCTCTCTCTTTCTTTTTTTTTATACCATTTCAGATAATAAGACCAAAAAAATTATAATGGCTCTGCCCAAATAGACATGGCCTTCTTTCCTATTGGTTATAAACTTAATCATTTACCTTTCTCGTAAATTTAGTGAGTTCAAATAATACCACCTTCAACCACCAGGTGTCTCACATGTGTTCTGAGTTTATCTTTTTAAGTTAATACGTTCTATTTTCATAATGTGTATAATGGTGATAAGAGTATATACCTTTAAATATTCTGGTAATCGGTCTAATATAAAATACACTCAGTATAATCTTGATTAATCACTATTACATAAACTGGTTACATATATATGTGTCTCTATAAATGTATGTCTATAAAAACTGGTCTATCTATGAAATACACACGTTGTTATATATATTCATCAATACTACATAAAAATGATTATCTATATGGATACCTGTATAACTTCTGGTATCTCCACTGAATATTTGTTTATCTAAGCATAGGCTACAGTCTTATATAATTGTAATCATAATTATATGTTTTTCCTAATACTAATTCGTTTCTTGAAACACTTCTACTTATAAAATCACACTTTCATATATATTTTCTTCATACCAAAGTTTTTGGGTCCGCAGATGCCAAAATTATAATATGTCTCTGTGACCTACAATGTCATAGATAGTTTGAAATGACTTATAATAACCTTATAGATACTTTTAAAATATTTTTGACTTGCACCAACTTCACATCTTTCCCACTGGATGTTCAGAGATGACTTGTTTGTCTAAACAGTTCCTAAAATTCACACAATGGGTTTTGTTAGCCAAGGTGTTAGCTATTTAAACAGTCCCTCACTTGAACACAATGGGTTTAGGCCAGGTGAGGTTATTTCTATGTGAGAATAGTCTGTATAACCTTGTCTCCTATTTTTTCGTTTATTCACTAATACCATGTAAATATCCCCTTGTTTTGTGACTAGAGCAGTCATTGTTCCAACCAGTTTTCCTCACAATACATGCTTGTAAAAGTCTTCAATATTTGAAGTAGTAGAAAATCTTGAAAAAACATGAGAACATCAATTTTGTCCTAAAGGTCTCCAAAAGGGCAACAGTTCAATTATTGCAACATCACAGTTCATCTACTTTTTGAGGCCTAAGCATCTCCCATGTTTCTGCCAGTAAATATAAAATAAATTTCCTCATGAATTCACAACAGTAATATATATTATTACTTTCATTCACTGTTTAACAGTCTGAGTTTGATATTTACCAGATTCAACCTCTAATAGTATATACAGTATATTTCTTCTGTCTGTTATTCTCAGAGTGGATTAGAGATTTTGCTTCTGAACCATAAAGTTGGTTATTTATATTTACCACTGCATAGAGATATTTAAGAATAAATTGCCATTTTATTCTTTTTTAACTTTACATATTAACTAAATTGTACACCACACTTTTTTTAAGGTTATTATCCGATTAATCGATTTATGAAAATAATCGTTAGTTGCAGCCTTAAAAAGCAACAGTATTTATATTCAAATAACCATTCTGTTTCTATGGAATCAACTTTATTATATGATGCAACCTGTGATATTACCGTACTTGTCAAAAAAAAAAAAAACCTACAATATATTCTCTCTAAAGGGAAAAGACCCCTCTCCTGCCGCTGGTCTTAGTTGATGGACCACTAGAGGATACTAGGCAAATTGAAGGCCTTGTGCTTTCTTTCCAAAACAGACAAAACATGTACTGCAACACATGGGGGTAGATTTACTAAAACTGGAGAGTGCAGAATCTGGTGCAGCTGTGCATGGTATCCAATCAGCTTCTAACTTCAGCTTGTTCAATTAGTCTACTTTCACACTGGGACGTTGAGAGCGTCGGTGGTAAAGAACTGGTATTTTTAGTGGCGCTTTACCGTCGTTTTTGCGGCCCTTTCTGGCCGCTAGCGGGGCGCTTTTAACCCCCGCTAATGGCTGAAAAAGGGTTAAATGTGCCCGCAAAGCGCCGCTGCAGCAATGCTGCCCATTGATTTCAACGGACAGGGGCGCTGTAGGAGCGCAAAGATGCGGCTTTCAGGATTTTTTCTGGCGTCCTGCCAGTGCACCGCTCCAGTGTGAAAGCACTGGAGTGAGAGAAGAGGCTCTTTACAGGCGCTATGCAGGTGCTATTTTTAGCCCTATAGCACCTGTAAAGCGCTTTAGTGTGAAAGCAGCCTTAAGCTTTGACAATAAGGCTCCATACACACTATTAGATTTTCTGCAGATTTTTGTCTTCAGATGTACCAAAACAATGTAGTGCAAGGGCCTGCATGCTTTGCATACAAATTGAAACTCTTAAGGTTTGACCTCATATTATATGGTTTTGGTAAATCTGAAGACAAAAATCTGCAGAAAATCTAATAGTGTGTATGGGGTCTAAGTCTTCGGTCACACCAAACCAGACTTTGAAAACAAAATAATACAAATTAAAAACTTGCGCCAGTGGAACAATAGTGCAAAAAGAAAAGACCACAGCAGCTGATACAAAGCCACTAAGACCTTAGAAAATGGATATACAGTTTAACAGCGCTAGTGGAATACGTGTTAAATATAAACACAATAGTATGCAAAGTGCAAAAAATACAGCCAATAAATAATAAATTAAATGATTGACAAATGTAAGGTGCCAAAGTGTCCAACAGCAATTAAAAAATCGGGATTAAAGAAGTGATTCCAGAGAGCACAATCAAAATCAAAGTCAATCAGAGAATACACTCCCCACTCACCAGAGCTCATGGACCCTCGGTTTTGCAGTCCAGGGGTCACCTTTTCCCTGGTGAATTAAGACCTTTCACGTTATATGATAGGCATCTAATTTCTATTGCCACCCCACATTATATGTTCCCTCATATCCCGCAGAAACATCTCTACTTTTCTCTGCGTAGGCCCTCCATCTTTGCACAAGGAAATACAAGAGTTAAAACAAGAAGAGAATAGGTAAACCAAGAAAAAAGATGAATAAGGTCCCTCACGCTGTACCCTAAATCTGTGGGTACAAGAGAGTAGGTAAACAAAAAGAAAAGAAAGATAAGGTCCCTTTAGCTGAACCCTGAATCTGAATCTTGGCCCCATAGCCCCCCCCCAATCCCACCCCCCTCAAAAAATCTTTCCCTCCAAGTTCTGTGGAATCATTATGTTTAAATTTGTACAAAAGTCCTGTAAGTCCTCCATCCGTCTTAATCTGAAGCTTCTACCCTCTCTTATTACCAATAGTGAAAATGGGTGACCCCAACTATACTTCATATTGCCCTCCCTTAGAATGTCCAACAGTGGCTTTAGTTGTCTTCTCCTCGTCAGGGTTCTCGCTGACAGGTCTGTGAAAATTTGAATGTCCCTGTTATTATACTTTAGCGACTGGACTCCTCTCAAACTCTTCCAGATCCTTTCTTTTTCTTCATAATGATGAAATGATGAAACCTCACAATCACATCCCGGGGAGAGTCTTCTCTAACATTTTAAGGTTTTCTTATTCTATGGACTCGCTCCACTTTAAGCTCCTCCTCTTTATTTCTTCCCAGTAAGGGATTAAAAATTTCCCTCATTATAGAGAGCAGATCTTCTCCTCCCTGTTCTGGGATGGCTCTAATTCTAAGGTTTTGCCTTCTGTTTTGATTCTCCTGCTCTTCAAGTTTAAGGAGCACTTCCCTGTGATCTGATTGCAGGTTTTTAACTTGCATTTTCAAGTCCTCAATCGCCGTCGTATGCTGCTCCGTTATATCCTCCACAATTTCCACTCTTTTCAGTAAATGTCCCAGATCTTCTCTGATATTAAGAATCTCTGCCTTCAACACGTTCTCTAATTTAATAAACATGTCCTGAATCTCTGTTTTTGTAGGTAAAACCTCCATATTTACTTCTGTACTTGTTTCTGGTTCAGGCTCAGGTGAGGTTGCTAATCTGGAATTATTTCCTGTTGCTCCCTTATTTTTAGCGGGGTCTTTCTTTTTGTCTTTTCCACTTTGCTGTTTGTTTTCCATACTTGGGCTTCTAGCTTGTGTTTCTGTCATATATTTTTGGATGGTACTTGTATTTAAGCTGTCCCTTCGTTTTTTAGCCTCTGCAGCCTTAGTGGTGCGCCCTTTCATATTCTGCTTCTCCCACCTTCCACCTCTCTTGTATGACTTCTTGGGTCTCCTTACTTCACTCTGTAACCCCTAATTATGCTCTGTTATATTCTTGCAACAGATAGTTACACACTTATAACACTCAGGGATTTATTTAAAGTCCTACCTGGTGTTGTCTTGTAGAGGGGGTCACAGAGCTGATGTTCCTTCTCCTGCAGGGCTGGCAGGGACACTCTTCACTGTTTCCAACGTCCACAGACTCCACAGCTTGCTTCACAAGGTGTTTATCTTCTGTGGTGCAAACCAAAAACCTCAGAATCCTTCTCTCCCCATGGACGGGAGGTAGGGATGAGGGAAATAAGGAAAGGCAGAGGGGGAGGGGTGTCTCAGATCCTTCCTCCGTGCTTGCCCGGGGGGGAAGCGGGGGGAGCGGGCGGAAGGTGCCTCAGCGAGCGTGTAGGGGGAACACTTGACCCGGACCGGCTTCACTTCCAAACGAGCTCGGGGTTCACCCTTCCCGTATTGCTGCTGCTGCCGGTCCCGTCACTAGTTCCGGGTTCAGGCTCTGCTTCACTTCCCCTGCTAGTGCTGACTGACTAGCGGCTGCCGGCCGCTTCCATGCTATTAAAGCCGCTGTTTTGTGGGCTCAGCGTGGCTCTCACCTCACGCTGTCTCCCTTACCATTTTACTCCTCCTCTGTCCTCCACCTCCCCACCGCAAGGCTCCTCCCCTACCCCTCACACATGACCGTTGACCATCTACAAGCGTTCTTCTGTAACGAATTATGATCATAATCCAAGGTACCACTGTTTAGCAGTGTGCTTCTTGTGCCTAGCCACTCTTGGTCTGTACCCCACTAGCAGTATATTTGGTGAGTGAGATCAACTATCTGCATCCTATGAAATTTAGTGGTGCCACTATCTGGAAAAAGAAAGAAAAATCTATTGTTTCTGTCCTAAAAAAATAACTGTGATTTCTAGCATGTCTCTACAACCATATAGCTGTATATCTACAACGTAGAGGACTTCTGGTCTCACCAGATCTAGTGAGATCACTACTATGCTGCTTACTGTTCTCCTTATTGATGAGGAAGCTTACCTGAAGACCTGCACTGCATGCATTTAATTAAAGTGGAAGAAAGGCTCCCCCTAAATACTTACCCGAGCAGTTGTAGCTCTCAATTAACTACCATGGTGCTGTTGAATGCTGTGGTAGTTAACTGAGTCTTCGGCTGGATTCACACCTATGCCGTTTTAGTGCTTTTTGCATTTTGCAGATTTGCACCAGCGAACGTGTTCCATAGGAAACCATGTTAAATGGACTGTAGTGCAAATCTGCAAAATGCAAAAAGCACTAAAATGGCATAGGTGTGAATCCAGTCTTCCTGTCAGTGTGAAACTGCTTGTCCCTGTAATGTGCAGACAGACCTGCATGGCTCCAGTGATTTCCTGATCACTGGAGCAATGCTTTACAGGTGCCAAAAAAATATGTATAATAAATACTTACTTTTTAACCTGCAAAAAATGTGCATTTCATTTTTTTAAAAAAAGGTGAACTTATCCTATAAGTCAGTGGTCATCAACCCTGTCCACTAACAGGCCAGGTTTGCAAGATAACTGAAATACATCACAGGTGATATCATTTGCTGTGATTGCAGTATTCTAGTCTGCATCTCCCCAAGGTAATACATAAAACCTGGCCTGTTAGTGGTCCCTGAGGACAGGGTTGATGACCATTGCTGTAAGTAATAGAACCTCTTCTGAAAACCCCTAGACCAGACCTTGGCAATTTCCCCAATTGGCCACATGGGAAACTAGGACTGATGGAGGGCCAAGCCAAAGTTTAGTGTATAGTCGTTCATCTTCACCCAAAACTGCCATGTAGATAAAGGGATGTCTGTAAAGATAAAGAAGCTGTGCAGCTTTGACCAAAATTGAATAATACGCTTGCTATAGGTGTGGGCCATTTACGAACCGCATAAAGCCTAACTGCACAACTTCAAGGATGTTGCTAAAAGAAGCCCAATTGTTACTGTTCACCTTTACCATCACAGGAGTGCGCTCTTAAAGGGGTTGTAAACCATCCTATGCATTAAGGTGAAAAAACACCTGGCAGTCACCGCCCCCCGTTTTACTTACCTGAGCTTCTTCATCTCTTCGGCATGGACGCGCTATCCCTCTCTCCATGGGGTCCTGTCTCTTGACTGGATAGATTGATTGCAGCGCAGCCATTGGCTCCCACTGCTGTCAATTAGACATGTGCACAGCCAAAAAATTTGTTCATTTTCGTTTCATTAGTTTATTTTCGGGTCATTCGTTATGATCGCGATTCGTAAATTCGTTCATTCATAAATTCGTAAATGCGTTCGTTCGTACATTCGTAAATTTGAACATTCGTTCATTCGTACATTTTTACATTTGTAAATTCGTACATTCGTAAATTCGTAAAATCGTACATTTGTAAATTAGAAGATTCGGAAATTTGTAAATTCGAAGTTTGAAAATCCAAAAACTCGAAAATTCAAAAATCTGAAATAGTAACTAACTATTAAATTATAGGTATTGTAATTTTCTTTCAAATTTGACTGTCAGTGAACGTAAAAAATACGAATTTATCCGAAGTTACAAATTATCCAAAACAAATGCTGCATCTAAACAAATGGAACGGAACAAATTAATAATAAATAATAATAATAAAACGTTGTTATTATTATTGTTATTTATTATTATTAATTCATTACGTTCCATTCCGTTTTTTCGGATCATTCATAACTTTGGATAAATTTGTATGTGTTACATTCACTAACAGCCAAATTTGAAAGGAAATTACAATACTTATAATTTAAAAGTTACTAGTAATTACTAATAGTTAAGTTATCATTTGTTAACTATTATTTCAGATTTCCGAATTTACAAATTTACGAATTCACTAATTTACGAATGTACATTCGTAAATTGCGAAAGTACGAATGCCCGAATTTACAAATGTCCAACTTTATCGAATTTACGAATATTCGGAAAAAATTCGTTAAACGGGTTCCGTTAATTCGGATATTCCCGAATTAACGAATTTGTCGAAATTCGTAAAAAACGAATTCGAAACGAAACGAATTGCACATGCCTACTGTCAATCAAATCCAATGATGCGGGGGCGGGGCCGAGTCCGGCATTTGTGTCTGTGGACGCAAACGCTGGACTCGGGAGCGCTCCCGCAAGGTAACCCCCTCGGGAGAGCGCTTCTCCTAGGGGGTTACCTGATGTGAAGAGGAGCTGCGAGAGCCGCCGGGGCACCCCAGAAGAGGATGTTCATGGCCACTCTGTGCAAAACATGCTGCACAGTGGAGGTAAGTATGACATGTTTGTTATTTAAAAAAATAAAAAACAATCTGCAATCCTTTACAATCACTTTGATTCAAACCCCCTTACATGTGCTTTTACTCCCCTGATGCAGTAGTTCTGAGCTCAGTGTTTTAGAGCATGCTCCTGTAATGGTGAAGGTGAACAGTTAGTAACCTGGCTTCTTTTAGTAAATGTCCTGGAAATTTTCCAGTCAGCCTTTATGAGGTACAGAAATTGCCTTCAGCAAGGACATTATTTAATTTTGGTCAATGCGGCAGTTTGTTTTTATCCACCTAGGCAGTTTTTTGGTAAAGGTGAACTAACCTTTTAAAAATATTTTAGCTAAACCAGCAGCCTGAAGTGAACACTGGACTGGGAAGGACCATAAGTATATAAACGCATATGAAAAAAGCAGTAGAAGCAGTAGTAAAGAAATGTTCTCTGCTGATCACAATGCTGGTGTAGGGCAGGCTGGTAAAAGCAGAGGGGCAGCATGGTTAATTACTCGATCTTCCTTTCTGAGTTCCGATGTGTGACTGAGGTTCAGGAAGATAACTAGCTGTAAGCACTCTGGAAGGAGAGGACCTAAGAATTGGTATAGTGGGGATTTCTGCAGATCCTGACCTGGAGTGAAGAACAGCTGCATGGCTCCTGGCACTAACACAGTAAGAACCGGGCTGGATAGCAGACTGGTGGATCAGTGTCAGGATGTCTCATTTGAAACACTCACTCCAGAACCAAGCCTTCCCACATGGACATTTGTCAGCATGCCTCTCTGAGCCTGTCAGCTTCCTCACTTGCGCACTAGCCTTTGCTGCTTTCCTTTGTACTCTGGGTATACAGTGCCTTGCAAAAGTATTCACCCCGCTTGGCATTTTTCGTGTTTTGTTGCCTCACAAATTGGAATTAACATGGATTGTTTGAGGATTTGCATCATTTAATTTACAGAACATGCCCACAACTTTGAAGATGTTTTTTTTTAAATCATTGTGAAGCAAACAACAAATAGGACAAAATAACAGAAAAAGTCAATGTGCATAACTATTCACCTTAGGCCTTCATAAGGAGTTGCAAGTAATCTGCTGTTTTTCTAGTCTGAGGGCTCCCACATTGGGTTCCCTCCTGTCTGCCAGTCTTTTCACACCAAGGAAAAAAAACACCAACCCACCTGGCTGTCTTCCCCCGGGAGTTTCCCATGTAACATGAAAACATGTAGATATTGTCACTTGAATCTACCCACCAAATCTTTTATCTCAACTAACTCAGGTTAAAGTTTTGATGTTAAACAATATATTAATTGTGGAACTCAACATTTAGTGTATCTCATATTGCACTGTATCTATAATCTGCAGTATGTGGGATGCCCTACACGTGCCATTGCCCATAGTCAATACTTGGTAGAGCCACCTTTTGCGGCTATCACAGCTCCAAGTCGCTTTGGATAAGTCTCTATGAGCTTGCCACATCTTACCACTGGGATTTTTGCCCATTCCTCCTTGCAAAACTGCTCCAGCTCCTTCAAGTATGATGGTTTGTGCTTGTGAACAGCAATCTTTAAATCTGACCACAGATTTTCTATTGGATTGAGGTCTGGGCTTTGACTAAGCCATTCCAACACATTTACATGTTTCCCCTTAAACCACTCAAGTGTTGCTTTAGCAGTGTGTTTGGGGTCATTGTCCTGCTGGAAGTTGAACGCCTGTCCTAGCCTCAAATCACACACAGAGTGGTACAGGTTTTGCTCAAGAATATCCCTGCATTTAGCAACAACCATCTTTCCCTCAACCCTGACCAGTTTCCCAGTCCCGACTGCTGAAAAACATCCCCACAGCATGATGCTGCCACCACGTTTCACTGTGGGGATGGTGTTCTTTGGGTGATGTGATGTGTTGGGTTTGCGTCAGACATAGCGTTTTCTTTGATGGCCAAAAAGTTCAATTTTAGTCTCCTCAGACCAGAGCACCTTCCTCCATACATTTTGGGAGTCTCCCCACATGCCTTTTCCCAAACCCAAAAGTGCCATTTTGTTTTTTGCTGAAAGTAATGGCTTTCTTCTGGCCACTCTGCTGTGGAACTCTGTAGCTCCTCCAGGATTACCTTAGGTCTCTGTGCTGCCCTCCTTGCCTGGTCCGTGAGTTTTGGTGTGCGGCCGTCTCTTGGCAGGTTTGCTGTTGTGCCATGTTCTTTCCATTTGGTTATGATAGATTTGATGGTGCTCCTAGGGATCATCAATGATCTGGATATTTTTTTATAACCTAACACTGACTTCTCAACTACATTGTCCCTTACTTGTTTGGAGAGTTCCTTGGTCTTAAAGGCAGTGTTTGGTTAGTGGTGGCTCCTGCTTAGGTGTTGCAGCTTCTGGGGCCTTTCAAAAAGTCGTGTATATGTAATGACAGATCATGTGACACTTAGATTGCACACAGGTGGACATCATTTCACCAATTATGTGACCTCTGAAGGTAATTGGTTTCACCAGAGATTTTTATGGGCTTCATGACATAGGGGGTGAATACATACACACGTGCCAATTATCAGTTTTGTATTTCTGAAAAATAGTTTTATGTATATATTTTTCTAATTTGACTTCACCAACTTAGACTATTGTGTTCTGATCCATCACATATAATTCAGATTAAAAAACATTGAACTAAAGGCTGTAATGTAACAAAATAGGTAAATAGCCAAGGGGGGTGAATACTTTTGCAAGCCACTGTACTATTTCTTCTACTGCAATGTATTACCTTGTTGGAAACTGCTGTCTTATAAATAGAAATAAAAAAGGTAGCAGAATACATTTTGGCATAAATATAATGAAGATTTAACATTTTGCAAAGAGAAACACTTTTTTTGTTCAAAATAATTTTTTTTTTCTATAGCAAAAAAAAAAAAAAAACCCAGTGGTGATCAAATACCATCTATAGGCTACTAGCTGTCACCCATCCCACACCATCCATGCAATCCCTATGGGGAAATTCACCCGGGCTTGGGGGAATTGTTCCCCAGATGTGGCCTTTGCTAAAGAATGTAACAACATTATGACAGGGCTCACTCAAAGAGGGTATTCGGAATCAGTAAATCAAAAAGGGTTAGATCATGCAAAAGAAAAGAATAGAGAGACATTTCTTGGAAATGTTTCCACTAGATTTTTAAATAAAAAGGACAAGAAGAAAAACATGTATAAAAGAGATAAAGATAAGAAAGAGACTCCCATCATCTCATATAGAGTCTGGTGGTCCCATCCCTTTGAATATACATAGAAAAAATGCCCCCTAATTGGGACTTTAAATGGACCACCAACTCAAGAATTATAAAAAATAAATCTTTAATACAATATGTTAAAATACAAATCACATATGTGAAAGGATGCACAACATGTGCTGCATAAGACAAACCAATATATAATAAAACCGCATGCTCGGTGAATGCCCAAATGCCCATGGTGCCACTGGGGTTAAACCTCAGATGGGACCTGGATTTACATTTAAGATAATCAATTTTTTTTTCCCACCTACCTCTCATATTTTGCATATCTCTGGTCTTCTTTTTCCTGGGCGTTTTTTTTTTCATATTTTATTTTGTTTAATTAATACATTCTTGCCACATTTGTATATGTATTCTATTTGTCATTATATTATCTGGTTCTTGGCTTGCTTTCCTTCTACCCCTCTGCGTTCTGTTGTCTCATCCAGATAACAGCTAATACATTGATTGTAATATCTTGAGATCAATAGGAGGCTTTTATATTATACAGTGGATCTGGAAAGTATTCACAGTGCTTCACCTGTTCCACATTTTGTTATGTTACAGCCTTATTCCAAAATTGATTAAATTCATTATTTTCCTCAAAATTCTACAAACAATACCCCATAATGACAATGTGAAAGAAATTTGTTTGAAAGCTTTACAAATTTATTTAGAAATAAAAAAACAAAAAAATCACATGTACATAAGTAATCACAGCCTTTGCCATGACACATTTAAAATTGAGCTCAGGTGCATCCTGTTTCCATTGATCATCCTTGAGATTTTTCTACAACTGTATTGGAGTCCACGTGTGATAAATTCAGTTGATTGGACATGATTTGGAAAGGCACACACCTGTCTATATAAGGTCCCACCGTTAACAGTGCATGTCTGTGTTGCTATGGCCATTTGTATAGTGACTTTATTGCAATAATATAGTTAGGTTTAGTAACAGCACATGTTTACAGAGGCCCTTCCCCCTCCATTGATATGTAAATAACTGAGACAGGATATTCTTTGCAGGAAGTTGGTGTATGCAAGAAATGGGTGGGAGGGGCTTGGGGAGCGTTTGTAAGAAACATGTGTTTGGGACAACAGATGTGATTGGAAGAAGAAGACATGGCTGCCGAAAGCTGGATAACTTTGGAGATGCTTATGTGAGTTGGACTCTGAGCAAGGAACTATGAAGGACATCTTGACCCCTAAGTTGAGTAACTGTTTAGTTTACTTAATGAGTACATATTGTACATGCTTATATTTGTAGGCATATTTTGTAAGCTATAAGTTGTGTTGTATTGTGGATCCTACAGTTTGTATGTGCAGATTTTTCCCTGTTTAGTAAAGCATTGATACGCTTTAGAAGTCTAAGCTTCCTTGGTTTTACCACAAGAACTTAATAGATAGACGGAAAGCATTACAATGTTAGAGCACAAACCAAGCCATGAAGTCCAAGGAATTGTCTGTAGACCTCCAAGACAGAATTGTATCGAGGCACAGGTCTAGGGAAGGGTAGAGAAAAAAATTCGGCAGCATTGAAGGTCCCAATGAGTACAGTGGCTTCCATCATCCATAAATGGAAGATGTTTAGAACCACCAGGACTCTCCCTAGAGTGGGCTGCCAGGCCAAACTGAGCGATCGGGGGAGAAGGGCCTTAGTCAGGGAGGTGAGCAAGATCACTCTGATAAAGCTTCAGCAATTCTCTGTGGAGAGAGGAGAACCTTCCAGAAGAACAACCATCTCTGCAGCAATCCACCAATCAGGCCTGTATGGTGGAGTGGCCAGACGCAAGCCACTCCTCAGTAAAAGGCACATGACAGCCTGCCTGGAGTTTGCCAAAAGGCACCTGAAGGACTCTGACCATAAGAAACAAAATTCTCTGGTCTGATAAAACAAAGATTGAACTCTTTTGCCCGAATGGAAAGCGTTATGTCTGGAGGAAGCTAGGCACCACTCATCACCTGGCCAATGCCATCCCTACAGTGAAGCATGGTGGTTGCAGCATCATGCTGTGGGGGAGGTTTTCAGCAACAGGAACTGGGAGACTAGTCTGGACCGAGGGAAAGATGAATGCAGCAATGTACAGTGACATCCTTGATGAAAACCTGCACCAGAGCGCCCTGGACCTCAGACTTGGGCAAGGGTTCATCTTCCAAGTGGACAACGACCCAAAGCACACAGCCAAGATAAAAAAGGCGTGGCTATGGGACAACTCTGTGAATGTCCTTGAGTTGCCCAGACTTGAACCTGATTGAACATCTCTGGAGAGATCTGAAAATGACTGTGCGCCGACGTTCCCCATCCAACCTGATGGAGCTTGAGAGGTCCTGCAAAGAAGAATGGAAGAAACTGCCCAAAAATAGGTGTGTCAAGCTTGTAGCATCATACTCAAAAAGACTTGAGGCTGTAATTGGTGCTTCAAAGTACTGCACAAAGGCTGTGAATACTTATGTACATGTGTTTTGTTTTTTTTTTAATAAATTTGCAAAGATTTCAAACAAAAACTTCTTTCACACTGTCATTATGGGGTATTGCTCTTAGAGATTTGAGGAAAATAATAGTTACATAGTAGGTGAGGTCGAAAAAAGACACAAATCCAACCTATGTGTGTGATTATATGTCAGTATATCCCTGTATGTTGTGGTCTTTCAGGTGCTTATCTAATAGTTTCTTGAAACTATTGATGCTCCCCGCTGAGACCACCGCCTGGGGAAATGTGGAAAAAAGTGAAGTGCTATGAATACTTTCAGGATGCACTGTATATTGTTTTTTTTTGGTACATAAAGGTTATGAACCGGGCCATCATGGGTGAAACGCATTAGCAGCTGCTGTATCTACCTCTTTTTATGGAGTATTAAAGTGGTTGTAAACTCTGTTACACCACTTGTACCTACAGGTAAGCCTAGAATAAGGCTTACCTGCAGGTACTGTAAATATCTCCTAAATTTGCACAGTTGGAGTTTTTCACTATATGCGTTGCTGCCAACATCATCAGCACATTTGCACTTAAAAAACGGCCCGCTCGCGCAGTTTAACTAACCCGGGAAAGAACATTACCAGTAAGTAACATTTTTTTTTTCCCCTAATCGTCTTTCAGGACAGCCACCTGAAAGGATAATCAAGCACTTACCCCTAGGGCGGGACCACAGCTTGTAAGACCTTGTGTCCAAAGGCTCGATCCTTTGTTGACAAGAAGTCCACTCTGTAGCGTTTGACAAAGATATTGAAACTGGACCATGTCGCCGCTTTGCAGATCTGCTCCAGTGTTGCTTCAGTCCTCTCTGCCTGTGATGTTTCCATTGACTTCATAGAATGTGCCCTAATACCATCCGGGATTTGCATACCTCACAAAATATAGGCCTGACCAATAACCCCTCTGAGCCACCTGGCTATAGTGCTCTTTGAGGCTCTATGCCCTTTCTTAGCCCCTGAAAATAAGACAAAGACGGAATCTGACTTCCTAAAAGGTTTTGTTTCCTTTAAATAACGTAGAACGCACCTCCTTACATCTAACATGTGGAACTTACTTTCCAGTTCTCCAGGAGGATTTGTACAAAAAGGAAGGCAAAATAATAATTTTGGCCTCTATGAAATTTTGAGGCTACTTTGGGCAAAAAGGCTGGATCAATTTTAAAAACTATACAATCTGGGAAAACCTGAAAAAAAGGAGGCCTGATTGATAAGGCTTTTATCTCACAAACTCTCTTGGCGGTAGTGACTGCCACCAAAAAAAAAAACTACTTCAAGTGTCAGCAATTTAATTGAACAAGTTTCTTGTGGTTCAAATGGGCCCCGTGTCAGGGTTTATAGCACCAAAGACAGGTTCCATTTGGAAACAGGTGGTCTCTGCTCAGGGCCTTTAAAAAAAAAAAAAAAATCTAACCATCTATGGGTCGGAAGCCAGTGTAACCGCCACTGAGCTTTGTGCCTCAAAGAAGTTCTCTGTACACCAATTGTTGAACTGTGTCCACACTTTTTTTATATATGGTGCGAGTCTCTAGTTTCCTGCTATTCAGTAGTGTATTGATCAAGCAGGTTGAGAAACCCTTAGCTTTCAACAACTGCTCCCCAGAAACCAAGCAGCAAGGTTCCACCTTTCTACATGGAGACAACACACTAGGCCCCGGGAGAGGAGATCCTCTCGGATTGGTAGTATCCATGGGGGTTGTACAGCAAGTTCTTTTAGAATAGGGAACCATGGTCTTCTGGGCCAGTGTAGTGCAATAAGAATCAGCGAGGTATTCTGTTTGGAATTTTATTAACATCGCTGGTAGGAGTACTGGCAGGGGGAAGGCAGAACACTTGGTGACCCTCCATTTCTGCACCAGGGCGTCCACCCCGAGTGCTCTGTCCTCTTTCAGAGAAAAGAAGGCTCGAGCCTTCATGTTTTCTTTTGAGGAAAAATAGGTCCACTCGCGGAATGCCCCATTTTTGTGTGATCCTTCTGAACACCTCTTGCTTTAACATCCAGTCGCTTTCTCTTCATTTCTGCCACTTGGTTCAATTTTCCTTTTAGGTGCTGACAGGGAGAGGACATGCTTTTCTGCCCATTTTAGGATTTCTTCTGCCAGAGACCACAGGGTTCCGCTCCTTGTTCCCTTGTTTGTTTACGTAGGCAACTACTGAAGAGTTATTGCTGGAAGTACCTGAGTGCTAAAAGAACTGCCCTTATTCCTTCCAATTTGATGATCTCTTCATTTTTCCACACTCCTTGTGTTATCTGGGGGCCTAGATGTGCTCCCCCTCCTACACTGCTTGCGTCTGTAGTAACTTTTTGGGCAACTGATAAGGTCCACAACCATCCCTTGGTTAAATTCTCAGATTTTCTCCACCACCATAAAGACCTCTTCACTTGTGTTATTTTATGCATTTGTGTGTCTAGCGAGTTTTGTCTGTGATCCCAAATCTTCAGGATAAAATTTGTAGAGGCTGAAAATGTAATCCTGCCCATTGTACTGCTGGGATTGCTGAGGTTAGCAGTCTCAAAGCAGACATCGCCCATCTTATTGAGCATAGTCAGTTGTTCTGTAACATTTTCATTGCCTCTTGAATCTTTTGTACCTTTTCCTTGGGCAAAAACACTCTTTGTTGTTCTGAGTCTAGGATGTACCCCAAGCACGTAATCTGCTGGGTGGGGATCAGATTGAACTCTATATTTAGCAACCAACCTAGTTTTTGTAGAAAATCTTGGGTGCACCTCAGATCCTTGGCTAGTTTTTCTGGGGTTGTTGCAAAGAGCAGTAGGTGTTGCGCCCGGAGTTCCACCATCACTTTTGTAAATATACAAAGTGAGGACAGGCCGGAAAGAATAGCCTGGAACCTAAGGGGAAACGTTTCTTCTTTCAATTTTTTTGCCAGTCTTAAGTATTTTTGCCAATTTTGATTGATGGGGATGCAAGTATGCACCCTTTAAGTCCAGGAAAGCCATATAACAATTTGGGTGTGGTAGTGCTTTTACAGACAAGATCAAATCCATCCTGAACCGTTTGTAGGTCACTGACCGATTTAAGGCTTTGGAGGTTTAGTATCAGTCGGAATTTTCCAGAGAGTTTCTGAACCATGAACAAGTGGGAGTAGAATCCCTTGCCTACTTCTTCCTGTGGCACATAGCTTACCACCTTTTGTTCTATTAGTTCTCCTATGGCTTCCAATAGACCCCTGGCCTTCTCTCTGCTTTTTGGCCGTTCCGTGGGATAAAACCTGTTCGGGGTGAGGTTGAAAATTCCAAACGGTAACCCTGTTGCACAATTCTTAGTATGAATTGGCTTGATGATATCACTTCCAATCGTAGGAGGAAGGCCCCAATTTCCCCCCACCGTGACCAACTTGTCACTGCTTGTTACGAGCTTGTTCAAGAGGATGAAAAATTGCTCCTCCTTTGCCCTTCCTCTGTGTCCCCAGGTTCTTTTTTGGTTCTCGGGTCTGGATGGTCCGACGCGAGACCTTGCGTCCCCTCTTGGTCTTTTCTTGCCTTGTTGCGGCTGTCCCCAGGTCGGTTTATGCTTCAGCGAAAATGCTTTTTTTCTTATACGCCGTGCGATCCAGTACTTTTTAGAGCCCCGGCCCAAACAAGTCCCCTGTAAGTGGGATCCCACAGAGCTTGGCTTTGGAGGCGCCGTCCCCCTGCCAAGTCTTTAACCAAAGGGCTCTTCTTGCGGAGTTTGATAAGGCAGAGGACCTTGCAGCCATCCATACCGACTCCACAGATGCATCGGCAATATAAGCAATGCCCCTGAGAAGCGTGGGAAAAGATAACAAGATCTGCTCTTTTAGCGTTCCTTCCTGGACGTGGGTCTGTATCTGCGTTAGCTAGAACTCTACGTTTCTGGCTACTACAATTACCACCATAGCTGGTTTGAGGCTGGGTTCACACCATTGCCAATTGGATGCGGGATCTCCACATCCAGTTAGCAATAGCAGGAGATTTTGACTGTCTCTCTATGGAGCCGGTTCACATCTCGGCAGCAGGTCCGATAGTTTTGCACAAAAATGCTGTGTGTCTTTTGGTCCATTTCAGGTCCGAATTCAGCTCGAAATTAGGGCAGAAAACGGTGAACCAGCACGTACTGGACAACTGCTGTGAGCCACATGTGGCTCATATGTGAACCAAGCCTTTGGACTCCCTACCGTAGAGCCCCATGACTTCTTTAGGAGGGAGTCTATTCTTTTGTCCATTGCATTGGAAAGCACCTCCATGTCTTCAAAGGCTAGATCTGTATGTCTCAAGACTTGGGAGAATGCAGCGTCTAGCTTGGGGATCTTATTCCAAACTGACGCTGGATTATCCACAAATGGAAACCTTCTCTTTAACCACTTCAGCCTGGGAAGGATTTGCCCCCTTCCTGACAGGCCATTTTTTGCGATTCGGCACTGAATCACCGAAACTGACAATTGCGCGGTCATGCGACGTTGTATCCAAACAAAACTTATGTCCTTTTTGTGACATTGCGGTGGACAGATCAGACACACCACTGACATTTATACAGCGATTAGTTCTTGAAATAGCCACTAATTACTATATAAATGTCATTGGTAGGGCAGGGGTTAATACTAGGGGCGATCAAGGGGTTAAATGTGTTCCCTGTGTGCGTTCTAACTGTGGGGGGGGGGGGGGGGGAATGGGACTGATTAGTGTTTCTATCTACTAGGAACACACGATCAGTCTTTTCTTCCCTGACAGGACGAGGATGTGTGTTTACACACACATCCCCATTCCTGCTCGGTCAGGAGCGATTGAGAGTGTGCCAGCAGACATCGTGGCCAACAGGCACGTGCTCCTCAGTGATGCGGGGGGAGCATGCCGCCTAATCTGCTTACAGCTATGGCGTTTTGCGCAGGTGAGCCATTCTGCCGCCGTCAATCAACGGCGGGCAGTCTGGAAGCGGTTAAAGCTCTTGAAAATAAGGGTTTCCTTTCCTGGTCCTACCATTCCTTCTTTTGTTGCCTCCACTTAGACCTCATGGACTGGGACATTTTTCCTTTGTTCTCCCAGGCCCTGGTACATTTGGTCGTGTAAAGAGGTTTTCTTCTCCGATTTAATACCCAAGGTGGTACAAATGGCCCCCAGGAGGCTTTCTTCCAGTGAAAGTTTATACCGGGAGGGCTTCCTGGAATCCCCTTCCAGAGCTTCCCCTTCAGATTCCTGGGAGCGGAGGCTGCACTATCTGGCTCCTCCTCGGGGGCTTCTGGTGGGCCTGTGCTCGTGGTTGATACATGCGTCTTTGATAACACTGCCTGCTGAAGTGGTAGAGAAGTAGTCTGAGGCTGCGGAATCTGAAAACCTGTGAACAGCGTTTTGAATGATTGAAAGTTATTGCCAAGTGCTTTAACTGAGGCTGCTAACTCACTACCCTGTTCAGTGGATTGTTCCTGAACTACTTTATGTAAGGAATGTATTGATAAAGTTTTACCCCAGGAGTCCCTAAGTGTAGTTTTACATGAGGAGCACCTCCTCTTGGAGATGAGGGGGTCTGGTTTTGTCTGTTGCTTTGCATTGAAATACATAAACAGAGCAGGTATCAACTCACTGTAAACTTTAACCATCCCCTCCCTGCCAGTTTCTGCAGGGGTGCAGCTTTAAGGCATGTGGGCTTCCCTCCCCAGGGGCCCCCTGTTCATTGCCTCTGGCACCAAGAGGGTAACCCCCCCTTCCTTTTCCCCCTGAAGTGAGTGGTGGGGTAGGTGATTTGATAAGGGGAGCTCCTCCCTAGGTCACCTTACCTTTGTGTGGCTAGAGCTGGCTTCTGTTGGCGCAGTCTGGTTTCCCTCTGCTTCTGACATTGTCCTGGTGCCACCAATGGAGCCTGTGCTGTCTCTACAGCAAGTTTGGCTCCTCAAGCTTTCGCCTGCCCCCTTTTCAGTGATCCACGGCCGGAACCGGAAGCCACAGGTCACCTGGAAGTGTCCACCCCTTCCACCGGATGTGACGTCACCTGGCAGAATGCACACGTTGAGCCCAACATGCCTCTCCATGCTGTGGACGCCTGCAGGCTCAGGGATGCCGCAGTGGGGACCAGATCTCCTCTTCCCGCCCTCAGTACTAGATCAGGTCTCCCCCTGCACTTAGAGCTTCGTCCTTATAAGTAAGCCCTTCTTTTGGCAAGCTGTCCAAGGAGCTCTGTACCTCTTCCAGGACATCCATTCTGAGCCTCCCTGGACTCGGCTGAATGCAGTGTCTCCCCTCTGGGGGAAACACAAATAACTGAAGAGCCAGCAGGGGAGAGGAAATTTAAAGACTGGCCGGTGCAGTGTTTTCTACAGAGGGGAGGCGCCAAGGTCTCAGATGGCTGTCGTGAAAAACGATTAGGGAAAAAAATTTATATACATTTCATTTGCATACAGTTTTGCAAGACCTAGCAATTGCTAGTTAAAATAGCAAAAAAATGCCCTGGTGATAAAGGGGTAACGCCTTCCAGAGGGCAAGTGGTTAAAAACAAAAAAACTGGAAGTCTAATGTTCACACCTGAACAGAGCGATTTTCAGGAGTTTTCATTTGAGCATTTTTGTGTGCATCTACAACCATAGAAGCACATTGGGAGGGTTTTAACTCATGTATTAAAGTGTCAGGTGTTTGGAATGCATTAGGGGGGGAGAAAAACAGTTCATGGGCTGAAAGCACTGTATTTGGGCATTTACGGGCACTCAAAGTCTATGAGGCTAAAAACACCTGATTCTGCCTGTAAATTAGCTCGTGTAGCTTTTGGTGCATCAGGTATTGAGTGAGTTACGGGCATCTGAACTCTCATTTTATTATTACATGAGAATTTTTGTTAAGCATTTTGTAGCTGAAGCCCAAAGCGCTCAGGTGTGAACTGAATAGGGCCTAAAAAGGAGTCTTATTTTAGCATAAGGCCTAGTTTACAGTTATGGGTGTTGCCCATTGAAATTAATGTGGACAGCATGAAATGCATGCAGTTGTAGTACAAGCTTTTGAGAATTAAAACAGCCACCGAGGAAACACCTGCACAGTGATCCACTGCAGATTACATCTTCTTTGCCCTTTGAAGAGCAAATAAGCTCCAAGTCAGTTTTGAAGGACAACAATAGTTTAGATTTAATATATTTATTTAAAAGTTGTCTAGATTTAAAACCTCACACAGAAGACTCTCCTACAGGCTTGATTGCACTTTGGATGGCAACTGCAAATACCAGTATTACACAAGAAAATCATAATACATATTAACATATAATACATACAGCCAACATGATACATCTATACCAATATCCAGCACTTGGTTAAAGGTTGTTTGCCATAACTTAGCATTTTCCCAGGTTTGGAGAAAGTGAAGAAAGATTAGAACATCCATCAAGGTTTTTCTGCTCTGTGTCCACAAGTGAAAGGTTTTCCTGTACTTTGATGCCATCTTGATAGGAGGTTACAAAACATTTTTCACCGTGGGTAAGAGATAAGTCTGTTTTTGCTTGCTGTGTCCCAGGAATATTTCCTCACTTCCTGTTTGTGACATGTACCTCCAGGGACTGGAAACCTCAACAATAAGTGACATAGCAATAAATATGACAGGTTCTTATCCTATACCACTGTCCAGAATCAAAAAATGGTTGGAGTTCTACCTAAAAGAACCCACCTTCCCTGCTACAATATTGTTTTAGCGCCAATAACTGCCACTGTGCATTATCTATAATTTACACCCAAAATTCACTTACTGTACTGTAATGCAGACACATGTTGATTTAGGCATAAAGAGTACGAGGATGAAGCTCATACTAGATCTAGGCCATGCATGGATTATGGGTTTGCTAGTACAGGGCCCTCCTCACTCTACAGAAGCAGACATTTTCAGTTATACGGTGGTTCAAAACGCTGCTTTAAGTACCTTCCCCCAACGGTTGTCACTTTACTGCACTACTGAAAACCTCAAGTCTCGATAAAGGAACACACTTTAGGAAATGCTGCTCTATGATAAATTTAGTTTTTTACATCAAGCCATGTACAGCCATAAAGATACATTTTATATACAGTTTGGAAAGTTAATAAAATACCTGCATTGCTTGTGTGAAGATTTACATAAACCATTGCATATTAGAACACCTGAGCTGCTTTTATTTTCCATAAAATTTAATGTGTATACCAAAAGCAGCTCAAAAAAAAAAAAAAAAAAAAAAATTTAAAAGCCTGTGAACATTAAGCCATATCAACACAAAAAGTACAGCAAGTTTTCAGGTGGTCTTTGAGAGACACCCAAATACATAAATCCTTGGACACATTTCTGCAAACAAACAATACGAAGGTAGGTGGATAGAAATTAATCAGATCATTACTGCTGCTAAAAAAATATTATAATAAGAACGCATTAAAAAACATAAGAAGCTTTTGCAGATATGGTGCTGGGAGGGTGAAAGGACATTTTCCATAAGTTCTAAAGAGCGGGGCCCTCTCATTCCCCCCTGTATTGAATTGTATTGTGTTGTAATTGTACTGTCTGCCCTAATGTTGTAAAGCACCGCGTAAACTGTCGGCGCTATATAAATCCTGTATAATTAAAAACAACTCCATTCTGAGCAAGAAATGTGTTAGTCTTAGCCTAAGTGATCAACATTCTAGATTCATGCATCAGACTCAACCCAGAGCTTCCCAATTGGCTGATCTTTGGCTTCCTGTATTATGTCTTCACTTAGCTGTTGAATTGCACTGTGGACTTCTTCCATACTTTGAGCTGCATCAATCACCTGTTTGTAAAAAAACAAAAAAACACAACTGAAATAAGTAAAATCGAAATAATGTAGTTTATCCGCAAACATAAAATCTTGAAGGACCCATTTGCTTCTTTGCTGTGTGTTGACAAACATTATGCTTTGTGTAAACTTAACTGTAAACTTAACGGTGTTAAGGTAGTTCATTCATTTGAGCAACAGTCCCATTCATTTGAATAGGCTACAAACATACAGTGCCTTGCAAAATTATTCACCCCTTGGCTTTAAACCTATTTTGTTACATTACAGCCTTTAGTTCAATTTTTTTTAATCTGAATTATATGTGATGGATCAGAACACAATAGTCTAAGTTGGTGAAGTAAAATCGAAAAATATACACATAAAATTAAATTTTTCAGGAATAAAAAAAACCTGATAATTGGCATGTGCGTATGTATTCACCCCCTTTGTTATGAAGCCCATAAAAAGCTCTGGTGCAACCAATTACCTTCAGAAGTCACATAATTAGTGAAACGATGTCCACCTGTGAGAAGTGTCACATGATCTGTCATTACATATACACACACCTTTTTGAAAAGCCCCAGAGGCTGCAACACCTAAGCAAGAGGCACCACTAACCAGACACTGCCATGAAGACTAGGGAACTCTCCAAACAAGTAAGGGACAATGTTGAGAAGTAAAAGTCAAGGTTAGGTTATAAAAAAATATCCAAATCGTTGATGATCCCTAGGAGCACCATCAAATCTATCATAACCAAAAATGGAAAGAACATGGCACAACAGCAAACCTGCCAAGAGACGGCCGCGCACCAAAACTCATGGACTGGGCAAGGAGAGCATTAATCAGAGAGGCAGCACAGAGACCTAAGGTAACCCTGGAGGAGCTACAGAGTTCTACAGCAGAGACTGGAGTATCTGTACATAGGACGACAATAAGCCGTACGCTCCATAGAGTTGGGCTTTATGGCAGAGTGGCCAGAATAAAGCCATTATTTTCAGCAAAAAACAAAATGGTACGTTTTAAGTTTGGGAAAAGGCATGTGAGAGACTCCAAAAATGTATGGAGGAAGGTGCTCTGGTCTTTTGAGTCTAAAATTTAACTTTTCGGCCATCAAAGAAAACGCTATATCTGGCCCAAACCCAACACATCACATCACCCAAAGAACACCATCCCCACAGTGAAACATGGTGGTGGCAGCATCATGCTGTGGGGATGTTTTTCAGCAGTCGGGACTGGAAAACTGGTCAGAGTTTAGGGAAAGATGGATGGTGCTAAATACAGGGATACTCTTGCGCAAAACCTGTACCACTCTGTGTGTGATTTGAGGCTAGGACGGAGGTTCACCTTCCTGTAGGACAATGACCCCAAAACACTGCTAAAGCAGCACTTTAGTGGTTTAAGGGGAAAAATGTAAATGTGTTGGAATGGCCTAGTCAAAGCCCAGACCTCAATCCAATAGAAAATCTGTGGTCAGACTTAAAGATTGCTGTTCACAAGCGCAAACCATCCAACTTGAAGGACCTGGAGCAGTTTTGCAAGGAGGAATGGGCAAAAATCCCAGTGGTAGTGTCCTATTTGTTGTTTGCTTGACAAACAAAACAAAACAAAAACACCATCTTCAAAGTTGTGGGCATGTTCTGTAAATTAAATGATGCAAATCCTCAAACAATCCATGTTTAATTCCAGGTTGTGAGGCATCACAACACAAAAAATGCCAAGGGGTGAATACTTTTGCAAGGCACTGTACATGCACCATTTGTTTTGACATTGGTGCACCACAATCCACATGCTGTATGTGGGTGCCATTCAAATTAATGACACAGCAGCACACTGCGGTAAAAGCAATAAAACCTACCACCACTGCTGACCTGAAAATAAAAAAGTTGCCTAAGTTTTTGGTGGGGGGTGATTTGATGTTGGAGTCTTTTGTCCCCAGTAGCTATTTACACTTTGGCAAGGACAACATCACCTTGTTCAGCCCCAGGCTTATGGGACACATCACACAACCCAGGAGGCTGCAGGACCGGTATTTTTGCATGCATAGTGGGGAGCCAGCTGCGATTCATCAGAAGTTCCAGCCTGTCCCAAATCCAACCTAACACCAGGTATCCAGCAGCAGTGCTAAGAATCAGTTGCAGGAAAATACTTTTAAAAATTAAATTGGCAACTTAAAATACTAGATGAAGTTACTCTTCAAAGCTATTGGATTACCATTAGTCAGGCAGCTGATCTTCGTACAGGTTTCCTATATTTTGAATACAGAGCAATGTCTGGAATATCCAAGTGTGTCGACACATGGAGTTCTCATTTTTTTGAGAAAGAAGGAAGAGGACTTCTGTTATAAAATTTTCCAAATAGGTAAATTTCTCTTCTTTGCTGATAAGGGGGTCACTGATAAAGGCAGCAGTGATGGACACTGATGCGACTGCACTTATTGTCAGTGTATACGTCCCCTGTCACAGGATAGCCAGTTATTGTATTTGCTTTGCCAGCGCTGAGGAAAGGACATGCCGTTAACAGGCATTTGTTTACATGTGATCAGCCAAGATTGGAAACGGCTGATCACATGATAAAGGGCCGCTGTGATTGGCCCTTTAAAGTGCCATCACAGAGCGTACCCCAAGTTCTTGGAGGAGAAAAGTCAGTGTCAATAGATGCCCTCCCAGAACTGGATGGCCGACCTGTAGCCATTTCATCTATACCGTGGTCTGCAAGTGGGAGGCGGACGGCTGACAAAAGCACAGGCACCAGGACAGGTGGGACTGGTCAAGCCCCGATTTTTATAAGTTCATATTTTACTTAGTAAAAAAAAAAAAAAAAAATACAGTACATGCTTCCTTATCCTTAGCCAAGAAAGAAAAGACATGCAAAAATATGAAACATTCCACGAGAAGAATTAAATCTGCTATAAAACTTTGAGGAAAAACATTAAAAACATTTTGAAACTATTAACAGCAAAGTGAATTTAAAGGGACGCAGTCATGAGACTCATGGAGGCTAGGATTCTCAAATATTTTAGCAATGGCAGTATCCTGGCTATCAATCCACAACTGTGGCTTGAATGCCATGAGCTGCGCACTCAAAACGAGTGCAGAAAAAAAAAGTGTCAGAATGCCTTCTTTCCAGCTTGCCTTTTCTGGGTCTGTGACCTAGAAGAGTACTTAAAGCAGAACTAAAGTCCACCGTACTTAGCGCCCCTCTGCAAGCCCTCTTGCCACTGCCGACATTTTTCATGCTCACATGTGCGTGGAGTGGATTCATCCAGGAACCAAGGCATGCAGAGACTGTACACAGAGCAGTGCATGCAGCAAATTAAAGCCTTCCAGCATTTTTGCTGAACTTCCACATGGAGTCAGACGTTACTTTAGGAGGCAAGCAATGGCAGCCCCAATACATCCTTCATTACAATGTCACATTAAGCAGGAACTCTTCCGCCTATTACTAGAAACAGCAGCAGAAAAAAACGAAAAAAAAACAAAAAAAACACACACACACACACGATTCCTAATGGGAATAACAAAAATAGGGAAGTGTTACTAAAGCCAGTAATATGAAAATAGTTAATCTTCCCCCCAGTGCCCACAGCTTACATAACTTTTAACATTCAAACACTGCAACTATATACCTTTTTGACTGATCTGTATACCACGGTCACGTGATAAATCGCAGTGTCTGTGTTCAGGTAGAAGGAGATTTCCACTACAGCCTGCATCCTCATGTTATGGGAGGCTGATCATCCAACAATCATGCTGACATCCCACCCGCCGGCCACCCACGATCGCTCCAGAGAGCCAAAAACAGGAATCAGAGTGTGTAAACAGATCCCTGTTCTGACAGGGGAGTAGAGAGATTTGCTGTCCCTAGTGATTTGGAACAGCAATCTCTCTCCTCCTCCAGTCAGTGCCCTCCCTTCGCAGTTAGAAACACCTCCCTAGGGAACACTTAACCCCTTGATCGCCCCCTAGTGTTAACCCCTTCCATGCCATTGACATTTATACAGTAATCATTGGCTATTTTTAGCTCTGATCGCTGTATTTGTCACGTGTCCCAAAAAAAAGTGTGAAGTGTCTGATCTGTCTGCCGTAATCCCGCTAAAAATGAAAAATAGCAGATGACCGCCATTACTAGTAAAAAAAAATAAAAAATTATATAATCTTGTTTGTGTACAATGTCACATGACCACGCAATTGTCAGTTAAAGCGACGCAGTGCCGGTCTGTAAGTTGTTAAGGTTAAAGTCTAGGGGGGGACGACGACCACTGAACCTGGTACGCTCTGCCATTCTACAGTGCATCCTGCACCAATATGACTTCTAGACCCGCCGACGGCTTCCTCTGGGCTGGAATAAAAATGAATACATATTCCCGCGCTAATGAACAAATAAAGCTATTTAAATGCTGCACCAAAAGGGTCAATTCATAACTGCAGGATAAATATACAATAGATGGTTGGGAAATATAATAAATAAATCACAATGGGAATAAACCATCAATAAAGTGCTAAAGGTAGCAGTGTACACGCGATACAGTCCACATAAAAAGAAAATCTTGAGTATATGGTGGAGTGAAAGTGAAACCAAGTGCTGGATTGCCTCTACAACTTTGTGCAAATATAGGTAATATAAAAAGGAGACTTATCCTCTTCTGTGCAAAAAGGTTTGTGCAAATAAAAGCAACATGCAAAGTGACTTATCCTCTTCTGTGCAAAGTGGCCTCTTACCTTAAGGCTGTAAGGTAAAAGTGTATGTATAACAATGGATATTCACAATAATGACTTCTTGTGGGTGAACATCTGCTGTTTAAAATGGAATCATCATTCCATTACAAACGGCAGAGGAATTTTTATGTTGTCCCTGCTAGGATTTTATGCTTTTTTTTATACTGTTTTCATTTAATAAACGCAGCCCTAGTTTGTCTGCACTACTGGAGTCCTCTTTTTTTCTTTTTGGCATCTATGGTTCACCTTCGCTGGACTATGCTGGAAGTAAACACTGATTGCCATATAGGAAATGCCCCTGGGACTACATCCTTCAAATTGGCTCCCTGTTTGTTGCTGATTAGCTGTCCAGGAAGGAGGTTGGTAGGACATTAAACAGAGCTCCCTGTGGGACATTCCCTGAGGTCCGTATATCTCTACTAAGCCTGTTTTGACCCCCCTGAATAAGGGTGATCGCAGGCTCTCCGGTAAGCCTCCATTACTTTATCACCAAGTGGTGGGCAGCACTAGCGGTGGAATACTGATCCAGGATTCAGTATTGAACATCATAACTTTGGGACTTTATTCTCACCTTCACTTTATTATATGAACTGTTTCTCACTATATTTATCTTTTACCATGCTTTTTGTAATTATTTATGAGAACCTAATTGACTGATTTATATATCAGCCGCTTTTATGGGCTGTCATTCACTGCCGTTGGTCATTTAATTTACTTGACATAACACATTTCACACTTGTGATATTCGTCCAGCACTGCACTACTTTCTTTTTACACCCGTTATTGTTTTTGTCTTCTCACAGGACATTAGATCATTATCTTAGTTCATAAGTTTATATAATGTGTGTACAGCACTTGTTTTTGTCTTCACGAGTTTGAATAATAATAAAAATTGATATATTTATTATTAGTTCACCATATACATGGTGTTTCATTGACACATTTAGCACTGCACTTTTGTTCATTAAATTATAGAACATCCTCACAACTTAAGATTATTTTTTTTTTTTTTTAAATTGTGAAGCAAAACAAAAATGTCAAAATAACAGAAAAAAGTCAATCTGCATAACTATTCACCCCCCTAAACGCAATACTTTGTAGAGCCACCTTTAGCGGCCATCAGCTCCAAATCGCTTTAGAGAAGTCTTTATGAGCTTGCCACATCTTACCACTGGGATATTTGTCCATTCCTCCTTGCAAAACTGCTCCAGTGCCTTCAAAGTTGGATGGTTTGCACTTGTGAACAGCAATCCAAGTCTGGACACAGATTTTTTATTGGATTAAGGTCTGGGCTTTGACTAGGCCATTCCAACACATTTACATGTTTCCCCTTAATGCACTCAAGTGTTGCTTTAGCAGTGTTTGGGGTCATTGTCCTGTTGGAAGGTGAACTTCCGTCCTAGCCTCAATTTAAACACACAGAGTGGTGGTACAGGTTTTACTGAAGAATATGCCTGTATTTAGCACCATCCATCTTTCCCTAAACTCTGACCAGTTTCCCAGTCCCGACTGCTGAAAAAGATCCCCACAGCATGATGTTGCCACCACCATGTTTTACTGGGGGGATGGTGTTCTTTGAGTGATGTGAGGTGTTGGGTTTGTGCTAGAGCTGCACGATTCCGGCTAAAAATGAGAATCACAAATTTTTTGCTTAGAAGATAGATCACTATTCTCTCGGTGTAGCATCATCTTTCACATTAAAACAAAGAAAATTGGGCTAACTTTATTGGTTTCTTTTTCTTTTTTCATTATTCATTGAAGTGTAATTTTTCCCCAAAAAATTGCGTTTGAAAGACCGCTGGGCAAATACAGTGTGACAAAATATTGCAGCAATTGACATTTTATTCCCTAGGGTCTCTGCTAAAAATATATATACAGTCAAGTCCATAAATATTGGGACATCGACACAATTCTAATCTTTTTGGCTCTATACACCACCACAATGTATTTGAAATGAAACGAACAAGATGTGCTTTAACTGCAGCCTTTCAGCTTTAATTTGAGGGTATTTACACCCAAATCAGGTGAACAGTGTAGGAATTACAGCAGTTTGTATATGTGCCTCCCACATTTTAAAGGGATCAAAAGTAATGGGGCAGATTAACAATCATCCATCAAACTTTCACTTAATACTTGGTTGCAAATCCTTTGCAGTCAATTACAAACTGAAGTCTGGAATGCATAGACATCACCAGACGCTGGGTTTCATCCATGGTAATGCTATGCCAGGCCTCTACTGCAACTGTCTTCAGTTCCTGCTTGTTCTTGGGGCATTTTCCCTTCAGTTTTGTCTTCAACAAGTGAAATGCATGCTCAATCGGATTCAGGTCAGGTAATTGACTTGGCCATTCATTGCATAACATTCCACTTCTTTCCCTTAAAAATAACTCGATTGCTTTCACAGTATGCTTCAGGTCATTGTCCATCTGTACTGTGAAGCGCCATGAAATCAGTTCTGAAGCATTTTGAATATAAGCAGATATTGTCCGAAACACTTAAGAATTCATCCTGCTGCTTTTGTCAGCAGTCACATCATCAATAAATACAAGAGAACCAGTTCCATTGGCAGCCATGCATGCCCACGCCATGACACTACCACCACCATGCTTTACTGATAAGGTGGTATGCTTTGGATCATGAGCAGTTCCTTTCCTTCTCCATACTCTTCTCTTCCCATCACTCTGGTACTAGTTGATCTTGGTCTCATCTGTCCATAGGATGTTGTTCCAGAACTGTGAAGGCTTTTTTAGATGTTGTTTGGCAAACTCTAATCTGGCCTTCCTGTTTTTGAGGCTAACCAATGGTTTACATCTTGTGGTGAACCCTCTGTATTCACTCTGGTGAAGTCTTCTCTTGATTGTTGACTTAGACACACATACATACCTACCTCCTGGAGAGTTTATACATACCAGCAAAGGGGGTGCCCTAGTTGTGGACTTTTCAGGCACATGTAGCAATCATAAAAGGAGGTATACTTGGTACAGATATATTTTATTATGTTAATTCAATAAATTATAAATAACTGTAACATCTATTGTTTAGGAATGTAAATCCATCAGTATTACAAATCGTGTATATACAGAGTTTCGAAGCAGTACTTATTCATCCGACGCATTTCGGAGTCAATTAAACTCCTTCCTCAGGGGTAGTGTATGCTTTAGATAGTTCTGTGTTAAAGAAGATATATTGAAAAGATAATAATCAATATCTGAGTATCAATAAAGCATTTCATAATGTAATTTTCATATCTGATACACTTACATTAAACACTGTATTGGCTGACTTGACATTCCAAAAAAATTTGTGATTAAAAACAGCGATAGTGACAAAGTCTGTCCAGTATGCTCTTGATTCCAAATTGAACAAACATCTATGTGTTGGAGATGGAGGTACGGCTTATATTGCAGCCATCACCGACAATCACGCTAGGTCTTATTTTCGGGGAAACAGGGTATACTTTAGACCTAGCCTCGCTGTACATGTGACAGGTGTGTCTCTGCCAAGCAAATCTAGTCCCAACTGGTCACCTAACATCACAGTATCTATATTATTTCTTTTAAGCAACCCTTTAGCGTAAGGACACAATTTAAAATAATACCTGCAATCCAAATAGACAACGAATTGAATATCCTATCTTATCATCTACTACCTCTCTAGCTATCAATATATACACCTATGAACATCAACTTTTGAGCCACCTTCAGGTATGAACTTAATTTTGCAAACCAACTTCCTTACTATATTAAAAAATAGTACCTCCTACTATATATTTATGGTATTAAATTTTTTGCAGGATTTGCCTCTCGGCCTCAGTGGAGCCTCAAGCATTTAGTTTACGCCCATATTTCTTGGACTTTTCTTTTTGAAGAGAATATATATATATAAACTCTTGGTGGAGTACAAAAACCCCACTTCTACCGGTTTACATCATCTCCAATACATAGATGTTTGTTCAATTTGGAATCAAGAGCATACTGGGCAGACAGACTTTGTCACTGTCGCTGTTTTTAATCACAAATTTTTATGGAATGTCAAGTCAGCCAATACAGTGTTTAATGTAAGTGTATCAGATATGAAAATTACATTATGAAATGCTTTATTGATGGATACTCAGATATTATCTTTTCAATATATATCTTCTTTAACACAGAACTATCTAAAGCATACACTACCCCTGAGGAAGGAGTTTAATTGACTCCGAAATGCGTCAGCTGAATAAGTACTGCTTCGAAACTCTGTATATACACACACGATTGTAATACTGATGGATTTACATTCCTAAAACAATAGATGTTACAGTTGTTATATTTTATTATTGTCAGGATACACCCATCAGCAGACAGCCTCGAAGATGTCTAAAGGCACAGAAGAAGACATATTCCTGTTGCACACAGAAACCGGGCTTTGGCACATAGATGTGTGCATGTGCGAACAGGAGCGCAAACAGTAGCAGTCGCGCACCCCGCATTCACGTTGGCGCCAGTCTATTTAAGTCCAGCTGGTGCCTGGCCTGGTGCTGCCTTGTCTTCAGCTTCTGAGTATCCAGCACCCTGTGAACCTGTATCCTGATTCCCGGCTTGTCTTGTTACCTTCCTTTGAACTCTGCCTGTACCGACCCTGGCTTGTACTGTGACTAATCTTCTGCTTTCTCCCTGGCACCTGCACGGCTGATCTGGTTTGAGCAGGCTTGTTCCTGACTACGATCCTGCCTGCACCTAGTACCCAATTTGATCTGCCCTGTATGACCCTGCCTGTGACCCTGCTGCTTGTCGTTGTCATCTGCACCTGCTGCCATCTGCTAGTCTCCTGCGGAAGCTTTCCTGTGTCTCTCCAGTACGACCGGAACCAGCTGCCCTGCTGCCACCAAAGACTTTCTGGCACTCGTGCGACTCTGTACTTTGGTGCCTTCTGTTTGCTCTATCAGGGGCCCTAAGTCAGAGTGGTAAGGGAGGCCTTGCTCGTCCATTCAGGTTCTTCTACCAGGTACGTGATAGTACAAGGCAGCCATGACTGAGCCTGAACGAGCAACCTCCCGGTAGAGCAGCTGTGTCATCACCTAACTGCATTTACCCAAACAGTCAAGAGTCTGCAAGCAAGCTACAGCCAGCTGGAAGAACGGATTCATGAACTTTCTCCGACACCTGCTTTAATAATGCAGTCACCGGAACCCCGGGTTCCTATTCCAGAGAAGTTTTCTGGCAACCGTGGCAAGTTCAGGACTTTACAGAATGCCTGTATCCTGTATTTTTCATTACAGCCCCAGACCTTCTCTCAGGAGACCACCAAAGTGGGGTTTGTAATCTCCCTCCTGCAGGGTGAACCTCAGTCCTGGGCTCACTATTTACTGGAACAGGACAATCCCTGTCTGTCAAGCCTGACCTCTTTCTTTGCAACCATGGCTCGAATCTACGAGGACCCTCTGCGAACTGCCATGGCCGAGTCTGCTCTGCATGCGCTCCAGCAAGGCCACCGAGCCGCTGAGGTCTATGTAACGGACTTTAGACGCTGGAGTGCAGATGTTGAATGGAACAGTGCTGCTCTCGGTTACCAATTTCGACTAGGACTATCCGAACCCCTAAAAAGGATGAGCTGGCTCGTGTTGGAGTACCTGAATCCTTAGAAGCACTCATCGACCTGACGATTCAAATTGACAGACGTCTGAGAGAACGCAGTGCCGAGAGATCAGCTGAACGATTTCAGCCTATAGGGTTGTTACCACAAGAGCCTGGTCCTTCTAGTCCAGCTCAACCCGGCAGGTTCCATCCCTCCCTCTCTCCAGAGGAACGCCTGTACCGCCGCCAGAACCACTTGTGTCTGTACTGTGGGAAGGATGGCCATTATGTGAGATCCTGTCCTGCCAAGACTCGAAAATGCCTGACTTTTTTCCCTGCCAGCCAGACATCCCAGCCTCCCAAGTCTTCTCACCTGGCCGTACAGATGATTTCACAACTTTCAGAGAGTGATGCAAGCACCTGCTATTGTAGATTCAGGGGCTTGCAGTTGCTTCATTGATTTGACTTTTGTTCTTCAACATAAGATTCCCCTGCAGCCCAAAGCTCATGGACTCTATCCACCTGGCAGACGGGTCACATATTAAATCCGGTCCTGTTACCCAAGAGACTGTCCCGTTACTTCCTACCATTTCTGGTGACCACAGAGAACGGTTACGCCTGGATGCCATAGCTTCACCTTTGTTCCCTATCATTTTGGGTATGCCATGGCTCCAGGCACATAATCCCTGTATCCAGTGGGATATCGGAAAAATCGAGTTTCCCTCTCTCTACTGCCAGCAACATTGCTTCTCCAGACCGTTCTGTCATCCATCCCCTTTGCTGTGCATGGACTCAGATGATGAAATCCGTTCTTCCATTCCGGCACCCTACCAAGACTTTTCCGATGTGTTCAGTAAGAAGGGAGCTGAGACTCTACCTCCACATAGGCCATACGACTGCCCCATCGAGCTCCTCCCTGGGGCCGAGATACCTTTCGGGCGAATCTTTCCCTTGACTGAGCCTGAACTTGCCGCCTTGAAAGTCTATATTGATGACAGCCTGAGAAAGGGATTTATCCGTCCCTCTACATCCCCAGCCGGAGCTGGGATTTTCTTCGTTGAAAAAAAAAAAAAAAAAAGGATCTTTCCCTTCGCCCGTGTGTGGATTACCGGGACTTAAATAAAATCACGATTAAAAATCGATACCCCTTGCCTCTAGTACCAGAGCTGTTTCAGAGACTCCGTTCTGCTGTCATCTTCACGAAGTTAGACTTGCGAGGGGCGTATAATCTGGTACGTATTCGCAAAGGTGACGAATGGAAGACGGCCTTTCGTACCAGGTTTGGACATTTTGAATACTTGGTGATGCCCTTTGGGCTATGTAATGCCCCAGCAACATTCCTGCACTTTATTAATGATGTTTTCCGGGACTACTTAAGACTTATTTGTTATTGTATATCTTGACGATATCTTGATTTTTTCCCCTTTAGAAGCTCATCGAGAACATGTCAAAAAGGTTTTGGTTCGACTCAGACAGCACGGCTTGTTTGCAAAAGGTAGAAAAGTGCGAATTTGAATGCCAAAGCATCCAGTTCCTGGGCCTTGTCCTTTCCACAAGTGGCATTAAGATGGATCCCCAGAAGGTCTTGGCCATCCTGGATTGGCCGGCTCCTACGGACAAGAAAGGGGTGCAACGGTTCGTAGGATTTGCAAACTTCTATAGAAAGTTTATCAAGGGGTTTTCTGCAATAATTTCTCCCATAACTCAACTGACAAGACAATCTCAATGATTTCAGTGGTCTTCCGAGGCGCAAACTGCATTTGAAACCCTGAAGGGTCTTTTCACAGCTGCACCTATACTACGTCATCCAGACCCTGCTCTGCCATTCGTCTTAGAGGTAGACGCCTCAGAGACGGCAGTAGGGGCAGTTCTGTCTCAACGCCAAGGGGCCAAGTCCCTATTGCATCCTGTGGCATTCTTTTCTCGCAAGTTGTTCCCGGCAGAGAAAAACTACGACGTGGGAGACCGTGAGCTTCTGGCAATTAAAGCTGCTCTCGAAGAGTGGAGATACCTACTGGAAGGTGCAGCTCATCCGATCCTGATCGACACCGACCATCGGAACCTAGAGTATCTGCGAGTCGCAAAGCGCTTGAAACCCCGGCAGGCCAGGTGGGCACTCTTTTTTACAAGATTCGTTTTTCATATTACCTACAGGCCGGGATCTAAAAAATTAAGTCGGATGCTCTGTCTCGAATGTTTGGCACGACAGAAGAACCAGCTTCTCCAGACACCATTCTTCCTCCCGGAAGTTTCCTTTTATTACAGGAAGATTTGTTGTCACAGATTAGACAAGCCACTATTGATGTCTCACCATCCCCTGGGATGACGCTACAAGCTAAAGATGGCCTTTTATGGCACAACAACAAAATCTTTGTGCTTACGAGTCTCCGCCTTGGGACTCTGCCATGACCATGCCCTTGCAGGACACTTTGGAGTCCACAAGACAGCTGAACTTTTACAGCTTACCTTTTGGTGGCCTTGTTTAAAAGAAGACTGCAAGAAGTACATTGGAACCTGCCCTACCTGCGCCAGAAATAAATATAACCGGACAAGATCCTGGGGATTGTTGAGACCCTTACCAGTTCCAGATAGACCCTGGCAAATGATTTCAATGGATTTTATCGTTGAGCTCCCTCCTTCCGAAGGTTACTCTACCATCTTTGTAGTCATAGATCGGTTGTCGAAGATGGCGCATTTCCTACCCATGAAGGGTACCCCGTCTGCTTCTGAGACAGCGCAGGTCTTTATTAAAGAGATTGTGAGACTGCATGGACTTCCTGCCAATATAGTGTCGGACCGCGGGTTACAGTTCACGTACAGATTTTGGAGAGCCTTGTGTAAATCCTTGAAAATCGAACTGTCCTTTTCCTCAGCTTACCACCCACAGACCAATGGTCAAACCGAAAGGACCAACCAGACGTTAGAACAATACTTACGCTGTTTTTCTTCCTTCTCGCAGGATGACTGGGTGGCACCATTACCTCTGGCGGAGTTTGCGTATAATAATTCAGAGCATTCTGCCATCAAACAAGCCCAATTCTTCACCAACTATGGGTTCCACCCTTCATTTTTGACTACCTCCGCTCCAGAATGCCCTGTTCGGGCAGTTCAGGACACGATAAATTTTTTCAGGTCCAACAATCAGTTGTTACAGAAGACCATGACCAAGGCCCAGGAAGACTATAAAAAATCCTTTGACAAGAAGAAGCGGGGAGAGTTGATCTTGGAACCTGGTGATCAGGTCTGGTTAGCTACGACTAATCTGAAGTTAGCCTGCCCATCTAGAAAACTGGGCCCTAGGTTTGTGGGACCCTTCAGGATGAAGAAAAGGATCAATAATGTGGCATATGAGTTGGTGCTTCCGGATTCCTTCAGAATTCACCCAGTTTTCCCATATAGCTCTACTGAAGCCTGCTAGTCCAGATCCATTTCCCGAACGGAGTAGTAGTCTTCCTGCACCTGTAATGGTAAATGGGGAAGAGGAGTACGAGGTTGAGGCGATCATGGATTGCAGGAAGAGACAGAATCAGGTCCAGTACTTGGTCAAATGGAAAGGGTACGGACCTGAGGAAAATTCATGGGAACCAGAGGGCAATATTCATGCCAACAGGCTTGTCCAAGCATTCTGTCAAAACCACCCAGAGAGACTAGCTCAGTTGGGCATCCGGAGGCTGCCCATTGGAGGGGGGCAATGTCAGGATACACCCATCAGCAGACAGCCTCGAAGATGTCTAAGGCACAGAAGAAGACATATTCCCGTTGCACATAGAAACCGGGCTTTGGCACATAGATGTGCGCATGCGTGAACAGGAGCGCAAACAGTAGCCGTCGCGCATCCTTGAGCAACGATTGGCACCTGCACACATCCGTGCGTATCAAACGCGCGCACTAGCGCGCGTTCACGTTGGCGCCAAACAGTCTATTTAAGTCCAGCTGGTGCCTGGCCTGGTGCTGCCTTGTCTTCAGCTTCTGAGTATCCAGCACCCTGTGAACCTGTATCCCGATTCCCGGCTTGTCTTGTTACCTTCCCTTGAACTCTGCCTGTACCGACCCTGACTTGTCCTGTGACTAATCTTCTGCTTTCTCCCTGGCACCTGCACTGCTGATCTGGTTTGACCCGGCTTGTTCCTGACTACGATCCTGCCTGCACCTAGTACCCGATTGGATCTGCCGTGTATGACCCCGCTGCTTGTCGTTGTCATCTGCACCTGCTGCCATCTGCTAGTCTCCTGCGGAAGCTTTCCTGTGTCTCTCCAGTACGACCGGAACCAGCTGCCCTGCTGCCACCAAAGACTTTCTGGCACTCGTGCGACTCTGTACTTTGGTGCCTTCTGTTTGCTCTATCAGGGGCCCTAAGTCAGAGTGGTAAGGGAGGCCTTGCGCGTCCATTCAGGTTCTTCTACCAGGTACGTGATAATTATGGTAATTCAATAAATTATATCTGTACCAAGTATACCTCTTTTATTATTGCTACATGTGCCTGAAAAGTCCACAATTAGGGGACCCCCCTTTGTGGTTATGTATAAATAATTTTGGATGTGGCACAAATTCACAGTCAGATGCTGATCTACAATATACATTATACCTCCTGGAGAGTGTTCTTGATCTGGCCAACTGTTGTGAAGGGCATTTTCTTCACCAGGGAAAGAATTCTTCGGTCATCCATCACAGTTGTTTTCCATGGTCTTCCGAGTCTTTTAGTATTGCTGAGCTCACCTGTGTGTTTTCTTTTTAAGGATGTTCCAAACAGTTGATTTGGCCACACCTAATGTTTTTGCTATCTCTGATGGGTTTGTTTTGTTTTTTCAGCCTAATGATGGCTTGCTTCACTGATAGTGACAGCTCTTTGGATCTCATATTGAGAGTTGACAGCAACAGATTCAATACCGCACAGTCAAATGACATCCAGATGGTCACCAGTCATCTCTATGACCGGCGGAGGCAGATGTAAACAAAGCCGCGATCGCGGCTGTCAGCATGAGATCAGTGAATTTTTTTTCACAATCTCATGCTTTCCAGCCTGGAGAGATGCGGGGTCTTATTGACACCGCATCTCTCCATAAAGGAGGACCTGTCACAGATTCCTATTACAAGGGATGTTTACATTCCTTGCAATAGGAATGAAAGTGATAAAAAAAAAAAAGTAAGAGAAAAAAAAAAAAAAAAAAAATTTAAAAAGACGCCCCTGTCCCCGGTAGCTCACGCTCAGAAGCGAACGAACGCGCAAGTCCTGCCCACATATGTAAACGCCGTTCAAACCACACGTGAGGTATCGCCGCGTGCGTTATAGCGTGTGCAACAATTCTAGCATTAGACTTCCTCTAACTCTAAACGGGTAACATGTAAAAATTTTCAAAGCGTCGCCTATGGAGATTTTTAGGTACTGAAGTTTGGCGCCAGTCCATGAGTGTGCGCAATTTTACAGCGTGACATGTTCGGTATCTATTTACTCAGCGTAACATCTTTCACATTATACAAAAAAATTGAGCTAACTTTACTATTACTCCTGTTATTTTTTAATTCATGAAACCGTTTTTTTTTTGTTTTTTTTAAAAAGGCATTTGAAAAATTATTGCGCAAATACCGTGCGAGATAAAAAGTTGCAATGACCGCCATTTTATTCCCCAGGGTGTCTGCTAAAAAAAACCATTTAAAATGTTTGGGGTTCTGAGTAATTTTCTAGCAAAAAAAAAAAAAGATGATTTTTTTTTATGTAGGAGAGAAGTGGCAGAATAGGCCCAGTATTGAAGTGGTTTAGTGGTTAAACTTCCTGCATTTACAGGTTGTTAAAAACTTGGCAGACTGCCTGGATTTTTTTCTTTACACACAAGTTTATCCCTTTGATCCAAGAAGGAAGAGTAAGTTACAATGTTTCATGTTAAAAACTTGGCAGACTGCCCGGATGGTTTCTTTTGACAGCTGAGTGAGCAGATAAGTCTCTCCACTTGTTATAGGAAAGAATTGGCAAACTCTGCAATAGAGATCGTCAGGGGGGTTGAATTAACGATTATTGTGCAGCTCTAGTTTTGCACCAGACATGGCATTTTCTTTGATGGCCAGAGTTCAATTTTAGTCTCAACAGACCAGAGCACCTTCCTCCATACATTTTGGGAGTCTTCCCACATGCCTTTTCCCAAACTCAAAACGTGCCATTTTGTTTTTTGGTGAAAGCAATGGCTTTTCTTCTGGCCACTCTGCCATAAAGCCCAACTCTATGGAGCGTACGACTTATCGTCGTCTTATGTAAAGATACTACAGTCTCTGCTGTGGAACTCCTGCAGCTCCTCCAGGGTTACCTTAGGTCTCTGTGCTGCCTCTGATTAATGCCCTCCTTGCCCGGTCCGTGAGTTTTGGTGTGCGGCTGTCTCTTGGCAGGTATGCTGTGCCATGTTCTTTCCATTTGGTTATGATAGATTTGATGGTGCTCCTAGGGATCAAAGATTTGGATATATATATATATATATATATATATATATATATATATATATATATATATATATATATATATATATATATATATATATATTTTTTTAATAACCTAACCCTGACTTGTACTTCTCAACAACATTGTCCCTTACTTGTTTGGAGAGTTCCTTGGTCTTCATGGCAGTGTCTGGTTAGCGGTGCCTCTTGCTTAGGTGATGCAGCCTCTGGGGACTTTCAAAAAAGGTGTGTATATGTAATGACAGATCATGTGACATTTAGATTGCACACAGGTGGACATCATTTCAGTAATTATGTGACTTCTGAAGGTAATTGAATGCACCAGAGCTTTTTATGGGCTTTATAACAAAGGGGGTGAATACATACGCACATGTCAATTATCAGTTTTTTTTATTTCTGAAAAATAGTTATATATATAATTTTTCTAATTTTACTCAACTTAGACTATTGTGTTCTGATCCATCACAAAAAAAAAAATTGAACCAAAAGGCTGTAATGTAACAAAATAGATAAAAAGCCAAAAGGGGGTGAATACTTTTGCAAGGCACTGTATATACAAATTTGGGAGTACCAGGCAAGTACATCTTGGAGGTGTCTGTCAGCTAATAGAAAAAAAAATCAAAGCAACACTGTACACAAATGTTATAATCAAGAATTGGTACTGTATCTGACAGAAACTCCTGTTTCTTATCTTTGATTAGTTCATTGCTATTCATTTCGGCTACTTCTGATATTTTCTTTTTTACATATTGGCTATCATAGCCTCTCTTAATAAGTCGGTGTCCCATGTTCTCGGCTTTGGCTAAGAAATCACCTTTAAGGGGACAGTTCCCTCTCAAGCGCATCAATTGGCCTTTGGTGATATTGTAGACCCAGTTTCTATGGTGGCAGCTTTCCAGCAGGAGGTAACTTTCTATCTACATTCTTAAAATTTGTTTTTGAAGAGAGTTTAATGTTCTTTTTGCGTGATCTCTAGATCTAGAAATGATAGTCTTCTCCTCACTAATATCCCAAGAAAGTCTGAGGTTTGTTTTTTTTTTCCCTGGAAAATTTAATTAAAAAAGCCCAACACCCCCCACAATGATTCAGTTCTTTCCATAAAACAAAAATGTCATGAATATATAGCTTTTAAAGATGACCAATTCCCCTGGTGTATTCATAAAGACGGTTTCTTCTTCCCATTGTGAAAAACAGGCCTGCTACGCTGGGTGAAAATTTTGCTCCCATGGCAACTCCTGTTTTTTGATAATTCCAATTACCTTATATACTCGAGTATAAGTCGAATTTTTCAGCACATTTTTTTGTGCTGAAAGTGCCCCCCTCGACTTATACTCGAGTCAAGCACTTTTCTGCAGCAAAAAATTTCATTTTCCGAACCGACTTTGGGGCCCCGTATCTCAGGGTCACTTGGTGCTAGAAACCCCAAATTTGGTATGCAAACCCAGTGGACCTAGTACTACAACAAATCCAAAGCAGAAGTTCCTAGCACTAAGTGGCCCCGAGATACGGGGCCCCAAAATCGGTTCGGAAAATGTCATTCTCTGCTGCAGAAAAGTGCTTGACATTTTCTGAACCGATTTTGGGGCCCCATATCTCAGGGCCACTGGATGCTAGGAACCCCAAATTTGGTGTGCAAACCCAGTGGAACTGGTACCATAACATATCCAAAGCTGGGGTTCCTAGCACCAAGTGGCCCTGAGATACGGGGCCCCAAACCTGGTTCGGAAAATGTCATTTTTTGCTGCAGAAAAGTGCTTGACATTTTCTGAACTGATATTTGGGGCCCTGTATCTCGGGGCCACTTAGTGCTAGAAACCCCAGCTTTGGAAATTGTATGGTGCTAGTTCCACTGGGTTTGCACACCAAATTTAGGTTTCTTAGTACTAAGTGGCCCCGAGATACGGGGCCCCAAATTCGGTAAACTGTGTCTACCTGCAGCAATGTCATTTCGGGACCCTTTGGGTTCAGAGACCCCAAATTTTGGTTGCAGCTAGGGGGCATCTAGGAACCCTTAACTACTGAGTTTGAAGTTCAGGGGACCTATGGCTGCAAATGGGCACAGTGAGGCATGCAAATGGGCACAGTGATGCTGCAAATGGGCATTGTTGACCCTCTTTTCCACTTACAGTAGCTGTGCATTTCTCCCCCTCGTCTTATACTCGGGTCAATAAGTTTTTCCCAATTTTTTGTGGTAAATTAGGGCCTCGACTTATACTCGGAACGACTTATACTCGAGTATATACGGTATACCAGAAGTAACTGTTCTTCAGACAAAAGGCTAGACATTTAACAAGATATTTTCTCTGGACACAGGGTAATGTGGTATGTGTTCTTAAACCCCATTGTACAGCTTTCACATGCTTGGTGATGAAATATTATGGTGTACAATGAAGACACATCAGCAGTGGCCATAATCCAGGGGCTTTTTGGTATCCCTTCTATAATTTGTAGCATGTGCTTGGTGTCCCTTAAGTAAGCTCTTGTATTTTGTACAGCTGGCTGTAGGTGGTTGTCTAGATACTGGCTCATTCTGGCTGTAAATGAATCTATCCCATTTACTATCAGTCTAGGAGGTGGATTGACTTTACCTTTATGCATCTTTGGCAACGAATATATAATTGGTGTGCGACAGGATTCTGGTATTAAAAATTAGGCTTTTTTTGTTGAGTATATTCCTTTTTAGACCCAAATGTACCATTTGTTCAAGTGCTTTCCTGCACTTGAACATAGGCTTACTTAGTAATCAACTATATGTGCTTTCATCCTCTAACAGTTTAGTCATGCCTTCATTATACTGTTCTTTGTCTGCTGGTCGGACAACCAGGTCTTTCCTCTTTGTGAGTTTACAAATGCCAATTTATGTAATCCAGTTCTTTTCTTCATCTTCTTTCTAAACCTTTTTTGTGAAGTCCATTTAGTTTACCTTATTTTATATTATGACCCATGTGTGAACGAATGCCCCTGAAGTGGTCCGTTTTATAGACCGATATTACTTCTGCATTTTATAATCTCCATTTTAAAGTTTTCAATCTGCCTCATTTTTTTTTTTTTTTTTTTTTTTTTTTTTTTTTACACACAAGTGTCACCAAAATTGGGTTGTTCTGATGTCCCATAGCGTTGGACTATCAGAAAATGGCTAAAACTTGTTATGTATAAGAATCTACTAAAACATGGCCACTGTATCACTTCCTTAGCATTGAGCTACAAGAAAATGGCCTCCCAATCAGTTCAATGCTTAATCTTTAAAGGACATTTCCAGTGCCAGTCCTTAATCCCTGATGAAGTCACGTAACGATACACGTTGGGACAGACAGGCCTCGGAAGTGACATCGGCGTGTGAGTTCACTGTGGTGTTTAGCTTTTAACCTCGTTTGAGATGTGTGTACCATAAACAATAAAGTATTTGTTTTACATACTACAGAATCCTCCCCCCTTCCTTCATACTGTACATGTACTAACTGGGAGAGGGAAGCCATTGCTGTTACTGACTTCAAGGGAGCAGATATACATCACCATACTGAGTGATGTATCAGGATAAGGCGGCTCCCTAGATGTTCACCCACAAGTTGTCATTATTGTGAATACCCACGATCTCCATTGTCACACACACACACACACACACACACACACGCTCTGTTACCTTACAACCGTAAGGCAAGAGGCCACCTTACAATGAAGTGTGTTGCAGAGAAGATTTTAAGTCACTTTGCACAAGCCTTTTTGCACAGAGGATAAGTCACCTTTTTATATTTTATTTGCAAAAAGTTGTAGAGGCAATCCAGCACTTGGTTTCACTTTCCCTCCACCATATACTCAATATTTTCTTTGATGTGGACTGTATCACATGTACACTGCTACCTTTAGCACTTTGATGGTTTATTCCCATTGTGATAGATTATATTGTTTATTTAGCAGATAGTCAATTCTGTTTTAGCAATCTGTTTTGGTCATTTACCTTACAGCGCAGTACCATCTATTGTACATTATTGCTCTGGGCTGTGTACACCCTCAGTACTCCTAAAATGGTGACGTATAACCAGCCTAAATGTAAATATAAAGTGATCAGTGCAACTTAAAAATCATAAAACGTTAAAAAAAAAAAAAACTCAATAAAAAAAAATGAATACAAATATTGAATAACAGTGATTTACAAAATATCAAATAGTATAGTTCAAAATAAGCTATAGTACAAAAAGTTCTTCCAAGTGTCCGTAAGACAGTCCTTCCAATTAAATTTTCCTGAAACAAAGTGCCCCTGACTTCACACAATTGCTTAGTGCTCACAGAATTCACTTCTGTGTAATGTTGAATCAGACTTATAAGTATCTATGGTGGTAGCGGGCTTCCACTTCCAGGCTTCCGACTACCAGGTCGCTCAAAGTTACGAGGTATCATGCGAGAATAAAATAAATGCCTCCCATAGCATAAAAACGTTTAAACAGCCAAAGATCTATTAAAAAGCCAAATTAATCTTGCACTTTTAAAATGTTATTTATGCATGTAAAGTGCAACAACAGCGTTCCAGACGCCTCTTACGTCCCTTCCGGTCCGCTATGTACTTCTGGCCACGCCCTACGTCACTTCATCAGGTCAGGGCTCACCTGATGAAGTCACATGACGCAACGCATAGGGCGTGGCTGAAAGTACACAGCAGAAGGGACGCAAGAGACTAGAACACACAGTGCACTTTACATGCGCTTTTAAAATTTTATTTATGCAAGATTAATTTGGCTTTTTAATAAATCTTTGGCTGGTTTTTACGCTATGGGAGGCATTTATTTTATTCTCACATGATACCCGGAACTTTGAGCGACCTGGTAATTGGAAGCCCGTTACCACCATAGATACTCATAAGGCTGATTCAACATTACACAGAGGGGAGTTGTGTGAGCACTAAGCAATTGTGTGAAGTCAGGGAAACATTGTTTGCAGGAAAATTTAATTGGAAGGACTGTCTTACCGACACTTGGAAGAACTTTTTGCACTATAGATTATTTTGCACTATACTGTGTGACATTTAGCACGTCATCGTTATTCAATATTTGTATTCATTTTTTATTATTGATGTTTATGATTAAGAAGTTGCGCTGATCAGTTTATATTTACATTCATCTATGTGCATCGTGTACACTATAGGTCTAGCAACAGTTCCAAGTATCACCGTTTTATTCACTTGGTAGCGCAAGGGACCTCACTCTTCATAACCAGCCTAAACCCCCTGCAGCGGCAAAAAAAAAAAAAACAAAACAAAAAAAAACAACAACAAAAAAAAAAAAACGCCACACACACACAAAAAACCCCCCATAAAAACACTTACGCAAGATGGCGCCGGCAGCTTTTCCTTCTCGGCCGTCTCCCTGCTCTCTACTGGCCACACACAGGAAGACTCTCACTGTCTCAGGTCACCTTTCCTGCATCAACCTCACAGCATGCCTGACAGTATAGATCCTGTCTGTGATCTAGCTTTTACTGAAGAGTCAGAATCCCCTCCAGCTGAACCTACATTGGCCCAAATTATGCCTGCCATACAAGATTGTAACGCTTCCCTGGCCACACAAATGGAAATACATATAGACTTTGCCCTACTTACACAAGATGTATAGAATCTGCGCGATCGCACTGGGGCTGCAGAGGAACAGATCAGCACTGTGGCGAATTCCCTGAGTCATCTTGCATTGTATTGGAAATGTACTGTCTCCTTTTAAAGTTCTGCATATACTGTTGTTGCTTTAGAAATCCATAATAATAGTACTGTACAGCTTTGTAAAGAAATCTGGAAAGTAAGAAGGCCAACTGATGTTTAGGGTGATGTTGGAAAGATGCTATTCAGTCGGTTTCTATGTGTGAAACCTCCAGCAAATTGGTGGTACTCCAGGCCAAGGTGGATGACCTCGAAAACAGGCCCCGGCGTAATAATTATCTATGAAAACCTCTGCTGCCAACAGTTCTCACCCACCCATCTTTTGTCTTCATTTATATGACTACTCCATGCTTGGCGTTACTTTGCGTATAATTTTTTCCTTCACCTGTTAGCCTTGTTAGTCTACCCAAATGGGGCACATACACGGAGGAATAACTTACCACATTGCATATCTATCTGGATCTTATCCATGAGACTAACAGGCATCTGCGCTCTGGTATGTCACAAAACTACACTGCTAACCCCCCCCCCCCTAACTGTATGTGGTACCAGCACCATGGTTTTGATTTTCTGGTTTGGGTCTTAGGCTCTAGATTTGGAAAGGAAGAGAAGGGTTGTTTAGATTCAGGTCCCCCCCTCACCATTTTAATGTTTGTTACCTAGGCCTCCCCAGTGGCTCATAGTGGTCTCTGCACTAATCATTTGATGTAAAATGGTGTATATTTTATAGAGATCTTATACCTGCTACTACTCATGCACGGTTGTTCTTATGGTTAATACTTTGAAAGGTTTATCTTGGAATGTCAGGTTTAAAATTCACCTTGAAAAACAGTCCCCGGTATTCTCTTTACAATACAAACTGCATATTGTCTGCTTTCAAGAGACCCACCTTAGTGGCCCCTAAATATTTAGCACTCAAAAAGGCCTGGGTGCCATTTTAATGCTACTCATACTTCATACTCCAGGAGTAGTGTCCGTACCACGATCTTAGTACCTACAAGCAGCAAATTCTCAGTAAGAACTGACACTGAGGGCCGCTTCATCCTTCTTTCCCTACAGATTGGACGAACTACACCGGACTCCAATAATGTGTATATCCGCCCCCCCCCCCCATTCAACAGACATCTTGGCAAAAAATATCCTCCTTTGTGTTAGACCTTCCCAGAGGTCCATTATTATACTTGGGCGACTTTAATGCAGTCCCTGAGCCCTCTATGGACAAATAGCGAGGTGAAGGTAAAGTTTTTAAATTACTCTTAGATTGGGCTCATGTTTATGGCCTCACAGATGTATGGAGGTGGAAACATCCATATGCTAGACAATTTACTTGCCACTCTGACCTTTTGTACAAGGTCACGCATTGACTTGGCCTTTGCCGCTCAGTTGGGTCTCCCTCATACCGCCTAGAGGAGTCTGACCATGCCCCTCTCCTATTGGGTTAACCTCCCACTGGCCCGGCCATATGGTTTTTAAACTCCCAGTAGTTGGAAGATCACACGGTCTATGGAGCATGCTCTAAAGATATAGCACAGTACTGGAAACTGAACCTACCATGGAGTGGGAGGCCTTTAAGGTCTCTCTATGTGGAGCCTTTATGGTGATAACTGGCATGCTCCAGAAGAACAACCACCGTGTCCATTGAGGAGCTTGAGCCTACCACGTAACAAACAGACGCAGCCTACACTGATAATCCTACTCCCCACACTCACGCTGCCGGTTGCACTCTCAGAAACTATGAAAAAAAAAAAAAAAAAAAAAAAAAAAAAAAAAAAAGCACATGCTATATACCTCCCAGAACTTTTTTGGAGCATAGCAACAAAGCTGGTCGCTTACTAGCCTACCAAGCGTGCCCCGACATCTATTCCCCACATCCATATCTCTGTAGATGCAATGGTCAATTCTCTCTCCCCCCCCCCCCCCCCCACAAGAAATTCTAGAAGCTTTCACCAACTTCTATGCTCGACTTTATACCTTGACTGTTAGCCTTCAAATCTCGTCTGCATATTTGGCAGACATATCCAGTACTAGACACAAGTCGGATGCCCCCTCCCTTGCTGAGGAAATAGAATCAGCTATCACTCAAATGCCATCACAAAAACAAAGTGGTAGAGCAAGTTTAGTCACCTATCGAACCCCTATCTTTTGCGTGCCTTTAATGCATCCTTGAAGGAAGGTATTCTCAGAGTGTCCTAATTCTCAAGCCACGCTAGATTGTGATTCTTACAGACCTATCAATGTAAGAGGTTACAAGACTAGCGAAGGTGCTGGCTAACGCTTAAATAAGGTGATCTCCTCATTGGTGTAAAGTGATCGGGGGGAATCTATTACAGGTCATTCTATGTGAATTAATATATGTAGACTCCTTCAAAAAAATTTATAATACCCCCATGGGCACTCCACAACTCATGTTATAGTCTCCCTGGATATCTGCAGGGCATTCGACAGTGTGGAGTGGCCATGTCTGTTTAAAAGTACTGCAGCTTTACAGATTTGGACCTCGGACAATTGCTTGGATATGGCTCCTATATTCTAGTCTAGAGGCCCGGGTCAATAATTTTGTTTCACCTACAGTCTCCATTTTCAGAGGAACCTGCCAGGGCTGTCATTTCCACTGTTATGTGCCTAGGCTATTGAACCATTGGCTGTCCGTATACAATCTTCATCCTCTATAGAAAACCTAATCAGCACTAAAAGCAGCGAATTGCACTGTATGCAGATGACGCCCTTATATACTTTGCTGACCCCTCGGCTTTTTTATGTTCCTTGTTACATGAGATGGAGAACTTTGGATTTAGCCCAATTAATCCAGAAGCCCGAGAACACACCAGTCTGTTAGATCCGGGAGCTGAACACGTGAACTCTCAACTCCAGTTTGTCGATTCCTTTCGTTATCTGGGTGTGGTGGTACAATTGCCCCCAAACTTCTAGGTGGGAAATAATTTATGCCCAGTTATTACTCAACTGCAGCAGCGAACCAGTCAGTGGATGGATCTACCTGTAAATCTCATGGGCATAGTTTAAGCATAGTTCCACCCAGAAATAGAACTTCCACTTTAAGTGAAGGTGACCCCCCCCGCTAACATGCCACATTTTTGGGGGCCCCCCATCCAGCTCCCACTTCCTCCCGGGGCACCGCAGAGCCAGAAGGAAGTTCACCTCCCTCCAATCTTCTGGGACACGTCATAGGTCTCAGAAGATCGCCCGGCCAATCACAGTGCGGCTCACGCGTGCCCGGCTGTGAAGAAACAGCTGGGCACCCAGTCACAATGTCGGCGCCGAGGAGGAGAGGAGCGGGGCTTCGTTCACCTGCATCGCTGGACCGTGGGACAGGTGAGTGTGATTATTAAAAGTCAGCAACTAAACTTTTTGTAGCTGCTGACTTTTATATGGGTGGAACTCCGCTTTATCTTGCTAAAAATGATTTCCCCCCAAATTTCTCTATGTGGTGGCCAACTCTCCGTGTAAAATCAAAAGATCTCTTTAGACAAATAGATTCCATCTGCACAGGTTTTGTGGAACCAATGTGCTCCCAAGATGGCTTTAGAGATCTTGAAATTTCCCTCTTTTAGCAGGTCTTCCCCATTTTTTATCTGCATTATCTAGCCTCTCAGCTGGTAGTGATGCACGACTGGCTGCACCCGTCTTCCACTAATGCCTGCACCACCACAAGGGCTGCCATAGATTTATCCTTTGAATCCTTACATAACATTTACCACAGGCAAGTGCCTAATTACCTTGGAACAACCATGTTATAGACCACATTATCTTTGACACTATAGTAACCCGCTTCTCTAGGGGCACATTGACTGCCTCTCCCAATAATCCACTTTGGTTTAACCCCAAGCTGAACGAACTTACCATCCCCAATCCACAACACTGGATCTCTTGGTGTCAAATACCTCAATCATTTATATACTAAGCAAGGCCTTAAGTCTTTCACTCAGCCAAGAGCTGACTTTAATCTGCCCTGCTCTTAGAACTCAATTTGGCTCCACTTCTCAATAATGGTTTTCTCAATGGAGACCTTGAGAACCAGACAACTAAACTGGTTTCGGAATACTACTCTATTCTAATGGGCGATTCCAATCCTAGGTTCGCTCCCGCTCAGACCAGTTAGCCTAACCGATAATGACTGGACTGAGTTTGTTGATACATATAAGGGCTCAGGGATATCCTGCAGAGGTATCAAATTATTCAAATAAAAGGTTTCACCAGTCACCTCATTCCCTCTCAGATGTGCAAGATGGGCTTATGCCCTACTTCTATATGCTTCAGAGGCCGACTTCGAACAGTTTTTGGTCTTGTCCTGGGTCTATGCATTTTGATCAAAAGTGGGTTCATTTTTATCTACTGCTTTGGGTCTGCTCAATATTCTCCACCCCAACCAAGAATTGTTTGTTAGGCATCTTTGGTAAAGTACCTGTTCCTGCATATAGTAAAACGTTTGTTACATACATTATGCTTCTTTGCTAAAATTAGCATACTCCCATCTTGGAAAAGTACAACTTGTCCTACTCTGACCACTTGGATCCAGCTGATAAACTGTAATAGGCCTCTATATAAACTTACTTTTAAACTCAGAAAGAAACCTAATCTCTGATAAACTGTGGCCCAACTGGGTGTCCAAGCCCTCTTACCCAGACATCACTGGTTTCTGCAACTTATATGACCCCCCCCCCCCCCATATAAAATGTTATTTTTGCAGATGTAAAGCTACTCTGACATATTATAGCTTGTTACTCCTGCATATTGTGCAACTTGATAACTACCACCGCTTTTTGTACTACCATCACTTTTATTGAGGTGCGGGAGGCATAGATGGATTGTGTTGTACTTAGTTTATTGCTTATTATTCTCTTGTATAACACATGAAAATTCAATAAACATCAAACAAGTCGAACTCTAAGATACATTAAAGCATTTGTTACCCCAACACTTCATATTCCTGATGATATGTGCCTGCTGTACCATGTGCTTATATTAGCAAATATCCTGTTTTCTTTCACTTTAACCGCTTGTCACCTGTCCTATAGTAAAAGGACAGCGGGGTGGCACTCGTTCTGGGGCACCGCCATATATGACGCCCCAGAACCACCGCTCGGGGGGGGGGGGGGATTGCAGCCCCACCTTGTCCTAGGACCTCTAACTCGGTAAAGCACTGATGACACAGCTCATTACCTATGTGATCAGCTGTGTCCAATCACAGCTGGTCACAGGTAAACAAATGCCGTTTAATCTGCATCTTCTCGCAGGGAAGACCTGTACAGGTAATCTGGTCACAGGTCATCAGTGCCCCGATTACTGTACAGCTTATCAGTGCCGCCTCATCAGCAGAGGGAAAAAAAAAATCCATTTGGCTAGTGTGTCATTTTAAGTGCGACAGCGCTGAAAGCTAAAAATTGGCCTGGGCAGGAAGGGGGTGAAAGTGCCCAGTAGGCAAGTGGTTAAAAGGAAACACCATGATTACCCTTAAACATGAATATCAAACCTTTAGGGCCTTTTTTGTCCCATTAGAATTTAAATATTGTTCCAATACAGAAGCAGCTGCAGACTACCTGGGAATTATATAAACAATTCTTATTCAATTAGTAGATTTAATATGTAGACTGTTCAGGTGTATGTATTAAACTCACCTTCCAGTTAAGAGACCTGTCTTCCATAAGTTCAGCATAGCGTTTCTGCACTTTCTGCTGAAAAGCATTTGTCTCATAACGTTCATTTCCAAAATCTCCACGCTTAGAAGCAGCCTCTGGACTTATGTCCAAAAAAAGAACAAGATCTGGCTTTGGAAGTCCCACATCAGGCTGCTTGCACCAGTGAAGGGAAAAGTTCTGTATAAAAAGAAAACCACAATTAACACTCTGCAACTGCTTGAAAGTTTCTCAGGTTTGTACATATCGTATATACTTGAGTATAAGCCGACCCGAATATAAGCCGAGGTACCTAATTTTACCACAAAAAACTGGGAAAACTTATTGACTCGAGTATAAGCCTAAGGTGAGAAATGCACAGCTATTGTAAGTGGAAAATAGGGTCAACAATGCACATTTGCAGCCTCACTGTGCTCATTTGCAGCCATAGGTCCCCCGAACTTCAAACTCTGTAGTTAAGGGTTCCTAGATGCCCCCTAGCTGCAGCCAAAATTTGGGGTCTCTGGACCCAAAGGGTCGCGAAATGACATTACTGCAGATGGACACAGTTGACAGATTTTGGGGCCCCGTATCTCGAGGCTACTTGGTGCAAAAAAAACCAAATTTGGCGTGCAAACCCAGTGGAACTAGCACTACAACATATCCAAAAGCTGGGGTTCCTAGCACCAAGTGGCCCCGAGATACGGGCCCCAAAGTCGGTTCGGAAAATGTCATTCTCTGCTGCAGAAAAGTGCTTGACTCGAGTATAAGCCGAGAGGGGCATTTTCAGCACAAAAAAAAAAAAAAAAAAGTGCTGAAAAACTCGGCGTATACACAAGTATATACGGTAGTTTAATTTTGGAAGAACCAAAAAGTCATAAAATAGAAACGTATGAGTACAGGGACAACTGGAGATACACACCACTCTACTGATTTTGGGCTGCCTCTCTTCAAAATCATTACTGGCTACTGTGCCTGTCCAACAGTGGACAGGCACAGTGCCTGGACCAACAGTGAGATAGTGTTTTCAAGCAGCAGTGGGAGACTGGTTGCCCAACAATTCTATTTGCATATATAGCAATTTAAGCTTTCAGAGGTCCCCAAGTACAGAACAGTGCTAAGATTCAAAGGAATACACAACGTAACTTGGCTAGTTTGGCAATTTTAACCTTCAGTGGAGGGAGAGAAAAAAAAAAACAAAAAAAAAACGCAATGGCAAAAATTTAAATGTGCAAGGGGGTACAGGCTCATCAACCTCAGTAGCTAAATATTAACACGGACTGCCAATAGCAGACATTTTGTTACAGCACCTCTACGATTTTAAAAAACAGCACCAATACAAATTTAGACAGCAAAACTAAGATGAGAACCTCAATTTACTTCAAAAGTTCAAAAAGAGTACCTGTCACTACCTATTGCTATCATAGGGGATATTTACATTCCCTGAGATAACAATAAAATTAATTTAAAAAAAAATAAAAAAATGAAAGGAACAGTTTAAAAAGAAGATAAAAAAGCAAAAAATAAGAAAAAAAAAAAAAAAGCACCCCTGTCCCCCCCTGCTCTCGCGCAAAGGCGAACGCAAGCGTCGGTCTGGCGTCAAATGTAAACAGCAATTGCACCATGCATGTGAGGTATCACCGCGAAGGACAGAACGAGGGCAGTAATTTTAGCAGTAGACCTCCTCTGTAAATCTAAAGTGGTAACCTGTAAAGGCTTTTAAAAATGTATTTATTTTGTCGCCACTGCGCGTTTGTGCGCAATTTTAAAGCATGTCATGTTTGGTATCCATGTACTCGGCCTAAGATCATCTTTTTTATTTCATCAAACATTTGGGCAATATAGTGTGTTTTAGTGCATTAAAATTTAAAAAAGTGTGTTTTTCCCCAAAAAATGCGTTTGAAAAATTGCTGCGCAAATACTGTGTGAAAAAAAATATGAAACACCCACCATTTTAATCTGTAGGGCATTTGCTTTAAAAAAAAATATATAATGTTTGGGGGTTCAAAGTAATTTTCTTGCAAAAAAAAATTATTTTTCATGTAATCAAAAAGTGTCAGAAAGGGCTTTGTCTTCAAGTGGTTAGAAGAGTGGGTGATGTGTGACATAAGCTTCTAAATGTTGTGCATAAAATGCCAGGACAGTTCAACCCCCCCCCCCCAAATGACCCCATTTTGGAAAGTAGACACCCCAAGCTATTTGCTGAGAGGCATGTCGAGTCCATGGAATATTTTATATTGTGACACAAGTTGCGGGAAAGAGACAAATTTTTTTTTTTTTTTTTGCACAAAGTTGTCACTAAATGATATATTGCTCAAACATGCCATGGGAATATGTGAAATTACACCCCAAAATACATTCTGTTGCTTCTCCTAAGTATGGGGATACCACATGTGTGGGACTTTTTGGGAGCCTAGCCGCGCACGGGACCCCGAAAACCAAGCACCGCCTTTAGGCTTTCTAAGGGCGTAAATTTTTGCTTTCACTCTTCACTGCCTAGCACAGTTTCGGAGGCCATGGAATGCCCAGATGGCACAAACCCCCCCCCCCCCAAATGACCCCATTTTGGAAAATAGACACCCCAAGCTATTTGCTGAGAGGTATAGTGAGTATTTTGCAGACCTCACTTTTTGTCACAAACTTTCGAAAATTGAAAAAAAAAAAAAAAATACATTTTTCTTGTCTTTCTTCATTTTCAAAAACAAATGAGAGCTGCAAAATACTCACCATGCCTCTCAGCAAATAGCTTGGGGTGTCTACTTTCCAAAATTGGGTCATTTGGGGGGGAGGGGGGTTGTGCCATCTTGGCATTTTATGGCCTTCAAAAAACTGATAGTTAGTGAGGAGTGGAATCACAACTTAACGCCCTTAGAAATCCTGAAGGCGGTGCTTGGTTTTCGGGGCCCCGTACGCGGCTAGGCTCCCAAAAAGTCCTAAACATGTGGTATCCCCGTACTCAGGAGAAGCAGCAGAATGTATTTTGGGGTGTAATTCCACATATGCCCATGGCATGTTTGAGCAATATATCATTTAGTGACAACTTTGTGCAAAAAAAAAAAATTGTCACTTTCCCGCAACTTGTGTCAAAAAGAAAGTATTCCATGGACTCAACATGCCTCTCAGCAAATAGCTTGGGGTATCTACTTTCCAAAATGGGGTCATTTGGGGGGGTTTTGTGCCATCTTGGCATTTTATGGCCTTCAAAACGGTGATAGGTAGTGAGGAGTGAAATCACAACATTACGCCCTTAGAAATCCTGAAGGCGGTGCTTGGTTTTCGGGGCCCCGTATGCGGCTAGGCTCCCAAAAAGTCCCACACATGTGGTATCCCCATACTCAGGAGAAGCAGCTAAATGTATGTTGGGGTGCAATTCCACATATGCCCATGGCCTGTGTGAGAAATATATCATTTAGTGACAACTTTGTGCAAAAAAAAAAAATTGTCACTTTCCCGCAACTTGTGTCAAAAAGAAAGTATTCCATGGACTCAACATGCCTCTCAGCAAATAGCTTGGGGTATCTACTTTCCAAAATGGGGTCATTTGGGGGGGTTTTGTGCCATCTTGGCATTTTATGGCCTTCAAAACGGTGATAGGTAGTGAGGAGTGAAATCACAACATTACGCCCTTAGAAATCCTGAAGGCGGTGCTTGGTTTTCGGGGCCCCGTATGCGGCTAGGCTCCCAAAAAGTCCCACACATGTGGTATCCCCATACTCAGGAGAAGCAGCTAAATGTATGTTGGGGTGCAATTCCACATATGCCCATGGCCTGTGTGAGAAATATATCATTTAGTGACAACTTTGTGCAAAAAAAAAAAAATTGTCACTTTCCCGCAACTTGTGTCAAAAAGAAAGTATTCCATGGACTCAACATGCCTCTCAGCAAATAGCTTGGGGTATCTACTTTCCAAAATGGGGTCATTTGGGGGGGGTTTGTGCCATCTGGGCATTTTATGGCCTTCAAAACTGTGATAGGTAGTGAGGAGTGAAAGCAAAAATTTATACCCTTAGAAATCCTGAAGGCGGTGATTGGTTTTCGGGGCCCCGTACGCGGCTAGGCTCCCAAAAAGTCCCACACATGTGGTATCCCCATACTCAGGAGAAGCAGCTGAATGTATTTTGGGGTGCAATTCCACATAGGCCCATGGCCTGTGTGAGCAATATATCATTTAGTGACAATTTTTTGTAAATATTTTTTTTTTTTGTCATTATTCAATCACTTGGGACAAAAAAAAATAAATATTCAATGGGTTCAACATGCCTCTCAGCAATTTCCTTGGGGTGTCTACTTTCCAAAATGGGGTCATTTGGGGGGGTTTTGTACTGCCCTGCCATTTTAGCACCTCAAGAAATGACATAGGCAGTCATAAACTAAAAGCTGTGTAAATTCCAGAAAATGTACCCTAGTTTGTAGACGCTATAACTTTTGCGCAAACCAATAAATATACGCTTATTGACATTTTTTTTACCAAAGACATGTGGCTGAATAAATTTTGGCCTAAATGTATGACTAAAATTGAGTTTATTGGATTTTTTTTATAACAAAAAGTAGAAAATATCACTTTTTTTCAAAATTTTCGGTCTTTTTCCGTTTATATCGCAAAAAATAAAAACGGCAGAGGTGATCAAATGCCATCAAAAGAAAGCTCTATTTGTCGGAAGAAAAGGACGCAAATTTCGTTTGGGTACAGCATTGCATGACCGCGCAATTAAAAGTTAAAGCGACGCAGTGCCAAATTGGAAAAAGACCTCTGGTCCTTAGGCAGCATAATGGTCCGGGGCTCAAGTGGTTAAACAGTTTCCTGGATTGTTGGAAATCAATAACCTGAGGAACCAAGGGTAAAGAAATGCGCTTTTAACCATTTTTGGCTTGCGTTTCCTGAAAAGAGAACCAATCATCTCTCCAGTAACTGTCCTGGAAAATGTTTGTAGAAATCATTCAGAAGGTTGTCCAAATTACAAACACACATTAGCAGTTTATCTAAATGGGCTTCAGACTCTGAAGCAGCTCAAACTGTATGGCAATAGCGGCTTCCGAAGTGCTTTGATTTGTATCCAAATCCACGTTGTACAGTACAAGAGCAACAACACAATTTAATTTGGCATTGATATTTAGTTATTTTTAAACATTACCTTTTTGGAGCTTGTGAAGGCAACGCCTGAAAAAGCGTATCGGTCCACCACAAGGGTGACACCACTCCTTAGCTTCTCTTTCATCAAAGGACTACAAAAAAAAAAAAATATATAATAAAAAATTACATACCGACTTAACCCTGATCTATAAAAGATTTGTTATGAATATTGCAACTGTGTGCTAGAAAGAACTACTATTTAAAGCGAAGTTCCCAAAAATGGAACTTCCGCTTTTTGGATTTCTCCCCCTCTCCGGAGTCTCATTTGGCACCTTTCGGCATTTGCTCCCACTTCCGGGCATAGATCACCGCAGGCTCCGCTGCGATCTAAGCCAAGTCTGGCCCCTCCTCTGTCCCCCCATGCTGTCTTCTGGGAGACACACAGGTCCCAGAAGACAGCAGGGACCAGTGAGAACGTGCAGCGTGACTTGCGTATGCGCAGTAGAGAACGCAAGGCTTCACTTCCGGATTCCCTTTACCAAAGATGGCGGTGCCCCCCCCCCCCCCCGAGCCAGATTGCCTTCGGGTGAGGACATCACGGGCACCCTGGACAGGCAACCATATTTTAAAAGTCAGCAGCTGCAGTATTTGCAGCTGCTGATAAAAAAAAAAAAAAAAAAAAAAAGAGGAGACCTATTACCAAGTCATGCCTAGCAAGATAAACAATTCACTTTTAAGTACTCATAATCATGTTAGGCTTCAGTTGTCTGAAATTCTTTTAAGCTCAGTTGGGCAAACAAATGCAGTATCTCACAAAAGTGAGTACACCCCTCACATTTTTTGTAAATATTTATTTTATATCTTTTAATGCAAGAACACTGAAGAAATTACACTTTGCTACCATGTGAAGTAGTACAGCTTGTATAACAGTGTAAATTTGTGGTCCCCTCAAAATAACACACAGCCATAAATGTCTAAAATCGCTGGCAACAAAAGTAAGTACACCCCTAAGTGAAAATGTCCAAATTGGGCCCAAAGTGTCAATATTTTGTGTGACCACCATTATTTTCCAGCACTGCCTTAACCCTCTTGGGCATGGAGTTCACCAGAGCTTCACAGGTTGCCACTAAAGTCCTCTCCCACTCTTCCATGACGACATCACAGAGCTGGTGGATGTTAGAGACCTTCCGTTTGAGGATGCCCCACAGGGTTTAGGTCTGGAGACATGCTTGGCCAGTCCATCACCCTTACCCTCACCTTTTTTAGCAAGGCAGCGGTCGTCTTGAAGGTGTGTTTTGGGTCATTATGTTGTAATACTGCACTGCTGGCCAATCTTTGAAGGGAGGGGATCATGCTCTACTTCAGTATATGTTGGCATTCATGGTTCCCTCAATGAACTGTAGCTCCCCAGTTCTGGCACCACTCATGCAGCTCCAAATCATGACACTCCCACTACCATGCTTGACTGTAGACAAAATACACTTGTCTTTGTACTCCTCACCTGATTGCCACCACACACACTTAACACTATCTGAACCAAATAAGTTTATCTGGGTCTCATGTCCTTAGTCTGCTTGTCTTCAGCAAACTGTTTGTGGGCTTTCCTGTGCATCATCTTTAAAAAAAAGGCTTCCTTCTGGGACAAGAGCCATGCAGACCAATTTGATGTAGTGTGCGGCGTATGGTCTGAGCACCGATAGGCTGACCCCCCCCCCCCCCACAACCTCTGCAGCAATGCTGGCAGCACTCATACGTCTATTTCCTCAAAGACAACCTCTGCATATGACGCTGAGCACGTGTACTCAACGTCTTTGGTCGACCATAACAAGGCCTATTCTGAGTGGTACGTGTCCTGTTAAACCACTGTATGGTCTTGGCCACTGTGCTGCAGCTCAGTTTCAGGGTCTTGGCAAACTTCTTATAGCCTAGGCCATCTTTATGTAGAGCGACAATTCTTTTTTTCAGATCCTCAGAGAGTTCTTTGCCATGAGGTGCCACGTTGAACTTCGTGACCAGTATGAGAGAATGAGAATGATAACACCGAGGCACACGACACCGGGGAGGGAAAATGGCTAATTGGGCCCAATTGGCAAATTAATAATAAAACATTTATCTTTACCTGATACTACTGGTTATGTCAGATGCTCCGTGTTCCAGACATACGCAGATACCCCTGTACCATCCTGATACTCGCAGGAGCTAGAGGAGCCCTACTGCAAGGGATTTTTTTTTCTCCAGAGCTGGGCTTTAAGGCAAATGGTCTGTTCACTTTGCAAGGAAATTTTAATTTCGCTTATTAAATGAGGTAAAGCTTAGCTGACTCATCATACAATCGTGTGCAAGAAAACTTTTTTCTAAATTTTCCTTGCAAGAAATTAGGTATTCTTTGCAAAGTGGATTTTTGTCATTCACCAAGTCAAGGGAAAATTCTCTTGCAAAACAATCCATTTGAATTTAGTAAACCAACCTCACTGTTGTACTTTGTGTTTGGGGTTATTTTTCCACTGGTTTATCTCCAAGGAAGCACTTTAGCTCTCCTGTACTTACACTTGTTCCCAGCGGTTTGCAGAGAAGAGTAAATGAACAGTGTGATCTTCAAGGTTACTTTTCTTCTCAAGATAAGAGCCAACCAGCTGGCCGATTTCAGTTGTTCTCTCTGCAAAACAGATACGTTTATGAAATAAAAAGTGCAATTTAAACTTTGGTAATCTAGTCTCGGTGGGGTAAAAACAGTCTACCTTTTATTATTAAGTGACACAGTTAGCACTGAGCTTTCCTGGGGAAGGGAAGAATATACCACCTTGAAAGGTCAAGCACTTATCTTACAAGTATCCCTGCATGCACCCTCATGCCTTGGAGATCCACTCATATCAATTTATAAATTCAGTGTCATAACCTCAAACAAGCAGGTTTCTTATTTAGCTTTAAAGAGGATTTTTTTTTTTTAAATAAAATAGACGTGGTATATTTATCTGTTCTGTGCAATGGTATTGCAGTTGCCCCAAACCTCCTCTTTTGGGGTCTCCCACTGTTTTCGGCTCATCTTCAGTGTTTGCCACTATAGCAAGCCCTGTGCTATAGGGGCTTGCTCGCAAGCCAGGCCGTGTGCACCCGTAGACACAGCATAGCTCGACCCTGCCTACTGCTCACACAATTTGGATTGACAGTAGCAAAAGCCAATGCTTCCTGCTGCTACCTGATTTGAGCCCGGGGAGAAGAGAGCCGCTATAGATGGGCACAGCGCTGGGTCGAGTGAGGCAAGTATTAGAGTGGTGTTGTGAGGGGCTGATGCTGCTACCGAGACATTTTACCATAATGCAATGAGTGAATGAATGTAAACATTTTTTTTATAACCACTTTAAAGTGTATTAAGCCAAAAACATTTTTTTCTAGTTTTGGTTAAGGATTAGATTCGTGGGTGCTCAAACTGTGGCCCTCCAGTAAAATCACATTATTCTCATTCTATAAAGGGGCTCTTCACAACAATGCAGTGCCATTTTTTGAAAAGGTGCAGGTGCCTCTTTGGGTGTATTTTGGCTCCATAAACTTCAACGGAAGCGTTTTCTCTTTTGTAGAAAAATTTGACTTATTTTTTGTCAAAAAACAAAACAAAAAAAAAAAAACACACACACACACACACACACACACACTTCACAAAAGCAGCAGCACTAATGTGAACCTTTGCTTATATAACAGCTGGAGAGACACAGGTAGTAAAATATTTCACTTGTACATACAGGTAAGCTTGTAGGGCAGCTTACCTGTAGGTACTGCGAATATGTTCTAAACTTGTGCCATTTGGGAGGACATTCACAGTGGCTGCAGCCACTGACGTCACCGCTACAAGTGCAGAAGCTCTGCATTCAAGGCACGCCGAGTGTACCATTAATGCACAGAGCGCTGTGCTGCAACCGTGGCATCACAGCCTGGCCATTAAAACAGCCACAGCATGAACCTGAAAAAAAAAAAAAAAAAAAAAAAAAAAAAAAAACCTGGGTGAGGTAGAAACATTGGCAGCAGTGAAAGCACGCCGCTGGAGAGCGCCATTTAACCGCTTCCATTGGCTCCCCTGCGCAAAACCATGTAGCTATAGATCGGCTTGCAGGGTCCGGATAGCAGGTGAGCGTGCTGCACAGCAGGGGTGCCGATGCTCGTGGCCAACGGGCGCGATGACCGCCGGCCACGAGTGATTGTGACCAGGAGACACAGAACAGGGATAAGTGTGTGTAAACACACACTTCCCTGTTCTGACAGGAGTGACAGATCGTGTGTTCCTATTAGCTAGGAATCACGATCCATCACTTCCTCTAGTTAGTCCCCTCCCCCTTCCGTTAGAATCACCTTCCAGGGAACAGTTAACCCCTTCACTGCCAGTGACATTTTTACAGTAATCAACGCATTTTTAATCGCACTGATCGCTGTATTAATGCCAATGGTTCCAAAAATGTGTCAAAATTGTCCGATATGACCGCCGTAATGTCGTAGTCCTGAAAATCGCCATTAGTAAAAAAAAAAAAATTAAAAATAAAAATGCTATAAATCTATCCCCTATTTTGTAGATGCTATAACTTTTGTGCAAACCAATCAATATACGCTTATTGCGATTTTTTTTTACCAAAAATATGTAGAATACATATCGTTCTAAACTGAGGGAAAAAAACTACTGTTTTTAAAAAAAAAAAAAAAAAAAAAAAAAAAAAAAAAAAGAAGAGGGATATATATTATAGCAAAAGGTACAAAATCGTGTTTTTTTTTTTTCAAAATTGTCGCACTTGTGTTTATAGTAGAGGTCGACCGATACAGGTTTTTCTCTGGCCGATGCCGATATTTAGAAATCGCGCTGGCCGATTCCGATATGTGATGCCGATTTTTTTTGGGCCGATATATTTGGACGATTTTTTTTTTTTCCCCTTCATCTCATAAAATCTAACAGTTAGACCCCTTTCACACTGGGGCGTTTTTCAGGCGCTTTTGGGCTAAAAAGAGCACCTGTAAAGTGCCTGTAAAACGGCTCCCCTGCAGTCTCAGTGTGATATCCCGAGTGCTTTCACACTGAGGCGATGCGCTGGCAGGATGTAAAAAAAAGTCCTGCAAACGGCATCTTTGGAGCGGTGTATACCACTCCTCCACCACTCCTGCCCATTGAAATGAATGCGCACCGCTGCCGAAGCGCCTGCAAAACGTTTTGGCAGCGGCGCTTCAGGGGCGCATTTAACCCCTTCCTCGGCCGCTAGCTGGGTAATAAGCGTCCTGCTAGCAGCCGAATAGCGCCTCTAAAATGACGGTAAAGCGCCGCTAAAACTAGCAGCGTTTTACCATCAATGCCTGCCCGCTCCAGTGTGAAAGCAACCTTAAGTGATAAGTGATACAGAAATTTTTTTACATTTAAACATTAAACAAAACAAACCTCCAATCAGTTCACTTGTATATATAATTTAGAAAAAAAAAACCTCTTAAATATTAAATACACAAAAACAGGTAATCAAAACTTTTGGACGAAAAAAAAATGGGCTAACTTTACTGCTTAGTTTTTTTTAAAAATTTATTACTGTATTTTTTTTTAAAAAAAATTGCGTTTGAAAGACCGCTGCGCAAATACCGCGTGACATAAAATATTGCAACAACCACCATTTTATTCCCTAGGGTCTCTGCTAAAAAAATATATATAATGTTTGGGGGTTCTAAGTGATTTTCTAGCAGAAAATACTGGATTTTTACCTGTAAGCAACAAGTGTCAGAAAAGATTTAGTCTTTAAATGGTTAAACTGAGAATTCCTACACGAGTTCAGTCTATTGATAAAAAGAACTTGAAGAGATACAATGTATCTTCTTATCAGACTTGGCAGGCTGCCCAGGGAGGAGAGAAGAAAACTTTCAGGCAACTTGCATTGCCATTTGCAAGTCAGGGCTGAAGTTACAATCGGCCTTTTTTATCAGCACAATCGGCCGATGCCAATTAAGTAAAAAACGCTAAATGTCGGCCGGCCTCTAGTTTATAGCACAAAAAATAAAAAAACGCAGAGGCGATCAAATACCACCAAAAGAAAGCTCTATTTGTGGGGAAAAAAAAAAAAAAAAAAAAAAAAAAAAGGACATCAATTTTTTTTTGGGTACAACGTGGCACAATTGTCAGTAAAAGTGACGCAGTGCCGAATAGCAAAAAATGCTCTGGTCAGGAAGGGGATAAATTCTCCCGGGTCTGAAGTGGTTAAAGCATAACTTCACTTTCTCTGGTTTTAAGCTTTTTTTTTACATTTCTTAAGTTACTTCTTTGATTCCAGGCCTAGGCGAAATAATGGCATATATCCCAGGAATATAAGAGGACGAGCGGTTTTCTTAGCCAAGAAAATCCTCCTGCCTGCATGCCTGAGTTAAGGGCAGATGTATTCCAGGAAGTAAATACTGCATCGTGGTAGGCAACCTTAAAGCAATAGTAAACTGTTGGGGACCCCGCCAGACAATAGCATAATGTGCATTGCATACTAGCACATTATAAAAAATACTTACCTTAAAACGAAGCTCCCGCAGCGCATCCGGTCACCACTGAGGAGGCTGACAGACATGTTCACTCTGCGTCTCTTCCGGATTTGTGGACTTAGGTGTTGAGGGGCCGGAGCCGTGATGACGTCACTCCCACGCACGTACGAGCCCTTCGTACTGGCAAGTTCCAGCATGATCTGCCGGACCTTCAGAGTGCATGCGCTGCTGACAGCAGCTGCATGCAGGGTGAACATTAGGGCTGGGGGGGGGGGGGGACAACCAAAAAAAAAAAAAAAAAAACCAAACAAAAACACAACAACACGATTCAGCATATCGATTTGTTTTTTTTCCCACCGGGACCAGCGCTAACACCGCTCCGGTCCTGAGGAGCTGCGGGCAGGAGTTTTTAGGTGAGGCAGCGGCTTCCGCATTCTTGGGGTAAGAATAAACTAGGAAGAACTACCTCTGTATCTGTTTAACAGCCCCCAGTGTATGCCTAGTTCTGGTTGAAAGGAACCTCTTGAACAAAGGGTCCTCAGCTAGTCTTTCTGCAAACAGACAGGACAGCAACCTGAACCTTAAGGGTGCTGACAGAAAGTCCTTTCTCCACTCCCCCCTGCAAAAAATCTAGTATACAGGGAGTAACAAAGAGAATTCCTATCTTCTGCCAGGAAACAAAAGTTTTCCAAACTTTCCCATAGATCTTTCTTGCGACTAACTTACGACTAACCTCAATAACCCTCTCTGAACACCCTCTTAGCTGTAGGATGCGCAGCTCAGCCTCCAGGCCGTCAAATGGAAGGTCTGAGGGTGTGGATGGAGTACTGGCCCCTGACGGAGAAGATCCCTCCACTCCGGCAGGGCCCCGGGGGGTTCTTTTAAGAGAGCTCTCAGCAAGGAAAACCAACTCCTCCTGGGCCACCAGGGGACAATCAGGATAACTTCTGCTTTATCCTAAACAATCTTCCGAACTACCAGTGATAAGAGAGGAAATGGAGGGAAGGCGTAGGCCAGAGTGAAATTCCACAGGAAAGAGCGCATCTGTCCCTAAGGACTCTGTCTCTTTCCAGCGAGAAAAAAAAAAAAAAGCCAGTAGTTTCTTATTGAGACTGGATGCAAAAAGATCTCCGCTGGGAACACCCCACTTTAACACGATCTCCTGGAACATGTCTTGATTCAGTTCAACTGCTGGTACTGAGGTTTACTCTGCCAGAACATTTGCTGTCCCACTGATGTGCACCGTCCTGACTGAAGAGACATTGTTCTCTGTCCAGGACAGAATCTGCTGGCTTAAAGCGGAGTTCCACTCAAATTTTTAACTTAATCTTACCCCCTTCAGTTAATTGCATAGATGTTCAAATGCCACGCAAATTTTTTTTTTATTGCTGCAATTAACTTTATATTGTACTTTATTGTGGCACTTCCTGCATCTCCTCCCATGGGAGTAGGCGTGTTTATTGCCTTTCCCCGGCGCCGCACTGTCTCCTGGGAGCTTCCCTAGATTCAGTGCGGAAACAATGATCATGCGCGTGAACAAGCTGCGAATGAACAGCATTCACCGCATCCAGGAAATCAATGCTTGTGGGCTTCACATGCCCACAAGCAAGATGGAAACAGCCAGCATTACATTTTTTTTAAGTTATTCTTCAGTACGAAAACAGAGGCGGAAATATTACACCCAAACTGAGTATTATTTTGGGATTAGCAAAGTGTCTCAATGAAGAAAAAAAATAAATAAATATAAAATATTGGTCGCCGGACTCCCGCTTTAATAGAAGAGTATCCAAGCAAGCGCCCCCTTGCTTGTTTAGGTACGCCATGGTCGTGGCATTGTCTGAAAAGACAGGTCTTTTGAATTGACCCTCTTGAAAGAGCTTTTTCTGCAATCCCAATGGCGCAGAAGAAACGCCTGAAGGGGCCTGTAATGCAATTGGGCCCATAGAACCCCAGAATGGCTGCAGTCATTAAGCCCAATAACTGCATGATCTGATGAAGGGAGGCCTGTGGGAGCAACCTGAAGTTCTGCACAGAGAGAAGAATCTTTAAAATCTATTCTTCCGAAAGAAAAATCTTTTGGGCAACAGTGTATTAGGCAACCCAAAAAGGGCATGTTCTGGGAGGGAACCATGCAAGACTTCTGCTGATTGACCTTCCACCCAAATTTCTGAAAAGTCTGTAAGATCAACTGCAGATCCTGAACAAAGCTCGGTGTCTCTTGGGCAAAGACCAAAAAAATCATCTAAATATGGAACAATCGATACCCTCTGCATTCAAAAATAGGCCATGACTTCGGCCATGATTTTCCTAAAAATCCTTGGTGCTGCTGAGACCAAAAAGGGAGGGCTCTGAACTGCCAATGACTTGGACCGTTATCCATGAGAACTGCAAATCTGAGAAACTTCTGATGATTCTGGCAGATTGGTACATGAAGGTAAGCAGCCTGAAGATGCAGGGTTACCATGAACACTCCTGGTAATAACAGATTCCTTACAGAATAAAGGTTTTCCCATCTGGAATCACCTGTAGACTATGAATCTGTTCAGGATGCTTAAATTGATGACCACCCGAAAACCGCCAATAGCCTTGCTTACCAGAAAGATTTTTTTCAGAATTTTTGATCTTCCGGAACGGGAGAAATAATCCCCTCCATTTCCCACATTACAATCAGATTCACCATGGCCTGCCGTCTCTCTTGGTCCCTCAGCAGATGGGTAAGAAAAAAATCTCTGGGGTGGGTTTTTTTTTAAATTCCAACCTGTAACCTCTTTCTATCAATTTGGAGGATAAAAGGATTGCTGGTAATCTCTGCTCATTCCTTGATGAAATGGGACAACCACCCTCCTACCCCGGCTCTGGTGTCACTGGAGATTTTTGGTAGGGGCTGAAGGTGCAAAGAGTGCCCCCCCCACCTTTTTGTTTGTCTTTGTTAATTTGCCACTTCTTTGCCTGTTGCCCACTGGTCTTAAAATTAACTTTGTTCTGAAAGCCACAAAAAGGTCTCTTATTCTGGGGCTTATTCTTTTGAGAAGATAGAAACAGTTTACTTTTCTCAGAAGAACAAGCTAGGACTTCCTCTAAGGAAGAAGCGAATAAGAGTTTGCCCTCAAAGGATATGCTGCAGAGTTTATTCTTGGAGGTAAGATCACCTTCAAGATTTTAGCCAGATGGCCCGTCTAGCTAAATTAAGGAGTGCTGATGTTCTGGCAGCAGATTCTATAAAATCTGTTGCCAGAACATCAGCCAAAAAAGCAACAGACTTGGCAATAAGTGGTAGAAAATCCCTGATCTCCTCTATGGAGGGTGTTGGAGGAGAGAAGGTCATCCAGACATTGGACCCACACGTCTAAATTTCAAGCCACACAAGTAGACGCTACAGCTGGCCCTAAAGAAAAATCAGAGGCACCCCAGGCCTTACATAATAAGGAGTCCTGCCTTTCTATCCATCTGATCCTTAAGGACTCCAGTCCTCAAATGAAAGATCTGACTTTTTAGATACTTGTGACATAGGAGCATCTAATCTAGGACATTTGAAAGAAATTCCCCAAAATCGGACTGAAAAGGGAAACCTCTTACTCCTCTAGACAGGAACAACCTTCTTTCAGGTTCTTTCCACTCAACAAGGATCATATCCTTGCGCGAGTGATGTAAAGGAAAAGACCTAGATTTCCGTCCTTGCAGACCTCTGTACATTTTATCCTGAAGGCTCAAGTCACAGGCTTAGAAGTAGAAGGACCTACCCCGGTTACTCTGTCGTTAAAGGACTGAAAAAGTACCCACTACCTCTTTCATAGAAGTCATCAACTCCTTTAACCACTTCAGGCCCGGAAGACTTGGCTGCTCAATGACCAGGCCATTTTTTTGCAATTCGGCACTGCGTCGCTTTAACTGACAATTGTGCGGTTGTGCAATGCTGTACCCCCCCCCCCCCCACAAATAGAGCTTTCTTCTGGTGCAAAAAAAAAAAAAAAAAAGCGTATATTGATCGGTTAGCACAAAAGTTATGGTGTCTACAAAATAGGGGATAGATTTATGGCATTTTTATTATTTTTTTGTTTTACTAGTAATGGCAGTGATCTGCGATTTTTATCGGGACTGCAGCATTATGGCGGACGCATCGGACACCTTTGACACATTTTTTGGGACCATTGACAATTATACAGCGATCAGTGCTATAAAAATGCACTTACTACTTGTAAATGTCACTGGCAGGGAAGGGGTTAACTGTGTGCGTTCAAACTGTGGGAGATGGGAGTGACTACAGGAGATGAGAGATTGTGGTTCCCAGCTCATAGGAACTCACAATCTCTATCCTCTCAGAACAGGGATTTGTGCGTTTATACACACACACACCCCTGTTCTGCCTCTCGTGCCCGCGATCACTCTTGACCAGCGGCCATTGCGACCGCCGGTCATGAGCATTGGCACCCCCACACTGCAGCGGGCGCACACATGCTAGCCAGCTTAAAGGAGCCGACGTATAGCCAAGACGGCTCGCAGGATCGTGCCGACCTGTCACAGTATAATGATAGCGACTGGTCGGCAAGGGGTTAAAGAGGCAGTAGACCCAGAACCTGCCTTTGACAGAATACAATCCTCACAAAATAGTTTCTTACAACTATCAGAAAGCCTGGCTCTACAGTTCCCATTTTTTCTTTACAGGTTTGTCAACCTAGAGAAAAAAAACAAAAAAAACAAACAGGGGGGGGGGGGGGGGGGTATTGGACCCGGATGCCACCGCTGACTCAACTCGAGCAGGTGCTTCATCCTCAGACTTCATAGAGGAGAACGTAAGCCGGCTGGTGAGACTCCCTGACCACCGCTGCACCTCTAGTCTGCCCTGCGTCCGGCAGACTGTTTCCAAAGCAGCGAGTCCCCTGCATTGTACCACTCAGATCCTTTAAGAAAACAGCGTCCAGGAAGTATGTCATATCACTTCCGGCGCCATCTTGCCACGTCACCAGATGTCCGACGCCATATTGGTACACCCAGTGCGGAGCCGACACGAGGAAGAAGCCTCTCTACACAGCTAGACGCTGGAAATGGAAGGGAGTTGCTGCTGCTAACCCACCAGGGAGGCAAGTAACCCAATACATACAGGGGGCCCCTCTCGGTCTATAACAGAAAAACACCCCAGACGTGGCCACAACCAGTCCTGGATATCACCAGCAGAAGGGTCCACCAACCACAGTGACCAGACCTTAACAAAAAAAACAAAATACAAAAACAAAAACCAAAACCACCAAACATTATGGTGTGCTCCTAGAGAGTCTGGAAACACAACTGAGGGTCAGAGGAGCCTTTTAAATTGTGTCCGATTTGTGTTTCCTGTAGAGGGCAGAGCCAATCATCTCTCAAGTAGCTGTCTTGGAGGAAGGTGGCGGGGGGAATAGATTTTTTTTTTTTTAAATCATTGATTTTTATCCATCCTGTATGCTACCGTACACACACCAAAAAACACTCCAGGACTTTCTCCGGCGTTGCGCTTTCTTCATTTATTAGCAATTAAAGTGGTTGTAAACCACCGGACTTAATTTCTTACCTGCAAGGTAATGTTATAGTGCACTAGCATGTATTGCATTCTAGCACATGCAAAACTTACCAGAAAACAAAGTATTCCAGCAGTGCGATCGCTGGAGGCCACTTCCATTCACCCATCTTGCTTCCAGGCTCTGGCTCTGTGACTGGCCAGAGCTACGATGACATCACTCCTGTGCCACCATTCACGGTACAGGAGGCCGTTCGTTCAGAGTGCATGTGCCAGTGATGTCACTGGCTGCATGTGAGGTAAAAATCTCCTAAACTGTACACATTTAGGAGAGGTTTACACTATATATATGTGTAAGCTTTATTATATATAGGTTTACCTATAGGTACAATTGAGTGATGGAAGTTTACTTTGAGAGGAGATATGATTTCAATATACAAATACTATACTGGTGACCCCACAACAGGGATAAAACTTTTTAGCGGAAGGAAGTTTTACAAAAGAGGTTTGACCTTAAACTACGTAGAGGGTTCTTTACTGTAAGAGCAGCAAGGATGTGAAATTCCCTTCCACAGGCTGCTGCTAATAAAGCAAACAAAATATTGACATGCATTAAAAAGGGGATTAATTCTAGAGATAAAACGATAATTCTCCCGCTCTACAAGACTCTGGTCCGGCCCCACCTAGAATATGCTGTCCAGTTCTGGGCACCAGTCCTCAGGAAGGATGTACAGTGGAACCTCAGATTACGAGCATAATCCCTTCCAGGAGAATGCTCGTAATCCAAAGTACTCGCATATCAAAAGCGAGTTTCCCCATTGAAGTCAATTGACATGCAATACTGCATGTGGCCAGAGGTGGGGGGGGGCACCAGAGTGCCTCGGAAACAGCCGGAAAGGCCCGAGGACACCTCTGCAAACCTCGGAAATACTCCGTTCCCGAAGTCAGCCAAGCTGTCCTCAGGCCTTTCCGAACGGCACCGCTCGACTCTGGCGTCCCCCCCCCCCCCACCTTAGGCCAAACGCGGTACTTTGGCCTGAATCATGCTCATTTTGTGAGACAACACTCGCAAACCGAGTTATGATTTTTAAAAATACAGTGCTAGTACTGCAATCCAAGATTCCACTGTACTGGAAAAGGAGCGAGTACAAAGAAGGGCAACAAAGCTAATAAAGGGTCTGGAGGATATTAGAAGGAAAGGTTGTGAGCACTGAACTTATTCTCTCTGGAGAAGAGACGCTTGAGAGGGGATATGATTTCAATTTTCAAATACTGTACTGGTGACCCTACAATAGGGATAAAACTTTTTTGCGAAAGGGAGTTTAAGACTTGTGGCCACTCATTAAAATAAGAAAAGAGGTTTAACCTTAAACTACGTAGAGGGTTCTTCATTGTAAGAGTGGTAAGGATGTGGAATTCCCTTCCACAGGCGGTGGTCTCAGCGGGGAGCATTGATAGCTTCAAGAAACTATTAGATAATCACCTGAATGACCGCAACATACAGGGATATACAATGTAATACTGACATATAATCACACACATAGGTTGGACTTATGAACAGCCAGGATTAGCGCTAGGCATGTTTAGCATGCAAGGATTCAGATCAATGGCCAGAATAAAGGACTACACTAGCCAATGAAATGAATGAACGCCCAGAGGTGTTTGCAGAACACAGCTTTAGGTGCATTATTAATGCTCATTTTCTCCCACCAACAGAAAAGGCATTTAGAAGAGCCGGGCAGACCCTCAGTGCGGACGAGGCCTAATTGCACCACAAGTACAGCCCGTGTTTCTTATTCGCACAGATGTGATTGGTGACTGAGAAGACATGTCTCTTACCAGGAAAGCGCATGCCCTCAGCCTGGTAGCCCCGCTCTTTTAAAACTTCCACCAGCCTCTTGGCCTGCGTGCTCTTCCCGGCCCTGTCAGCGCCCTCTAGTACAATCAAAGCCCCACGACGTCCTGCCATGACCGCCACAACTAATACGAAGACTAGCGCTCTACAAAACACCCGGAAATCAGTCAAACGCGCCGCTCTGACTAGCCAACCAATCACCGATTCGTAACACTCGCCACGCCCACTAACCTACACCCGGAGGCCGACCCTGCCTCCTCTAATGGAATGTTTCACATCCTCATGAAAACCGCCCACCAACTAGATTAGGATCTCCACCAATAGGATGAGAGCGCCGAGCAAGCAACCCTCCAATGGGCGAACTGAATGTAGTAAGCCTGTAGGCGGATCCAAAGCAAACCGGCCTGAGCTTGCTGCTAGCCGCGGGACTGCTCATGAATATTAATCGGACAGCCGTCCAACCCGACGCGCCGGAAACGAGCGGCTCATGAATAATCTAGCGAGCGGCTGAGCGGGATTGAGGGCTGACGGAGGAAACAGGCGGACTTTGTGAATATGGCGACTGCGATGTACCTCGAACACTACCTGGACAGTGAGTGTGGGCTAAGAGGAGGCGAACCGGCAGGGCAGGCGGGGCTGTTGTCGCTCGGTTCGGGGACGGTTCTAGTAAGAATCAGCCGAGCGTGTAATTAAAACTGCGTCACCAGCCCGTGAGCGCGCGCTCATAGCAAGAGTGTGACGTGCTGACGTAGATAGTTTACGTATCTCGATTTTGAGTAATGGAAACTTTATTTAAAATAACAACAAGGTTCACTTACCTAGGTTGTACGCCACATTAGGACTATGGTAAAGTTGATGTGTTTGACTTTGAAAGCAGGAAAAAAAATAGTAAGTGTAGGGATTTAGGTGACTTTGCCAAGGGCTCAGTTGTAATGGCTACATGACAGGGGTCAGAGCATCTTCACAACTGCAGCTCTTGTGCAATGTTCCTGGTCTGAAGTGGTCCAAGGAAGGAAAACCAGTGTCCAGGTCATGGGTGGCCAAGGCTCATTGATGTACATGAGCTTCCTGTAGCTCATGTTGATAATAAATTAATGTTGGTTTTGACAGAAAGGTGTCAGAACACACAGCACATCACTTTGTTGTGTATGGAGATGTACAGTCGCAGACCAGTCAGGGTGCCCATGCTAACCCATGTCTACAGGCAAAAAGAACCTACAATTGGCACGGGAGCCTCAGACCTGGACCACGGAGCAATCGGAGAAGGTGGCTTGAGGTTCTTTTATATCGTATGGATGGTCAGGTGCGTGTATGTCACCTACCTGGAGAAGACATGGCACTAGGATACACTATAGGAAGTCTAATTCATGGAGGTCCCACCTCAAAGCCTGCAGGACTTAAAGGATATCGTGTGCGCGCTTAAAACTTCTACCACCAATGGCTTCTGCTGCTATCAGTCTGTCCAGTGAGGACGGAGAGAGATGGCACTCTTGTGCACAGGTTGGATCGAAATTGGGCTCAGGTAAGTATAAGGGGGGATCCTGCAGCACAGGGATTGTTCACCTTTACCACAAAACTGCCTATGCAGATAGGGGGCATCTGACAATACAAACAAACTATGCAGCTCTGACTGAAGTTGAATAATGCCCTTCCTATAGGTGTAGGCCGTTTACATACCTGGCACGGGAATGTAACAGTTTTTTTTTTTTTTTGAAACTTTTAAATTGATGGGTTTACTTCTGCTTTAAAGCGGAATTAAACCCTCCTATCCTTTACAGCCAAAAAAGCTGCTTCTGTTTGATCTGCAACTTCCATGGTGCTGTACATGTGTTCAGTTATGACACCAGCCATTTGATGGTTTGGCAGTTTGGTTGAAGAAACAAGCAAAGGTGACAGTTGGCAATCCTGGCATTCAAGAAATGTAGAGGTAAACGAGAAATCCTGGACAGCCGCACTCAAAAGTAATCTTCGATCTCTATTTAAATATGATCATAAAAATACACGCCACAGCATCACAAAGCAGGAAAGCTGACACGTTTCACACTGTAGTCAGTGCTTAATCATAGCTAAATATCACATGAATGAATCCCCTATATATACCAATATTCATTGAACATGTGTCCAGGAAGTTGATTAGTGGTAATCAATCTACAAGCTCAAAAAAGCTGTGACTGAAATGGAAGTGGGAACTTAAAACTGAAAAAAATAGTGCCTAAAAAATTCCGGTGATATTTTTCTCTCTCTGCTAATTCCAGAAATGTAGTGATTTTTTTTTTTTTTTCCCCCATTACAATTGCATCGGATATCTTTGTTAATCTGCAAGTTCTTCCCCTTGTAGTTGAATATGGCATGTACTTTCATGGTGGGTGGCCCACAAATGTCAGGACCAAACATGTTATATTTGGACTCTCCATGTATGTCAGTCTGCTCTAGAGTGCTTGGGAAAAGCTTCACAGTTTTTAGTTCCGCTTTATGGCTTACTGCTGTTCAGGGGCTCTGGGCTTCAGCAAAATGGCAGCCTCCAGCAAGAAGAAACAGGAACGTTTCTGCAGGCAATTTATAGCACACGCTAATTTTGGCAGCATAATTATTAAACTCTTCATGACCATGCTATATTCAAATGACTACTACAGCACGATCACACATTTCCGGAAGGGCATCTATTGACGTCTTCCCGTAATCGCACTTACAGCGTGCATCGGCAGGGATCTGTGATTGCTGTGTCCTTCGTACACAGCTGATTACAGATCAGGGTAGAAAGCCAATCACAGCGGGTCTTTACCATGTGACCAGCTGTGTCCAATCACAGTGTAAACGGGATTTGCCAGTTTTCGGCAGCCCTCTCGTCACGCTGACAGCTCATTAGGAGAAGAGAACGGCAATCTACACTGATAATCGGGGCACGGATCATCAGTGCAGCCCTAACAGTGCCCATCATTGCTGCTTGTGGGAGCCGCATATTAGTGCAGCCTCATCAGCGCACATCAGTGAAGAAGAAAAGTTACTTATAATAGAAAAAAAAAATAGGTTCAAATTTTATAATAACTAAAACTTTTGTTTTTCAAAATGTACAGTCTATTTTGTTTAGCAAACAATAAACCCAGTAGTGATTAAATACCGCCAAAAGAAAGCTCTATCAGCCGCTCTCATGCACATTGCTGGATTACAATTGGGCTCAGGTAAGTATGGGGGGGGGGGCTGCGGGGGGAAATGCATACTGGAGATTTTCTACCTTCACACATAAATGCTTAAAGGTAAAAAACCTTCAGCCGTTAAAGCAGAAATTCAAGATTTTTTTTTTTTTTTTTTAACCACTTAAAGACCAGCCTCGTTTTGGATTTTAGGTGTTTACAAGTTTAAAACAGGTTTTTTTGCTAGAAAATTACTTAGAACCCCCAAACATTATATATGGTTTTTTTTCTAACATCCTAGAGAATACAATAGCGGTCATTGCAATACTTTTTTTTGCACCGTATTTGCGCAGCGGTCTTCTAAGCGCACTTTTTTTGGAAAAAATTCACTTTTTTGAAAAAAAAAATAAGACAACAGTAAAGTTAGCCCAATTTTTTTTTTATATTGTGAAATATAATGTTACGCCAAGTAAATTGATACCCAACATGTCACGCTTCAAAATTGCGCCCGCTCGTGGAATAGCGTCAAACTTTTACCCTTAAAAATCTCCATAGGCGACGTTTAAAAAATTCTACAGATTGCATGTTTTGCGTTACAGAGGAGGTCTAGGGCTAGAATTATTGCTCTCACTCTACCGGTCGCGGCGATACCTCACATGTGTGGTTTGACCACCGTTTTCATATGCGGGCGCTACTCACGTATGCGTTCGCTTCTGCGTGCGAGCTCGTCGGGACAGGGCGCTTTAAAAAAATTTTTTTTTTGTTTTTATTATTTATTTTATTTTATTTATTTTTTCACTGTTTTTAAAAAAAAAAAAATTTGGATCACTTTTATTTCTATTACAAGGAATGTAAACATCCCTTGTAATAGAAAAAAGCATGACAGGTCCTCTTAAATATGAGATCTGGGGTCAAAAAGTCCTCAGATCTCATATTTAGACTAAAATGCAAAAAAAAAAAAAAAAAAAAGTCGTTTAAAAAATGACTTTTAAAAAATTTGTGCCTTTTTAAGAGAGTGGGCGGAGCCGTCGTAATGACGTCGCTCCGGCCGTCACATGGTATAGAGACGGGTGGGCGCCATCTTGGCCTCACTCGTCTCAGTACCTCAGCGGTGACAGGTCCCGATCTCCTCCGCCGTTACCGACGGCTCCGGTAAGCGGCGGAGGGTGCGGGAGAGCGGCGGGAGGGGGGGTGGCACCTCTCCCGCCGCCGATAACGGTGATCTCGCGGCGAACCCGCCGCTGAGACCACCATTATCGTTTACAGAATCGCTCACTGTAAAGATGGATATCTCGGTTGTGGCAGCAGCTGCTGCCGTTACCGAGATATCCATCTTCAAAAAAATGACGTATATATACAGTGAGCGGGGCTGAAGTGGTTTTTGTTTTTCAAACCCCATAAGTAAAATAAGTTACCTGTAATCATGATTATCCAAGGTCCGGATCAGTACTGTTTACTGTACAAATCATACATTAATTGAAGACAACACAGTGCTCTTCTTCCAGCTCTGCAGCTGAGGGTTCCATCTCGTGTACAATGAAGGGATCCTGTCCTTCACATTTCTTTTTCATCTCCCCCTCATCCTTTCATAAAATGCTTCCGAGGGAATTTAAAAACTGGAGCAGCCAGAATCTGGAGGAGCTGTGTATGGAAACCAATCAGCTTCTATCTTCAGTTAAGTGTTTGAAGATGAAAGATAAGCCTCATACACACAATCGGATTTTCCACAGACAAAACCTCAGACTTTTGTCCGAAGGCATGTGCTTGGATTTTGTCTTGCATACAAACTGCAAGGAATTGTCGGCCAACAAACACAAATGTAGTGACGTACTACGTGGTTTTTCAGCTCTTTAGCACCACCCTTTGGGCTCCTTATGCTAATTTAGTGTTAGTAGAAGTTTTGAGTGTTGCATAATTACATAGTAGGTGAGGTTGAAAAAAGACAAGTCCATCAAGTCCAACCTATGCGTGTGATTATATGTCAGTATTACCTTGTATATCCCTGTATGTTGTGGTCATTCAGGTGCTTATCTAATAGTTTCTTGGAACTATCAATGCTCCCCGCTAAGACCACCGCCTGTGGAAGGGAATTCCACATCCTTGCCGCTCTTACAGTAAAGAAACCTCTACGTAGTTTAAGGTTAAACCTCTTTTCTTATTTTAATGAGTGGCCACGAGTCTTGTTAAACTCTCTTCCGCGAAAAAGTTTTATCCCTATTGTGGGGTCACCAGTACGGTATTTGTAAATTGAAATCGTATCCCCTCTCAAGCGTCTCTTCACCAGAGAGAATAAGTTCGGTGCTCGCAACCTTTCCTCATAACTAATATCCTCCAGACCCTTTATTAACTTTGTTGCCCTTCTTTGTACTTGCTCCATTTCCAGTACTGTACATGCTTCCTGAGGACTGGTGCCCAGAACTGGACAGCATAATCCAGGTGCGGCCAGACCAGAGTCTTGTAGAGCGGGAGAATTGTCATTTTATCTCTGGAATTAATCCCCTTTTTAATGTATGTCAATATCCTGTTTGCTTTGTTAGCAGCAGCTTGGCATTGCATGCCATTGCTGAGCCTATCATCTACTAGAACCCCCAGGTCCTTTTCCATCCTAGATTCCCCCAGAGGTTCTCCACCCAGTGTATAGATTGCATTCATATTTTTGCTACCCAAATGCATTATTTTACATTTTTCTACATTAAACCTCATTTGCCATGTAGTTGCTCACCCCATTAATTTGTTCAGATCTTTTTGCAAGGTTCCACATCCTGCGGAGAAGTTATTGCCATGCTTAGCTTAGTATCGTCTGCAAATGCAGAGATTGAACTGTTTACCCCATCCTCCAGGTCATTTATGAACAAATTAAACAGTCCCAGCACAGAACCCTGGGGGACCCCACTACCCACCCCTGACCATTCTGAGTACTCACCATTTATCCCCACCCTCTGAACTCGCTCTTGTGCCCAGTTTTCAATCCATGTACTCACCCTATGGTCAATGCCAAATGACCTTATTTTGTACAGTAAACATTTATAGGGAACTGTGTCAAATGCTTTTGTAAAATCCAGATACACCACGTCTATGGGCCTTCCTTTATCTAGATGGCAACTTGCCTCCTCATAGAAGGTTAATAGATTGGTTTGGCAAGAATGATTCTTTATGAATCCATGCTGATTACTGCTGATGATACCATTCTCGTTACTAAAATCTTGTATATAGTCCCTTATCCCCTCCAAGAGTTTACATACTATTGATGTTAGGCTAACTGGTCTGTATTCCCAGGGATGTATTTTGGACCCTTTTTAAATATTGGTGCTACATTGGCTTTTCTCCAATCAGCTGGTACCATTCCAGTCAGTAGACTGTCAGTAAAAATTAGGAACAATGATCTGGCAATTACTTGACTGAGTTCCCTAAGTACTCTCGGGTGCAAGCCATCTGGTCCCGGTGATTTATTAATGTTAAGTTTCCCAAGTCTAATTTAAATTCTGTCCTCTGTTAACCATGGAGGTGCTTCCTGTGATGTGTCATGAGGATAATCACTGCAGTTTTGGTTACTGAAGCCCCCGATTCCCTCGTGAAGACTGAGGAGAGGAATAAATTCTATACCTTCGCCATCTCCCCATCCTTTGTAACCAGATGTCCTTCCTCATTCTTTATGGGGCCAATATGGTCTGTCCTCCCTTTTTTACTGTTTACATACTTAAAGAATTTCTTGGGATTTTTTTTGCTCTCCTCCGCTATGTGTCTTTCATGTTCTATCTTAGCCGTCCTTATTGCACCCTTACATTTCTTGTTGCATTCTTTAAAAAGTCTGAATGCTGATGATGATCCCTCAACCTTGTATTTTTTTGAAGGCCTTCTCCTTTGCTTTTATATGCATTTTTACATTGGAGTTAAGCCATCCAGGACTTTTGTTCGCTCTTTTAAATGTATTACCCAATGGGATGCATTGGCTAATGCCCTTGTTTAGCCACCTCAATACTGGGCACTTACACCCCCTTCCTTCCCAGACTCATTTTCAGCTTTCAGTGCTCACAGTTTGAATGACAATTACTCAGTCATTCTACATGTACCCAAATGAAATTTTTAGCATTTTGTTCACACAAATAGAGCTTTCTTTTGGTGGTATTTATTCACCACTTCATTTTTTTATTTTTTGTGATATAAGTGAAAAAAGAACAAATATTTTGAAAAAACAAAATTTTCTACTTTCTATTGTAAAAGAAACCAAAAAATCTAATTTTGCCCAAAATTTAGGCCAAAATGTACTCGGAAAATCTTTTCTCGAGCCCCTCACATATGTGAGACCCCTGTGCTTTACGGTGGAAGGGCAAATGATCAGTGCAGGAGGCAGGCAAAAAGCATGGTCATTTAACAGGCTGAGGTCAATTCACGTTGAAGGTAGAAAGATGTTTGGCAGAGGCATAGTCATTAACAACCCGGGTCATTCACAGAAATGGCAGATAGTGGAAGCTGGAAAAAAATCGTCTTCACTACTGATAGTGTAGTGAAGTATGATAGCTCCGATAGCACTCTCCAATACAGAGGCCTGGCTGGGAGGGACATTGGGGACAGTAGTATCGGGTGTCACGGCGAATTCCTCTACTTGAACACACACGACATTTTTTGGGGGGAAGTTAGGGAACTTCGGGTGCATTTAGAAAAAATAATATATGAATTGAACAGGGCTAGTTGCATCAAATAAATGGCAACTTTCTTGTACCAAAACAGTGATTTCCTGGTGGCCAAGTAGGGTTGCATCATCTGGTCGTTCATGTGCTCCAACCCCCCCTCCCCACCCCCACCCCCCCATGTATAGGTTATACTCATGCACACATTTTGGCTTCTGGATGGTGCCTTTTCTTCTCTGCAGTTCCACCAAGGTGTCATCCTGCATTATGGAAAGGATGTAGACCTCTTTTATCTCTCCACTTCAGCGCCAGTACCTCTTCAGTCCACATACTGGCCATTTCACCCTGTTTCAATTTTTTGGCGACCAATCTCTGTGGGAAGCCTTTGTGTTTGGTCCGTGCTGTCCCACAGGCCACAGTCTCCTTTTGGTCCAAATGGCGGAAAAGTGGGAGACTCGTCCAGAAATTGTCTATGTATAGGTGGTAACCTTTCCCAAGCAATGGTTTGATTAGCTGCCAGACAATTTGTCACTTGTTTCCATGTAGGTAGGGCATCCAGGGGAAAGACACAAGGGGGAAGGCGCCTCTGGGTGTAGTATAAAAACCATTTATTAAAAGCCAATGTGCAAACAACTCACATTTAGGTGATCATAAAACAGCACGTATTGAGGTGGGGGGATGATCCATCATGGGAGAGTCCGTCAGATCGTCACGGTGATCTCTGCTGGCTTGCTGGGCGTGTGGCTTGCTGTACACCGATGAAGTCGGCTGCGGTGGTGATGTAACTCAAAGCAAGGCCAGGAATGCAGGTAGAAGGCAAGCGCGGAGTTGTGATGTCACTGGTCAGCGATGCGTTTCCTGAGCGTACGGGCTACGATCTTATGGTAGCTGCGCTCCTTCCTTAAGCTACAGATGGATCGTGATGCTAGCTTAAATAGGCCAGGAGAGGGGGGTGTCCAAGGTAAATACATTAAAAAGGTCCAATTTCATATACACACATCTGGGGAGTATTTAAACATCTGGGAAGTGTTTTAAAAGGTAAACAAATGTTTAGAAATTCTCAACACTGCGATAAACACACCAATAAAAAAAATAATAAATAAAAATTAAATTGACTTAAACATGTATCTCTATACGTATATGAAAGATACATATCCATACATATATATTATGATAAAGTCACAATACATGAAAAAAATGAGAGGGGACAATAATAGCGAGCTCAGCAATATGGTCAACAATATATATACGTAATGAGTCGAGTCCATATGCAGACCCATGCAAGTGTATATACAAAGGACGTGAAATTACTCATTTTGAACGTCCAGTGTGTGCATAGGGGTCATGCATAAAGTACAGTACAGACTCATATGGGCAGTACGGTAATGAGTAAAAAATATAAACTAAGATATAGTAGAGGGGAAGGAAAAAACTTTACATTAAAACAAGGTCAATTAGGACTGTACGGAACAATGTATAGTCTATACTTACACCAGCCCACCACCCACATAGAAAGGGAAAATCAAAGAAAAGACCAACCTGTGGGTACAGATTAGATAGAATACATGGGAACAGGGCTGGAGGACTAGATCCAAAAAGGCAACACTAGATTGTATATTTTATAAGATAGTAGCAATCTCGATGCTCTCATTTATACCTCCTGGCGAAAGTACATCCAAGGTGTAAATCCAGTAGGTCTCACGAGCGCAGAGTTTTCTTAAATCTCTCAGCAGCCGGAAGGGACCTAGGGATCTGTTCAATGACCCAGACCCTAAGACCCACCGTAGAGCTCTGGTGGGCCATAGCAAAGTGTTTTGGAACACTGTGGGGGTCTGTGCCACCCTCAACAAGTCTTCTATGTTCGCCAAACCTCTGTCTCAACGCCCTAATTGTCCGGCCCACATAAAATAGGCCGCAAGGACAACTTAGGCCATAGATGACGAAGTCGGGCGAGCAATTGAAGAATTTCTTCAGTACATAGGTCTTACCCTTGGTGGTGCAGGTTTTTTGTCTGTATAGGACATATTTGCAAGTTTTGCATAGGGCCTTTCGGCATTGATGCATGCCTACCAAAGGGATCAGTGTAGGTACAGGTAGTATAGCTGAAATAGTTTTAAGTTTGGTAGGTGAAATCTTGTTTTTTTTAAGTTGGGGGCCCTGCGATAAATAACTTGCGGGCGGGAAGTTTTTGGATGAGGGTCTTGGTGTAGGATACCCCAGGGTTTTTTCCTGAATCTTCTCCATGTTTTTATACTTATTGTGAAAAGTGGTTATGAACCTACTGGAACAATCATGTGGAGGTTGGTTAGTTTTGGGAGGTTTCCCATGCACCTAATGTTTATAAGCTTCTTCAACTAAAGTTTCTGGGTACTTTTTGTCGAGGGATTTTCTTTTTAGAGTTTTGCTGAGTTCAGCATAATCGGAGTCCTTGGTACCAAGTGGATGGGAACACTCATTTCCCACCAAACATACAGATTTAATAAATTTAGTCAGCAAGTTAACACCATCATAGAAGAAATCTCTAAATTATCAGTTCATATTCCATTATCATGATTAGAAATATTGAAAGAAAATACTAAAAAAAGATGAGGATAACCTTTATTAATAAAAAAATTGGTAAATTCAAACGTGATTTGGATGACTATAATCTAAACAGAGTGTTCCTTTGGAACAAAAAGAACATCCCGCACACATCCTCCTCATCTCCTAGTCGCCATCCTCCCAGTCATAGTAGACATGATTCTGTACCTTCCAGTCATCCTCCTGTTCCTCTCATGAGTTTCCGACTAGATAATAACAATGCCTCTACTTGTCACAAGCGAGATCTCAATCTCAATCCAAATGCCCGTCATCGTTTTCCCCAACATCCTCCGAGAAACCACACCACCTCTAGACCATACCTCAACCATAATACCTACGCCAATAATAACAAAAAGGATGAACTTATTTGTGCTCTACATCGTTTTACAATAGGCCTCCGAATTCATCATCAACCATGCGACCCATTTCCCCAGTTCTAGGTCCCCTAGTCCTGGCTATTCCTATTGACATCCCCAATGTTGCTACTGTCCCTTGTAACAACCCTAATTCAGTTGATCAACCTACCCTTTGTGAGTCTAAACTCCCCCCAATAAGAGTACCTCCAATTCTAAATGAATTGTCCTCTTGTATTTCACTACCTACCCCTTCCCCCTGTAATATATCACCTAATGCAGGTTGCTCCACAGCTTCCCCTTTTTTAGTGCTCAGTCCTCTGATCCTGACCTCGAAAAAGAAAGCTCACAGACGAGGCTACAGAGGAGGACGAGGCAAGAAACAACAAAAATACGCAGAAATACTCCAAACTATAAAAATATTTAACCTATCCTCTCATACCCTATCCCATGCAGATCTGTCCCTTCTCAGCCATGGACTTAATTTTGCACCTACGAATAAATCTAATCCTTTTGTTCTTTTTAAAGATCTTAATAGCTACATAAGGAATCTTACTTTAAAGAGGCATTTTCATATCCAATCTGAGAAAGAAGAAAAAAACATTCCCAGTAATCTCAATGCTACTCCCTCCACCAATCCCATAATAGCCTCACCCATATCTAGTTTTGAGTCCTCTCTAGATATTAATAACCTTTACGTATCCTACAGTGATGACATGGTGCTGCGTTCACTTATTCAGCATCTCATGTCATCCCCCCCCATTGTCCACACTACACTCAAACCCAAATTAATTTTCTTTCCCACGCAGTCTAAAGGCCCATACATAGAAGCCTTTTACAGAGTTGTTTTTGCAGACCTTAAACTATGTGAATCCACTTCTGCCTCGAAATCTAATAACTTACCTTTAGAGATCAAAGCACTCGATCAACTTATTCACATTATCATTATGTATATATATTGCTGAGCTCGCTATTATTGTCCCCTCTCATTTTTTTCATGTATTGTGACTTTATCATAATATATATGTATGGCTATATATCTTATACGTATAGAGATACATGCTTCTTAATTCAATTTAATTTTATTTTTATTTATTTTTCTATTGGTGTGTTTATCACAGTCTTGAGAACTTCTAAACATTTGTTTACCTTTTTAAAATACTCCCCAGATGTGTGTGTGTGTGTGTGTGTGTGTATATGAAAGTGGACCTTTTTAATGTAATTACCTTGGCCACCCCCCTCCCCTGGCTTATTTAAGCTAGCATCACGATCAATCTGTAGCTTGAGGAAGGAGCGCGGCTACCGTAATATCATAGCCCGTACGCTCAGGAAACGCGTCGCTCACCAGTGACGTCACAACTCCGCACCTGCGTTCCTGGCCTCGCTTTGAGTTACATCACCACCACGGCTGGCTTCAGCGGTGTACAGCAAGCCACACACCCAGCAGAGATCACCGTGACCAATCTGACGGACTGTCCCATGATGTATCGGGCAGCCATGTTGGATACAGTAGACCATCTGCGAGGCCCTGCCTCGTTGATGGGATGCTCCATTGCTAGCATCTGGCCTATCCTCTAAGAAGGTTGCAGAACTGCTGGTGGATGCCTGCCTATCCCAGAGTGCTGCGCTGCTGGTGGATGCCTGCATATCATCCTGGAGTGCTATGCTGCTGGTGGATGCCCTGGAGTGGTGCGCTGCTGGTGGATGTCTGCGCCTGCTCATATCTCCGGATTCTCCTTGTTAGAATTCTGTCTTCCTCGGTTTCCATCTCGGAGCCACTGCTTTCCACTGGCTCATAGTCGCTATCCGAATCTGACGGAGAGAGTTCCCCACTGCTCTCGTCCGACATACTCTGGAGTATCTGGAGAGCCTCCTCTGTGCTGTACGATCTTTTTGTCATGTTGGCGGGCGACTGTGCCAGATGGTGGGCGGGCAGATTTGCCTGATGTTGGCGGGCAGATGTGCCTGAATGCGGGCACATGTGCCTGATGTTGGCGGGCGGCGGCAGATGTGCCTGATGTTGGCGGGCGGCGGCAGATGTGCCTGATGTTGGTGGGCGGTGGCTGATGTGCCAGCTGTTGGCGGGCAGTTGTTCACTGTATGACAGGTGTTTTCACTGTTTTTGAGACGCTGTGTTTTGGGGACACTAGCTGGGTGATCAGTGGGTAAACGGCAGACAAACAGGCGCAATCCCCTGTCAAATGTCACCCCTCCCCCTATGATTACGTTACGATGGCTGTGATTAGACACAGCCATCGTGCGTATCAGGAGGGCAAATCGCAGTGCCCTCTTGAAGTTCCAAGATGCGTCGTGTCCGGGGGACACGTGCGCATCTGGATCACGCGATCCCGCTTCTTCTGAAGGACGTTTGGGAACGTCCACTCAGGAGAGAGCTCCCACCCTGCCGTTTATGCGCAGTGGCCAGGTGAAAAGTGGTTAATATGCTCTTAAAGCAAACCCATCTCTCCTCCGTGTTCTTTGTTCCTAAGATTTTATCCCAATTTATGCCTTCTAGCAAGGTTCGTAGTTTAGGAAAGTTGGCTCTTTTGAAATTCCGTGTCTTTGTATTCCCCTTATGTTTCCTATTTGTGTGATTTATACTGAAACCAATTGACCTGTGATCGCTGTTACCTAAATTGCCCCGTATATCCACATCCATGATCAGCTCTGTATTGTTGGTAATCAGTAGATCCAGTAACGTTTTATTTCTAGTTGGTGCGTCTACCATCTGACCCATAAAATTGGCCTGCAAGACATTTAGGAACTGGCGAGCCTTAGATGAATGCGTTGTTCTCTCCGCCCAGTGTAAGTCTAGATAATTAAAATCCCCCATTATAACACTTCCCATCCTTGCTGCTAATCCAATTTGTGATAGGAGATCCATCTCCCCCTCCTCCCTCAGGTTAGGGGGCCTATAGCATACTCCCAGTATTATTTTCCCCTTGGCTTCATCCCTTTTCGAGCTCTACCCATGAGGATTCCACCTCCTCCCTAACTCCCTTATTGATGTCATCTTTCACATTCACTTGTACATTATTCTTGATATATAGGCATACGCCATCCTCCTTTTTTACCCTCCTCTATCCTTGAGATAAAGGGCTCTTTCACACGGACGTGTCCGTGTACGGAGCCCCCTCTGCTCAGCGGGGGATCGCTCTGTCGATCCCCGCTAAGCAGGCAGATGACAGGTCTGTCTCAGCACACTGTGCAGGGACGGACCTGTCAGAGCGCCGCTCTCCCCTATGGGGGATTGGATGATGACGGACTGTAGAGTCTGTCGTCATCCGATCAGCAAACAGATGGAAAAGTAGGTTTGTCAGTGTCACATGTCACTGCTGACATCCGACGCTCCATAGAGGTCTATGGAGGGTCCGTTCATGTTCGCCTAAAAAACTGACAGGCGGACCTGAACTGATCGTTCGTTCGTGTGAAAGAACCCAAAGGGTATACCCTTGAATGGTTACCAGCCAATCATGAGAGCTGTTGAACCAGGTCTCTGAAATTCCCATAAAATCCAAATCCTCCTTGTACAACAGTTCACCCATCTTGTCCGCCAGGCTCCTGGCATTGGTGAACAGGCCACGTAGAATGTTGTGTGGTGTGTTTTTTTGTTTTTGTTTTTCTTGTGTTCAACCAGCGGGCCGAACGCAAAACAAAACTCACAGATCCCCATCCATTCAAATGATGTGGATGCCGGGATCTCTCCCGCAGCAGCAGCACTATTATATTCTATTGTTGATTCACGCTTTTCATTTCGCACTTTTCAGTTCGTTTCTGAGCGGCCGTTCATCAACCAGACATGTTGCGGAATCGGAGGAGATAACGTATTATTTATTATTGGCCTTGGAATTATTGCTTTGACCCAAGTCCAGTCCAGGAACAGGAGAAGTTCTTGGACCAAAAATTGGTTGCTTTATTAATCGTGACCAATTATGTTATATGCCTTTGCTGCGGGAGCTCCAGGAGAATAATCCCAGATGTTTTTCAGAATTAACTCTGGATGACGGACTCCTGCTTTCACCAACTCTTGGCATTGTTGACCCCCTACATTAATCGCATGCCGACCAGCTGCCGTAGTTATACTGCGGCAACATGGCTCGGCTGCGTGAATCGCCGTCGTGGTACGTCGGTACCATAGACTGCCACTAGGGGGCACGTGCGTGCCTCCTGTTCGCCCACGGAGCCGATGCGAGTGCCCGGTGGTCGTTCGGGGCACACCGAGAACCGGGACCTGTGTGTGTAAACATACAGTCTCCGGTACTCTGAGGGGAGAAAAGAGTATGAACAGACGATCTGTCATGTCCTTTGCACAGACCCTCCCCCTTCAGTTAGAACACGTACTAGGATACACTTAACCCCTTCACTGCCCCCTAGTGGTTAACCCCTTCACTGCCAGTGACATTTTTACAGTAATCAATGCAATTTTATAGCATTGATCGCTGTAAAAATGCCAATGGTCCCAAAAATGTGTCAAATTGTCCGGCGTGTCCACCATAATGTCGCAGTCCCGATAAAAATCGCAGATCGCCACCATTACTAGTAAAAAAAAAAAAAAAAAAAAATTAATAATAAAAAATGCCATAAAACTTTCCCTATTTTGTAGACGCTATAACTTTTGCGCAAAGCAATCGATATACGCTTATTGCGATTATTTTTAGAAAAAAAAAATGTAGAAGAATAGGTATCTGCCTAAACTGAGGAAAAAAAGTTTTTTTTATATATATTTTTGGGGGAAATTTATTATAGCAAAAAGTCAAAAATATTGTGTTATTTTTCAAAATTGTCGCTCTTTTTTTTTGTTTATAGCGCAAAAAATAAAACCCGCAGAGGCGATCAAATACCACCAAAAGAAAGCTCTATTTGTGGGGGAAAAAAAGGATGTCAATGTTGTTTGGGTGCAACGTCGCACGACCGCGCAATTGTCAGTTAAAGCGACGCAGTGCCGAATCGCAAAAAGTGCTTTGGTCTTTGGCCAGCCAAGTGGTTAAGAAGCAGGACACATGCATGAGGCTTAATGATTTGATTTGTTATATTTTTGGATGGATAGAATGCACTTTTTGGTTAAGTTCTATTGGCAGATAGCATGTCTAATTTTATTTGTTTTCTTTTTTTAATGCATAATAAAAATAATTGTGGAGAATAATACTTGGGTATGTGTTTTACTTCAAATGACAGTTTGGGAATAGGCAGTTACATTTAAAAAAAAATACAATGTAAAATTGACAAGGGATACCAACGTAGTTGTATCTTTGATCTTAAAAACTACAGGATAATGGTGTTGTGGTAACTTGCCCAAAATAAAAGCATAATAATATTATTCTTGATATCGCTAGAAAAAAAAAAAGCCTTTGAATATTCGTTTGCAATAACTCCATCAGTATTACCAGCCAGGCAGCTTCATTATTATCCCATTAAAGAAGAAGAGAATTGTGCGCTGCATTTCGAGATTTCATAATTTTGCCATGTCACAAATGTTAATTCTCCATTACGAGCACTAGTTTACAAAACCAACCGCTTCTGGCTCGTCCTTGCTTCCGAGCAGGCATGTTTGTACTTTGAACTTTGTAACACCGGTAAAATGTCATTTAATTTACAAATGTGTGTCAAGATATTGCTATCTATTGTTGGGATTTTTTTTTTAAATATACTGTCATATTCTTACTAAGATTATAGAGAAGCCATGTTTTGCCAAGGCTCTTTGGAATCTTAGAATTCCTCCAGAGGTTGCTAGGGGTTCCATGAGCTGTGGCTGATTGACCTAACGTCTGAGAATGGCTGTATGAGTCCAACACCACTTGGCATAGCCAGTGGCACAAGACCAATTCTCTTTTTCAGTGTAAGGGTTGCATTCTTCCTTCTGACCACCAATGTAAGATTTGCGTTGTTCCTACTAACCACCAATCTTCTGCTGGGCATATACGCAGAATGTGTGTGTGTGTGTGTGTGTGTGTGTGTGTGTGTGTGGTTTTTATTTTTTGTGTTCAACCAGCGGGCCGAATGCAAAACAAATCTCCACAAATCCCCGCATCCATACAAATGATGTGGATGCCGGGATCTCTCCTGCAGCAGTATTGTATTCTCCCGTCAGAATACACAGATCAACGCTACAGCTATTGCGCGTTGGTCAAATGCTGGTTTACTGGCAAAAGGTGGTCTAACGACCAGCTTCTGTTGAACAGAGAGGAGTACACTTGTACCGAAAGTCAGCTGGTTCCTGCTGAACTGGCTGACTTTGGTTATGTATACATCCAGCTTAAAGTGATTGTAAAGTCTCGTGTTTGTTTTTAATAATAAAAAAAAAAGTTATATCCACCTACTCAGTGGAGTGGATTTGCACAGAGCTGCCCCGATCCTCCTCTTCTCGGGTCCCTCTTCGGCTCTCCAGGCCCCTCCCTCCTGTTGAGTGCCCCCACAGCGAGTAGCTTGCTGTGGGGGCACCTGAGCCAAGTCTCTCTCTCTCTCTCGAGAGAGAGAGAGAGAGAGCGCCAATGGCGCCGTGCTGCCATCTCAGCCAATGAGGAGGGAGAGTCTTGGCAGCCGAGTGTCTCCTGCAACATCGATGAATGGAGATGGGCTCAGGTAAAAGGAGGGGGGCGTCTGCACACAGAAGGCTTCTTATCTTAATGCAGTAGGATAAAAAAAGTACTTTACAGCCACTTTAAGGGTACTATTGCCACTGAGCCCTAATGAATTGTGGGAGGTCTCCAAGACCATAAAGTGTTTTTAGATGGTGTTCTGGGGTAAAAAGGCTGATGTAGGTTATAGTAGTATTGTTTGACAGTAGGGGTTTTTTTTGTTTGTTTTTTTCTTAAGCGTTGCTAAAATTATTGGTCCCTTGTTTATCATAGAGACAAAGGTCATACTTTTGTATACGTGTTTTTGTTTTTTTTTTTTCTTAAGGCATAGAAAATCTACCATGTGAGCTTCAAAGAAATTTCCAACTCATGAGTGACCTGGATCAGAGGACTGAGGGTATGTGGTCTGCATTTACATTCATGTTGGTGTTGTAGGCCAAATATACCCAGGAATTTTCTTAACCTTGTAATTGCTAGTCTGAAGAGTGTCGTATTCGGACAGGTGGCAGCTTGCAAAATGCTTGTAGGAACCTTGTTCCTATACAGAATGTTCTCACTAAAGGCATATCTGAAAAAAAAAAAAAGTAAGTGCGTGTGTAAATGCCGCTCTTAAGAGGTCCCCTGAAGTTGTTGAGCAGGAAAAGATGCACTTTTAGGAGTGTTGATCTCCTGGCAAATTGACATTCAACAGCATTTTTTTCAGCCTAAACATAGGTGAGTGTTGGCACTACACTTTTTAGTGGTCCTATCGCTGGCCAGTTATGGCCAACATTACAAAAAGTGGCAACCCCCCAACCTATAACTAGCCTTTACAGTAAGGTGCACATGGAGGGCAATGCATATCACACAAGATTTCCCAGTACACTTGCCAGCCAGCCTGCAAAACAACCAAATTGAACTGTCTAACAATTCATGTTAAATGCAGAGGGTTTGGTTTTCACACATTTGCAAATATATGCAAAAGCTGCAGTGCCCACATCAAGGCTTCTCCTGTAAACTGCAATCCTAACTCTTAAGTAGGAGCACATATAGCATTAAAATAAGGTTAAGGGCAGGTCTGCCTAGAGGGAGCCCACTCAAAGTCAGAGGGATGCACGTGATGTCCAGCAAGGACACAATGGCTGCAAAACAGGTGTACATTGGGCAGCCAAAATCCAGGAAGTTTATTGGTATATTTGTGGTGATATCATGGACTTGTATGAAGATTACTGTATTTCTTTTCTTTTGGAACAGATAAAAAGAAAGAAATTGATGCCTTGGCTAGCGAATACATCAACAAAGTACGAGACTTTACCCCTGAACAGAGAGTGCAACATTTACAGCGCATTCAAAATGCCTACAGCAAATGCAAGGAGTACAGTGATGATAAAGTGCAGTTAGCCATGCAGACATATGAGATGGTAAGTACCAGAGCCATGCAGTTAAAGTGCTGTGGATTGGAATTTCTGGTAGTCACTATTTTATTTAATACACAGTCATGGCAAAAAATAGTGGCACCCCTGCATTTTTGTCAAATATTGCACCACTTTGCCCAGGAAATTTGTTGCAATTATAAATGTTTAGGCGTTCTCATGTTTATTTCTTTTGTTGTATCAGTATGAAACAAAAGTACAGACACAAAAGGCCAAATCTGACACAATTCACACAAATCTCCAAAAATGTACTAGACAAAATTATTGGCACCTTCTTAAAATTATAAGAAATAATTGCGTTCCAAGTGAATGCAATTTGATGCACCTGTAATCTGTAATTAAACCCACCTGTATCAATTTACTGACCATCTAGACATCACACCGGCAACCCATTAAAATGGTAAAAAAATGGACTCAACCTTTCTGTTATGTGTCGCATGGAGAAGAGAGAGCATTAAAAATTGTCTGAGGATTTAAGAGCAAAAATTGTGAAAAAGCATGGACAATCTGAAGGTTACAAGTCCAACTCCAGAGATCTTAATGTTTCTGTGTCCACTGTGCGCAACATTGTCAAGAAGCTTACAGCCCATGGCACTGTAGCCAATCTCCCTGGATGCTGAACGAAAAAGAAAAATTGTTCAGAGATTGCAACAAAGGATTGTTCGAATGATGGATAAAGAACCTAGATAAACTTCCAGACAAATTCAAGCTGACCTTCAGGCATCGGAAACAACTATCAGCTCGCACTATACAGTGCCTTGAAAAAGTATTCACACCCCTTAGAAAAGTTGTGGAGAAGTTTTAAAGCGGGGTTAGGTTATAAAAAAAAAAAAAAAAAAAAAATATTCCAAGCTTTGAACATCTCATGGAGACTGTTCAATCCATCACCTGAAAATGGAAAAAGTATGGCACAACTACAAACCTACCAAGACATGGCCATCCGCCTAAACTGACAGGACGGGCAAGGAGAGCATTAATCAGAGAAGCAGCCAGGAGGCCCATGGTAACTCTGGAGAACTGGAGAGGTCCACAGCTCAGGTGGGAGAATCTGTCCACAGGACAACTATTAGTCCTGCACTCCACAAATCTGGCCTTTTATGGAAGAGTGGCAAGAAGAAAGACAATGTTGAAAGAAAGCCATAAGAAGTCCCATTTAAAGTTTGCGAGAAGCCATGTGGGGGACACAGCAAACATGTTGCAGGTGCTCTAGTCAGATAAGACCAATTTTTACTTTTTGGCCTAAAAGCAAAACTATATGTGTGGCAGAAAACTAAGACTGCACATCACCCTGAACACACCACCCCCAACGTGAAACATGGTGGTGGCAGCATCATGTTGTGGGAATGCTTTTCTTCACCAGAGATAGGGAAGCAGAGACAGAGTTGATGGGAAGATGGATGGAGCCAAATGCAGGGCAATCTTGGAAAACCTGTAAAGCCCCATACACACTATCAGATTTTCTGATGATTTTTGTCTTCAGATTTACCAAAACCATGTAGTGCAAGGGCCTGCCTGATTGCATACAAATTGAAACTCCTAAGGTTTGACCTTCATATGGTTATATGGTTTTGGTAAATCTGAAGGAAAAAATCAGCAGAAAATCTGATAGTGTGTGTGTATGGGGCTTTACATTATGCAAAAAACTTAAAGCGGGGGTCCACCCACACCGCCAAAAAAAAAAAAATATTAAAAGCCAGCAGCTACAAATACTGCAGTTGCTGACTTTTAATACATGGCCACTTACCTGTCCCAGGGTCCAGCGATGTCGGCAGGCGACGCCGAGAACCCGCTCGGTTCTCGGCAGCTGCCGCCGCCATCCTAGGTGGGGGAATCAGGAAGTGAAGCGTTGCGGCTTCACTTCTTGATTCCCTAATGCGCATGCGCGAGTCACGCTGCACGTCCCAAGTGGTCCCCGCTCTCTCCTGGAAGCTGTGTGTTTCCCAGGAGACAGCGCGAAGGGACGAGAAGAGGCATAGACTCCCATGGGAGTCTATGCCGGAAGTGGGTGCAAATACCTGTCTTAGACAGGTATCTGCACCCCCCTGAAAGGTGCCAAATGTGACACCGGAGGGGGGGAGGGTTCCGAAAAGCGGAAGTTCCATTTTTGTGTGGAACTCCGCTTTAAGATTGGGGCAGAGGTTCACCTTCCAGCAGAACAACGACCCTAAACATACAGCCAGAGCTACAATGAAATGCCTTAGATCAAAGCATATTCATGTGTTAGACTGGCTCAGTCAAAGTCCAGACCTAAATCCAATTGAGAATCTGTGGCAAGACTTGAAAATTGCTGTTCAGACGCTCTCCATCCAATCTGACAGAGCTTGAGCTATTTTGCAAAGAAGAATGGGCAAAAACTTCACTCTCCAGATGTGCAAAGCTGGTAGAGACATCCCCAAAAAGACTTGCAGCTCTAATTGCAGTGAAAGGTGGTTCTACAAAGTATTGACTCGGAGGGCTGCATACAAATGTGACTGGTCCCAGATGATTGCGGGGCCAGTGACGGCTCGTGCATACGCAGTGGGTGCCCGGCTGTGAAGCCACAGCCGGGCGCCTGCAGTTAAAATGCCAGTGCCGCTGAGCGAAGGGGGGGGGACGAGCGGGGCTTCAATCCCCCGCATCGCTGGACCCTGGGACAGGTGTGTGCCCGATTTTTAAAAGTCAGCAGCTGCAGTATTTGTGGAATGGGAAGTAGCAGCGCTAACAACATTGATATTGAACAAAATAATGTATTAGAGAATAAATGAATTAAACAAAAAAGGTGCATAGGTGAAAAAAACGTCCATCTGTATGGAAAGATAATGTTCAAAGCCTTAAGTCCATAAAAATAATATTCCAATATGATGATTAAATAAAACCAATACGATATTTGAATAAATAAATCCTCCACCACACAGAGTGCTCGCTTACCAAAAGGCAAGCTTTAAAAGCTTGCGACCTGTTACCTGGTTAGGGCCTTTGTCCAAGAATTAGTCTGGAGGGTGATATTCCAACAAGCCCCACGGAGGGGGTCAGCACCAGCACAAATCTCGTCAAGTACACAGGTCACAAAGGTACCAAGATGAGTATCACTCAGAAATTTCCCAAAAAGAAAGGAAACGACATAGCGTAATACTGATAACTCTAATTTATTAGTAATTAGACACTTACAATGTCACGAAGATAAAACAGCCGGCCGGCTATAGCGAACACCCGTCCTACAGACGGTACACGCGGAACGTCAGCTCCTCCTGGCGCGCGTTTCGTCACACAATGACGTCAGCTGCAGTATTTGTAGCTGCTGACTTTTTTTTTTTTATGGGAACCCCGCTTTAAATAAAAGAATACAGTCCCCTGCAGTCAAACATGGTGGGGGTTCACTGATGTTTTGGGGTTTCTTTGCTGCTTCAGACACTGGATGTCTTGACCGTGTGAATGGCATTATGACATCTGAAGTCTACCAAGGAATTCTGGGCTGCAATGTAGGGCCCAGTGTCAGAAAGTTGGATCTTCGTAAGAGGTCATGGGTCTTGCAGCAGGACAATGACTCAAAGCACACGTCGGAGAGAACCCAGAAATTGTTTAAGACAAAGCGCTGGAGAGTACTGAACTGGCCAGCAATGAGTCCAGATTTAAATCCCATAGAGCACCTGTAGATAGATCTCAAAACAGCAGCTGTGAAAAGAAACCCTTCCAATCTGAGAGATCTGGAGCAGTTAGCGAAAGAGTGGTCCGTAATGCCATTGGCGTAAAACTCATTGATAGTTTATAGGAAGTAATTGATTTTAGGGGTTTTTTTTTTTTTTGTTTTGTTTTTTTTCCCCCAAGGGGTGTGCTACCAAATTTTAAATTATGGGTGCCAATAATTTTGTCCATTCCATTTTTGGAGTTTTGCGTGGATTGTGTCAGATTTGGCTTTTTGTCTCCACTTTTTTGTGTTGCACCAATACGAACAAAAGAAAGAAACATGGGAATTTTTTATGAAAGGCACACAGATGAGATTGCTAATAAATGCAATAAAAGATGGTGTTTGATATTAGCATTATCTTCACCAGTTTGATGGTGTTGCATGCATGTTAAATTGGGGGTGCTTTGGATGCTTATTTGATCATTCTTCTTCCCCCTCCACCAATTACAATTCTTTATTCCCTTTTAAAAAAAAAAAGGTGGATAAACACATCAGACGGCTAGATGCAGACCTGGCACGATTTGAAGCTGATCTCAAAGAAAAATTGGAAGGAGCAGAGTTTGACAGCCCATCTGGACGAGGAATAAAAAGCAAGTGTTGTGTTTTTTTTGTTTTTTGTTTTTTAAATATTTGTTTATTGATTTAAAAAAAAAAAAAAATGTTTTTACAGGCACACAAACAGGTACAACTCGTAAGTAAATTACAGTACATAAACAGTAGCCAAACAGGGCTAACTAGTAATGCTTAAGTTTTGTGAACCCCGGTTCCTCAACGGAGGAAAACTTTGAGCAAAAGGTTTAGCAGGGTTAATGTATGTGGACCTCATAGGGCCCAGCTACAGTGAGTCATAGAGCAATAAGCAGTAGAGAAACATTCATTCTGCAAGGTTCAAAAATATTGGGACATCGACACAATTCTAATCTTCTTGGCTCTATACACCACCACAATGGATTTGAAGTGAAACGAACAAGATGTGCTTTAACTGCAGACTTTCAGCTTTAATTTGAGGGTATTTACATCCAAATCAGGTGGCCGGTGTAGGAATTACAACAGTTTGTATATGTGTCTCACTTTTTAAGGGACCAAAAGTAATGGGACAATTGGCTGCTCAGCTGTTCCATGGCCAGGTGTGTGTTCTTCCCTCATTATCCCATTTGCACGGAGCAGATAAAAGGTCAAGAGTTCATTTCAAGTGTGCTATTTGCATTTGCAATCTGTTGCTGTCAACTCTCAATATGAGATCCAAAGAGCTGTCGCTATCAGTGAAGCAAGCCATCATTAGGCTGAATAAACAAAACAAACCCATCAGAGAGATAGTAAAAACATTAGGTGTGGCCAAATCAACCGTTTGGAACATCCTTAAAAAGAAAGAACGCACCGGTGAGCTCAGCAACACCAAAAGACCCGGAAGACTACGGAAAACAACTGTGGTGGATGACCGAAGAATTCGTTCCCTGGTGAAGAAAACGCCCTTCACAACAGTTGGCCAGATCAAGAACACTCTTCAGGAGGTAGGTGTATGTGTGTCAAAGTCAAGAATCAAGAGAAGACTTCACCAGAGTGAATACAGAGGGTTCACTACAAGATGTAAACCATTGGTGAGCCTCAGAAACAGGAAGGCCAGATTAGAGTTTGCCAAACAACATCTAAAAAAGCCTTCACAGTTCTGGAACAACATCCTATGGACAGATGAGACCAAGATCAACTTGTACCAGAGTGATGGGAAGAGAAGGGTATGGAGAAGGAAAGGAACTGCTCATGATCCAAAGCATACCACCTCATCAGTGAAGCATGGTGGTGGTAGTGTCATGGCGTGGGCATGTATGGCTGCCAGTGGAACTGGTTCTCTTGTATTTATTGATGATGCGACTGCTGACAAAAGCAGCAGCATGAATTCTGAAGTGTTTTGGGCAATATTATCTGCTAATATTTAGCAAAATGCTTCAGAACTCATTGGACGGAGCTTCACAGTGCAGATGGACAATGACCCGTAGCATACTGCGAAAGCAACCAAAGAGTTATTTTTAAGGGAAAGAAGTGGAATGTTATGCAATGGCCAATCAATCACCTGACCTGAATCCGATTGAGCATGCATTTCACTTGCTGAAGACAAAACTGAAGGGAAAATGCTCCAAGAACAAGCAGGAACTGAAGACCATTGCAGTAGGGGCCTGGCAGAGCATCACCAGGGATGAAACCCAGCGTCTGGTGATGTCTATACGTTCCAGACTTCAGGCTGTAATTGACTGCAAAGGATTTGCAACCAGGTATTAAAAAGTGAAAGTCTGATGGATGATTGTTAATCTGTCCCATTTACTTTTGGTCCCTTAAAAAGTGGGAGGCACATATACAAACTGTTATTCCCACACCTTACACCTGATTTGGATGTAAATACCATCAACTTAAAGCTGAAAGTCTGTAGTAAAATCACATCTTGTTTGTTTTATTTCATACACACACACACACACACACACACACACACACACACACACACACACACTTACAGCAAGTGAGACAACCATTCAAGCCTCACCGCTGCCACCCCCTCCAACCAGGCTGAAGGAGCACAAAGCCAACAACAGGGCACACAGTAGCCTACAGACACAGCAATCCATGCGTTTACGACATTTGAATATCCGGAGCAGAAGCATTCTTCCATTGCAACAAAATTGATTTCCTAGCATAGAACAATAATATGCGCACAGGAGTCCGAGTATGGGTCCTATGTAGGAAGTCGTTTAACACTCCCAGCAGTCTGACTTCTGGAGTGTGAGGTACAGGTAAGTGTAAGGAGTCCTCAAAAAAAGAGAATAAGTTCTTCCAGTATGCTGACAAAGCTGGACAAGACCAAAACATATGCATGTATCTGGCATCAGTAGAGCCACACCTGGAACATGAAACAGCGGAAACCTAACCCATTCGAGCCAGCCTGGCAGGAGTATAGTGCAACTGATGTATAAATTTAAATTGTACATATTGATTGTTTGACCCCATAAGATCCTGAAAGCAGACCTCCGAGGCCTCCTCCCACCCCTCCTCGGACAGCCCAATTTCCACTTCCCATTTCCGCTGAGTAATCTGGACTTGACCGCAGCAGACTGCAGGCAAGAATAAATAGTCGTAACCAGCTTTTTAATGTCTGGATACGACAGTAGCACCTCCAGAGGTGATTCAGTGAGCTCCTGGGTCAGACCTGTAAATTGTGCCCGGATGGCATGACCTAATAAAAGATATATATTTGAAAGAATTTATTCATCACTCCACGGCATGTGGGAGGCATGGGTGACACCAAGTTGTGTCCACCATAGGGAATCTGAGTTTGTTGATCACCTTATTACCCTCATACCCGGCTAACTTTTTATCGGAGAGCAGCGTTTGGGTACAGACCTGTGTAGTGCGTCAACAAGTGAGACCCTAGAGCCAACCAGTGCAGTCAATAGAGCGGTGAAACAGGACAAGGAGGCCTCTAGAAACCAGTCATAGACATAAGCGAGCTGTGAAGCTATAAAATAATGTCGTAGATTAGGGCAGGCTAACCCCCCCCCCATCAAGCTTAGCAGCCTGGAGAGAGGCCCTTGCAATATGTGGGCTTGACCCCTGCCATAGGAAAGTGGATAAAAGTAAATTAATTTTGGTAAGTTTTTTTAAACAAAAAGACTGGGAATGCCCGGAAAACCTATAGAAATTTGGGTAAGCATATCATTTTAAAAATGTTCACACGGCCAATTAGATTTAGTGGTAAGGCGGTACAGGTACATAGCCTGGCCTCCATGTGGGTTATATTCAGGGTGATATTAAGTGTTTCAAAAATAGATAGGTCAGTGTTGATTATAGATCCCCCAAATATTTAAATGTGGGTTGAATGGTCAATTTGGATTGAGATGGGTAGGCATAGTCCAGTTTGGGGCCTAGAGGAAATGCCACAGATTTTTCCCAGCCCGGAGACCTTCCCAAACTCCTCCACAACTCCCAATAGGGAAACGCAGGACTGCTCTGAGCCGTCTAGGTAAATTAGAGCATCATCCGCATAGAGCGATCTTTTCAGACAGTTCCCCATAGCACCACCTACCGTTGCCATCTGCCGCACTGCCAGAGCAAGGGGCTCTTTGGCCAGTGCAAACAGAAGCGGCGGGAGCGGACATCCCTGCCAAGTTCCCCTCTGTAAAGTAGAAACATCCTTATTCTTACATATCCTGGCCCTAGGGTTGGAGTAAAGCAAACGGACCCACTTGATAAATTGGGAGCCAAAGCCCATACGATGCATAGTTTCCCAAAGAAAGGACCGATTAACTGTTTCAAAGGCTTTCAGCACATCCAATGATAACACCAGTCTGCTTTTTTTGGTCAGTGGCAGCCCTGAGAATATGCAGATAAAGATGGCGAATGTTATCATACGTACTCTTTCCAGGCATGAACCCAGTCTGGTCCCTATGAACAAGGTGGAGACTCAACTTTTGCAGCCTTGAAGCTAGAATTTTAGCCAACACCTTAACATCACTATTCAGTAGTGAGATTGGACGGTATGAACCACACAACAGTTTATCTTTATCAGGTTTGGGTAGTACAACAATCGGGGCTTCACACGTGAAGGAGGGAAGTTCGCCCTCCTCCAGTGCCCACCCAAAGAGAGAGTATAAGTTCTGTGCCAATTCGTCAGCATAGTTTTTGTACCATTCGGCGGGCAAACCATCCAACCCTGGAGTTTTATTAGGGGGGAAAGAATATATGGCCTCAGTGATTTCTTCAATCGTCAGGGGTTTGTCCAAGATAGTGTTATGAGAGCCTTCCAATGCAGGGAACTGGATGGACTCAAAAAACCCCACGGACTCAAGTTCAGCCGGGGCTGAATAAAGGCTCTCGTAAAAGACCTTAAATGTCTGATTTATGGTCTGGGGATTAGATGTGACAGAGCCATCTGGTTGTTAAATTTGCGGTATAATCCGTGCAAGAGAGGCCAACATCTTACCATTTATACCACTGTACTCGTGTAGCCTGGCCGACAAATACAACTGTTGCTTCCGCGTCGTGTCCACCCTATGGAGGTCCAGTCCCCATGCGCCCCCACCATGACTCCATGGGAGTCCGGGGTGGGAATCGCATTGTATTGGGCCCTACCGGTCTCCAGAGAGGACTCCAAGGCCAGAAGGGCAGCCTGAGAGGACGTCCTATGCTTGGCAATATTAGAGATGTAGGAGCCCCGCACAGTTTCCTTAAAGGCATCCCATGTGGGGACAGAGGAAGCGGATCCGGCATTGTCCCCCCCCCCCCAATAGTGAGTCATATCTTGGCCGATAGGTTCCTGAAATTCAGGGGTGGATTTCCATAGGGGACTGAGCTTCCACAACTGAAAGGAGGGCCTATGGCCTAGTAGCAATTCAACACACAGGGCAGAATGATCCAATATCGTCTGAGGCAGATAAGAGACTGGATATAGGAGACAAGATCAGGAGTTCCCAGGGCATAGTCCAACCTAGAAAGAGTATGGTATGTCCGAGATTGGCATGAATATTCCCTGACCATAGGATGTTTTTGTCACCAGGGGTCGACATAGCCAAAGAAAGCACACCACTGACCAAACAACTTAGAGTCATACTGGAAAGGTTTCAATCTGTCCAAGCTAGGGTCAAAGACTAAATTGAAGTCCCCGACTATAAGGGTAGCAAGCATTGGCAAAGTAGAAAATTGTACACTCAAATCTGTGAAGATTGCAGCTGTTAAAGGGGGGGGGGGGGGGGATGCACCACCACCAACAGTAGTGACGTAGCGTTCACCACGCACTGAAGAAAAATATACCGACTCTTAAGGGTCCAGAACTACCCTGTCACATGAGAAGGGGAGGCCTTTCCGTATGAGCATGGACACCCCCCGGGCATAATTCCAATAGGTGAAATGATACCCATGCATAACCCAATGTTTTTTGAGGGAAAGAACTTTTGATCCCATAAGGTGCGTTTCCTGTAGGCACGGTATATGAGGTATGTGTACCTTAAGGAAATCGAACAGGGAGGCTCTTTTAAATTTGGAGTTTAATTCCCTCACATTCCAGGAGATACACTTGACCGTAGACATGGTGAGATATTAAAAAATAAACAAAATAAAGGCAAGGTATGAGCATATCTTAGATCCCTGAACAGCTGCAAACCCAGAGGGGGGGAGGGGGAGGCAAGGTTAAAATCAGACACACACATACACACCACCATCAACCGAATAAACAGCAAAACTATGACAAACAAACACACATAGAACAGGCCGTAGCCCAAATTTAACCCCTGCCATGCCCCAAAAACAAGGAGCTGGCTAAGACCCCGAACTGCATGTGTATGCAAGGAACATGGCCAATACAGGCAAGTCAGCGAACAAACTTTTGGATCAGTCAGTGATCAGAGAGTAAACTAACAGTAGCAGCATAGTGTCCATGAGAGATCTGCATCCTCATGACAAGGCATTCAACTTAAGATACCTGCCCCAGCTATGGTCCCAGTGGTTGGGGTGGAAAGGTAAAACACATAACCGAGGAAGAAACCAAATCGGGTAGCAGGTGCCCGGTCACACGAGACCAGGCTGGTGCAGGGACTCAAACCAAGAAAGAGCATTTGCAGGGGTTTGGAAAAAGTGCACCTGGCCTTGGTACACAACTCTCAGCGTGGCAGGAAATAACATGGAGTAATGGATGGTCTTCTCTATTAACTTCTGCTTGATATGTTGGTACTTGGCTCTCGAGGCACGGACAGCTGGGGAGTAGTCAGGAAAGAGGGACAGCGATGCGTTGTTAATCTTCAGGCTCCCTTTTATGCGGGCAGCGCGCAGGATAGAATCCCCGTCCCTGTAGTAGAGGAGATGGATTACTATGTGCGGAGAGGGTTGCCTGCAGGAAGCGGTCTGCCAGGTACTCTGTGGGCACGCTCCAGGACAAAACGGGGGGATAGACTGTCCTTCCCAAATTCTTGGGTAAAGCAGCTCTCCAGGAAGGAAACCGGATCAGCACCCTCGACCCGTTCAGGCAGGCCCACCAAGCGCAGCTTGTTCCTGTGTAGACGGTTCTCTAAATCGTCAACTTTGTCCTCCAGGGATTGGATTTTGATGCTGTGGGTTTTAAAAGCAGGAAGGACCGGGCCGACAGTGGCCTCCATAAAACTGATGCGGCGTTCCGTGTCAGAGACCCGGTCCAGCATTTTATGCATGTCCTGGCGCATTATAGTTATGTTCAGCTTGAGCTCCTCCACTTTACCCATGACATCTGAATTATTTACCTTGATGGTTTTAAGGACATCCAGCAGACTAGGCCCTGGGTCCGGGCCGTCCTCCAGTCCGTCATCGCTGGGAGATGAATGGGCTGTCAGCACCGGAGGAGCAGAGGCCCCCGGAGAAGGTGGCAGAGAGGGATCAGGCTCCTCTCCAAACAGATCCAGCGTGGATGCCAAGCACGAGTGTGGAGCGGTGGCCATCTTGGCAGCGCGTGGTGATACTCATCCTGGCCGGGGGCTGCTTCTTCCCGTTACGCTTTCCCATCCACCAGAGTCCCAAAAAGAAAATGGCACAGGGTCTTCCCCGAGAGATCAGGAGAGATATTAGCCATAATAGAGAAGCAGGTAAGGAGGATTACACAGGATTGTGCAGAGGGATCTCGGAGCTACTAGAAAAGACGTCCGCTCACATGCTGTGTCAGGCCACGCCCCCTTTTTTATTTTGTTTTTTAATATGCCTCTTGTTTTATTCCAGATCTGTATGAAGGTTATTATTTCAGTACATAAAATTGTGTGTTCTCTTTTTGCAGAGAATCGATCACAAAAAGACAAACGAGGTTCCCGAGGCCGTAGGGTATCAGAAGAGGACACTGTAAAGAAGAAGAAGTTAAAAGGAGGGTGAGGAGATGTTAGGAGCAGCAAAGCAAGCACACAAACGAATTCAAAATATTTAGTCATGTATGAAGTGCAAAGAACTAGTGCACACCTTTACAAATAGAAATGTGGAGGATGCTATTGCTGACCTCTTTCTGGATATGCTAGGTGCCTGGTTCTGATGAAATGACTGCAATACTTTAAACCATTTACCAGACAATAGTATGAAGTGGGTGATGTGTGACAAACAATATGATTGCAGCAGGTCAGCAAAGGCCTCCACCGGCTGTTTCCCAGAACAGTTTTTTTTTTTTTTTTAAACCACTTGCCTACTGAGCACTTAAACCCCCCTCGTGACCAGACCTATTTTCAGCTTTCAGTGCTCACACTTTGATTGACAATTACTCAGTCATGTAATACTGTACCCAAATGAATTTTTTTGTCCTTTTTTTCATAAAATAGAGCTTTGTTTTGGTGGTATTTGATCACCTCCTGTTTTTTTTGTTTTGCTCTATAAATGAAAAAAATATCGAAAATTTAAAAAAAAAAAGGCATTTTTCTTAGTTTCTGTGATTAAACTTTTGCAAATTATTATTTTTTTTCTTTATAAATTTTGGCCACAATTTTTATACTGCTACATATCTTTGGTAAAAATAACCCAAATTAGTGGATATTATTTGGTCTTTGTGAAAGTTATAGAGTCTACAAGCTGTGGTGCAAATCATAAAAAATTGATCACACCTGATGTACTGGTGGCTTATCTCATTTCTTGCGACTCTAACAAGCCAGGAAAGTACAAATACCCCCCAAATGTCCCCTTTTTTTGAAAGTAGACATTCCAAGGTATTTAGTAAGATGCATGGTGAGGTTTTTGATGTCATTTTTTTTCCCACAATTCTGTGCAAAATGAAGATTTTTTTTTTTTTTTTCCCCACAAAATTGTCATTGTAATAGGTTATTTCTCTCACATGGCATGTGTATACCACAAATGACACCACAAAATACATTCTGCTACTCCTGAGTATTACAATACCATATATGTGGGACTTTTTCACTGCCTAGTCACTTAGAGAGGCCCAACATGCAGGGAGCACCATCAGGTGTTCTAGGAGCATAGATTACACATCTAACTTGTTGACTACCTATTACACTTTTGAAGGCCCTGGAGCACCAGGATAATGACACGTGACACTGATGTGGTGCTGATGACAGATGGCACTTATATGTGACACTAATGACAGATGGCACTAATAGGTGGTACTGATGACAGATGGCACTTGTATGTGGCACTGGGGACAGATGGCACTGACAGGTACTGTGGGCACTGGGGCACTGTGTTTTTTTTTTTTTGTTTTTTTTTCACGTGCCCTCGCATGCTGTCTCTGTGTGAGGAGGGAGAGCCGGCAATGAGAGATGATCTCATGTTTACACATGAGTTCATCTCAGTTCGAGTGCTAAATGGCCGCTGTGATTGGCCATTTATCACGATCTGTGATTGGGTGTGTCCAAGGGACACGGCCAACACAGAATTTCCCCGATGCACGCCCGCGTAAGTAAACTGACCTGAAACAAGCTCGTAGAGTAATATCAGAATTCTGGAGCTGCACATTTATTTTGTATAGTTCTTCAATGTTGTTGAAACAATTGGATGAGAGGGGGACAGCAAGGCATGTAGTATATACTGAAGGATTGGCAGCTTTCATATGTGTTTGGGTCATTTCTAAGACCATACAGCACTGTGCAGAAACAAGGGTTTGGGATCCTTCACTCCTTATGAGAAGTGACACTACTTTGTGTGTGTGTAAGTAAATGCTGTGTGCACATGTGCATGATATATTTATTTATTTTTTAACCACTTGCCTACTGGGCACTTTCACCCACTTTCCGGGCCAATTTTCACTTTCAGTGCTGTTGCACTTTGACAATTGCACGGTAATGCAACACTGTATCAATTTAAAATATTGTTGTTTTTTTTTTCACACAAATAGAGCTGTCTTTTGGTGGTATTTATTCACCAGTTTTTGTTTTTTGTTTTTGCTAAACAAACAAAAAAAGACAACATTTTAGAAAAAAAATGTTTTTCTTAGTCTGTTATAACATTTTTCAAATAGGTAATTTTTTCTCATTCATTGGTGGGCACTAATGAGGCAGCACTGATGATCTGTGCCCTAATTATCCGTGTAAACGATGTGCTGACAGGCTTGCCTGTTAACGTCTCTCCTTTACTCCCACTGGTACAGCGTGGGAAAAAAGAACTGCTGATAAACATGTGACCTGCTGTGGTTAGACACAGCTGATCACATGGTAAAGGTCCTCTGACTTGTCCTTTACCTTGATCTGTGTTCGAAGGTCACAGAGTGCAACCGATGTGTGCTGCAGGGGGCGGGGTTCTAGGACGTATTTTGACATCCTCCCAGATCTGAACGACCGTGCTGTAGCCATCTTTCAGCTAGTGTGTGTGTGTGTGCGCGCGCGCGCCTGGAGTCTTGTACTGAAACTTGGTTTTGACAAGTCTGCAGTTTATTTCCCTTGGGGGGGAAAAAAAAAGGTGTGTGGGTGGTGTGTTTTTTGTTACAACCACTAAAACCCCTTTTTGTAGTGTGTCTGTGTATATAATTTTTTTTTAATTTTTATTTTGCAGTCCAGCATTCTCAGAGGCAGTATTGTCTGTACATCCTTCTGATGTCCTTGATATGCCTGTAGACCCCAACGAACCCACCTACTGCTTGTGTCACCAGGTGTCCTATGGAGAAATGATTGGCTGTGACAATCCAGATGTAAGTGTCCTATTAAAATATTATTTTTGCAATAAAAAAACTTGTTCAGTATTAATTTGTATGTTATACCTTTTTAGTTGCTGACTACAGCTCTAATCCTGTAAGCTATTTCTATTTAATGAATTTATTTTTAGCTGTAATCCTGCTTAAACAAACACACACAAGAACACATGATTCCCTGCTCCCCTTTAGTTTGTTTCCTGACCCCCCTACATTGCTAGGTGTTGTAGTGATGTAGTAGCTGGCAAAAGTGTAGCAGGGGATTCTGATACTCCCCAAAGTGTCAAATGTACAAGAACTTTTAGCAAAGCAATCCACCAATGCAGCTGGACAGGCGAGTATATTTTTGCTTTGCAGAGGTTTCCTGTTTTCAGTTCTTAAAAATTGCAGTGGAGTGGCTTTTTTGTTATTTATAAACTGTTATTTTGTGAAGTACAACCAGGTAATTGTTTTTTCTGTTTGTTTTTCCTCCTAGTGTCCCATAGAGTGGTTTCATTTTGCATGTGTGGATCTCACCACTAAACCCAAAGGAAAATGGTGTGTACTAAGTTTTCACTAATTTTGTATAGGAAAGGGGGAGTTAAAATCCACTTCCAATCACTTTGTCAGGAATATAGATTCCTATAAATTGCCTGTGACTATAGATATATACTGTAGGTATAACCCTTTCCTGACTAAGCCTATTTCTGACATTTGGTGTTTACAAGTTAAAATCTGTATTTTTGTGCTAGAAAATTACTTAGAACCCCCAAACATTATATATATATATTTAGCAGAGAATCTAGAGAATAAAATGGCGATTGTTGCAATATTTTATGTCACACTGTATTTGTGCAGCGGTCTTTTTAAACGCAACTTTTTGGGGAAAAAGAAACTTTCATGGATTTAAAAAAAGGAAACAGTAAAGTTAGCCCAATTTTTTTGTATAATCTGAAAGATGTTACGCCGAGTAAATAGATGCCAAACATGTCACGCTTTAAAATTGCGCGCACTCGTGGAATGGCGACAAATTACTGTATCTAAAAATCTCCATAGGCGAGTTTAAAAAAAATATAATGGTTACCAGGTTAGAGTTAGAGGAGGTCTAGTGCTAGAATTATTGCTCTCGCTCTGACAATCGCGGCGATACCTCACATGTGTGATGTGAACACTATTTACATATGCGGGCCCAACGTCTGTATGTGTTTTCTTTGCTGCGTGAGCTCGCGGGGGCGCTTTAAAAAAATTTTTTTTTTTTTTTTCTCATTTATTTTATTTTTTTTTTTTTTTACATTTGTGTTTTACAAAAAAAAATAAAAAATTTTTGATCACTTTTATTGCTGTCACAAGGAATGTAAACATCCCTTGTGACAGTAATAGGTGGTGACAGGTACTCTTTATGGAGGGATCGGGGGTCTAAAAGACCCCAAATCCCTCCTTTGCACTTCAAAGTATTCCGCTCGCTGGAAACGGCAATTCTGAATATTGTATATTTTTTTAAAAACCGCCACCATTGGCAGAAGAGTAAACAGGAAGTGACTTCCGTGTTTACAGAGAGAAGACTGGAACAAAGCCGCCGTTTCCAGCTTCGTGCCAGTCTGTCTCTAGCCGCCGGAAGTGGCGGATCAAGGATCAGGTCTCCCAGTGGGACGGGAGGCCCAGTGAGAGCGGCGGGAGGGGGGGATGTCCTCCGGGATAACAACCGAGTGGCTTTCAGCCTCATCTGTTATCCCTGGATAGCCGATCGCCCGCTCTTAAAAAAACGGTACCGGGATGATGCCTGCAGCTGCGGGCATCATCCCGGTATAACCCCCTAAAGCCGAGGCCGCATATATGTGTAGGCACGGCGGCAAGGGGATATTAACCACTAATGACATTCAAACTTGTAAGCTCCCAGATGTCTGTAGTCACCTAGGCTAAGAAAACAATTTCCTATGTTTTTAGCTTATTGTGCATATATTGGAGACAGAGGCCTACTGTAAAACAAAGCTGTGTTACTCTGACTGCCAAACCTATGCAAAAACATAATGTCATAGCTGAAAGGGGTTGACAAAAGATCTACCCATTTCTTAATTTGTCAGATACTTGCTATTTTTAGTAACTGCTCACCACCCTATGAACATTAGTTTGTGAAATTGCTAACTGGTTTTAGTGAAGTTAGTGCACTTAAGTTTTTAGGAGCTTTACTACTTTATTTTAGTACACCTCTCAACCCTCCTGCCCCACAAATCAGCCAATACCTGGGTCCCACGCTGCACCTTTCACTAGACCAGGTATTGCCCATCTGTTCTTATAGCCACCATAGTGTCTGTAGACCTACAAAACTGACATTAACACTTGGCCTGGTGGTAGGCTTCAGCAGGGAGACCCAAGGATAGGCTGATCAGAGGTAAGTGTTAGGCCTTGTTCACACAGAGGGGGTTATTTACTAAAGGAAAATCCACTTTGCACTGCAAGTGCACTTGGAAGTAAAGTCGCTGTAGATCCGAGGGGGACATGCAAGGAAAATAAAAAAACAGCATTTTAGCTTGCACATGATTGAAAGATAAAATCAGCAGAGCTTCCACTCATTTCAGATCTACCCCTTAGATTTAGAGGGACTGTTCTTCCAAGTGCACTTGCAGTGCAAAATGGATTTGCCTTTCCTAAATAACCCCCAGAGTGTTTGCACCTGTGTGACAGCTGTGTTTACCCACACAGGGATGCACAGGTGTTCTGTGCATCCCTGTGTGGCTAGTCCCATTCAAGTTCATTGGGATATCACGTGGTTGCTGCATGGACACAGTCGCTGCTCTCAATGTGACATCCGTTCAGGTGTAGGTACATGGCACCCTAGGTGCGTTTAGGGCCATGCACACGCATAGATGTCAAATTGTTACCAGCAGCTGTGCCAGTGCAGCTGCTGCGCCCCTATTAACTTAAAGAATAAGTTCACTTTAAAAAAAAATTGCACTTTTTTTTGCAGGTAAAAAAAAGTGCATTACTTTTTTGTTTTGGGAGCCTGTGAAGCATTGCACCAGCGATCAGCAGATTGCTGATGAGATGCAAGTCTCCTGCAGATGTGTCATTGTTACAGCTTGCTCGTACCTTGTACGAGAAACCTGATACATTCTAACAGGAAGACCCTAATGAACTACTATAGTGCTCACAGCGCCGTGGTAATTTATTGAAAACTACAAGCCGACAGCAGTAAAGACTGCCGGACCTTGTAGTTTTCCATTTACAGAGGACTGTAAATGAGTGATGCGGCCAGGTGGGCGGAGCCCCGCACGTCTGCGTCCTTTTTTTTTTTTTTTTTTTTTTTTTATTGTGGCAGTAGACTCTGGTAGAAAAATCCCGGCATGGGAGGGTGGCTTTGGTGCATTCATTACATGTTACACCCTGAATATAGGTGTAACATGTTCTAAAAGGTTGAAAGAATGAAAAACAATGGTGCCCTGTGGAATCGGCAAACAATGAATGGTGCCCTGTGGAATCGGCGAACAAACATCGTATAAGCTCAACCTTTAGAGTGAACAAGTGACCAAAATATGCAAACAATATATTAAAGGTTGAGGCGCTAGTGATGTTCAGTAAAACATATAAAATTTAAATGCAAATATATACATAGTAGTATAGCAAGCTAGAACCACGAGTGCTCAATAGATGGGTGGCCACTCACCAGAAAATGATGACCCCTTTTTACAGGAAGGTTAAACAGCTGTTTGACCTTCCTGTAAAAAGGGGTCATCCTTTTCTGGTGTGTGGCCACCCATCTATTGAGCACTCGTGGTGAAGAAAAAAGTTTATTTTTTGAGCGTCACAGTTTGGTAATGGGATTCATCACATATGGACTTTCTAGCTTGCTATACTATGTATATTTATATTTGCAATTAATTTTATACGTTTTACTTAACATCACTAGCGCTTCAATCCTTAATATATTTGCATGCTTTAAAAGGTGAACTTATTCTTTAAATGTGAAATGAGGCATTATACCTCCAGAAAGGGGAGGCAAGGAGCTTTGTACCTACCCTTTTTAAACCATCCTAATTTTTTTTAATAATAACAATGTATATCTGGAAAGCTTAACAATATATAACTTTTTATATTTCTAGGTTCTGTCCCCGCTGTACCCAGGAACGGAGGAAATGATTACAGCACTTGTATCCGTTATGAAATTTGTCTACTTTTGTGTTATGTTTCATGTATCACCCCTGCCATTTGTCTTGCTACTGGTCTGCTTCCTTTCAAAAGCAGAAGGCAGCAAGGCAGGTTGTGCTCAGTGTACAACCATTATTTTGGGGGGAGAGTATTGATTGCACTTTGGGATTGGTACTGTTTGTACAAGTTTAATTTTACATACATTGTGTCAGTTATCCCATTTTATTTTTTATTCTTCCCAAACAATGTTTTACATCGACTTATACTGGATGGACTAAACCAACTTGGGGGGTTATTTACGAAAGGCAAATCCACTTTGCACTACAAGTGCACTTGGTAGTGCAGTCACTTTTGATCTAAGGGGGACATGCAGGGAAATTTAAAAAACTTGTAGTGCAAAGTGGATTTGCCTTTCGTAAATAACGCCATTAGTGCACACTTTTCTCATCCCTAACACCTCCTTGTGTAAAAGATTAGATGGGTGCTGCTCATGCAACTTGGTTGATATGGTTAGCTTAACAGACTGAATCTTAAGACCATTTCTGGGAAGAGTTTAGTGCTAAATAATTTCTAAGAGGCACCTCTCTACTGTATTTAAAGCCCCTGTTTTATTTGGTTTCCACAAGTTAGTAACACAAAGGAGGTCTCCAGCAGACCCCTTGTAAACAGTTATGGACCCTTGTCCTATAGTGCATTCAGTGTTACTTATGTAATGCATCTAGCTTGGAGATGTGCTTTAAAGTGAACCTTACCTGGCGTAATTAGTTGTAATGTAATAAATCTGAAATGCTGGAAGTCCTCTGTCTTCAAATTTGTCCCTGTGGAGTCCCATGAGTCATAGGCCCAGGCTGTATATGACTTCAACTTCTGCTCAAAAATGGAATTTAAGCCTTACCTTTTTGTGATTCAAGTGTTTAGTGCCAGAAATTCAATAACCATTTACCAGCTGACCGACAACGAGTTCAGATTGTATGACAAATACATTGGTGCTTTGCCGCGCCATTTATTCCTATAGGCAAATTGAGCAAAAGCCATTTTCTATTTTTTTTGGTTACACTGCTGCCTGCAGAAGGATTGGACATGGGAAAACAAATTGTAGGGCAGACCAGGATGTGTGAAGTCTTAAGAGGAGCAGCGCACACAATGAGGAACACACCCAATCTGATTGCAACATCCACACACAGGTGCCTGGGCTCAGTGTGTCCGTACACACCAGAACTAAACAAATGGATGGATTGAGCCAGCAGACCAGGATGTGACCTTCCTACTGTCAGCATGCCTCATTTTTTAGCTAGTGTCCTAGGAGGAGGGTGGATGTAATTTCTTCAGCTTTGCTATATAAAAGACTGGCCTATCTTTACTAGCACCATTTTTTTTTTCTTTTCTTAATCAAGTCTTCATATAGGTGCAAGAGCTGGTATCTTTTTGATCTCAAACTTTCTATTGGAGTGCTGCTTTCAGACCCCAATGGACTGGACATTGCAGGGATAGCCTAGAAGTGACTTTCAGGCACTGGGTTCAATGTAGGGTGCTACAGGGCACTTTCCAGTTCCAGAGCAGCCTGCTTTGTCTTCTCTGTTGCCCTATCTCTGAAGCCTCAGTCCATGAGTAGTTCAGTTGGGCTGAGCACCAGGAGACACCTCATTTACATTGGTTGCTGAGCACCTTTAAATTGTGACTGACATCATCCACTGGGTGAAATGTTGCTTACTCCACGCTTTCCCACAATACATCACCAAGCATCAAACCTGCTGCTGCGCCTGCTTTAAGGTTTTGTTCACACCTAGGCATTTTTGGCTGTTTTTCTGCTGTAAGCCTCAGCTCTAAAAACAAGACAAATCCCATTCATCCAATAACCCATGTTCACATCTGAGCGTTTTGTCATCTGAAGCTCAAAGTACAGAAGCTTCTTTATTGGCAGATTACAGGCGTTTTCTGCTTTTTACATTGGTAACCTTTTGACCTGTACAAAATCGCGACTTTCTGCCTGAAAACAAAACGCCTAGGTGTGAACAGAGCCTTAAAGAGCAACGTGGAACTCCATCTTTTCTTGATTCCATCCTACAGTGACTTTGGGTACTTCCATCCATCTGACCCTCATCTGCCACCAGCAGTTTGGGTTTTGTGGGTACATGAGGCCTTGCCTTCTACCTTGACATGTAAGTTGCCTTACTAATGTATTTGCAACCTGTTTAAATCTAGAAACATGGGGAACAGTTCTGCTGTTACTGGTGTTCCCAGCTCACCATCTAAACTGCACTGGGCTGGCTTCAGTGTTTCAACTGACAGTGCTGACATCTGTCTATAATCCTGTTACCCTCTGTTCTACAGTCAGTTTTGTTATTAGAGTGCTCTTTAACACCATTGGCCACCAGTTCCTCTGCCCTTTCACCTGAGGATTTCACTAAAGTCATGCCTGCTTCTTTCCGGCAGAGTCTACATCTAATCTACCCATGCCCTTAGCTGCTTCAGAGCCAGTTCATCTTTATTCTCAATGCTTTGAATGTCTTAATTTGAGCTCAAATTCCACATGAAATCTATCAAATCTGTCATCACCTCTCTTTAGCAGGGAGATGTATTGGCTTCTAGGCCCATCTTCCCAAGGCATCTGTTTTGCTGAGGGGCCTGTGGACTACCAGTTCGTGGTCCTGCCATTTGGCTTCTTTATGCAGTTCAGGTTTACAACAAGGTACTAGCCCTGCTGCATTCTCAGGGCATCCTCATTATGGGATACCTAAATGACCTCCTGTTGAGCGAACAGTCAGCTAAAGTTCTGTCAAGACAATGCAGCTTTGACTTTTCTAGACATTGCAACTGTTCAGATGAATTCTGAATGTTTAGAAACATACAATGGAACTGACTAATCGTTTTTGGATTCTGCTCAGGTCAGAGTGTTTCTTCTACTGGAAATGGTTCAGACACGCTGATTTCAGATTTGAAGTCTTCATTCCAGGAGCCATCTGACTTTCCCCTTGGCATGAGAGAATTGTGCCTAACTTGGGAAACATCAGAGTGTGTACTACATCTGCAATAAAGAGCATAAGGTTCATATAACACCTGGAAAATATTTGTGAACAAGAACACATTTACGTCTGGGTTTATAATCCTGCTTTTGCAACCAAATCAAGACATGCTGGTAGTAGGAGGGGAATATTGTTTGCTGGCCCATAGTTTTTTGTTTTGCCATTGTCCAATCTTGCTGTCCTTTTTTATTCTCCAAGAAAAACATTTTTTTACAGAGAGTATAAAAATCCTATTGTCCGCATGCATAACTTGAGCCCTAGGATCCTTGGATCTCCACTGGGATTGTTTTGAAGGCTAACACTGGTTATTTAGCACTGCTGCCTTTTTAGATACATTTTAGGCCAGGTCCGGTTCACTTTAACTGCTGCATTAACGTGAAACTATAATCTTCAATCCAGCGATGTGCCATCCGGAAACTCCCCGCCAGCCGCTGACTTTTTTGGACAGCCGGCTTCCGGGTCTCGATTGCTGGCTGGTGTCATTGGCAGGGCTAAGAGGACGTCACTCTTTCGTGGGCATGGGAGTTACGTCCGCTTTGGCATGGCTGAATTTGTGCAGTAAACTGTACAGGGGCGGGCAGGCAAGCTTTAATGCAGAAGAGACAAAGCATGTCTCCTCTGCATTAAAAATCCTGCCTGTCTGCCCATTTTCATTATCTAGCATACAGATTCAATTTCCCTCTTGCAGTGTAGAAAGGTGTTAATAATGTGAATGTATGCAATGTGCTGAAATTTTAAGATTGCAAAAAACCTGCCCCTTAATCCACATATTCATTGAATGACAATTGTACTATACATTTAAAAATTAAAATCTAAGCAGGTACTTCTAATCGGAAGATCCATTTTGTTTCCTCGGCCCACGTGTATGAACCAGGTGCAGCCTGTTTTTTAAACACAGTGTGTTTAACAAAAAAAAAAATGAATAAATTAAGCCGGGGGTGTCTGGCAGCCTACTCAGGTTGAAGTTGATCTTCTGGAAGGTACTTTTTTTTTTTTGTTTGTTTAGATTTACCCCTTTTGCTAAAACTTGTTTGCATGTTGCAAAGTTCTCATTTAATTTCAAAGTGGAAGAAAAGCCTAAGTCTAATTATTCCTAAAAATGTTTATGAATTCTGAGTGTTCATTTAAAAGACAATCTGCCAGCATAACGCGTTTTAAGATTAGTTGCTTTGACAGTGTAAAGTTACCATACCCTTGCTTGTAGCAGCCTTTCTATTGATTCTTGGTAAGTTGTTTAGTGTACTCTAATGCCTAGTACAGATGATGAGAAAATTGGACAAAAAATATTGCTTTCAAAGCGATCGTATGATAATCTGATGGTTAGTACACAGCTTTCCAGAGCCGATCGTGACAGTTCATGCAAAATTATTTGAAGTGACAAACGATACATTACTTGCGCAGTTGTATGATAATTTTGTCATTTTAGTAACCTATTGGTTTTTCAATATGAGACTAGCATGCAAAAAAAAAAAACCACATGATCCGATATTCTCATTGTGTGTGGCTTTAGAATTATCCAGTTAAAGCCAAAAATTTCTGTCCCAGGTATATTAGTGTTGTGGGTACATGGTCATATAACTGTGTTCAATTGTGAACCCACGGCATACGTAATCAAGTGATGTGTGCTGCTAATGTTGACCTAGCTCTGCTGGGCAATATACCTGCTCTGTAGAGCTTAAGCACTGCTTGTTTTTCTTTCAGTGCTTATATGTTGAAACTAGACCAGACAGCAATAAAACGCATATTTTAACCGTGTCAAAATACGCATAATGAATCTTAAATGGCATAACAGTGTCCCTTTATGTTATGGTGCAATTATAACAGACGTAGATGATCACAACTTGGTATACTTAACTATAGAGAGTTAGAGCCAAAGAATACTTAAAAGAAATCCAATTCAAGATTATATTTTAAACAAAAAAATATATATATATATAGAGATAGATAATACAGATTATGTTTTGATTCTACAAATCATCAAATATTTCTCTCTGCTGCTGGGGTTTAGGTTGAATTGCCCTTTTAAAGTGGCAATTTTTTTGTAAATACATAAAAAATGAAGTCTAACTATATGGAGAACTGATTATATGTATAAATGTGGTGTTACTGAGAGAATCCTACTGAATGAAGAACTTTTAATATATGAATTTTTAGGATTGGTTGCATAAATCTTTAATCGTTTTTCTTTAGAGGTGCCAGTTGAATTTTGGGGCTGCCTTTACAGCCCTGGCATTGGCAGATTGTGGGCTTCTGGGCGTTTTAAAGATTACCATCCCAGAATACTGGCAAGCCTTATTATATCAGAGATGAAGGCACAAGTCACAGATTTTGACTTTTTTTTTTTTTTTTTATCTCCCAAAGCTCCAGATGCAATGTATTTTTCTAACCTATAACTTCAATAGTTCACATATGTGGGCAACAAGGCATATTCTCACCTCCTGAAGCCCTGTATCCCCCTATGCTTTTACAGAAGTTTATATGTGCATTAAAAGTAGAGGTGCACCGAATGGAAATTTTGGGGTGTGTGTGTCTATAGATAGATATATAGATATATATATAATCTCTCTATCTATATCATGAATTTAAATGAATATGAATTTATTGTCTACCATTATTGGCACCTTTTAGCGCAAGAAAAATGCATCCCTTTAAATTCTATGTATGTCTTCACACTGGTCTGTTGCGCTTCCATTGTGGTGTTAAAAATCCTGCTTGCTGCATTTCTGATCAGTTTAAAAAAAACCCACACCTCCCTGTAGAAATGCATTGAAAACGCAGCAAAAAAACGCATTTTGCTGCAGTTTTTGAGACACATGCCCTATAAAAAAAAACACACCATAAGCATAATAAAATTGTGTGCCTTTTTATCTTATCGGCAAAATGCACCATTTTCAACTGCCGAAATTTCGGTGCATTTCTAATTAAAAGTATTTTACATGTTCTATACCTGTAAATGCCTCCCTTGTGTACACACCCAAAAGCCTTGAAACAGCTGCTGGGCGCTGTCATCTTGAATATGATGTCAACAGACACTTAAGTGACCCTCCTACAGTATTCCCCTTCGTTCATTTCCTGGCACTACATAAAAGGCTATGTAATGAGGGTAGAGGAAAAGGCGTTTGGCCAGCAGAGACATTATACACTCCCAGAAGATGAGAGGGCTATGATGTGCAATGAGGAAGGGGGCTGTGCTAGGGAATTGACTCTTCCTGAATTTGTCAAAATTTCTTTCAAGTTTAGAGGCACATTGCATGCGAGTACAAATTATTTATGGTGAAGAAAAACCCAGCAAGTAGGCATTTTAAAAAAAATTTGATTTTTCTGTGCTTTTATCTGCAATTTATTTAAGTTGGGTCTTTCACAGAACATTGCCGTTCTGCTTTTAAAGTCCATTGCAGTTGTAATAACTGTGGTATCTACTGTTCACCAGAGAGATAAATGGCGCTCCTCCCTACATGGTTCAGAGCACAGGGATGTTCAGGACATCAAGCTGAATTTTTTAAAAATGCACTTATGCCAAATGTTTCGGAATCCAATATTGTTATAAAAAAAAAGTTTTTGTAAATCATCCACAAATATAAAAATTATATGAATCCGCTAGAGAAATACTTTATATATAGTAGAATATATTATTTCTTTATGACAGAAGAGGTGTCTAGTCACAAAAGCCATTTTCTAGTTCAGATTCTACTTCCACACCTTTTTTGTGTTAACAGTTATAAGAGCTGTATTACTCTTTTTAAAACACAGCATAGCAGCTACAGTTTATTATATTACTCAGAATATATGCATGCTTTTAGTAATTTTTTGTATTACCAGGAAAACTGCTTTGCTCTCACTGTATATGGTGTACCTGTATCGTCCACTTTACAATGAGCCACAGTTTTGAGTTCTGGTTCAGTGAAAATGCAACAGAGGTAATCATCTGAACCTAGTTCAATGTGTGAACACAGATGAACATTTTTATTGCTTTTCATTGTGATAATCCACTGCCTTTTCACAAATTTTGTAGGGGAGGATGACTCTTGTGTTTGCGAGTAAACTGCTTTCCACTGCATCCTAACTAAAATCGCAGTAAATGTACATACTTTAAAAATGTTATGTCTAGCAGTGCATTATATCCTATGGTGACAAAATCCAGGCAGAATGGAGAAGGAATGGCTATGCAGTTTGCCTTCTCAAACAAAGTTTCAGGTCTTAACTGCTGACTAACATGGTCACTTTTTAGAAGGTCAAGAGCAATGTGCAAAATGTAGTAACTTCTAACAAAGTAGAAATCACTTTATTAGGATTCAACTGAACACTTTAAAATGCGGTTGCTGATGATTGTAGCATAGTATTTGGGCACAACTTGCCTATTTTATTAAAGCACATGGAAGAAGACATGCCTTTTGCTCATATTAGCGTAAGAAAAGACAATCAAGCCTGTTTTGCTCAAAACAGGCTTTTTTTAGTGCATATACCCTATTAGGGTGGCTCTCTACTATTAAAGCGTATCTAAACTAAAAGAAAAAAATGATAGTATTGTCCTTGGATGTGGTGGCTGCATTAGTGTGTTTTGTTTGTTTTTTTTGTTTCATATTCTTTATCCGTTACTTTAACTTGCTAATCCTGGCAATAACTTGCATTCTATCCTAGAGTGTTAAGCATAATGAGCAGCATTGTCATTCTAGCACATGGACTGTTAGGACTATGTAACGCCTCCTCCTCTTCATAAAGAGGGGAGGAGGTTTGTTTTTTTGCACTTGTTGAACAAATATATTTTAAAATGTTTTTTTAAGGTTTGGTTCCGGAACTGGGAAAACACCCTTAGAATAGGCACCTCATCCCTAAGGTAATAATTTAAGTGGACATGAGAAAAGAAGGGATTTTCACGGTGCAAGTAAATTGGGTATATGAAGAAAACCTTGTAATCTTTCTCTTTTTTTATAAAAAAGAACAATTTTATTGTTTACATTTAAAAAGAGTACAACACACATGTACTATATCGACTACATTCATTTTGACAATACAATTAAAACAAGGTGGTCAAAAATGGGGAACAACAAGTAGGGATATATACTACAAGTTCATGGGTGATAAATATTGCATACTAGCCCGACATGTTTCGCATTTGTCGCTTTCTCAAGGGATATGCAATTTTATAGTGAGTCATCCAATACTTTTAATGATTCTATAGAAAGAAGAAAAAAGATTTTTGTATATGTACATAAACATTTAACCAACGTGATATAACATAAATGAATAAAATGAAAAACAAGGGGGAAACGTGTTGTCACTCTGAGGCATCTATAGAGGCTTACCCCCAGGGGTTGACCCATGTGAACTCCCATCAGAACCGACAGAGACAGGCGCAGCCAAGCAGGATAGCAAGAAGGCTAATTTGCAACCACAGGGAGCAGTAAGGAGAAGCTGTTATATAGATGATAGGAAATTCATATCAATATCAGACAAAAAAAGGGATGAATTTTGCAAGGGTTTAATAGTTTTTTAGGGAAAATTATAATTTAATTATTCAACACTTACACCAAAAATTGATTTCATATATCCCAGAGTCCATACCCAACCCATCTGAATTATCCATTATTAATCTCTCTTCCTATACCCTAAATGAATATGAAGAACAAGTCCTCAAACTGGGTCTCACTTTTTGTCCTGACTCCAAATTTGATAAATTCCACCTTATCAAGGACCTTCATCTGTTTGCCCGTAGACTTTTATACAAAGTTATTTTTGACAAACCTCAATCTGATATATGTACCAATGACAAAAGTTCAAACTTTCGGATCAATTTAGAGGAACAGAAAGCCTATGAGGACCTAATGGAACTTTGGGAGGAGGGACACACTGACGGCGACGTCTCCGATCGACTACATTTGCCGGAGTTGTCGGTCGCTGGTGTGTCTTTCCCCCCCCCACAGTCCTACAAACCCAAGTCAAAGAATTTTCCTCTTCTAAGCACGAACCCCTACATCTGGGCATTTGTCACACAAACCTCACTAGCAATTGAGGAATCCAATTTTCGTCCATCTACACCCCCAAACTTAAGTGTAAATCAGAAAGCTGCTATTAAATCCCTTGAATCTAATGAAAAGATAATAATTAAACCTGCCGACAAAGGCGGGAATCTAGTTATTATGGAAATACCTCAATACATCAATATGTGTAACAAGATTCTATCTAACCAGGATTGGTATCGTCCTATTTCTAGAACTGTGATACAAAACTTCAATACCGAATATTATAATATCATTTTCAAGGCATATCACAAAGGGATCATAGATAAAGGTACTTGGGACTACCTCAATGTAAGGGACCCACGAACCCCTACATTTTATGCCTTACCAAAGGTACATAAATCTACTGTGAATCCCCCAGGACGTCCCATAATATCCGGATGCAACTGCTTAACGGAAAACGCTAGTTGTCTGATAGACAACTATTTACATCCTCATGTCACCTCTTTGTTCTCATACATTAAAGATACTATAGACTTATTAAGAACCATTGAAGATATTTCACTTACACCAGGCACTTTTTTGGTTGCACTGGACATTGAAAGTCTATACAATACTATTCCTCATAACAAAGGCATTGAAATTGTGAGTAATCATCTAGATGAGAGAGGTCCCTCCTTTGAGAAGTACAATGGATTTGTTCTAGAACTTCTCAACTACATATTAAGACATAATGTCTTTATGTTTAATTCTTCCCACTACCTCCAGGTGCAGGGGGTTGCGATGGGGACTAAATGTGCCCCATCGTATGCCAACCTGTACCTGGGGGGGTGGGAGAAAGACCTTTTTTCCAGGGACGACCTAACCCACCTAGTGGAGAAGGTCGTTTCCTGGTATCGTTACATAGACGACGTGTTGCTATTCTGGTCTGGGACAGAGATAGAATTGAATGAATTCCTGAGACTGATCTCTATTAACAACTTCAACTTACGTTTCACTATGGAATATAGTACAACTGCAATTAACTTTCTGGATCTTACTATTTCAATTGATGCCCATGGTAAATTAAACTCGTCACTTTTCAGAAAACCCTCGGCTGGGAACACAGTCCTTCATGCAGACAGTGCACACCCAGCCCCTTTGTTAAAAAGCATTCCCTACAGCCAGTACCTGCGTTTAAGACGCAATTGCAGCAAGGACATAGACTTTCAGACAGCAGCGAAAGATCTACATGATAGATTATTAGCTCGGGGATATAGCCATGCTTGCCTCAAAAGGGCGTACAATAGGGTTAAAATACAAAACCGAGACTCTTTATTATTTTCAAAAAAACCCTCTGGGAAATCTGACACGGTAAGACTGATTACTCGCTACTCAAGCCAACATAGAGAAATCAGAAATATTATAGCAAAATTTTGGCCCCTTTTATCTGCTGACCCAGCAGTCAGCAAACATATCAATTCTTTTCCTGAAATAACGTACAGACGAGTTCCCTCATTGAAGGACCGTCTGGTTCACAGTCACTTTCAAGACACCTTAAAGAACAAAAACCCTCCTCACACAGGTATTTCCCCATGTGGCAATTGCGACATCTGCAGCTATGTGGAAAATACATCTTCATTCCTGCTTCCTAATGGACAGTGGTACTCACCAAAATTCAAGGCTACCTGTCAAACCCCCGGCATAATATATCTCGCTCAATGCATTTGCGGTGGTTTTTATGTTGGCAAAACAAAACGACAATTCTATAGACGAATTAGAGACCACATAAAACCCATCCTAAAAAAACATATGGATACAGCGATTGCTAGGCATGTGGGATTATATCACAACTTTAATCCAAAAACCATCAAATTTTACGCTTTGGAACATGTCCCTCTGGACGAAAGAGGGGGTAGCGCCGATCGAACACTGCTCCAGCTTGAAGCCCGCTGGATTTACATCCTCCAAGCCACCCACTTTCCAGGCTTCAATGAAAGCCTTAGCTACAGGCCCTTCCTCTGACTGCTAGCTACATGGTTAGCTGCTTCTAGTGTCAATTGTCATCTGACACTCCTTTCCAAAACCCCCCCCCCCCTTTACCTTCCCCTTTCCCTCAAGTATAAATATAAATGCTATTTACTTTTCTTATATATTGATTTGTTTATTTTTGATTAATACGTATTGATGAGTATTCATGTTTTATTAAATGTAAATCCTTCCTTGAATAATTATATCACGTTTTGAAGTTGTTTGTATTACGTGCTGTCCCTCCTGAGGTGTCGATCGAGATTGGAGTGTGTGTGGTCCTCTCCAGCCCGATCGGCTGCCCCCTTGATCTATCTCATCTGAACCGCTTCCAGTCCAGTCTTTGTCATGATGGCGGATAGAGGGCTGCCGCATCCACACGGACGCCCGGGGTACATCCTGGAGATGTGCCCTCTCAGCGCCTGTGCACCCCCCTCAACCAGCCTTTGCTGGGTACCATCGGAGCCTCTCCCCGCCTCCTTCGTCCCATGACGCGGTGCCTGTGTGGGAGGTAGCTACCGTGCGCAGTCTGCGCATGTCGGCACCCTCCACCGGCGCGGCGCCTTGTGGGAAATGAAGTCCTTGGCGGTGTGGGGTCTCGTGGGCATGCGCAATGGCGCTATCACGTCCGCATCGAGCCGGCAACGTCACACGCCGGCTCGATGGGGAGTAGTATATAAACCGGCTTTTCTGACAGCTATGTCTGCCAGCGCCGGAGGTTGCAAGCCAGGATCTAGGTAAGGTAATGTGACTGGTGTTGTACACCATACCTTACCCCACAGCTATGCTTTTAGGTGTTTCCTTTTCTTGTACCTCTTGAACTCTTGTTGAGTCCTAAATCTTGCATAAGTGAACCTATTTAAACTGAGCAAAAAAACTCCTTTTGCATAGTGACAATCTCTGCTGCCTTTGTGTATTTTTTATTATATACATTTTTTTCTTCCCAGCCCTAACATACCTATCACCTATATACTTTTGGCACTCACCACTTCATCATTCCCGCCGATCGACCGCATTCTGGCTGTAGCTTTAATCAATTTTTGGTGTAAGTGTTGAATAATTAAATTATAATTTTCCCTAAAAAACTATTAAACCCTTGCAAAATTCATCCCTTTTTTTGTCTGATATTGATATGAATTTCCTATCATCTATATAACAGCTTCTCCTTACTGCTCCCTGTGGTTGCAAATTAGCCTTCTTGCTATCCTGCTTGGCTGCGCCTGTCTCTGTCGGTTCTGATGGGAGTTCACATGGGTCAACCCCTGGGGGTAAGCCTCTATAGATGCCTCAGAGTGACAACACGTTTCCCCCTTGTTTTTCATTTTATTCATTTATGTTATATCACGTTGGTTAAATGTTTATGTACATATACAAAAATCTTTTTTCTTCTTTCTATAGAATCATTAAAAGTATTGGATGACTCACTATAAAATTGCATATCCCTTGAGAAAGCGACAAATGCGAAACATGTCGGGCTAGTATGCAATATTTATCACCCATGAACTTGTAGTATATATCCCTACTTGTTGTTCCCCATTTTTGACCACCTTGTTTTAATTGTATTGTCAAAATGAATGTAGTCGATATAGTACATGTGTGTTGTACTCTTTTTAAATGTAAACAATAAAATTGTTCTTTTTTATAAAAAAAGAGAAAGATTACAAGGTTTTCTTCATATACCCAATTTACTTGCACCGTGAAAATCCCTTCTTTTCTCATGTCCACTTTTATATTTTAAAATGCTTTCATTGCTATATTTAACAGATCAAAAAAGGAGAAAAATGTGAAATGTATTGTTCTAGTTTACATACACTTTCAGGATTGCCAGTTTTCCCCCCTCCAAAGGAATATCAAATGAAATTTACATTTTATTTTCTGCAAGGAAGGCTAGCTGCTTCCCAATATTTACTATAAAAACACTCAGTTAGGTAACCCAAATAGGCTTCCAGCAGTTAATTGAATCAGTAGGGTCACCAAAAGGGTGGTAATAGGTTCTACACATTGCACCATGCTCTGACCTTTTCAAATAAAGACCTTAGTGCAATCTCTTATAATGCATTTGCAGCTTCAAATGTATTATCATTTGAAGCACAAGCGCACAAGATTTACGAGGTTGCACCCCCCCTCCCCCCACCCACTTCTTTTTATTTTTATCTGCCTCTTCCTGTTTAAAACAGATATTTATGCGTCTTGAGCACAAAGATGGTTTCTGGTTTCTAGAGAACTCAGCAGACAGTGAAGCAGAGCTCTTGTGTCCCAGACAAACCTGAATATGGATGTTTTCAAATAAAATGTACAGCAGAATGCTGCTGGTTGTGAAAGCTGTAGTATGTACGCACAAGACAATAGATTGTTCCTATAAGGGCTGGAAAAGTCCCATTTTTGAAACTGCAAACTTTTATTAACCACTTTGTCTGTTTTGTGGTATGCTTACACAAATTGTTTCAAGTTACATGTCCTTTTGAAATCTCAGACATATAGTGGGAGGTTTACTAAAACTGGTGCATTCAGAATATGGTGCAGCTGTGCATGGTAGCCAATCGGCTTCTAATTTCAGCTTGTTCAATTAAGCTTTGACAATGAAACCTGGAAGCTGATTGGTTTCTATGCAGAACTGCACCAGATTCTGCACGCTCCAGTTTTGATAAATCTCCACTGTTTTGGGACCTTCTTATTCATTTTTTTTTTTTTTTTCCACCCTTCATAAGGGCCCTATTTTGCCTGCCTCCCCAAGAAAAAAATAGACAAACATTGTTTAGGTAGGTAACTAAATTGCACTTCTCAAACTGCCCATTCTCATTCTTCAGAATTTGAGACCTGCTCTGGTCAGAGCTTGGGCCAAACAAATGGGGTGGCTGTTTAGTTGTATTCTAGGAAGCCAACTTATGCACAGTACTTCACAGCTAACTGGCTGCAAGAACAGTAAAAGACTGCCAAAACTTTGCAGAACTCAAGAATGATGGCTATCTTGTTTGAGGTCTGTGTAGGGTAAAGGGTAGGGAGTGCAAGGGGCAGCTGGCCGTTGTTTACCTGAAAGTACCCTTGAGCTGGACATGAAGTGGTTAGTGAAATCTAATTTATGGGAATCCACTTTTTTTTTTTTTTTTTACTTTCTATGAACTGTTTTTATTGAATGTAGCCATGATTGTGAATATATATTTATCAATATAAGCCCGATTTAACTGTGACCAAAGTACTGGTGTGATGGTTTGTCCATTTCTAATAGCTCAGATAACAGAATGTATTATATGTGTATTTTGGTATTCTATTTTCTCCAGGTTTTATAGATGGTTACAAGCTGTTGACGTATAAAATTGATAATGATCTGTATAATGGAGTTATTTAATTTATGACTTCTTAAACAATGTAAATGTTCTATTTAAATGGTACTGCATGTTGCAGTTCTAAGAACACTTCATATTTACCTGGAATGTTAATGCAAACTTTGGAGTTAATAAATGTTAATATGAATTACATAAACTCACACACCTAATTGATTCTTCTTCCTTTTACTGATATTTGTTCATTTTTATAATAAACATTTATTATGAAGTTACTTTATCCACATCATCTTAAGGAGCAATTTTTCAATGGTGTATGTGTATATATGTATGTATGTATGTATGTGTAAAAGCTCCTTATGCTAGCCATACATATACAGATTTTAAATATTTTTATCCACACTAAATGGTGTGCATGGAGGGATCTCCCCTACTGTACCCACCACTGTCTGAATATTCAACAAAGACTGCATCTGATGGGCTGCGGTCACTGTTTAGCCAACCATTTTACACCTGCCTTTTACAAATTTTCATTCAGTTTGTTGGGATGGGGGGGGGGGGGGGTTGGCAGCTACAAATCGAATTTCTGATGATTTGGCAGAAATCTGCAAAAATTTGTGGCAGGCTTAAAGCAGAACTCTCCTTTTCCTCTCCAAAACAACTTATTATACATAATTTTATATAGCGCCAACAGTTTGTGCAGCGCTTTACAACATGAGGGTAAACAGTACAGATACAATATGCATTGTGCACATTGTGCATGTAAATGAATCGCAATCCAACTGTCAGTTTCTGTGTATCTTACCACATTTAGCTGTATACAGCAGGTTTCTGTGTCTGATGCCACTCCTGGCCGAATTTCTAAATTCTGACTTCCTGTTTCCTTGCTATGCCAGTCCTGATACTACATATCCCATGATCCTTTGAGTCTCTGTAGTTTCAGGGCAGGCTATGGAAGTCAATATATATGACACACTGTGCAGTGCTAATATGCAACAAATAAAACCAATACTGATACAAATATATATCCAATAAAAGACTATAGCATAAATATATAAAACCTGACCTCATATAAAGAAATATATAAATAAAGTGATCGTGCTTCGTGAGTCAACTTGGGTCCTCGATGAGGTATTTAAACTAAACCGCAAAAGTCCATAATAACATCAACCATGTGATAATTGTGTCTTTATGTGGTGTGCACACACCCCCCACCAGGTGTACCCTCACCTTAGGGGCTTAAAAAATAAGCCTGTAATCAATAGCAATAGCCTGCAGAGATCCTCCTTTTGTTTCCTTTATCCTATACAGGTTTATGGAACACAGGTCACTTGCTTCTCCTGATAACAGCCCAGCTCAAAAGCCACTATTTTTTCCTGGTATGTTCAAAGACTGTCCTCCATATACATCACATGCGGGAAATGACAGAGACATGCAATAGCGTGATAACGTTTTAAAAAGGTTTAAGTTAAAAAAAAACTCCACATGTATACAACTCGCATTTCAAATAAAAATTGCCTTTAAAGTGCTTTAGTGCTGAGGGGTGATAATCACCTGTGGTCTGGTTCTGCAGCCCCGGTTGGCGTTCCCCCTGTCCTATGCCTGCTCTGCAACACTTCCTGGTACCTCTCTTGTCAGCTGAGAGCTTGACCAGATGGGATTTATTGCCAATAGATCTACTAGTATGAATATTAGAAGGACATTCCTGAACCTACAGACCCCGTCAGAGAATGAGGGATCAAGAGTTGTGCTGTCACTAGATGTTACCAAAACTTTTGATAGCCTGGAGTGGGGATATATTTGGCAGGTTCTGGGGAAATTTGGGTTTGGTCCTTCTTTTATAGGATGGATAAAAATGCTTTATAGTGACCCTAGTGCTAAGGTCAGAATTAATGATGAACTCTCGGATAGGATCCAATTGGAAAGGGGGATGAGGTGGGGTGCCCATTGTCACCCCTGCTCTTCGCCCTTGCTATGGAACCATTGGCTATTGCAATAAGATCAAGCCCTGGGATAAAAAGATTCCAGAGGAAGACAGGAGAGGAAAGAATCGCCTTATATGCGGATGATGTTCTGCTCTTTCTGAGGGATATGGGGCAATCTTTATGTAAAAAAAAGAACTTAGTGGAGGAATTTGAAGATTTACAGGATTAGTGATAAACTGGGAGAAATCAGAGCTTTTACAGGTGGACCCTATGAGTGGCCCAATTATATCAGGAATGCCTCAATTAGCGGTAGTAGACACACTCAAATACTGGGGGATACTCCCGAGGAAAGACCCTAACCAGTACATTAGTAAAAATATAATACCATTATTGACTAAATTTAAACAAAAAATTAACGTCTGGAATCGGCTTCCTCTGTCGGTAGCAGGCCGATGCAGCCTAATTAAAATTATATGGATGCCACAATTATTGTACCTACTACATAATTCTCCAGTGTGGATATGTAAAAAATGGTTCAAATAAAGTGAAACTCCTCTTCAGAGAGTTAATTTGGAAAAGGGGACAAGCAAGTATTTGGCTCCGAACTCTGCAGCTTCCGACCAGGGAGGGGGGCTTGGCGTTACCTCATCCCGAGAATTATTACTTGGCAGCACAGTTGCAACATTTAATGGGATGCGAGATTCCGGGAGGTGGTACACCTAATAGGAGAATAATGCTATCTGGAACTTTGCACAATACAATTATAGATGCGCTTGAGGCAGATTCTTTTTGTTGCAGGAATTCTATAACAAAAATGACAGTAAAACTATGGAAAACAGTCAAAAAACAGATGGGGTATACTGGGTTACCTGAATATACTCCCCTCTGGAACAACAAGAATTTTCAGGAAGTGCTATTGATAGAAAAGTTTAAAGACTGGGAAGTACAGGGTATTAATAGGCTGATACAGATGGCAATATTCTTAAAACCTTCCTGTACTTGAGAAGGGAATTTAATATACCACATCAATCATGTTTCAGATATTTACAGATACGGCATGCCCTAGAAGTCCAATTTAGGACACAAGCATTAGAATGGAATAAAAACCCTCTTTTCCAAAATATACTCCAGGCGGGTACAACTAAGGGACTTATCTCCAAGCTATATGGACAGTTATGTAGAGGAGCCATCACTGGGCTGGATCTTCGTAAGGATAGAGAGATAGTGGAAATATCACAGAAGCAGTGGAGGAGGATTTTGGAGATAGGACCGATGATTTCAGTCTTGTCTTCACGGAAAGTATCTCACCTGATGCTGATACACAGAGCCTATTACACCCCTAAGAGGCTGTTCAAGTATTGCAGAAGATCAGATGCTAAATGCCTTGGATGCCAGGAGACCAGAGATCTCATCCATATGGTATGGAGATGCCCAAAGTTTTTTTTATTTTAAAACTAAAAAGCTTGGTAATGGCACACTACATACACAGCACATGATTAACATACAAACCAGGCTGTTAAGGTAACACACTTTATGTGCATTGGTTTGTTGTGGTGCCAAAAATTTTGAATGGCACCCCAATCCATGTGTTGCAATGCACCAGAACTCAGTCATGCACTGGGTTACCAAAGGTAAATTTTTTTTATCTATTAGTCTATTTGGCAGTCTATTCGTTTGAATGTGCTGCCTTAACACATGCATTGCATCAAATGCACCACAACCAATTACCTTGGTTTTATCAGGCCGTTGTAGAAAACGCAGTAAGGGCAATAAACCACCTTTGCTTAATTACATAATGTGGCCTTTCTAAACCAAGGTTCCTCCTGAGGTCATTAGGGGTTCCTTGAGCGGTTAGCAATGGTGAATTGATCTACCCAAAATACCTGCCAATGACATGGGGCATGATTTATAGTGTTCTACAATTTAGTGATTAAACTAACATACTGTGAACTTTAGGTATGATCACTTTTAGCAGTAGTTCCCCAAGACCTTAAAAACAGTTATAGGGTTCCTCTGGAGGGAAAAAAAGGTTGAGAAAGGCTGACATAATGGCTTAGGGCAGTATGAGCTGTATGGAGCTCCAAATAGGAGATTGCCATAGTGGGTTAATTTACTAAAACTGGAGAGTGTAAAATATGGTACAGCTGTGCATGGTAGCCAATCGGCTTTTAACTTCAGCTTGTTCAATTAAACTTTGACAAAAAACTGGAAGCTGATTGGTTTCTATGCAGAGCTGCACCAGATTTTGCGTTGTTTAGTTTTAGTAAATCCCCCACCAGTGTCTCCTAGGTGGACATGTCCAATATACATGGTCTGGTTGTGGGATGTAAGCCAGGCAGTCAGTGAACAAAACATTGAGCCCCAGTGCTCAAGAAAACAACTGGGTGGGATGCAAATTTACAGCTAATTTCCCTCTGTTCTCTATGCACCACAAGTATGATTTGCTTGTTTGATGAGCACTGAACAAAAAACATCAACATGGTCTTATTGCAATTATTCTGTCAATCAATATACTCATAAATGAGTAGCTTTAATTAGATTGAAAGCACAAATGGTAAACTATATTTTATTTGTAGTTGTCTTTCCCGTACACTATGCTCGTAATCATTTCCTGCCACAACAAAGTGTTGAGAACAGAGGAGGAGGTAATGATACATTGGGGTACATTAACAAATGGAAATACTTAATTTTTTGTGTGTAAATGTTGGTGCATTTTCTGTGTGCCAAATCAAAAATGCCATTACACAAAAACACTGCAAGAGGGGGAGGAGAGGTGGATGTGTATGGGTGGGCAGCAAGGAGCATCACTGTAGGAGTAGGAGGAGAGAGGGATGGGCAGCGAGGACCAGCACTGCAGGAGGGGAAGGAGAGAAGGATGTGTATGGACGGGCAGCGAGGAGAAGCACTGAAGGAGGGGGGAGGAGAGGCGAATGTGTATGGACAGGCAGCAAGGAACAGCACTGCAGAAGGAGGAGGAAAGAAGGATGTGTATGGAAGAGTAGTGAGGAGCAGCACTGCAGGAGTTGGAGGAGAGGTGGATGTGTATGGACAGACAACCAAGAGCAGCACTGCAGGAGGGGGAGGAGAGAAGTATGTATGGACAGACAGCGAGGAGCAGCACTGCAGGAGGGGGAGAAGAGATGGATGTATATGGACAGAAAGCGAGGAGCAGTACTGCAGAAAGAGGAGGAAAGAAGGATATGTATGGAAGGGTAGTGAGGAGCAGCACTGCATGGGGAGGGAGAGATGGATGTGTGTCAATAGACAGGAGCAGAACTGCAAGGGCCACTGTTTGTGACACCCCCTCACCCCCTCAGGCAGAGAAGAAGGAGGTAGAGTGCACAGTGTGCTGTGTAGAAATTTGGATGTGCAATGGTAGGGCTTTAACCACTTCAGCCCTGGAAGGGTCTACCCCCTTCCTGACCATAGCATTTTTTGTGATTCGGCAATGAGTCGCTTTAGCTGACAATTGCACGGTCGTGCGACATTGTACCCAAACAAAATTTACGTCCTTTTTTTCCCACAAATAGAGCTTTCTTTTGGTGGTTTTTGATCGCCTCTGCATTTTTATTTTTTGTGCTATAAACAAAATATTTTTTTTTAAAAAAAAGCTATATTTTTTTACTTTTTGCTATAATAAATTTCCCCCAAAAATATATAAATAAAACAAATCTCTTCCACAGTTTAGGCCGATATGTATTCTTTTACATATTTTTGGTAAAAAAAATCACAATAAGTGTATATTGATTGGTTTGCACAAAAGTTATAGTGTCTACAAAATAGGGGATAGATTTATGGCATTTTTATTATTATTATTATTTTTTTTTTTTTACTAGTAATGGCGGCGATCTGCGATTTTTATCGGGACTGCAACATTATGGTGGACAGATCGGACACTTTTGACACTATTTTGGACCATTGACATTTATACAGCGATCAGAGTTACAAATGGCCACGGATTACTGTATAAATGACACTGGCAGGGAAGGGGCTAAGTGTGTTCCCTGGATGTGTTCTAACTGTAGGGGGGATGGGCTCACTACAACATGACAGAGATCACTGCTCCCGATGACAGGGAGCAGTAGATCCCTGTAATGTTGCTAGGCAGAACAGGGAAATGTCTTGTTTACATAGGCATCTCCCTGTTCTGCCTCTCCTCGCCGCAATCGTGGGCCGCCGGCGAACAACGCGTTTGTGGCACCCACAGGCACGCTCCAGCGGCACGCAGCGGGCATGCACGTGCCCCGCCGGCAGCGCATGCGTGCCTGCTAGGCGTCAAATTCAACGGGACTTAGGGGTACACCCTTTTGCCTGCCCATGCCATTCTGCTGACGTAAATCGGCGGTCGGAAAGTGGTTAAAACTTGCACAGAGCACAGGGGTCAAATATGTGTATACCTTGTATAACATACCAATGCAGGTGTCAGAAACATGTAACTTACAGTGTGCAGGGGTTAGAAGTATATACAGTATAGTGTGCAGGGTAGGGTGTGCAGTCAGTTTTGTTCCGAATTGAAATTCTGTAAAAAATTTTGTGAATGCGTGACATCATCGCGCCCCCAGCCACTCTTGTAGACAGAGGCTGTGAACCAGGAAGGAAGACCAGGGGAAGATGGAAGCCCTCTCAGTGGTGACAGCGCAGCGCTGGAGGGCTTCATTTTAAGGTAAGTCTCTCATAATGTGCTAGTATGCGATGCATACCAGCACATTATGACATTGCCTTGCAGGGGATTTTTTTTTCTTCAATTGCAGTTTAATACCGCTTTAAAGGAACTGGATAGAAAAGAATAAAATGTAACCACTTGCCTACCAGGCACTTACACCCCCTTACTGCCCAGGCCATGTTTCAGCTTTTATCGCTGTCGCACTTTGAATGACAATTGCGCAGTCATGCTACACTGTACCCAAACAAATTTTTTTAATCATTTTCTTCACACAAATAGAGCTTTCTTTTGATGGTATTTAATCACTGCTGGGTTTTTTATTTTTTACAACAACAAAAAAGACCAAAAATTTTGAAAAAAAAATGTTTTTTACTTTTTTCTGTCAGTAAATTTTGTAACTAAGTAATTTTTCGCCTTCACTGATGTGCGCTGATGAGGCAGCACTGATGGGCACTGATAGGCTGAACTGGTCGGCATTGATGAGGTGGCACTGATAGAATAGATTAGAATAGAATAGAAAAGGATAAAATAGAATAGAATAGTAAAAACAATAGACCAGAATGGAATTGAAAAAAAGAAAGAATATAACCATCTTCCAAAATCCTGAATTTTGAATAGAATAAGTTTAAAAAAAGAATAGATTAGAATAGTAAATAAGAGAATAGAATATAAGAGAAAATAATAGAATAAAATAAAATAGAAAGAATATAACCATCTTCAGAAATTCAAATTTTGAATAGAATAAATTTGAGTTTGAATGCCAATTCGAATGCCGTATTAAAATCAAATTTGAATTGAATTTGAATCCAATTAAAAAAAGAATAAACAAAACTAATCCCAAAAATTAATTTAACTAAAAAGTTATTTAACCACTTCAATACAGGGCATTTTCACCCCCTTCCTGCCCAGGCCAATTTTCAGTTTTCAGCGCTGTCGCGATTTGAATGACAATTGCGTGGTCATTTTTTCCCCACAAATACAGCTTTCTTTTGGTGGTATTTGATCACCTTTGCGTTTTTTATTTTTTACGCTATAAACAAAAGAAGAGTTACAAGTTTGAAAAAAAACAATATTTTTTACATTTTGCTATGATAAATATCCCAATTTAAAAAAAAAAAAAATTTCCTCAGTTTAGGTCGATTATGTATTCTTCTACATATTTTTATTAAAAAAATAAATCACAATAAGCGCATATTGATTGGTTTGCGCAAAAGTTATAGTGTCTACTATATTGGGGATAGTTTTATGGCATTTTTATTATATATTTTTTTTTACTTGTAATGGCAGCGATCTGCGATTTTTATTGTGACTTGCGGCGGACATATCGGACCCGTTTGACCATTTTGGGACCACTGACAATTATACAGCGATCAGTGCTATAAAAATGCATTGATTACTGTATAAATGTCACTGGCAGGGAAGGGGTTAACACTAGGGAGCGATCAAGGGATTTAACTGTGTTACCTAGGGAGTGATTCTAACAGTAGGGGGAGGGGACTGACAAGGGGAGGAGACCGATCGGTGGTCCTCTGTTCCCGGAACACATGATCGGTCTCCTCTCCCTTGACAGGACGTGGATCTGTGTGTTTACACACACAGATCCATGTCCCGGCTCTGTTATCGGGCAATTGCTCCCGAGAGATGCGGGGGCGCACGTGTGTGCCCCCCCAGATGGCCGGGAAACCCAGGACATCATATGATGCCCGCCCAGGATGGGAAATCCCTCCTGCAGACATTATCCCGACTATGGGCGGGACCTGAAGTGGTTAAATAAGGAATCAAAACAAAACAATTTTTTTCACTCTGCACATGTCTAGTGCAGTGGTCAAGGGTATATACTGTATAGTGTGCAGGGGTTAGAATTATGTAAGGCTGGGTTCACACTGGTACGACATGACAGTCTTGCCACTTTGGATCCGACTTTGCCCTGCGACATGCGTCTGACTTCAATGAACAGGGATCCGACTTTGATCCCTAACAATACTAGGCACTGTGTCTGGTACGAATCTTTAGAGGGAACTCCACGCCAAATGTTAAAAAAAACCACGACATGGCTTCCCCCTCCAAGAGCATACCAGCCCTTCGGTCTGGTATGGATTTCAAGGGGAACCCCCACACCAAAAAAACAGCGGGGGGGCCCCCCAAAATTCATACCAGATCCTTATCTGAGCACACAGCCTGGCAGGTCAGGAAAGGGGGTGGGGACGAGTGAGCTATCTTCTCGCTCATTTGCTGGATCGTCTTCGCTGTCTTCTCCCTCTGTTCTTCTTCCGATGTTGACTGGACGCTCTTTCCTGCTCTAATGCCGGGTGCGCAGTGTGCCACTACTTATAGTGGCATGGGGCGAGGTCACCGTGTGACGTCATCCGTAGACCCGGCCCCTTATCCGGTGACCCCGCCCCATTCCAATATAAGTAGTGGCACACCGCGCACCCGGCATTAGACCGGGAGAGAGCGTTGAGTCAACATCGGAAGAAGAACAGAGGGAGAAGACAGCTGAGAAGACCCAGCAAAAGAGCGAGAAGATAGCGGAGAAGACCCAGCAGGGGCAGAAGACAGTGGACAGGGGGAGAAGAACCAGAGAGGACTAGAAGACATCAGCGGAGAAGACCTGGAGAGGTGAGAAGAACAGGCAAAGGCAGAAGATGTCAGCGGAGGAGGCAGAAGAGTTAGAGAGGGGAGAAAAGATCGGAAGAGACGGCGGAGCTGCCTTAATAAATTACTTTAAAAACATGTGTAATGTGTTTTATTTCTGACACTTTTTTGTAAGTGAATAGGTAAGGGTACAATGTACCCCATACTCATTCACATAGGGTGGGGGGCCCCTTGTTAAAGTGGGGCTTCCAGATTTCGATAAGCCCCCCACCCGCAGACCCTGACAACCCTGGCCATTGTTTGTCGGCAAGAGGCCCTTGTCCTCATAAACATGGGGACAAGGTGCTTTTGGCCCCCCTGCTCCAAAGCACCCACCCCCTCATGTTGAGGGCATGTGGCCTGGTACGGTTCGGGGGGCGCTCGCTCATCCCCACCCCCTTTCCTGACCTGCCAGGCTGTGTGCTCAAGTAAGGGTCTGGTATGGATTTTGGGGGGAACCCCACACTGTTTTTTTAGCATTGGGGTTCCCCTTAAAATCATACCAGACTAAGGGGCCTAGTATGCTCTTGGAGGAGAAACCTATGCCGTTTTTTTTTTATTTGGCGTGGAGTTCCCCTTCAAGATCATCAGAGCGCAAGTCGCATGCCAAAGTCAGATCAGTCAAGACAGCGATCCGACTTCAGTGATATTCAATGGGCTGAAGTAGGCTCAAAGTCGGAATAACAAAAAAATAATAGTGTGCTAAATTTCAAATATAAGCTTCAAAATAAACTCCAGTGAGTATGTGACAAAACGTGATCTTAAAAGATATATGCAAAAAGTCCACATGCACAATAATATAAATAAATAAAACTCTTTATTGCTAAAGAAACGTGAATAACTCAACCCATGCTCTGTGACAGTCTCTGCAAAGAATAAGTGCTGGCAGGTAATCACCACCACCTCCGTGTGGCACTTTTAATAATAATCCACAGACGGGTCAGTTTGATCGTACACGGGTTTTCAGCTAATGGCTCCAGGAATACCAGGACTTCTCCATAAACAATTTCTTTCTCCAAATTACAATTTCTCAAAGTAAATAAAACATAATCATCGTGCAAGATTGCTTAAAAATACTTGCTTTTAATAAATAACATGATATGCACTCACATTTGAGCAGCAATAAAACCAAATTGAACGATTAATTTGGTATTGGGACAGCTCTCCTCACTACACATCCAGGGTAACGAGACACCAGAAGTGTAAAAAAATAAAAACAACACGTGGTGTCAGAGGGGGGCAGGGTCAACCATTTACATCACCAAGTGGCCCCGCCCTCAGCTATATAATAGCTGTCATCGAGAAGAAGCATCACTCGGTGGGAGCCTCCCGTGGAGGTGTTGCGGCTTTTTTTTTTTTTTTTCGGCTCGTCGGGCAACGTGATAGAAGATGAATGGACATCGCTGGACATTTTTATGTTTTTATCTTTTAATAAAGGACTTGTCCCTAAGTGTCTCCTGTCTTTTTTTACTATTTTTGACATTTTTTTGTTGGTGAAATGGTAGGGGTACAATATACCCATTACCAATTCACATAGGGTGGGAGGCCGGGGTCTGGGGATCCCTTTGTTAAAGGGGGCTTCCAGATTCCGATAAGCCTACCCCCACAACCACCGGGCAAGGGTTGTGGGAATGAGGCCCTTGTCCCCATCAACATGGGGACAAGGTGCTTGGGGGGGCTACTCCAAAGCACCCTCCCCATGTTGAGGGCATGTGGCCTGGTAGAAATCAGGAGGGGGGCACTCTCTCGTCCCCCCTCTTTTCCTGCGGCCTGCCAGGTTGCGTGCTCAGATAAGGGCCTGGTATGGATTTTGGGGGGACCCCCATGCAATTTTTTTTTTTTAATTTTGGTTTGGGGTTCCCCTTAATATTCATACCAGACCCAAAGGGCCTGGTAATGGACTGGGGCCAGGGCCGTCTTTCCAAGCGGGCACACCTGGGCACAGCCCAGGGGCCCCAGATGCATGGGGCCCCATCAGGGCCAGTCGGATCTATAGCGAAGGCATTGGAATTGCCTCGCCGTCACACACAGCTCCGCTTCCTCCTAACCCCATCACCCCCAGTGAGTCTGCAATGGAGGCACAGTGAGGGTGCAATGGGGGCACAGTCAGTCTGCAAGGGGCACAATGAGGCTGCAATGGGGCACGGTAAGGCTACAATGTTAGCACAGAGAGGCTGCAATGGGGGCACGGTGAGGCTGCAAGAGGCACAGTGAGGATGCAAGAGGCACAGTGAGGCTGCAAGGGGCACAGTGAGTCTGCAATGCGGGCACAGTGAGTCTGCAAGGGGCACAGTGAGGCTACAATGTTGGCACAGAGAGGCTGCAATGTTGTACACGGTGAGGCTGCAATGTTGGGCACGTTGAGGCTGCAATGTTGGGCACGGTGAGGCTGCAATGGGGGCACGGTGAGGCTGCAATGTTGGCACGGTGAGACTGCAATGTTGGCACGGTGAGACTGCAATGTTGGCACGTTGAGGCTGCAAGGGGCATGGTGAGGCTGCAATGGGGGCACAGTGAGGCTGCAAGGGGCACAGTGAGGCTGCAAGGGGCACAGTAAGTCTGCAATGGGGGCACAGTGAGTCTGCAAGGGGGACAGTGAGGCTGCAATGTTGGCACAGAGAGGCTGCAATATTGGGCACTGTGAGGCTGCAATGTTGGGCATGGTGAGGCTGCAATGTTGGGCACAGTGAGGCTGCAATGGGGGCACAGTGAGGCTGCAATGTTGGCATGATGAGGCTGCAAGGGGCACAGTGAGGCTGCAATGGGCACGGTGAGGCTGCAATAGGGGCACGCTGAGGCTGCAATGTGGGCGCGGTGAGGCTGCAATGGGGGCACGGTGAGGCTGCAATGTTGGGCACAGTGAAGCTGCAATGGGGGCACAGTGAGGCTGCAATGGGGGCACAGTGAGCCTGCAATGGGGGCACAGTGAGGCTGCAATGGGGGCATGGTGAGACTGCAATGTTGGGCACGGTGAGACTGCAATGTTGGGCACAGTGAGGCTGCAATGTTGGGCACGGTAAGGCTGCAATGATGGGCACGGTGAGACTGCAATGTTGGGCACAGTCCAGATGCAATGTTGGGCACGGTGAGACTGCAATGATGGGCATGGTGAGACTGCAATGTTGGGCACAGTGAGGCTGCAATGGGGGCACAATGAGGCTGCAATGGGGGCACAGTGAGGCTGCAATGGGGGCATGGTGAGACTGCAATGTTGGCACAGTTAGGCTGCAATATTGGGCACAGTGAGGCTGCAATATTGGGCACAGTGAGGAATTACTTTAATTCTTGAGAGTAGGTGGGAAAATTGGGACAGGCTTGTAGGGGCCCCAATACTTTGCCCAGGGGCCCATGATGCTGTTAAGATGGCCCTGACTGGGGGGAACCCATGCCGTTTTTTTCAATGCGTTTCATCTATATTGCCGAGACCCGACAATTCATTACAGCCGCGATCAGTTTTCATCAGTTTTTCAGATGTCATTTTGCTGCGGTACTGTTCTAAACACGGGAAACATACGCCACTTTACAGACATACTATAGACACCCCCCAGGCTCGATATTTAAAGGAATATTTAATTTTTATTGTTTCACTTTATTTATTTAAGCATTATTAAAATCACTACTCCCGAAAAAACTGACTTTTTGAAACTTTTTTTTGCATTGATACATGTCCCCTGGGGCAGGACCCGGGTCCCCAAACACTTTTTATGACAATAACTTGCATATACAGTATCTCACAAAAATGAGTACACCCCTCACAGTTTTGTAAATATTTTATTATATCTTTTCATGTGACAACACTGAAGAAATTACACTCTGCTACAATGTAAAGTAGTGAGTGTACAGCTTGTATAACAGTGTAAATTTGCTGTCCTCTCAAAATAACTCAACACACATCCATTAATGTCTAAACCGCTGGCAACAAAAGTGAGTACACCCCTAAGTGAAAATGTCCAAATTGGGCCCAATTAGCCATTTTCACTCCCCGATGTCATGTGACTTGTTCTCTAGGACTCCAAGGTCTCAGGTGTGAATGGGGAGCAGGTGTGTTAAATTTGGTGTTATCGCTCTCACTCTCACTGGTCACTGGAAGTTCGACATGGCACCTCATGGCAAAGAACTCGCTGAGGATCTGAAAAAAAGAAGTTGCTCTACATAAAGATGGCCTAGGCTATAAAAAGATTGCCAAGACCCTGAAATTGAGCTGCAGCATGGTGGCCAAGACCATACAGCGGTTTAACAGGACAAGTTCCACTCAGAACAGGCCTCACCATGGTCGAACAAAGAAGTTGAATGCACGTGCTCAGTGTCATATCCAGGGTTTGTCTTTGGGAAATACGGGTATGAGTGTTGCCAGCATTGCTGCAGAAGATGAAGGGGTGGGGGGGTCAGCCTGTCAGTGCTCAGACCATACGTCACACACTGCATCAAATTGGTCTGCATTACTGTCGTCCCAGAAGGAAGCTTCTTCTAAAGATGATGCACAAGAAAGCCCGCAAACAGTTTGCTGAAGACAAGCAGATTAAGGACATGGATTACTGGAACCATGTCCTGTGGTCTGATGAGACCAAGATAAACTTATTTGGTTCAGATGGTGTCAAGCGTGTGTGGCGGCAACCAGGTGAGGAGTACAAAGACAAGTGTATCTTGCCTACAGTCAAGCATGGTGGTGGGAGTGTAATGGTCTGGGGCTGCATGAGTGCTGCCGGCACTGGGGAGCTACAGTTCATTGAGGGAACCATGAATGCCAACATGTACTGTGACATACTGAAGCAGAGCATGATCCCCTCCCTTTGGAGACTGGGCCATAGGGCAGTATTCCAACATGATGATGACCCCAAACACACCTCCAAGAGGACCACTGCCTTGCTAAAGAAGCTGAGGGTAAAGGTGATGGACTGGCCAAGCATGTCTCCAGACCTAAATCCTATTAAGCATCTGTGGAGCATCCTCAAATGGAAGGTGGAGGAGCGCAAGGTTTCTAACATCCACCAGCTCCGTGATGTCATGGAGGAGTGGAAGAGGGCTCCAGTGGCAACCTGTGAAGCTCTGGTGAACTCCATGCCCAAGAGGGTTAAGGCAGTGCTGGAAAATAATGGTGGCCACATAAAATATTGACACTTTGGGCCCAATTTGGACATTTTCACTTAGGGGTGTACTCACTTTTGTTGCCAGCGTTTTAGACATTAATGGCTGTGTGTTAAGTTATTTTGAGGGGACAGCAAATTTACACTGTTATACAAGCTGTACACTCACTACTTTACATTGTAACAAAGTGTAATTTCTTTGGTGTTGTCACATGAAAAGATATAATACAGTATTTACAAAAATGTGCGGGTTGTACTCAGTTTTGTGAGATACTGTAAGCTTTTAAAATGAGCACGTTTGGTTTTTCATGTTAGTGTCCCATAGACTTTAATGGTGTTCCGCAGCTTTCGAATTTGCTGTGAACACTGCATATTGTTCGTGTTCACCGAACGTCCGAACAACCAAAGTTCAGCTTGAACTTATGCTCGGGTCGAACCGTTCGCCCATCCCTAGTGAGCAGGCATTGCACAGGGATGTGGTGGTGATTACCAGTCAGCACTTATTCTTTGCAGAGACTGTCACAGAGCATGGATTGAGTTTATTCACGTTTCTTCAGCAATCAAGAATTTTATTTATTTATATTATTGTGCATGTGGACTTTTCGCATATATCTTTTAAAGCGGAGTTCCACCCAAAAATGGAACTTCCGCTTTAAGGGAGGTGACCCCCTGACATGCCACATTTGGCATGTCATTTTTTTGGGGGGCGGAGCCTGTACCCTCTTTTCATAGGGTCCCAGCTCCAACTTCCTCCCGTCGCACCGGAAGGGAGATCACCTCTTCCCCCCTCCCTCTCGGCAATCATCTGGGACACGTCACAGGTCCCAGATGATTGCCCGAAAAGTGCATAAGTGTAGCGCTTAATTAACACAGCCCTGCCAGAAGCACGGACAAATAAATCAAATAAGTCAAAATTGAGTCCAAACGAACCACAATAAACCTATTTATAATTTATATATAGGTTTGTTGTGGTTCGTTTGGACTCAATTTTGACTTATTTGATTTATTTGTCCGTGCTTCTGGCAGGGCTGTGTTAATTAAGCGCTACACTTATGCACTTTTATGATTTCAACAAAAATTTTGGTTGTGTTAGCTGCTATTATTGATTCAGGCAGTGCGGAGTACTTGACTACACCAGATGATTGCCCGGCCAGTCACAGCGCGCGGCTCGCGCATGCGCAGTGGGTGCCCGGCTGTGAAGCCACACCTCCAATTCCCGGCACCACAGAGAGGAGGGGGAGATTAGCGGGGCTTCATTCCCCCGCATTGCTGGACCCTGGGACAGGTAAGTGTCTGATTATTAATGCAGTATTTGTAGCTGCTGACTAAATTTATTTTTTTTAGCAGAACTCCGCTTTAAGATCACGTTTTGTCACATACTCACTGGAGTTTATTTTAAATCATATATTTTAAATTTAGCGCACTATTATTTTTTTGTTATTCAATTATATATGTGGTACCAGAACACATTTTAAATAGCTGCAGCTGTTTTTCATTAATATAATTAGTCACATTATTTATAGTTTTTAGGTTGTTTGTTATACTCCTATCAGCCCTTTAGTAATATATTTCACAGGATCAAAGTTGGACCAAAGTAGTGCAGGGAGCATTTCCAAAGTCGGACCAGTTAAGATGGCTTTCACACGTCATGCGACATGAGCTCCCAATGTCGGAGTGTTTGTAGTACCGGTGTGAACCCGGCCTCATGTACTTTCACTGACCACTTTATTGGTACACCTTTGTGTTATTGGGTTCAATTGCTTGGTAACACAAAGTGCTAATCACATGGCAGTAACTCAATGCATTTGGGTATCTAGACATGGTGAAGACGACTTGCTGAAGTTCAAACCGAGCATCAGAATGGGGAAGAAAACGGATTTAAGTGACTTTGAATGTGGCATGGTTGTTAGTGCCAGGTGGGCTGGTCTGATTAATTAAAAAACTGCTGATCTACTGGGAAAATTGGACAATAGAAGATTGGAAAAACGTTGCCTGGTCTGAAGAGTCTCGATTTTCAGCTACGATATTCAGATAGTAGGGTCAGAATTTGGTGTAAACAACATAAAAGCATGGATCCATCCTGTATCATCGGTTCAGGCTGGTGGTGGTGTAATGGTGTGGGGGAAATTTTCTTGGCATACTTTGGGCCCCTTAGCATCAATTGAGCATCGTTTAAACGCCACAGCCTACCTGAGTATTGTTGCTGACCATGTCTATCCCTTTATGACTACAATGTACACATCTTCTGATGGCAACTTCCAGCAGGATAATGTGCCATGTCACAAAGCTCAAATCATCTCACCACTGGTTTCTTGAACATGACTATGAGGTCACTGTACTCCAATGGCCTCCACAGTCATCAGATCTCAATCCAATAGAGCACCTTTGGGATGTGGTGAAACGGAAGATTTGCATCATGGAGTGTAAATAGTGTCAGGAGTGTGTAATGTACAGGGTGCAATGTTCAGGAGTGTGTAATGTACAGGGTGCAGTGTTCAGGAGTGTGTAATGTACAGGGTGCAGGGTTCAGGAGTGTGTAATGTACTGGATACAGGGTTCAGGAGTGTGTAATGCACTGGATGCAGGGTTCAAGAGTGTGTAATGTACTGGATGCAGGGTTCAGGAGTGTGTAATGTACTGGATGCAGGGTTCAGGAGTGTGTAATGTACTGGATGCAGGGTTCAGGAGTGTGTAATGTGCAGGATGCAGGGCTCAGGAGACTGTAATCTACTGGATGCAGGTTTTAAGAGTGTGTAATGTGCAGGGTTCAGGAGTATGTAATGTACTGAAAGCAGGGTTCAGGGGTGTGTAATGTGCAGGGTTCAGCCGTGTGTAATGTACAGGGTGCAGGGTTCAGGTGTGTGTAATGTACAGGGTGCAAGGTTCAGGTGTGTGCAATTTACAAAATGCAGGGTTCAGGAGAGTGTAATGTACTGTATGCAGGGTTCAGGAATGTGTAATGTACTGGATGCAGGGTTCAGGCATGTGTAATGTACAAGGTGCAGGGTTCATGAGTGTGTAATGTACAGAGTTCAGGGTTCGGGAGAGTGTAATGTACAGAGTCCAGGGTTCAGGAGTGTGTAATGTACTGGATGCAGGGTTCAGAAGTTTCTAATGTACAGAGTGCAGGTATCAGGAGTGTGTAATGTGCTGCATGCAGGGTTCAGGAGTGTGTAATGTGCAGGATTCTGGAGTGTAATGTACAGAGTGCAGGGTTCGGGAGTGTGTAATGTACTGGATGCGGGGTTAACGAGTGTGTAATGTACTGGATACAGGGTTCAGAAGTGTGTAATGTACAGAGTGCAGGGTTCAGGAGTGTGTAATGTACAGGATTCAGGAGTGTAATGTAGAGTGCAGGGTTCAGGAGTGTGTAATGTACTGGATGCGGGGTTCAGGAGTGTGTAATGTACTGGATGCAGGGTTCAGGAGTGTGTAATGTACAGGGTGCAGGGTTCAGGAGTGTGTAATTTACAGGGTGCAGGGTTCAAGAGTATGTAATATACAGGGTGCATAGTTCAGGAGTGTGTAATGTACAGGGTGCAGGGTTCAGGTAATGTACTGGATGCAGGGGTCAGGAGTGTGTAATGTACTGGATGCAGGGTTCAGGTGTGTGTAATGTACAGGGTGCAGGGTTCAGGAGTGTGTATGTACTGAATGCAGGGGTCAGGCATGTGTAATGTATAGGATGCAGGGTTCAGGCATGTGTAATGTATTGGATGCAGGGTTCAGGAGTGTGGAATGTGCAGGGTTCAGGAGTGTGTAATGTACTGGATGCAGGAGTCAGGCGTGTGTAATGTACAGGGTGCAGGAGTATGTAATGCACTGGATGTAGGGATCAGGCATGTGTAATGTACAGGGTGCAGGAGTGTGTATGTACTGGATTCATGGGTCAGGCGTGTGTAATGTGTAGGGTTCGGGGTGTGTAATGTACAAGGTGCAGGGTTCAGGAGTGTGTAATGTACTGGATGCAGGGTTCAGGAATGTGTAATGTACTGGATGCATGGTTCAGGAGTGTGGAATGTACTGGATGCAGGGGTCAGGCGTGTGCAATGTACAGGGTGCAGGAGTGTTTATGTACTGGATGCAGGGATCAGGCGTGTGTAATGTACAGGATGCAGGGTTCAGGAATGTGTAATGTACAGGATGGAGGGTTCAGGCGTATGTAATGTACAGAATGGAGGGTTCAGGAGTGTGTAATGTACAGGATGGAGGGTTCAGGAGTGTGTAATGTACAGAGTGCAGAAGGGGGAGTAGAGGTTGATGTGTATGGATAGATAGTGAGGATTGCACTGTAGGAGGGGGAGGAGGTGGACGTGTATGAACGGACAGTGCACTGCTATTATGCAACATAATGGGCTGTCGTGCAACATTTTTATTTGTTTAGCGCATTAAAATGTGAAATAAGCATTGATGGGAGGGTATCCCTCTAGTGTTTCTTTGTTATAAACAATAAAGTTATATTTGTTTCAAAACATTTTCTCCTTATTGGTGTGCTAAACTTTATTAATTCCTCCCTATGTTTGCACATTTTTGCTCTACTAACTACATTTGTTTTCTTCGTGTTCGCGAAATCCAGGGTTATAGGTAGTGTTCACTAGTAAGAGATGTTTTGTGGGAGGACTTGCATGGAGGTTTGGGTCTTGCTCTCTCTTTCTTCCAGCACTCAGCCAAGGAAGGAGCCTGCACAGCTGAAGGGATGTCAGGGATGCCTTATGTCATAGCTCTCTGTCTCCGCCCCTTCCCCGCCCCCGGAAGTAGCTGCGGAGACAGTAAGCTCAGCCAGGTTATGTGTGTTTGCTTGTACAGTCTATGTGTGCGGATCTTATATTATTATATTGGAGTTTCCATAGACTGCAGGGCTGATTATTTAATAAATATGTTACAGGAAATAGAGATGACGATATAATAAAGGGGAGAATGTTTGCTGGCACTGGAGTCTGTAAACAGCACAAAGTACATGACTTTGATAGCTGTCCTTATCCCTTTAAACCCAAACACATGAATTACACAGGTTCTGAGGCTAATTTAATGCAGATAAGATACCAACTTAATCAGCAACAGAGCCTGTGTAATAAATATGTGTTCGGTTTTGAAGGGATAAGGTGGCAACCCTAGTCTGTGCTTAATGAGATTCACTCGCTCACTTTGTTGTTTACCACTATCATTGAAAGTGAAAGTAAAAGAAAATCCCAATTTTTGGGTTGTCCCTAGGAAAGTAATAGAGGGGTAATCTTCCAATGGGGACACTAGTTCGGAAGACCTGGGGGTCCTCAAGGAATTCCTTTAATTTGCAGGAATTTCTTCCCACTTCCTGTTTGTCTATGGGACAGGAAGTGAAGGTAAGTCTCTGCAATGGGAAACAGATGGTGGAAAAAAAAAAAATCTGACAGGGATTATAACCCTCCCTTGCTCTCTCCAAAATGAAAAAAAAAATACTTTTAACTGCTATAAACCAGCTTTACTTGCCAAATCACCAGAGGAAAATAACGGGAAAAAAGCCCCCAAAAAAGAAAACGAATGTAGCCACCACATCTAAAGCCTCGTACTCGCGGTACGATTGTTGGCCAACAGAGCGTCTGATTTTTGTCTTAAGGGTGCGTGCCAGGATCTTGTCTTGCATACTAATGTTACACAATTGTCGTGCAACAAACACGAACGTAGTAACATACTACGAGGAATTTCAGCTCTTGAGCGCCACCCTTTCCGAGCATGCGTTTTGTACTTTGGACTTTGGTGTGACAGATTTGTGTACTGACCATATGAAAATCTGACACCCGAAAATTTACCTTCTGTACTTTGTTACAGTGACTTAAAGTGGAGTTCCACCCAAAAGTGAATGTTCCGCTTTAAGGACTCCTCGCCCCCTTACATGCCACATTTGGCATGTAATTTTTTGTGGGGGGAGTGGGTTGCTAGTTTTGATAGGTACCCCACTTCCGCTCGGGCTGCCTAGGTGACGCCTTCTCTCCCCCTTCCTCCCTGCAATCTTCTGGGACACGTCACAGGTCCCAGCAGATTGCCCGGTCATTGAGGAGGCGCAGCGCGACACTTTTTGTAGCTGCTGACTTTTAATAAACAGAAAAACTAGTGGAACTCTGCTTTATTGCATTGACAAAAAATACACACGCACAAAAAAAAAAAGAGTAAAAAAAAAATTATTTTGCTTTTTTTATTATAACAGTCTCTGTATGATAGAAAAAAACCCCTCAAAACTGTAAAAAATTGTGAAGATAATGGAGACCCCAAATCCCCCGATCAGCAGAGCACTCATTCACGCAATCATTAGTCAATGAATAAATCCAAAAATAAATGCTGAGATTTTATGTCCATAAAAGCACACAAACTACAAATCAGTGTCCAAGCCAGAAGTTATGTGGGACAATATACTGTTTAGAGGGCTTTCACACCGAGCCGCGGAGGGGGGGTGTGGGGAGGGCGTCGGCAGTAAAGCAGCGATATTTTTAGCGTTGCTTACCGTCATTTAAGCGGCGCTATTTGGCTGCTAGCGGGGCGGTTTTCACCCCCTGCTAGCAGCCAAAAAGGGGTTAAATCTGCCCGCAAAACGCAGCCGGAGCGGCGCTTTGCCAGCGGTATCACAGCGCTGCCCCATTGATTTCAATGGGGAGCAGCGGTGGAGGAGCGGTAAACACACCGCTCCTTCACCGCTCCAAAGAAGCTGCTGGCAGGACTTTTCCTGACGTCCTGCCAGCGCACCGCTCCAGTGTGAAAGCCCTCGGGCTTTCACACTGGAGACAATGGAGCAGCTGTTTGAGGGTGGATTTCAGACGCTATTTTTAACGCTATAGCGCCTGCAAAACACCCTCGGTGTGAAAGGGGTCTTAAAGCTTCCAATGTCCACCCAGTGTGTCAGTGAAAACTATGCCAAAAAACGATCCACTGTTCTCCTTTCACTGCACTCCAAGAATTGCGCTCTCTGGATGTTTTTTCCCATCTTTTTACAGAATAGGCAAACACATGTTTTGTAAGCTCAGCCCAGATGGGGAATCCACTTGGTCAGTGCCTAGACTGATCCTCCTTCAACAGTTGTCCCTTATGGTCTGTACACACAATCAGAAAATCGTACGAAAAATACTGCTTTCACTTAGTAATTTGATCGTTTGTACACAACTTTCGAGATCCGATCACGACGGTTGATCCGATTTTATCCAATGTGACAAGCACAAAATTTATTCTCGTATGATACCAGATCGTACGATTTTTGTTTAATTAGTACAGTTGTTTGAAAATACAATACAAATACATTACAACACAATACATCACTTCCGATTTTTTTTATAATGTCGTATGTGAATTTTCGGCACTTTTGTAAACTCTTCTTTTTCGATATGAGACTAGCATGTGGGGAAAAAAAATGGATGATCATCATCTCAACGTGTGTACCAGGCATTAGTGGTTTCACATAGTCCAGTAAGCAGGTACCACGGGTAATCTTCCTGCTACCAAAGGGGTCATCTGCTGCCAGTTTAAAAAATACAGCCCTGCTGATTAGGCCTCATGCACACTGGACGTTAAAATAACGTTCCAAAAAACGCCAGTAGTTTTGCAGTGAGTTTTTCAACGTTTTTTTAACGTTTTTACAATAGCGTTTTTCCGTTAGCTTTTTTTTCGTTTTTTTTTTTTCAATGGATCAAAAATGTTAAATGCTGGTGAGCTGTGTTTTTGAGCGTTTATCGGTGTTTATCAGCATTGTTTGACGTTAGAGCGTGTTTACAGCTGAAGACAGCTGAAAATCTCCGCTCAGAACCCACTAGTTTTAGGTTCTTTCAAAGCCAAAAAAACGCCCCAGCCAAAAACTGCTGATAACAGCCTATGTGTGCATGGACACATAGGATAACATGATGGGGAGTTTATTGACTGTAGAAATAAACATCCGAAGCCAAAAACAGCAGCTGTAAAAACGTCCAGTGTGCATGAGGCGTGAATCCTAAGCTCAGAGAGACAGGGAGGTTTGTGTGTGTTAAGAGAAGAGCTGTTTACAAATGTGTAGTGCTCTTATACTGGGGGCTGCCTGAAAGATCTGCATGCCTGGGACTCTCTTCTGATAAAATACAGTTTTCTACAACTCCATTTAAACTCATGGAACAGTTTTAATGAATTAAAAACAAGTGGTGCTTAAAAATATTGTAGTTCTGCTTTAACCACTTCAGCCCCGGAAGATTTTACCCCCTTCCCATCCAGAGCTCTTTTAACAATTTGGCACTGCGTTGCTTTAACTGACAATTCCATGCAATGCTGTACCCAAATGAAATTTGCGTACTTTTTTTCCCACAGATAGAGCTTTCTTTTGGTGGTATTTGATCATCTCTGCGTTTTTTATTTTTTGTGCTATAAACAAAAAAAAGCGTCAATTTTGAAAAAAAATATATATATTTTTTACTTTTGCTATAATAAATATCCCCCAAATTAAAAAAAAAAATCTTCATCAATTCATGCTCTTTTCGCATGGAGTCAATACGATCAGTAGTCTCCATCCTAAAAGGTGGAGAACTTCTGGCGTCAATCGACCTCAAGGATGCATACCTCCATGTGCCTATTTTTCCCGCTCACCAGAAATATCTATGTTTCAAGGTAGAAAATATTCATTTTCAGTTTGTAGCTCTGCCTTTCGGTCTAGCTACTGCACCTCAAGTGTTTAGAAATGGTCCAGATCAGAAATTACCTTGATCATCAACATTCTAGAGATTTGGGCAGCGCGTTTAGCCTTGAGGGGCTGAACGTTCAGGTTACGGAATTGTCCTGTCAGGATCCAATCCGAAAATGCCACAGCAGTAGCCTATATCAATCACCAAGGGGGCACAAGAAGTTGTGCGGGCCAGAGAGAGGTGAATTTTATACTAACTTGTCTATCGGCAGTCTTCATTCCAGGAATAGAAAATTGGCAGGCGGACTATTTGAGTGGCCAGCAGTTGTTCCTGGGAGAATGGTCCCTTCACCCCGATATCTTCCTGACAATATGCCAAAGATGGGGATAACAGACGTAGATCTGTTTGTGTCCAGGTTCAACAAAAAGATCGATAACTTTGTGTCAAGAACAAGGGATCCGCTAGCGTGTTGAACAGATGCCTTGGTGTTCCTGTGGAATCCGTTCTCACTGATTTTTGCATTCCCTCCTATTCTGCTGCTTTCACGACTTCTTCGCAGGATCAAGCAGGAAGGGAAGTCAGTGATTCTTGTGGCCCCAGCGTGGCCCAGAGGATCCTGGTATGCAGAGATCATAAGGATGGTGGTAGGGGACTCATGGACCCTACCACTACGTCCAGACCTTCTCTCGCAAGGTCCGGTATTCCATCCTACCTTACAAACGCTAAATTTAACGATTTGGCTATTGAGACCCATATTCTGAATCGTGGGCTATCAGGTTCAGTGGTATCTACCTTGATTAATGCAAGGAAGCCGGCCTCCAGAATCATATATTTTAGAGTCTGGAAGGCATATGTCTCCTGGTGTGAATCCAGGGGTTGGCACCCCAGGAAGGATGTCATAGGTAGAATCCTTGCCTTTCTGCAGATGGGGTTAGAAATGAAGCTTGCCTTGAGTACTATCAAAGGCCAGGTCTCAGCCTTATCGGTATTATTCCAACGACCACTTGCTTCGCATTCTTTGGTTCGTAGCTTTATTCAGGGGGTAACGCAGTTTAATCCTCTGGTTAGGTCACCCCTGAACCCTTGGGACTTGAATTTAGTTCTGTCGGCATTGCAGAAACAGCCTTTTGAGCCGATACGGCATATTTCCTTGGTTCTTTTGACAAGGAAAATTTTTTTCTGGTAGCCATATCTTCTGCAAGAAGGGTATCAGAGTTGGCTGCTCCTTCTTGTAAAGAGACATATTTAATTATTCACAAGGATAAGGTGGTATTGCGTCCTCATCCTAACTTTCTACCGAAGGTAGTGCCAGGTTTTCATCTAAACCAGGATAATGTTCTACCTTCATTTTTTCCAGAACCCTGCTCTACAGAAGAGAAGTCACTACATTCTCTTGATGTGATGAGAGCAGTCAAAGTCTACTTGAAGGTGACTGCTCAGATCCGAAAAACGGATGTTTTGTTTGTGTTGCCTGAAGGTCCTATAAAAGGACAGGCGGCATCGAAATCTACTATTTCTAAATGGATTCTGCAAGTAATTGTTCAAGCTTATAGTTTGAAGAGGAGGATTCCTCCCTCTCAAATCAAAGCGCAATCCACTAGGGCTGTTAGTGCTTCGTGGGCAGTGCATCACCAAGATTCCATGGCTCAAGTCTGTAGGGCCGCAGCTTGGTCCTCAGTCCATACATTTACCCGATTCTATCAGGTGGATGTAAGAAGGCATGAGGATATCGCCTTTGGGCGTAGTGTGCTGCAGGTGGCAGTATAAGTCCTCAAGTCTCATGGTGCCCTACTTTTGTTGTGTCTCCCTACCTTCAGTTTGCATTGCTCTGGGACATCCCACATAGTAACTACTATGGCTCTGTGTCCTGTGATGTACCATAAAGAAAATAGAATTTTTATAACAGGTAAAATCCTTTTCTTGGAGTACATCACGGGACACAGAGGTCCCTCCCCTCTTCTAATACACGTATATTGCTTTGCTACAAAAACTGAGGCACTCCCAGTAGTGGGAGGGGTTATATAGGGAGTGGACTTCCTGTCTTAGGGTGTGCCAGTGTCCATCACCTGAAGGTGGCCTATAACCCACATAGTAACTACTACGGCTCTATGTCCCGTGATGTACTTCAAGAAAAGGATTTTACAGGTAAGCTGTTAAAAAAATCCTATTTTTTTTTTCAAAATTTTGTCTTTTTTTTTGTAAAAAAGCCAGCAGTGATTAAATACCACCAAAAGAAAGCTCTTTCCTGACGCCAACATAGCAGCATACTAGTGATAGAGCTCCGCCTCTTGACCACTTCCCCAGGACCAGTGAATAGCATAAATTAAAGGCCTAGTTAGGCCCCACCTCATTCTTATTTTTTTCCTCCTATCTCAACACACCAGTGAAGAGTAAGCAGTACTATGTCCCACCTCTGCCTCAGTGCAGTATCCATCTGGGTACAAGCCTCTCCCAGTGCGAAGTCCCAGCACTCGGGCTGCTAAATGCGCTAATAGCCTGGGAGCCCCTTCTGTGGGTCTTATTGGGGCCTGCAGTGTTTCCTCTTTAGGAACGAAATCTGCCTTTAAAAATTGGTGACTACAGCGCTTGTGGAAAATGGAGGGGCCAGCTATGCTTTCTTTCCCTCTCTTGGCCCTTATGCCATACAGAATCACCTTTACCTTTTGTCTATGTCTCCCTTTATATCTTTCCCTGCCTTTGCCATTAGTTTTTTCTCTCTCCACCAGGAGTGGCTCATTCCCATTTAATTACCCTGCCCAGCGGGACTCTGTTCCTTTCTGCCTGATGTGGCTTGGTATCCCTTTAGGGTGAGTGCGGCCGCCTGCCTCTTTTTCTAGGCTGGGGCACACTCGGTGACGTTGTTGGAGTACGCCGACTCGTGCATGCGTGCTGGCCGGCCATGTACCCAAGCGCCATTTTGGATAAGGGCAAATTGTGCCTATTTGCCATTAACGCAGGCAAGAGTCCTGAAAGAGACTTTCTCTCTCTCCCCGGACAGTTTGATGGCTTCATAAGGAATTGGTAGGTCGGTTATGGCAGGACCCTTGAACATGGCTTCAGCCTGTAACCTTTTCTGTTCCCTGCACAGACACACTTCCTCTGGCGCCCCCTGCTGCCTGCTACAGGTATGGCACGTATATGCGTAGATACGTGTGTAAATGTATGTGTCTTTTTATACAGTATCTCACAAAAGTGAGTACACCCCTCACATTTTTGTAAATATTTTATTATATTATCTTTTCATGTGACAACACTGAAGAAATGACACTTTGCTACAATGTAAAATAGTGAGTGTACACCTTGTATAACACTGTAAATTTGCTGTCCCCTCAAAATAACTCAACACACAGCCATTAATTTCTAAACCGCTGGCAACAAAAGTGAGTACACCCCTAAGTGAAAATGTCAAAATTGGGCTGAAAGTGTCAATATTTTGTGTGGCCACCATTATTTTCCAGCACTGCCTTAACCCTCTTGGACATAGAGTTCACCAGAGCTTCACAGGTTGCCACTGGAGTCCTCTTCCACTCCTCCATGTCAACATCACGGAGCTGGTGGATGTTAGGGACCTTGCGTTCCTCCACCTTCCATTTGAGGATGCCCCACAGATGCTCAATAGGGTTTAGGTCTGGAGACTTGCTTGGCCAGTCCTTCACCTTTACCCTCAGCTTCTATAGCAAGGCAGTGGTCGTCTTGTAGGTGTGTTTGGGGTCGTTATCATGTTGGAATACTGCCCTGCAGCCCAGTCTCCGAAGGGAGGGGAACATGCTCTACGTCAGTATGTCACAGTACATGTTGGCATTCATGGTTCCCTCAATGAACTGTAGCTCCCCCAGTGCTGGCAGCATTCCTGCAGCCCCAGACCATGACACTCCCACCACCATGCTTGACTGTAGGCAAGACACACTTGTCTTTGTACTCCTCACCTGGTTGCCGCCACACACGCTTGACAACATCTGAACCAAATAAGTTTATCTTGGTCTCATCAGACCACAGGACATGGTTCCAGTAATCCATGTCCTTAGTCTGCTTGTCTTCAGCAAACTTTTTACGGGCTTTCTTGTGCATCATCTTTAGAAGAGGCTTCCTTCTGGGACGACATTAATGCAGACCAATTTGATGCAGTGTGCAGCGTATGGTCTGAGCACTGACAGGCTGACCCCACACCCCTTCAACCTCTGCAGCAATGCTGGCAGCACTCATACGTCTATTTCCCAAAGACAACCTCTGGATATGACTTTGAGCATGTGCACTCAACTTCTTTGCTCGACCATGGCGAGGCCTGTTCTGAGTGAAACCTGTCATGTTAAACCTGTATGGTCTTGGCCACCGTGCTGCAGCTTAGTTTCAGGGTCTTGGCAATGTTCTTATAGCCTAGGCTATCTTTATGTTTCAGATCCTCAGAGAGTTCTTCGCCATGAGGTGCCATGTTGAACTTCCAGTGACCAGTATGAGAGAGTGAGAGCGATAACACCAAATTTAACACACCTGCTCCCCATTCACACCTGAGACCTTGTAACACTAACGAGCCACATGACACCGGGGAGGGAAATGGCTAATTGGGCCCAATATGGGCATTTGAACTTAGGGGTGTACTCACTTTTGTTGCCAGCGGTTTAGACATTAATGGCTGTGTGTTGAGTTATTTTAAGGGGACAGCAAATTTACACTGTTATACAAGCTGTATACTTACTACTTTTCATTGTAGCAAAGTGTCATTTCTTCAGTGTTGTCACATGAAAAGGTATAATAAAATATTTACAAAAATGTGAGGGGTGTACTCACTTCTGTGAGATACTGTATGTATATATATGTGTATGTGGATATGTACAGTGCCTTGCAAATGTATTTAACCCCCTTAGCTTTTTACCTACTTTGTTACATTACAGCCTTTAGTTCAATGTTTTTTTAATCTGAATTATATGTGATGGATCAGAACACAATAGTCTAAGTTGGTGAAGTAAAATTAGAAAAATATATATATAAAACTACTTTTCAGAAATAAATGATAATTGGCATGTGCATATGTATTCACCCCTTTGTTATGAAGCCCATATAAAGCTTTGGTGCAACCAGTTACCTTCAGAAGTCACATAATTAGTGAAATGATGTCCACCTGTGTGCAATCTAAGTGTCACGTGATCTGTCATTAGATATACACACCTTTTTGAAAGGCCCCAGAGGCTGCAACACCTAAGCAAGAGACACCACTAACCAAACACTGCCATGAAGACAAAGGAACTCTCCAATCAAGTAAGGGACAATGTTGTTGAGGAGTACAAGTCAGAGTTAGGTTATAAAAAAATATCCAAATCTTTGATGATCCATAGGAGCACCATCAAATCTATCATAACCAAATGGAAAGAACATGGCATAACAGCAAACCTGCCAAGAGACGGACGCACATCAAAACTCACGGACCAGGAAAGGAGGGCATTAATCATAGAGGCAGCACATAGACCTAAGGTAACTCTGGAAGAGCTGCAGAGTTCCACAGAAGAGACTGAAGTATCTGTACATAGGACAACAATATGCCATATGCTCCATAGAGTTGGGCTTTATGGCAAAGTGGCCAGAAGAAAGCCATTACTTTAAGCAAAGAACAAAATGGCACATTCTGAGTTTGCGAAAAGGCATGTGGGAGACTCCCAAAATGTATGGAGGAAGGTGCTCTGGATTGATGAGACTAAAATGTAACTTTTTGGCCATCAAAGAAAACGCTATCTAGTGCAAACCCAACACATCACATCGCCCAAAGAACACCATCAAAAACATGTTGGTGGCAGCATCATGCTGTGGGGATATTTTTCAGCAATCAGGACTGGGAAACTGGTCAGAGTTGAGGGAAAGGTGGATGGTGCTAAATACAGGGATATTCTTGAGCAAAACCTGTACCAATCTGTGTGTGATTTGAGGCTAGGATGGAGGTTCACCTTCCAGCAGGACAATGACCCCAAACACACTGCTAAAGCAACACTTGAGTGGTTTACGGGGGAAACATGTAAATGTGTTGGAATGGCCTAGTCAAAGCCCAGACATCAATCCAATAGAAAATCTGTGGTCAGACTTAAAGATTGCTGTTCACAAGCTCAAACCATCCAACTTGAAGGAGCTTGAGCAGTTTTGCAAGGGGGAATGGACAAAAATCCCAGTGGTACGATGTGGCAAGCTCATAGAGACTTATCCAAAGCTGTGTTAGCTGCAAAAGGTGGCTCTACAAAGTATTGACTTTAGGGGGGTGAATAGTTATGCACATTGATTTTTCTGTTATTTTGTCCTATTTGCTGTTTGCTTCATAATAAAAAAAATATTTATATATCTTCAAAGTTTGTGGGCATGTTCTGTAAATTAAATGATGCAAATCCTCAAACAATCCATGTTAATTCCAGGTTGTGAGGCAATAAAACACGAAAAATGCCAAGGGAGTGAATCCTTATGCAAGGCACTGTATGTATGTATGTATATATGGGTGTGCGGGTACATGTTTTAAAAAATAAATTAATAAAAAGGAAAGGGGAATCCTTTTCTCCTATAAACTACACCTCCTTCTCCTTCTCTGTCGCTTCGGCTATCCTCATCTCAGCTGGCTGACCCATTTCTCCACAGATGAGTCAGTTACCGTTCATACAAAGACCCTCAACACTTAGGGTGGGGACAACCGTAGAGGTAAGTTTTCAGGAAAAGAGTGCCCTATCATGCGGATTGCTTTGATCAGCTTCAGCCCCGCACGCCCACGCTCTCAAAAATCAGAGGCAGTGGCCAGGGAAAGGTGGACATTCTTCAGAGGAGCATAGCCAAAATGCCGCTCCCTCTCAGGGGAAAAGTTCAGAGGAAGATGTCTTTGCTCCTCTTCCCCAGAGCCAGCGCCTAAGCAAGAGTTCTACAGGGCCTGTGGCGCAGTGCCTATGCCCAAGAGGCTGGTGAGTAAAGACTGCATGGAGGTGTTTGCAGCTAACACCAAATGGCTTTATTATTTATAAGGGGGACACAAGATTCTGTTTTGAACTCACTTTAATTACACTGGCCAGGCAGCCCCCTCCTAGTTGCTAGTCCGGCCACTAGAAGAGCAACCTGGGCTTGCTACATAGAATCAAGGGACATAACGTCTGGGACAGAAGATCACCAGCCAATCCTGGAAGGTGTTTACCTCCCAACAGATTTTCTTTGAACACACAGGCAGACCAACTATCGTGCACGCTTTCCAGAGAACAACAAGTAGGTCTATGTCCCAGGTCTTCTCTGAGCTTGCCCACAGGTGGGGCCTTCCACAGACAGACCTCTTCGCTTCCCACAGTAATCACAAAGTTTGGGTATGTCTGACCTTGTTTCCGCACCCCAAGGTGCAGGGGGCAGGCGTTCTGGTCTCTACTTGGGGCGGCAATCTAAGCTATATATTTTTCCCCAACATCTCTGAGTGAGATTCCTTTTGAGGCTATCAAGGGAGAACACGGTTATTATAGCCACTACTCCATATTGGCCACCAGGGCCTCGGTTTTCCCTGGCCATTCACTTCTGGATACAGAAGACAATTCCCCTCCGCACATACGCTGACTGGGGCTGCAGCAGGGACGCTAAAAGTGGAGGCTGGGGAACTCGTGTTGCTCCAGAGTCGCTCCAGAGCAATCTCTACTTTGTTGAGTGCTAGGAGGCACGCTTCTTACAACATCTATGCCTAAATCTGGAACAAGTTTGCGTTTTCTCGGTAGGTTGAGACATTGACTGCCCCTCCGGTGACTGCTGTTCTATACTTCCTCTAGGCAGAACTGGACATGAGCCTTAGCCTATCATCATTGAGCTTGCAAGTGTAGCGGCAATAACAAATTTAAATGGGCCAAGAATCCTTCGGTCTGCATGACTTTTGAAGGCAGTCGTAAGGATTCGGTCACCAAGGAAAAGAATCTTTCCCAGTGGAAACTATTGGGGTTGCTGGATCTCCTGTCAGTTCAACCATTTGCTCCAACAGAGCAGTGTTTGGTTTGGGCCATTACCTACAAGGCAGTATTTATTGCAAAAATTTTAAGCAGAAGGTTGTCTGAGATTCAAGCTCTTAGAGCTTCAAAAAAAAAAATTATTTTTGCTTCAATAAGAGTCGATTTATCTTGTAGATCATCTTGTATCAAAGGTAGCAACAGCCCTCTATCTATAACAGAAATCTGGGCATTACCTAACTTTCCAGAACATCACACAGGAAAGTCACACAAACTGGATGTTTTCATAACTTTAAAGAAGTACCTGTCCACATTTGCTCCTCTCGGGTCATCTAATAAGCTGATTGTTGTTCCAGCTGGAAATCATCAAGGAAAAGAGTTCACTGCCTGGACCCTAGCAGGCTTGGTTGTGCATATAGGGTGAAGGGTCATGAGCGTCCGTCAGTGGTGGCGGCGCACTCTACCGGAGTGGCAGCCTTATGGCAGCCCATTTGAGCGCATCTATGGTATCCATTTGTAGAGAGATATCATAGTCCTCCCAGCATACCTGCTCAACCATTACGGAGCAGACCTGGGAGCCTTGTCATCAGGGGACTTTGGAGGAATGACTATTCAGTCTGCTGTCCCATCCTAATTAAGGGATTGATTTGGCAAGTAAAACCCACCCTGTCATCTAGTTATTTATCACTAGTATGCTGCCATGTTGGTGTCAGGAAAATGGAAATTTGTATCAAACATTTACCGTAATTTTCCTTTCCTAACGCCAAACCATGTTATCATACGGTCCCACCCTTGTACCTTTCGGTATGTAGCCAATTACAAAGAATGGGGTGGGGCCTAAGTAGGCCTTTAATTTATGCTATTCACTGGTCCTGAGGGAGTGGTCAAGAGGCGGAGCTCTATCACTATTATGCTGCCATGGTTTGGTGTCAGGAAAGGAAAATTACGGTAAGTATTTGATACAATTTTCTGTTATTTGTGTAAAGAAAATGATAAAAATTTCATAGTTACAGTGTAGCATGACCACGCAATTGTCATTCAAAATGTGAAAGCGCTGAAAGCAGAAACATTGCCTGGGCAGAAAGGGGGTTAAGTGCCCAGTATTGAGGTGGTTAAAGTGTTTGTTACCCCAGCATTTAAAATTTCTGATATGTGCCTGCTGTACAATGTACTTGTATGAAAAAGTCTCCTGTTCTCTTTTGTATTGCTTCCTTCATGTGAAATCTCTGGTGTTCCTCTGCTTTCCTATTAAAAACTGACCACACTAGTTAGGAGAACTGCTCTCCAATGATCAGACTTGTCCTGACACCCCCTTTGCTGCACAGCCATTTACTGGGAGGCTCAGTGTGCTGTTGCTTGCCCCCCCCCCCCCCCCCCCAGTTTTTATGCAGCTAAGAACAGAGGGAATGTGATCAATTATAAAAAAAAGGGAAAAAGGGTATTTACAATTTTTTTTTTTAACATCTGTACACAAATGTTTTGCGTTTCATTTAAATTTTAACCTGAATGGATTGTGTTACAAATTGATCGTTTACAATCACTTTAACCACTTTCCTACCAAAGGCATTTTTTTCAGTTTTTTGAACATGTTCAACTGCACCAAGATATCGAAAAGAGCCACACTACAAAACAGTGATATTAAAAAATGTTTTGGTGATCCAAGTGTCCATACAAATTTTCCCTATTTAGGGATACTTTATAAAATAAAGTCCAAATACAGAAAATAAAGATTGTTCAAAGTAAGGGTGCAAAGTTGTATTCCCTTTATAAATAATTCAAAAGCAGTGAAGCTCCATCACCACCATTGCACCCTCCAAGCCATAACCTTACTAACAAGTGCAAGCTTACCGACTTCCCTCTAATCAAAGAGAGGTCAGTTGAGCCTGTGGCCGAACAACCCAGCCAAGGTATTTCTCAAAGATGTTTTTTCAAGCACAGGGGTTAAGGCTGGTCAACTCAACTTCATCTTCAAGGAGTCATCACAGGAATAAAAGAGAAAGCTACACATAGTGTAAAAAAACCTTCAGTAGACTTTTCTAAATATTAAAGGGTTGCACGTACATAGATAGAAATGTTTAGCGTGTAAAATTCCTGGCCGGCCGGCATACAGCAAAAACAACTCGCACTTCCGGGGTCACGCGATAACACTATTTCACACCATTGCGTAACGTTCCAGTTCTTTAAAACAGAAAAAAAGCAGCATGCAGTCTTTTTGAGTATGATGCTACAAGCTTGGCTCCTATTTTTGGGCAGTTTTTCCTATTCTTCTTTGCAGGACCTCTCAAGCTCCATCAGGTTGGACGGGGAGCGTCAATGCACAGCCATTTTCAGATCTTTCCAGAGATGTTCAATCAGGTTCAAGTCTGGGCTCTGGCTGGGCCACTTAAGGACATTCACAGAGTTGTCCCGTAGCCACTCCTTTGTTATCTTGGCTGTGTGCTTAGAGTCGTTGTCCTGTTGGAAGATGAACCTTCACCCCAGTCTGAGGTCCAGAGTGCTCTGGAGCAGGTTTTCATCAAGGATGTCTCTGTAAATAGCTGCATTCATCTTTCCCTCGATCCCGACTAGTCTCCAAGTTCCTGCTGCTGAGAAACATCCCCACAGCATGATGCTGCCACCACCATGCTTCACTGTAGGCATGGTATTGGCCAGGTTATGAGCAGTGCCTGGTTTCTTCCAGACATGATGCCATTCAGGCCAAAGAGTTCAATCTTTGATCAGACCAGAGAATTTTGTTTCTCATGGTCTGAAAGTCCTTCAGGTGCCTTTTGGCAGACTCCAGGTGAGCTGTCATGTGCCTTTTACTGAGGAGTGGCTTCCATCTGGACACTCTACCATACAGGCCTGATTGGTGGAGTGCTGCAGAGATGGTTGTTCTCTAGAAGGTTCTCCTCTCTCCATAGAGAAATGCTGGAGCTCTGTCAGAGTCACCACCTGGTTCTTGGTCACCTCCCTGACTAAGGCTCTTCTCCCCCAATTGCCCAGTTTAGCCGGGTGGCCCGCTCTAGGAAGAGCCCTGGTGGTTCCGAACTTCTTCTTTTTACGGCTGATGGAGGCCACTATGCTCATTGGGACCTTCAATGATGCAGAAATTTTTCTATACCCTTCCCCAGATCTGTGCCTCGATACAATCCTGTCTCGGAGGTGTACAGACAATTCCTTGGACATCCTGGCTTGGTTTGTGCTTTGACATGCACTGTTAACTGTGGGACCATATATAGACCGGTGTGTGCCTTTCCAAATCATGTCCAATCAACTGAATTTACCACAGGTGGACTCCAATCAAGTTGTAGAAAAATCTCAAGGATGATCAGTGGAAACAGGATTCACCTGAGCTCAATTTTGAGTGTCATGGCAAAGGCTGTGAGTACTTATATACATGTGATTTTTTTTTTTTTTCATTTATATATTAAATAAATTTGCAAAGATTCCAAACAAACTTTTTTTCACGTTGTCATTATGGGGTATTGTTTGTAGAATTTTGAGAAAAATAATTAATGTATTCCATTTTGGAATAAGGCTGTAACATAAAAAAATGTGGAAAAGTGAAGCGCTGTGAATACTTTCCAGATGCCCTGTATGTCACAGTGACAGTGCATGAGGGGAAGTCCTAAACTGAGAGCAATAGGTATGAGAAAACCTAATAGACAAATGTTTCAATGACATCTGTCTAAGATGAAATTCCCCATGCTTTTGGAAGATTTCCTCCCAATTCCTGAAGTGAAGGAAAATCTCCCTAGCCCTTAACCTAATATGGGTTTAAAGGCTAAGTTATTGAAAAGATATGATCTGTCGCCACCCCTCCTCTCCACCTCTTTCAATCTGAACGCTAGGCGCTGGAGCAATGCAAGTTTACAATACAGATCATACCTGGAGTTCAGCTTTAGGCTACATTCACACTGGCGATTAAGGCTGCTGCAAATTGTAGCGGCAGTTCCTGCTGTGGCTCCCATCGGTTAGGTGCAGCCGCTGGCTCCGTTCACTATACTGACAGGTCGCCTGCAGCCGCAGCTATTCACAGCTCTCTGTACAGCCATCTATTACGTACGGTGATCACTGCTGGACATGCACATTCTGGTGCATGTTCAGATGAGCCAGAGGGCTCTCTCCAGCCTTTGGATGCCAAAAGAACCCTGCAGCACATGTGCATACATGTGGGGGACTTGCATACCAGCCACTTCTTCATTCATGTACATGTAGCACAAAACTGTCTTATGTTATAATTATAATAATAAAAATAACATTCAAATGGAAAGAAGAGGGGAAAAATGAATGTTAAAGGGGAATTTATGCCCCTCCCGCTATAGGTGTCAGACTGGGAGAGAGGAGAGGCGGCCGGTCACATGAGCGCCAAGGGTCGCTATTAAATAAGGTGTAGAAGGCTTTTTTTTTTAAAAGGAACATATACAGGACACTTAGTATTTTAAAGGCCAGGGGATTGCATGATTTTTACTAAAAGTGGTTTACAACCATTTTAATTTAGGGTGAAGGTCCACTTTAAGTGAAATATTTTCATACATGAACTAACTGGTTAGTGGTAGTATTCGATTTTAGTATCATCATAGATCTATTCGAATTGGTCATTACAAAGCAAAACTCAAAGCATCATTTGTTTCTTTATATGTCCCATTAGGCTGGACATGAGTCTATCAGGATTACGGTTGTATATGAGGACATCAGCGGCCAGAGTTCTCTGCCTGACAAATCATAGATGGAGAGGTAGAAATCTACTGACATGTTGTAGATCTATGAGCTCCCCTGCAGACCCTCCACTCACCAGTGAGCGGTATAGCGTATCCCGTCTGCCATTTTCAGAAGTCACAGCTGAAGATCTCGATCACTTCCAGAAATTAATTCCTGGTCGGGTTATCACGGATGAAGGTGAACTGAGAGCACATAACATTGACTGGCTGAAAACAGTGAGAGGTAATATTTCATTTTCCTGGATAAAACTGTATTCATGTGTAGTAAAAATACTTGCAAAGTCTGCAGAGAATAATTTAATGTGTGTATCAAATCCCACAAATCCCGAGCAGTTCACAATGTTAGCTAGTGCAAATAGATTTTTAAATATCTGATAGTGTGCCTTTCGAATGGTCTTTCAATCAGTCCTGCATGGTAGTATTTATACAGTATTGGGGCTGATTTATGAACACTGAAATACTGTTCATTGGCCTTAGAAACCTGTAAACTTGCCATGGGAAAATTATAAAATCTTTTTGCCCTTACTCTAATTTTGAATCAGCCCCAGTGTGCTTTGTGCACAGTGTAGAAAAAAAATGTAATTCCCTCTTAAAGCCCAGTTAATGACTTTTTTTTTAACCCTTTATTGTAGTCCGGTTGAAAAAACAGTAATAGATGTGGGCATCTTTTAAAAAATTTTTTAATGTACTATGTATATTCTATACTCACTATTTTCTATACTTGCTTCACTATGATTTTTTAATTTACTTCAGGTTGTGGCAAAGTTCTTCTAAAGCCTAGAAGTACAGAAGAAGTGTCACAAATTCTGAAGTAAGTCATTCTGCTTTGTGCCTGAAAAGTTTAACTCAATCATGTATTTGACATGAAAATATAAAATACTACATATAAATATTTCATAATTACTATACATGTCTGGCTAGGCTCCCTATAATGTTTATTATGCTAACTTTAACTCCTTTTCTGTAAAAAAAAAGCAAAACCTGCTGTTTGCGGAGCTGAAACTTAAAAGTTTACATGCAGGTGAATGAGATGGAGAAGTAGTCAGTCTCTCCCTGCTCTGTTTCCAATGGGCTGTATGGAGTTTCAATTAGAGAGATACAGTCGCAAAAGGAGCCACTATCACGGGTCAGTCTTTTTAGACATAGGGGCATCCTGTATTAAATATTTATTGGTAAAAGAAAGTTTTAGTATAAAAAGTTAAAAGATATGCAAATTGCCTATTTAAAGGGTAAATTCACTTTTAATGGAGGTTTCATTTTCTAACCTTCCCACATTACTTCATAAAATATAATAATTACATATATCTCAACTATTATGATATTTTTACTGTCAGGCTTTGCCCAGATTCTGCTGAAAATCTTCAGAAACCTCCGCTATCATGCACTGTGGCCTCCATATCCATTTGCCAACCACATAACTTCATTATACGGTGGCAAAGTGGCTCTCCTTTGCCGGATCACAAACCTAGCACGTGATCCGGTGCTTCCGGGTAGGAGGCGCGCATATGCGCACCGCTTGTGCTGTAATTAGTCACAACACAAGCCGATCAACTGGTGCCGGCCAATGGATGACCGCTGGCACCCGCTGATCTGCGAGGAGAAAGAGAGAACAGAGCTCTGCCTATGTAAACAAGGCAGAGCTCTGTCCTGTCAGTGAGGATGTGCCGGACTTCTTTCCCCTGCAAAGCAGGGGGAAAAAAATCACATCTCTTAGTAAAAGCACCACACAGTAAACACAAAAACACTGGTTTTAGGGGCACATTTAACCCTTTGTTCGCCCCTTTCCAGCCAGTGACATTAATACAGTAACAGTGTATATTTTTAGCACTGATCACTGTATTAGTGTCACTGGTTCCCACAAAGTGTCAGTGTCGGATTGTCCGCCACAATATCGCTATAAGTCGCTGATTGCTGCCATTACTAGTATAAAAAAATTAAACAAAAATTCCAGTATATATACCATAGTTTGTAGACACTAGTTTGTTTTGCGCAAACCAATCAATATACGCGTATTAGGATTTATTTTTTTACCAAAAATATGTAGCAGAGTACATATTGGCCTAAATTTATGAAAAAAAAATGATTTTTAATTCTTTTTTTATTGGATATGTTTTATAGCAGAAAGTAAAAGAATATTTTTTTTTTTTTTTTTTTTTTTCAAAATTGTCAGGGTTTTTGTTGTTTATAGTGCAAAAAATAAAAACCGCAGAGGTGATCAAATACCACCAAAAGACAGCTCTATTTGTGGGAAAGCATTCCATGTCAGTTAAATATGCAGTGCCGTACAGCAAAAAATGACCTGGTCATGAAGGAGGGTAAATCTTCTAGAGGTCAAGTGGATATACTTCAATGGAAGGCCCATCCACAGCCTCATAGGCCAACAGAGGGGCTTACTACTAAATCAAACAGAACTGACGCTTCTAAAAGTGCACCTTTTCCTGAAATACATATATACTTGAAGCCTAACTAAACCCCATATCCTTTGCAGTCGAAGACAGCGCCATTTTAAACTCAATCTAGATCTACAGTTGCTATGGTGCTGCACATGTGACACCAGCCATTTGAGGGCTTGAAAGTTTGGATTAGAGCTAACATAAACATATCTACAATATTTATATTTATTCATTTGCCCTGTACCTCCTTTCGGTGTCGTCGCTAGGGGGTGGCTTTTGGGGCTATAGCTCCAAATCTGAGGCTCAAAGCCCTGAATCTCAGGGGTCCCCAACTACCATGGCCTCTCTGCAGACGTGCAGCAGGCAGCACGGGAGAGCCAGAGAGAGGACAGGCAGCACGGGAAAGCTGGGCAGGCGAGAGAGCAGAGAGATGACATCATCTCTCACCGCCCGCCCTGCATCACCACTGTGTAGCCCTCACTGTGTAGCCACGGGCAGCAGAGAGATTGCACCATCTCTCTGCTGTCCGCCCTCTCTCTGGTGACCCTGATGTAAGGAGCAGCTCTCTGGGGACCCTGATGTAAGTGGGGGCTCTCTGGGGACCCTGATGCAAGGGGGAAGCTCTCTAGGGACTCTGATGTTTAGGGAGGCTCTCTGGTGACCCTGATGTAAGTGGGGCTCTCTGGGGACCCTGATGTAGGTGGGGGGGCTCTCTGAGGACCCTGATGCAAGGGGGAGGCTCTCTAGGGACTCTGATGTAAGAGGAGGTTCTCTGGGGTCCTTGATGTAAGGGGAGGCTCTCTGGGGAACCTGATGTAAGTAGGGGTTCTCTGGAGACCCTGATGCAAGGGGGAGGCTCTCTAGGGACTCTGTAAGGGGAGGTTCTCTGGGGACCCTGATGTAACGCAGGGCTCTCTGGGGACCCTGATGTAATGATAATACATATATATTATACACACACGTATATTATATACATGTGTATGCCTTCCCAAGAGTATGACTTTCTTTACTTCACTGCTATGGGCTCTAGCTCCAGATCTTTTGTAGACCTAGAAACACCCCTGCCTCCTTAACAGTTCTACCTTCTGTAGCATTTGGTTATTTTCTTCTTTTGTAATAGTCTTAGGCCTCTTTCCCATGGTGCCGACTTTGTCCAAGCAGATCCGCCTGCTCAGCGGGGGATTCCTCCGCTGATCCCTGCTGACCAGGCAGATGACAGGTCCGTGTCCACTTCACTATGCAGAGTGGACACGGACACAACCCGCTGTTCTCCATGGAGCAGTCAGATGGAAACGGACTTCATGGGACGGCATGAGACGGCCTGCACGCGGATGCACGGAACACACGGCTGCACGCCCTTACAGGGCTGTACGCTTAAATACGCCTGTGTAAATGAGGCCTACTTCTCTTAGGTTGTTATATCTTGTGCTTGTTCCTGCAGGTACTGTAATAAGAGGAGCCTGGCTGTGACTCCCCAAGGTGGAAACACAGGCTTAGTTGGTGGCAGTGTCCCCGTCTTTGATGAGATCCTGGTTTCAACAGCATTGATGGACCAGGTGATTAGCTTTGATAATGTTTCAGGTAAGTGACTGGATTTCTCTTTTGTGTTAGTACATGAACCTTCTTAAAAACTGGATCCGAGTAGTGGAAGTCTGTGTTTGTCAGAATTCACATTTGTTGCTGTACTGTTAATTTTGTTTTATTAGGTAGGCCCAAATACTACGTAGTTGTTGGTAAACCTAATGGACATTATATAGATATGGTACTATCACAGTGTAAAGTGTGTGGCTACCGTAACTATTTTGGCTTTAAAACATTCATTTTCCTTTCTGCTAGAAATCTTTTAACCAAATTTTCATGTCCAACAAAAATTACCAATCATGTTACACTTGCATACTGTATACCTTCAGCTGCCTATGAATTATTTCTTTTAAAAGCAGTTTCCACTGAAGGTGACCTGTGCTTACTTGAATTGTGACAGATCACATATGATAAGGGCAGTACATAGGCTATCATTGCCGACTGTTTTCTGAAAATGCTAGTTATCTGTCCGACATGCTTTATCCTCAGTCATCAACCCAGAAAAAGCATGCATCCAGAAAGTTCAGAAGTCCTGCATACTTGTTTTGGGTCAATGACTTTAAAAAAAAAAAGAAACAGGGCATCAGAATGGGAGCAGTGCAGCATTGCATTGCACAAATTTCTTTTGACAGGTTTTTGTTGAATTGTGCTCATGTTCATTACAGGGGCCTTGGTTTGCCAGGCTGGCTGCATTTTGGAATCTCTGAACCAATATCTGGGAGAGCGAGGATATATCATGCCATTAGATCTTGGTGCAAAAGGAAGCTGTCACATTGGAGGCAACCTAGCTACAAATGCTGGAGGCCTGAGGCTTCTCCGATATGGTTCTCTACGTGGGACAGTTTTAGGACTGGAAGCAGTGAGAGATTTTGTTTTATTACATTCTGTCTTTGTGTATACAGAGGTTTCTGTACTGTTTTGTACTCTTTTCCTTTATCAGGTACTTTCTGATGGGTCTGTTCTAAACTGCCTGAATTCTCTGCGTAAAGACAACACAGGCTATGATCTGAAGCAGCTGTTCATTGGTTCTGAAGGAACACTTGGTATCATAACTGCAATCTCTATACTGTGTCCACGCAAACCAAGCACTGTCAATGTAGCATTTCTGGGTAAGGGGTTTTCTGACATTTTTGTGAACATTAAAAATATATAAATAAAAAATATAGAAGCAAGTATTTTTTATTATGTAGTTTAACATAATGTGAAATTCAGTTTCGTTCCTGTTTCACACAAATTGCTATATTATAGATAAAAATTATTTATCTGCAAGAAGAAAGAAAGTAACATGGCTGCATTAGTAAACATTTAAAAGCTAATACTATCTAAAACTGATTTTCAATATTTGCTCGATGTCGGTTGGACGAATGATTTGCTGGTTATCTCACAGTGGTAAGATCTCTTTGTCAGAAGTATTTAGCTTTACATCCCCAACACACCTATTCTACATCATTTAAAATAAATAGACAATAGTGAATGTTAGCCCTTGGTGATGTGATATGTGGGAGGAGCTGGGAACACAGGTGCAGAGATTTTATAAGCTGAGTCCACACAAGATACAGAGGTCAGTCTGCTGTTCAGCCTCTGATATCTGCAGATACAGATATCAGCTTTTGGAGGCTCTCTCCTAGATCCAGCTTGTTAGAAATGTAACATTTGCCTACTGCTGGAGCTTTGTAAAAAAGAAAACTAAAGCTGGCCAAAGATTAATAATTTTTTCACTGGCTAAACGAAAAAAAAAAAAATAAAGAAAAACAAATGGCTTCTCCCATCCATGGTGGATGGAGGAATCCTCCCTGCTGTGCCATTGTTTTTTTGGCAGCAGGGAATCCTCTGATGTCAGAATACACTAATCAGCAGCTTATCAATAAGTTTTCCAACATTCCCGTTCAACAGAAATTGATCATTAGATCTACTTTTGTTGAGAAGAAATAGCTATTGATGGATTGAAATTTGGCTGGCCCCTGCTGAACCAGCTGAATTTCTATCCATCTGTGGCAAGCTTTAGCCTCAATTCATCATGACCTGACTTCTCTGAGGACTAATCTTTATAATAATGCAAAATGATTAGGGCTTTCAAAATAGTTTTAGGATTTTTTTTTTATATGTGGCAGGATGTGAGAATTTCAACAAAGTGCTGCAGATCTTCACCATGTGTAGAGATGAACTTGGGGAAATCCTGTCTGCCTGTGAATTTCTGGACTCTGAATGCATGAGGCTTGTGGAAACTCACCTGAACCTCACTAACCCTCTGTCAGGTAATTCTAGACACTAATTTATATACTGATTGCAAGTCATTACCGATCTGATAATTACCCTGATAATAACCTTTACCTGCAGAGAATGCATTCTATGTTTTGGTGGAAACATCTGGATCTTGTGCAAAGCATGATGAAGAGAAACTTAATGCATTTTTGGAGAAGGCTCTGGATTTGGGGTGTGTGACTTCTGGCACAGTGGCTACAGACCATGGTAAAATAGCGGTATGTCCCTTAACTATCAGTGCAACTTCATCTTTGTTTAAAGAACTCCAGCTAAAAATGTATAGCCCATTTAAAGTAAAAATTAGAGTTATCTTATGCTGCAAAACTCGCCTTCAAACTGGAACTTTCTGTAGTCTTTTTCTCTCCACCACCAGATACTGCTAGTCTTCTAGGTTGCCTGACAGCCAATAGAGTTTGGGGGGTTGTATTTATTGGGGATTAACAGTTTTTGGTCTCCAGGCTCAGCCACACTAAAGATAATCCGAGGGGGATATGCCCCCTCCTGACCTATCATCCACTGAGAAAAGTTATCCCACCGACTACACTGCCTGTAATAAATCTGAATAGTCTGATTAGTCACAGAATTCTCTGCCCCATTCACATATTATGTTACAAGTAGTAGTCAGTAAAATAACTTTTCTCAATAGAGGAGAGGGCAAGAGGGGGTGTATATCCATTGGATCATTTTTAGTGCAGCTAAGCCTGGAGACCCAAAGCTGTTAACCCCCACAGAGACAAAAGTTCAGCAGCAGGAAGAAGACATTCGCCCATCTGTCTACCTCAGCCAATGAGATGAAGATTTGTATTCATGGATAAAAATATAAGGCTTCCTTTTGAGTTTCTGAGAAGAGCTCAGCCCAACTCGATTTTGTTCTGGCAGCAGACAGGAAGTCTTACTAGACGCTTGCTGAGCACATTGCTGCATACTGTATGTGTCTGATTCTACACACAGTATGATACAGTGCTGACTACAGCTGTATGCCTTAGTAAATGGCCCAAACTGTTTAAAGTGACAGAAAACCTGGACTTAGGCCCCTTTCACACGGGCTTTCCGATCAGGTCCACCTGTCAGTTTTTCAGGCGGGCCATGATCGGACACTCCATGCACCTCTATGGAGCGGCGGATGTCAGCAGTGACATGTCCGCTGACATCCGCCACTATCCGTTCCAGTCCGTGAAATCCTGATGAGTGGAAACCCTATTTTCCATCCGTCTGGAAAATTGGATAGGATCGGATGAAAACAGACAGGCGGTCCGTTTTCATTCTATTTCCATAGAGGACAGCGGGGCTCTGACAGGTCCATCTCCGCACAGTGAGCGGAGACGGACCTGTCATCCGCCTGCTCAGCGGGGATCAGCGGAGCGATCCCTGCTGAGAAAAGTGGAGTCTGTACACGGGCAAGCCCGTGTGAAAAGGGCCTTAGGCTTTAAACTTTAAAAAATTTTAAAATCTGTGACAAAATACTCCACTTACACTCATCTTCCATCCCTTTCAACTAGGCCAGGATGACATTACTCAACGTTTTTGTGGAATCCTGCAAGGTTTGCAGTTTCATGCAAACTCTGCTTTAATTTCCAATAAATAAGCTGATATTCATAGAATTTTATAACTGATAGAAAACCCCTAAAAAAGGTATTCTCAACATACTATACAGTATAATTGATCTGGTCCTGAATAGTTAAAGTAGAACTAAAGCCAAAACTTTTTTCATTTTGGATGGAGTAAGGGAGGGTTCTAACCCCTGTCAGACTTTTTTTTTCGGCATCTGGGACCTGTTGCAGAGATTTCCCTTCACTTCCTGTCCCAAAGCCAAACATGAAGTGAGAGGAAGTCCCTGCAAATTAAATTAATTAATTAGGACTCCCAGGTCTCCAGAACTATTTTCCCCATAGGAAGATTTTCCCTCTATTACTTTTCTGGGGATGACCCAAAATTTAGTATTTTCTTTTACTTTCATTATCAATGATAATGGTAAACAGGACAAATAGAGAGGGTGAATCTTCTTAACAGGGGGCACAGACCGCAAAAAAACTGACAAGCGTTCTATTCCCTCTACACTCTATCCAAAACTAAAAAAAGGTTTGCCTTTAGTTATACTTTAATGTTACAATTTTTTTAAAAGTATTATGAGATTTTATTGTGGGGTTTTCCTTCAAGCACATCTTTATTATATATTTTACCATTTGTATTTTCCCACTTAGTCCCTCTGGTCTCTTCGGGAGCGCATCACAGAGGCTCTGGCACGTGATGGCTACGTGTACAAATATGACTTATCCATGCCTGTAGAGAAACTCTATACCCTGGTTGAAGAAACAAAGGCTCGTTTGGGATATTCTGCTGAATCTGTGGTTGGTTATGGCCATTTAGGTAAGAGGATAGCGGAATTATTTATTTATTTTATTTTTTAAATTATTGCAATAATCCTTCCTTAGCCAGTGGAAAGCTGGTTACTTTGGCAATATATTCCTAAATGGATCTTTGGAGTCAATGGAGTGATGGGGTAAAAAGATATTTATATGTAATGCAGGATATTTAATCTTTTTCAGGAAGTATTTCACCAAATAACAAAGATGTGTAAAAGTACTTAGTTCTATGATGTTACCTGAAGATTTACAGCTGCTTATAAAATAAAGCCCAGCTCCAGGCAAAAAAAAAACCACCCCACTCACTTGGTCTCCCTCCAACTACCCTCTAGCTGATCGCTGGAGTGTAAAAAAAACCCTTATCCGAATACCCGTTTTCGTTACAGTCATGTAACTTTTGGGTCCTGATACTTCACTCTTCTGTTTTCTTCCTAGGGGACCTCCTTTGGATGTCCACATCACAGTCTGATATGGACACTCTCTATTAGCTGTCCTGTTAGGTCCTCTCACAATACAGAAAGGAGTAAGATCATTGCGAGGGAAGAGCAGGGGGCCAGGGATAAACTTCACATCTGGATCAACAGTCCCAGCAGCAGGAAACGTCACCGGCGAGGGACATGGACAGCAGACTTAGGTGAGTATATCTTTCTTCACCAAGTAAGACAGAAAAATACCTTGATGGGTCATAGGAGTGTTGGGGGGATGGAAACATTTTAATTTTTGTCTAGAGTTGGGCTTTAACTCAAAAATGGGCCCCCTAATTTCAAGGTCAGTTCTTTGAAACCCATGACAATGATCGTTGGTACTACATTCCTTTCCAGAACAATGTCTTTTGTACTTGAGTGGCATTCCCATTTTACACATTATTTTTCTAAGTTTAAAATTTACCAAAGCCAATATACAGTAATTCTCCGTAATTACAAATTATTTACCTTGCTGCTTTGTGCCTGTAAATGTATTATACCCTGTGTTTTATACAAAGCAGGCAAACTTTAGGCTCTCGTTTGTAGTATGTTCAGTAATACAAGCAGGCAGCGTCTGCAGAAGATAAGTCTTTCCTCACCTTCTGCAATCATATGAGATTCTTGAAAGTCATTAAAAAAAATAGAATGAACAAGGCACATCTGGCATTATTCCTGGTTGTTTGTTATATAAGCTGAAGCTAAACTCATGGAGGGGCTACCTGCTTGTCAGTGTTTGTGATCACCATCGATTACTGAGTGCAGCACTTTATAGAATTCACTATTTATACCTCCTGATAGTGAAGACATTGAGGGCCCACACCTCCACTTACTGGTGCATTGTGTTGCGTGTTACGTTAACGTGCATTCTGTTAAGGCAACCCATTAATTTAGATGGGCTAGAAACACACCAGAACAAAAAAATTAGCATACCTGCACCATTTTAAGCAATGCAGCAAAACATAATGCATGGCAGTGCATTTCTATACTCTGCAATGCAGGTGTGTTGGGGTGCCATTCAATGTTAACGATTTTAAAGTGGAACCTCCCCTTCTTTGATGCAATATCTGCCAGATTCCTCGTCAGCCCTGGCAACTTCACCCAGTTTTCTACCGGGTACAATAAGGCTATCTTAATTGGCTGTGCCAGGATGACACTCACTCATTCAGTACAGTTCATTCATTCTGGGAGATGCCAAAAGTGCTCATACTGCACATTACAGCAACTCAGCTGGGAGGTATTGCCACATCCTCAGGGGTGTTGCTAGGTCTACAAAAGATCTAGGGCTGGAGCCCATAGCAGCGAAGTAAAGAAAGTCATACACATGTATATAATATACGTGTGTGTGTGTGTGTGTGTGTGTGTGTGTATATAATATACACACACAAAGATAACCTGAGTAAATACAAAATGCAGTTTTTAAATGATGGTTTCATTTATTAAGGCAAAAAACTGTCCAAACCTGCCTAGCTTAATGTAAAAAAGTAATTGCCCCCTAAACCTAATAACTGGTTGTGCCCCCCTTGGCGGCAACAACTGCAAACAAGCGTTTGCGATAACTGGCAATTGATCTTTCATATTGCTGTGGAGCAATTTTGGCCCACTCTTCTTTGCAGAATTATTTTAATTAAGCCACATTGAGGGTTTTCCACCATGAACGGCCTGTGTAAGGTCATGATGCAGCATCTCAATTGGATTTAAGTCTGGCTTTGACTAGGCCACTCCAAAGCCTAAATTTCGCTTTGTTTGAACCATTTGGAGGTGTACTTGCTGTTGTGTTTCGGATTATTGTCCTGCTGCATAACCCAAGTGTGCTTGAGGTCACAAACTGATGGCCGGACATTCTCCTTTAGGATTTTCTGGTAGAGTTCAGAATTCATGGTTCCATCAATTATGGTAAGTTGTCCAGGTCCTGAAGCTGCAAAGCAGTCCCAGACCATCACGCTACCACCACCATGTCTAACTGTTGGTATGATGCTCTTGTTATGAAATGCTGTATTACTGTAGTTATATGCCAGATGTACCGGGACGCACATCTTCCAAAAAAGTTACATTTTTGTCTCATCGGTCCACAGAATATTTGCCTAAAAGTCTTGGGGATAATCAAGATGTTTTTTGGTAAATGTGAGATGAGCCTTTGTGTTCTTTTTGGTCAGCAGTGGCTTTGACCTTGGAACTCTCCCATGGATGCCATTTTTGCCCAGTCTCTTTCTTATTGTTGAATCATGAACAGTGATCTTACCTGAGGCAAGTGAGGCCTGCAGTTCTTTTAGATGTTGTTCTGGGTTTTTTAATGACCTCCTGGATGAGTCGTGGTCGTGCTCTTGGAGTAATTTTTGTAGGCTGGCCACTCCTGGGAAGGTTCACCACTTTTCCAAGTTATCTCCATTTGTGGATGATGGCTCTCCACGTGATTCACTGGAGTTTCAAAGCCTTAGAAATGGCTCTGAACCCCTTCCTAGACCAATATATGTACATTACTTTGTTTTTAATCTGTTCTTGAATTTTTTTTTAGATTGTGGCATGATGTGTGGCTTTTTGTGATCTGTTAGAGTGCTTCACTTCGTCAGACAGCTTCTATTTATGTGATTTCCTGATTCAACAGGTCTGGCAGTAATCAGGCCTGGGTGTGGCAAGTGAAATTAAACTAAGCTTTCCAAAATATTGTGGTTAATCACAGTTCATTCATGATTCAGCATAGGGTCAGTCTGGTTTTTCCCTTAATAAATGAAAAAATAATTTATAAACCACATCTTGGATTTACTCAGGTTATCTTTGTGTAATATTAAAACTTGTTTGATGATCTTAATCATTTAAGTGTGAGAAATATACAAAAAAATAAAAATCAGGAAGGGAGCAAACTACTTTTTCTTTATCGTACATCACGTGATACAGAGCCATAGTATTAACTATATGGGTATATAGGCACCTTCAGGTGATGGACACTGGCATACCCAATACAGAAAGTTCACTCCCTATATAACCCCTCCTCCTACTAGGAGTACCTCAGTTTTTTTCGCCAGTGTCTAAGGTGTTGGTCACAAGTGAAGATGTGCTCTGTAGAGCTCCGCTGGAGGAAACCTTGCTGGATTTAAACAGTCTCCAAAGACCGGATCCATCCAAAGTGCCACTGGGGCCAAAGTGGATGGTACCTGGGCCTCGTATAGGAAGAACAAGGTTTTGCCTGTAATGCCTCTCCTTGTAGGGCTGGACTCCGGGACCCAGGGCTTTGGTCATGCTTACATTACCTAAAGATTTCCTGGCGGGGTGCTAATACAGGTCCAAGGGAGTGGAACACCAATAAAAAGGGACCCGGTCCTTGAAGGTTTGCTAAACTTAGCCCGCCGTGATGGGTGAAGGTTGGGTATGTCTGTTATAAGCAGAATCCTGCGGCGAGGATAAGGTAATGGAAGAAGCGGGAACGCTTTGAAATTTCAAATGAAAGGGGGCGGGGGCGTACGGAGAGGGCGGGGCCTAGGCGCGGCGGTGTGTGTGTGGCATAGCATCCACGAGGACTCACGGCGCAAGCGCAGGGTGGAGACATTTTACTAGAGCAGTATCTCCTTGGCTGTATAGCGAGGAGAAGTAAGCTGGCTGATCACTCGGGACACAGGAGCGGTGGGGCATGTAAGGGCTGCAAATGGGCATTCTCAATATGGAAAGGATGTTTTTCCCAGCGCTAGGCTGAACTTTTATTAGCGGCATTATACTGTCAGATTATTGTTCAGCTATTAGTGCATTCAAATAGTGCCTCTACTTTTGTGCTTAGGACTATGCCTGCCAAAAAGGACACCACAAAGACCTCAAAAAAGGTACCAAAAATTCACCTCCAGGCGCTGGGAACTCCAGTCGTGCCTCCACACTGTCATCTTCTCCTGAAATACCAGATGTGGCAAGCCAGGGTGAGTCATTTGAACCAATGGGTGATGCAGTTGCTTCTCACATCTTAGCCCCTGTATACGTGACTGAGGATGTCTTTTCCTCCACCCTGTTGGGCCTAGAGGGAAGATTAGCAGCTTTAATAGCATTCTTCATCCAAAGGGATAGGATGCGTGGTAGATCCCCCTCCCCCACCTTAGACCCTTTATCAAGGGAACAGTGGGTAGAAGATGAGGTGTTACCCTCAGGCGATCAGGAGAAAAGACAAACCGATTGCTCCTCTGCAGAGGAGACATCGGTGGATGAACCCTTTTCAGCCTCGCAGTCTGAGAAACTGCTGATACAATCTTTTACGGAGATGGTTTGTTCCACTTTCAAGCTGCCCCTAACTGAGTCAGCTGAAAGTTCAGTTTCTTCTTTGGGTTCCTTAAAACCTTCACAGCCTTTGAATGCGTTTCCTGTCCATGCATTACTAGAACAGCTTATTTATGCTGAATGGGATCACCCGGATAAGCATTTTCTCCCTCCAAAGAGATTCACAGTACTTTATCCAATGGAGGAGAAATTCACCAAAATATGGAATGTACCAGCAGTTGACGCTGCTATATCCAATGTGAATAAAAGTCTAACTTGTCCAGTGGACAATGCACACATGCTGAAGGATTCAACACATAAGAGGTTGGAATTCCTGTTAAAATCCTCCTTTTCTTTGGCAGGTTCGGTTACTCAGCTTGCAGTCGCTGCAATAGGCATCTGTCAATCCCTAAAAGACCAGTTTAGACAGGCCCTTAAGGAGGTTCCTGTACAGCAAGCCCGGGATTTGGCCGAACTGCCAAGAGCATTATGTTTTGCCATAGACGCCATTAATGATTCTATTCACCAGGTGTCCCGCTTTGCGCTTCTGCTAGTACACATGTGTAGGATCCTGTGGTTAAAAAATTTGTCAGCCGAAGCACCATGCAAAAAGTTCCGGACTGGTTTTCCTTTTCATGGGGATCGGCTATTTGGGAATGATTTGGACAAATACATCCAAAATATTTCAAGTGGGAAAAGTACTCTTTTGCCAGTTAAGAGAAGGAATAAACGCCCTTCATTTAAGCAGACTCTTTCTCCTGCGCCAGGGGCATCCGCCTCTAGGCAGTGGCGACAGCCTCCGCCGTCAGAGTCTAGAGGAAAACCTCAGGGTCTGGCCCAGGCACAAAAGAAGTCCTGGTGGCGGAAACCTGCGAAACAAAATTCTAAAGCCTCATTATGAAGGGGCGTCCCTGCTCGCCAGGGTGGGGGGAAGACTTCTGCAGTTTTCAGAAGTCTGGCAAGAGGAAATTCAAGACAGATGGGTCATCTCCACGGTGACTCTAGGGTACAAACTGGAATTCTAGGAGTTTCCACCGTCTCGCTTTCTGAGGTCAAACATTCCCAAAGATCCAGGGAAAAGGCAATCTCTGTTTCGGGCGCTAGACCGATTACTGGCTCAGGGGGTGATCATACAAATCCCCACAGAAGAGCAAGGTTTGGGGTTTTATTCAAACCTCTTTACGGTACCAAAACCGAATGGAGATGTCAGACCCATTCTAGATCTAAAGAATCTAAATCAGTTCCCGAAGATCTGCTCCTTTCGCATGGAGTTGATCAGGTCGGTGGTTTCTTTCCTACAAGGAGGAGAACTTCTGCCGTCTATCGACATCAGGGATGCATATCTGCATGTCCCTATATGTCCCGCCCACCAAAGGTTTCTGCGGTTCGAGGTAGAACAGCATCATTTTCAGTTTGTAGCTTTGCCCTTCGGGCTAGCTACAGCATCCGGGTATTTACAAAAGTTCTGGCTCCAGCTCTAGCCAGGTTAAAGGCACAGGGTATAACAGTCTTGGCGTACCTAGATGATCTATTGCTAATAGACCAGTTGGTGGCCCGTTTGGAGCAAAGTGTGCGCATTACAACCAAATACCTGGAGAATCTGGGTTGGATTCTCAACCTAGAAAAATCTTCCTTAAAACCGCTAAAAAGGCTGGAGTACTTGGGTCTGATCATAGACACAGCCCAGAAAAAGGTTTTCTTGCCTCAGGCAATGATCAACACTATAAGAGAGCTGGTGCACATGGTCAGGTCGGAAAGAGATCCCTCCATTCGCCTTTGCATGAGGTTGTTAGAAAAGATGGTGGCTTCATTCAAAGCGGTTCCCTATGTCCAGTTCCAGTCGAGAATGTTGCAAAACAGTATCCTGTCTGCTTGGAATAAAATGGTTCAAGCTTTAGACTTGCCAATGCGGCTGTCCCCAAGGGTGTCCCAAAGTCTCAGTTAGTGGTTGGTAACCCAGAACCTGCTGAAAGGAAAATCCTTCAGACCTGTTATCTGGAAGGTGGTAACGACAGATGCCAGCCTTTCAGGTTGGGGAGCAGTGCTAGAAAAGACAACTGTCAAGGGACAGTGATCAAGAACCGAAAGGACCTTGCCCATCAACATCCTAGAGATTCGGGCAGTGAGTCTGGCCCTGAAGGCCTGGACATTCAGGTTACAGGGTTGACCTGTCAGGATCCAATCCGACAATGCCACAGCTGTGGCGTACATCAATCACCAAGGGGGCACCAAGAGTCTCGCAGCACTGAAGGAGGTGAACCAGTGTCCCCAAAGAGCCCTCCTTACATCAGAGTCCCCAGAGAGCCTCCCCCTTACATCAGGGTCCCCAGAGAGCCCCTTTCTTACATCGGGGTCCCCAGAGAGCCTCCCCCTTACATCGGGGTCCCCAGAGAGCCTCCCCCTTACATCAGGGTTCCAAGAGAGCCTCCCCCTCACATCAGGGTCCCCAGAGAGCCTCCCCCTTACATCAGAGTCCCTTGAGAGCCTCCCCCTTACACCAGGGTCCTCAGAGAGCCTCCCCCTTACATCAGGGTCCCTTAGAGAGCCTCCCCCTTACATCAGGGTCCCTTAGAGAGCCTCCCCCTTACATCAGGGTCCCTTAGAGAGCCTCCCCCTTACATCAGGGTCCCTTAGAGAGCCTCCCCTTACATCAGCGTCCCCAGAGAGCCTCCCCTATACATCAAGGTCACTTAGAGAGCCTCTCCCTTACATCAGGGTCCCCAGAGACCCCCCCCTCCTTACGTAATAAAAAGCCTGTCTATTTACAAATTCTCAATTTTTCACAAAACTTTTTTATTGAGGTTTTACAAGTATCTCAACATAAGATGAAAACATCAGTACAAACAAAGATAGACTATGAAAATGAATAGAATAGAATATGAAAACAAATTTTCCATTCTTATTTAAATTCTACTTTAACGTGTGTTACCACAAATGGTGTGACTGGACCCTGAATTAAACAGGACAACAGCTTTCTGTAAAAAGCACATTTGTATTTCTAGTAGCAACAATTGCACTGGCTAAATACAATCAAGCAATAGCTGTTCAGTCAGTGGTGCGCTGTTCTGAAAGCACTCCACAACTGTGTATTCCTAAATAGAACCATAATTAGAACCATAATATCTTTTACCGGCAGAGTTCCTCCGATTTATTTTTTGAAGCTCAATACTTGGCTTCGATTTTAAGTATTATAGCATTTGTTCAGATCTTACTGTCCTCCATAAAGTTTAATTGAATGTGTCTCTCAAAGTTCTAACCCCCTCTCACTGCATTTAAACCTTCATTATCTTAGAACACATTGTATCTACATCTCTTGGTTCTTTCTGAGAGCCCATCATGTGACCTGATAGGAACCACTCTGCTGGTCTTCTCCTTCGGCCACTCCACTTATAGTAACTCCGATTTCTTATATTAGCTTAAAAACCCCTTCCCGCCGAGCGTACGCGACTTTCGAGGGTTATACCGGGATGATGCCCGCAGCTGCAGGCATCATCCCGGTACTGTTTTTTAGAGTCGGCGATTGGCTTTCCAGCAATAACAACCGATGCGGCTAAAAGCCGCTCGGCTGTTATACCGGAGGAGCAGGAGGGGATGTCCCCTCTCCTGCCGCCTCCCTCCGCTCTGACCAGGCCTCCCATTGCATCGGGAGGCCCGATGATCAATCCGCCGCCTCAGGCGGCTAGTGACAGTCTGGAACGAAGCCGTGAGCGGCTTCGTTCCAGCCTCCTTATTGTACACACGGAAGCGACGTTATGACGTCACTTCCCATTTACTCGGCTGCCAATGGTCTTTTAGACCCCCGATCCCTCCATAAAGAGTACCTGTCACCACCTATTACTGTCACAAGGGATGTTTACATTCCTTGTGACAGCAATAAAAGTGATCAAAAAATAGTTTTTTTAAAACACAATTTATTAATATAAAAATAAATAAAATAAATAAGAAAAAAAAATTTTTTTTAAACTTCCCCCGTCCCTGCGAGCTCGCGCAGCAAAGAAAACGCATGCGGAAGTCGCGCCCGCATATTTAAACGATGTTCAAATCACACATGTGAGGTATCGCCGTGATCATCAGAACGAGAGCAATAATTCTAGCACTGGACCTCCTCTGTAACTCTAACCTGGTAACCGTAAAAAAAAAATTAAAGCGTCGCCTATGGAGATTTTTAGGTACCGTAGTTTGTCGCCATTCCACGAGTGCGTGCAATTATAAAGCGTGACATGTTTGGTATATATTTACTCGGCGTAACATCATCTTTCACATTATACAAAAAAATTGGGCTAACTTTACTGTTTGGTTTATTAAAATTCATGAAAGTGTCCCTTTTCCAAAAAGTCGCGTTTAAAACACCGCTGCACAAATACCGTGTGCTATAAAATATTGCAACAATCGCCATTTTATTCTCTAGATTCTCTGCTAAAAAAATATATATATAATGTTTGGGGGCTTTAAGTAATCTTCTAGCAAAAAATACGGATTTTAACTTGTAAACACCAAATGTAAAAAAAAGGCTTAGTCATGAAAGGGTTAAAGTGTATTTAAAACCAAGAACAATAGGTTAAATATTGCAGCTTACGGCCCAGGTTCACACTATAATGAAAAATGGGTTTCCTCAAATTGGGATTTTAAATGGACCACAAACGGTAATCGTAAAAAGTTACAAATGTATTCATATATATGTGACCTAAGACATAAATAACAACAATTCAAAGCAATAAAAGCAAACACATGAAGTTGGGGGCAAGTATACAGCCAGCTGAAAGGGAGGCCCAAGAGCTGTTAACCGACAGAACGCCCAACGCGTTTTAAAAACACAGTGTAGATCTTCAGAGACTAAAAGGGCTTGAAACTTCTAAAGCTGAAGCTTAAATCCCAAATGTAAGCATTCCACCGAACAGCAGAAATGACTCAAAAGGTGAAGAGTAGGTGGTCCGTCAGAGCCACGCATGGATACCGGCCAGAGTGTCATGGACCAAAATGGTTCACATATGACCCAGTAAGCACTTAAATTTCACTGCAACATATCTCAGATTTGCAGGGACTTAAAAAGGTAGAGGGTGTTTGTCATCCAAAGGCGTATTATGTCAATAATAGATAGAGTCTTTGTAAATGCGCATCCACAAACCACCAACCAAATATATAGGGGTCTATCTTATGGCTCAGGTCCTCAAGTAGTCTTGCATAAGTGGCGGAATTATGTGGCTCTTTCCGTCTGCCAGGTGCAATGCGAGAACCCTGCAAATCCAGTGCAGGTTCCCGCATCGCACCTGAATTGCACAGTGGTGCACACTGAGATCTGCAAACTGCTGCGGGTGTCAGTGTAAAGTTAATGACAACCCCAGATCGGTTCGCAGATCGCAGTGCAAACTGTGAAATGGGGCAGGAATCAAGCTCAAGCACTGTACTATATTGAGCAGTGTTGCCACCCTAAGATAGAAAGAATATTAGGCCTACATAATACCCCCTCCTTGTTTCAATAACAAAGTAGGGAGGTGTTCTGTAATTAACAAAAGTGATCTATGCAGGAGTGATTAGTGCAGTACAGGGAGAGAACACAGGAAGTTATCAGCTCACTGGATTTCTGCCAGGATTGTTTTTTTTTCTGTACTCATCAAACAGCTGTAACAAAACAAAGAACGTCACTAAGATAATCGGGACTACTCAGCATCCAGCAACTGTGGCCTGCAACAGGGCGATCTCTCTGTACAGACCACTAAAGAATATCATTTAAAGAATAAGTGCAGCTTTAGTAACATATAAGCTGTCACACTTGTATTTAGGGTGTAATATGTGTGTGTGTATATATATTTATATATACATATATATATATATATACAGCATCCCCCCTCAACTTTGACAGTGGGGGGGGTCTTCTGCCCCACAGCCACTGTCACATTCTAAAATCAGTGCGGTCGTGCATTGCATTGTTTGACAATTTTTAGATCTCTGCTTATCTTTACTTATGAGACACTCTTACCCTCTAAGATCCTCTTTTTATACCCAATCATGTTACTGACCTGTCAAAGGAAAAGAAAAAAATTTGCTTAATAACAATTTAATCAAACCATCAATTGTAAAAAGTGAAAAAACAATATTCCCAGCTGCAACTCTACTGTGGGATATATACTAAGTCATAACATATTTAACATAAAGAGTTGCGCTATATAAATATTCAATCACAACATAAAAATATAATGCACCAATCGTTGCAAAAATAAAGTTCAATAAAAATATTGTAAAAAGATCTAATCCAGTGAGAGTAAAAAGCAAAAAACAAAAACTGAATCATAAAACGAAAAAAGGAATAGGATGAAATAAAGTCCTCCTCATATGTGACGAGAATATCGAAACAATTGATCTGCTTACCAGCTATAGCTGTGCTCATAAGTTTACATACCCTTGCAGAATTTGATTTCCTGGCCATTTTTCAGAGAATATGAATGATAACACAAAAACATTTCTTTCACTCATGGTTAGTGTTTGGCTGAAGCCATTTATTATCAATCAACTGTGTTTACTCTTTTTAAATCATAATGATAACAGAAACTACCCAAATGACCCTGATCAAAAGTTTTCATACCCTGGTGATTTTGGCCTGATAACATGCACACAAGTTGACACAAAGGGGTTTGAATGGCTATTAAAGGTAACCATCTTCACCTGTGATCTGTTTGCCTAAAATTAGTGTGTATGTACAAAAGGTCAATGAGTTTCTGGACTCCTGACCGGCCCTTGCATCTTTCATCCAGTGCTACACTGATGTTTCTGGATTCTGAGTCATGGGGAAAGCAAAAGATTTGTCAAAGGATCTGGTAGTTGAACTGTATAAAACAGGAAAGGTATATAAAAAGATATCCACGGAATTGAGAATGCCAAACAGCAGTGTTCCAACTCTAATCAAGAAGTGGAAAATGAGGGGTTCTTTTGAAACCAAACCACGGTCAGGTAGACCAACTAACATTTCATCCACAACTGCCAGGAAAATTGTTTGGGATGCCAAAGAAAAACCCACAAATAACTTCAAGTGAAATACAGAAATCTCTGAAAACATGTGGTGGGGCTGTTTCAAGATGCACAATAAGGAGGCACTTGAAGAAAGATGGCTGCGTGGTCGAGTCGTCAGAAGAAAGCCATTACTACGCAAATGCCACAAAATATACCGCTTACAATACCTAGCACAGAGGCAAACCATCTGGCACAAAGTCATGTGGAGTGATGAGACCAAAATTGAGCTTTTTGGCCACAACCATAAACGCTTCATTTGGAGAGGAGTCAACAAGGCCTATGATGAAAGGTACACCATTCCTACTGTGAAACACGGAGGTGGATACATGGTATACACCTAAACGGTATTAAGAACTGGGGTATATAAACCTTTAATCAGGGTATTTTAGTAGTTTTTGTTGTGATTATGATTTAAAAAGAGGAAACACAGTTAATTGATAATAAATGGCTTTAGCCAAACACTAACCATGAGTGAAAGAAAAGTTTTTTGTGGTATCATTCATATTCTCTGAAAAATAGTCAAGAAATCATAAATTCTGCCAGAGTATGTAAACTTATGAGCACAACTGTATATGGGACCTTCTATAACGGAAGGTCAGCAGCACTTGTGGCTACACACCCAGGCAGGTGCAGGTCATCCAGATATTGCCTCCATGATTTCGTCCCAAAAATATACAAAAATGCTCCACATCACATTTTACACACATTCTACACAGTGTAAAATCTTATGATATACTTTATTAACCACTTCATATGACGCCCAGTCAGGATATCTGATCTTCACTGCGGCTGTCATTTTGCAATAGGCCAGGCAAGAAGTGGTTATAAAAGGTAAGGTTGCACTTGCATCAATACAGTGGTTAAAACGCCTTAATAACAATCTCGACGACTGGAAAAGCATAAGCAACCCGCACTTCCGGAAAACGAAGAACACGATGACGTCAGCACGTCGCTCTGCGTTTCGTCACAGAATGACAGGCACCACGCTGCGCCATCGCTATAAATTTCTTACAAAGTACCAAGTCTTGATCTGAGTCTTAGGCTGCTTCCATGAAATTAAAACCAAGCCTCAATCCACATGCTAAATCAGTCCACAAAGAGCTTAAAACATTACTGACCTGTTGCTAATTAATCTAATTTGTTTTAAAGTGTTCTTCCAGCTTTTCCTTGTTAGTACCACTTACTTTGGCAGCTTTTTGTTGTCCTGTCCCAGTTTTTTTGAGACGTGTTGTTGCCATCAATTTCAAAATCACCTTTTTTCCCTAAATTGGTACATTTTTTGTTTCAATGTGTTTATTAAAATTGTACAACCATAACAACGAGATTGGTCATTCTCAAGATCACAAATCTGTATACTAGTCCCACAACACAGGCAGAGAATATTATCAATATCAACATACCGATAAGGAAAATGATACATTTTTTCAGTTTAAACATTTGATGTTTTCTATTTTCTATTGTGAATAAAATATAGGTTGCGAGATCTGCAAATCATTGCATTCTGTTTTGATATAGATTTTACACAGCGTCCCAACTTTTCTGAAATTATGGTTGTAAAATATATAGATGTTTTCCCAACAATCATTTTTCTTTCTATTCTTTGTTATGCTTGAATGTTTAGGTGATGGGAACTTACATTTAAACATCACAGCACAGGCACACAGTGATACCATACTAGCTGCATTGGAGCCCTTTGTGTATGAATGGACCTCTCAACACAATGGCAGTATCAGCGCTGAGCATGGTTTGGGATTTAAGAAAAGGGACCACATTTATTACAGCAAATCAAGAGAAGCAGTGCAGTTAATGCAGAAAATTAAACACATGCTGGATCCAAAAGGCATCATGAACCCTTACAAGACCATTCCTACAACTGACAGATGACAGGCATCCTTTGTTACCTTACAGCTGCTGTTTATGTGATTCATGTAAATTTGTTAGGGGATCTAGTGCAATGGGCAATGTTTGCCTGGATCTGGAAGTCGTCACACCAGAATTTACCTGAGAAACACCTCTTTGTGGACCGATGGGTAGATGCAGTATGTGTGTTTCTGTAGAAAATGATTGGCACCTAGATGCAACGATAGTTTTCAACATGTAAACCATTACAAATTCTGATTATCAGAAACGCAATGCTTTTCAAATTTTGATATTTTTTACAGCAGTGTAAAGCCAACCTAATGCTAACTGCTAAAGAAAAAATATCAGACATATAATGAAAATGTGATTATATTACTATTTTGGGTAAAATAAATATTGGATGTTTTTTGCATTTTTGTTCTGTGAATTGCATAAAATGTGTATCAATAAGCTTTGTTTAGAGGAGGTTGAGCTGGGTTAGTTGTTAAAGTGGTTCTAAAGGCTGAAGATTTTTTTTACTATAAAGCGTTTGTTAACCCAAAAAAACAAAACACAGATTCTGTTCCTTTAAAGCATTTTATACAGCACAGTGCTTGTGCTATATAATTTGGACCCCTGTAACACCTAGAGAGGCGGAGGATCGGGGTTGCTCTACGCAAAACCATTGTTTCTGCTGCTCTTTTTTTCATACCTGTTGGTTAAAAAGTCTCAGGGGCCTCAGTTAACCCCTTCTTGACTGGAGTTCATTGAAGCTTAGATGCTTAGGCCAAATTTAGCAGCATCAATTAAAGTGGTACTAAAGTCTTGTTTGTTATTTTTAACTAAAAAAAAAAAAAAAGTTCTACTAACCTGCTCTGTGCAGTGGTTTTGCACAGAGCAGCCCAGATCCTTCTCTTATCAGGTCCTTCTTCAGCACTCCTGGCCGGCCCCTCCCCCTGTTGAGTGCCCCCACAGCAAGCAGCTTGCTGAACGAATGCCTAGAATGCATAAAGATAAAAAACGTTCTGCCTTTACAACCACTTTAACTTTACTTTCAATTCCATAACTAATTTGTCTGTTTGACAGTGGGGTCTAATGACTTGGAGCACACAAAGCTGCGCATGCCCAGTTCTCTACAGCAATGTTATTGAACATTCTCAATGCAATGGGCATTGAGCCTGAGGAAATAAATAAGCATAATGCAGTCACAAAGTGGGTTTAAAACATTTACATTGCTCAAAATATTTCAGCATATAATGAAAAAATACAGAGGTTACCTTCAGTAAAAACTACAAGGGAAAACAATCAGTAGCTAAAGGCCAATTAAATTTTTTTACTTTTCCCATAAAAGTTAAAAAAAATAATTTCACCCCCCTCCGAAGCTCTCTATTGGTTAATAAAATTCATCACATTAAGACTACATTTACACTGGTGATTTGGGCCGATGCTAATTGTAGTGGCAGGAATCTGATTTCCTGCTGCAGATAGGTGTGGCCACTGGTCCTGTTCACTATAATGAGAGGTCACTGGTGGGTTCAGGTATTCACAGCTGTCTGCACAGCCACTGGACACACACAAAGTGCGTTCAGCAGCGATCACCGCAGGTAATCGCTGGCTGTGCAGAGAGCTGCAAAGCACTGCGGCTGCTGGCGACCTCTCGTTATAGTGAAAGGGGTTGGTGGCCACACCTAGCTGCTAACATCCGCTGCAGGAATCAGAAGATTCCTGCCGCTACAATTCGCACTGGCCTATTTTGCCGCTGTGAATATAGCCTAAAGGCTACTTGGATGGACCAACAGGAGGCAGAAATGCTACTTACATAGGAGTTTCAAACTGCTGCCAGAACTGCTATGATGCTGTACATATGTTCAGTTATGACACCAGTCATTTGATGGTTTGACAGTTTGGTTGAGAGCAAAGTTAGCAGTTCTGGCATGCTGGGAATGTAACTGGTTTTTGAAAACGTTAAATTGATGGATTTAATTAGGCTTTACCTACAGCTGTCTTTTAACTATAGGCCAGGCAGGAGCTTTCCCATCCCAGGTGGACATCATATGATGTTCCCCAAGGCACATGCCCCCCTGGGGTGTGCAGTAGTGAAATCTGCGACAGACACAGCAGAACTAAGAGACCAGTACTGGAAAGCTGTGATCATTCCAGGTACCATGTGATTGCTGTGACCTATAATTGTAATTAATGACAGTCATTCATGATTCATTATTTATTGTTGTGATGCTGTGATTTGTCACAGTGCTCACATGGTGTAGAGGGCCAATCACAGAAGCCCATGTACCATATGATAACTGTGACCAATCACAGCATCACAATAGTAAACAAGAGTAAAAGAAGAGTCATGAATGAAAGCCATTTATCACAATTAAAATGATTGCAGTCACAGTGTTCATCACTGTCACAAGCAATCACAGAGTAGAAAAAAATCCCAATCGCCTTCCCACCCACTCGGTCTCCCTAATCACCGCTGCACCAATTGCAGAGTCCCTAAACACTGCCACACTAATTAGGCCCCTTTGATATGGTCGGGTTGGTGTGGCCCCTGCATTCCTGCAGCAAGAATCTGTGGATTCTTGCTGCTAGAACGACTAGGTTGTGTAATCAGCAACCCTTTTAAACTAATGACAGGCTGACAGCGGCCGCTGCTGTTGGCATTAGCAGCACACAAAGTGGTTAGCTGTGGATAGGGACAGATGCCTGGACACAGTCAGCTACATCCAGGCTCGGACATCTGTCCAAAATCATACAACCCAATCATTCCAGTAGCAAGAATCTGAAGCAAAAGTAAAAATTATGTACAGCGCTGCGTTTAAACCAAAGGTAAAATAGCAGCCAACACACCTATAGACTTAAGCGAAAAATAACATAAAAAAATAAAAGTGTAGCGCTATATTGCATATCCACGAACGTGTATATCACATTACGTAAGTGCATATATAAAGTGAATGTATATGACCAAAAATATGGATAATATCAGATAATTGTACAATTAAACAGTGTTAACAAGGAGGTTTATATAAAACGGTGAAAATACTTTGTTAGCAAATATACCAGTGACTAGTAATAAAGTGCCCGTGCTGGTTCTATGAACTAAACACAAATAAAAAACATAGAACATAACAGTTCATTTTATGTACATAAAAATTATGTGAAAAAATTATATTTTTCTTTTGGTAGAGAGAACGTCACAAAAAGTCTATGGGGGTAATAGGTGGCCAGAGATGGAAAAAACTCCCAAATTCACAGATGGATGATTTCACCAGATCTAGCGAATAGGTAGAAAATGAGAAGACCACAAGTGTGCAGAGATTTTACATCAGTGCCGGGGCCATCACCAGGAGTAGAGGAAGCTTACCGGAGCAATATGACCTGAAATGGCGTACGCCAAACAAGTCGGAAAGGCTTAATAACCCACGGTTATGAGGGGTGCGTCTGGTCAGATGTCATCAGCACGTAGTGGAGACAAAGGTAACAGCACGGCTTCCTCAGAAAGGGTGTTGGACTAAAGAATGTCTATGATTCATGTAGATCTTCGTTGCCGTAACACACCCTCTTAACATAAAGTCTCTTGGTTGGTCCAAGTACGCACTGTAGATTTCCCATTAATTTCTTTTGTTGTTCAGAAGAAATCCATCTTTTATGTTAAGAGGGTGTGTTACACCCAGCAGCCGGCGATGAAGATCTACATGAATCATAGACATTCTTTAGTCCAACACCCTTTCTCCACCAGCCAAGCTTCTTCCTACAGCGTCTGACGACTTCCGGATCTACAAGGTTCCTATAAGAGCTTCTCCACAAACAGATTGTCCATGGGTGAGGAAGCTGTGCTGTTACCTTTGTCTCCACTACGTGCTGATGACATCTGACCAGACACACCCCTCATAACCGTGGGTTATTAAGCCTTTCCGACTTGTTTGGCGTACGCCATTTCAGGTCATATTGCTCCGATAAGCCTCCTCTACTCTTGGTGATGGCCCCGGCACTGATGTAAAATCTCTGCACACTTGTGGTCTTCTCATTTTCTACCTATTCGCTAGATCTGGTGAAATCATCCATCTGTGAATTTGGGAGTTTTTTTCCATCTTTGGCCACCTATTACCCCCATAGACTTTTTGTGACGTTCTCTCCACCAAAAGAAAAATATAATTTTTTCACATAATTTTTATGTACATAAAATAGACTGTTATGTCCTATGTTTTTTATTTGTGTTTAGTTCATAGAACCAGCATGGGCACTTTATTACTAGTCACCGGTATATTTGCTAACAAAGTATTTTCACCGTTTTATATAATCCTCCTTGTGGTTGACACTATTTAATTGTACAATTATCTGATATTATCCATATTTTTGGTCATATACATTCACTTTATATATGCACTTATGTAATGTGATATACAGTAGCAAGAATCTGCAGATTCTTGCCACAGGAATCTACCAGCTGCACCAACTGGGCTATGTGAAAAGGGCCTTACTGTGTCCCTGATCGCTGTCACAGCAATCACAGTGTTACCATAAGGACTTGTTCACATAGTCAATGCTCTCTAAAGAGCCAGCCATATTCAGATTGCCTCCTCACCACCTGCTTTAACCACTTGGACCTAGCTCAAGCAACCCCATTCACTTGAATGGGTCACGGTCAGCGGGAGTATAGGGGGTAAAAATCATGACACAGCTGTAAGCAAAGCATTGAAGCCACAGCATATACTGTACTAACCCTGGCCTGTTTATTGAGCACTATGCTGCTTGTTGCCTGAACTAATCATTTGCCAGTTTGCTGACCATGTCTCTGCCTGCACCTGAACTGACCTGATGATCTGCACATCTCTCTGACTACATTCCCGCGAGACACCAGTCCCAGGCATACCCTGCAGACAGAAAAGAACACACTCCTGCACTAGAGTCAGCTGACTGTGTAGTGTCACAGGTGCCTGGTCAAATCGTGGATATTCTCATAGATGCCTTGCTGCCCTCTAGGACTGAGATCATCCCGACAGTGCTGCGAGAAGTGAAAAAGAAAAGAGGGCGCACTGGCCTAGTGCATTATATAACAGATTTCTTAAAAGTTATGAATAAAATCATAAAGATGTCTGGTCACAAAGATAAAAAACATGATTGTCGGGCCACGTGTATGGCTACCTCTCATCAGTTGCTCGAATCATCAAACCTGGGAGTGGGGGGTCCTGGAGGAGACCCCTCATTCTGACATATTTCTAAGAACTGGCCTTCTTTTTCAGAGGCTCTGAAGAAACAGGACAGGCCCTCGAAATGCGTCAGCCTGAAGGGTCTCATCCAGGGGTCTCAATCAGCAAACCTGGGAGTTGGGGGGTCCTGGATGAGACCCCTCATTCTGATGCGTTTCAAAGGACTGGCCTTCTTCTTTAGAGGCTCTGAGGAAGGCCAGTCCTTCGAAACATGCTAGCCTGAGGGGTCTCATCCAGGACCCCCCACTCCCAATTTTGGTGATTCGAGCAACAGATGAGAGATAGCCACACATGTGGCCTGACAAGTGTGTTTTTAACTTATATTTGTGAGTAGATACCTTTATGATTTTATTCATATCTATAAATAAATCTGTTGGATAATGCACTAGGCCAGTGCAGCCTCTTTTCTTTTTCTATACCCTCCAGTCAACTGCACTCCTGGAACCACAGGGACTATTTTGTTCTTCCTTTCTTCAGCCTCCTGTACATCCTGGCCAGTAAACATGGCATTTCTGGGGGCAGCCACGTACTAGTAGGCTAGGCTTGCTTGGCTTATAGGAACTGGGACCGCTATAGGTAAGGCTACACTAAGCTATATTGCCTGACCACTTATAGAGGAGACCATTCAAATACGTTTTAATACAATTGGTTGATTTGTGTGATACAAAAGATAATTTAATTATTCCAAGAATTGAAAAAGTCTTACACATGTGGTGTTGCCATACTCAGAAGGAGTAGCAGATTGTCTTTTAGGGTTTAAACCTAATGCCTTGTACACACGATAGGATTTTCCGACAACAAAATTCATGGGATTTTTTCCAACGGATGTTGGTTCAAACTTGTCTTGCATACTCACGACCACACAAAGTTGCTTGGAAATTCCGAACATCAAGAACGCGGTGACGTACAATACATACGACGAGCCGAGAAAAATGAAATTCAATAGCCAGTGCTGCTCTTCTGCTTAATTCCGAGCATGAATGGCACTTTGTGCGTCGGAATTGTGTACACACGATCGGAATTTCCGACAACGGATTTTGTTGTTGGTGAATTTGGGAACTAGGTCTCAAATTTTGTGTGACGGAAAATCCTATGGAAAATGTGTGATGGAGCCTATCACACATTTTCCATCGGAAAATCCTATCGTGTGTACAGGGCATAAGTATGCAGATGCTGTGTGTGGGAAAAATCTCACAAAATTGATAACTTTGTGTAAAAAACATAATTGTAATTTTCATTCTGCATTTCCAAAAACTTGGAAAAAAAAAAAAAATGAAGTCTTCAAAAGACTCACTTCTTAGAAAATACCTTGTGGCGTTTGCTTTGTAAAATGTGGTAATTTTATGTGTTTCCACTCTCCTGGTGCTCAAGGGCCTCCAAAAATGTGATAGGTAGTGAGGAAATTATATGCATATTTATGTCCCTAGAAAGCCTGAGGCTGGGTTCACACATCCAACGGATGCGGCTCGCAGCAGGGGTCCGGTGCGTCCCTGTTCTCCATTTCTGGGACGAATCAGGGCTGAATTTTTGCCTGAATTCGGCCCTGAAACTGAGCCAAAAATGCACAGCGTTCCTGTGCAAGCCGCTCCGTAGCTGCAGTGAAGATATGTGCAGTGAAGATATGTGAACCGGCTCCATAGAGAGCCGGTCACAATCTCCTGTCATGCAAATGGATGCGGAGAAACCCACATCCAATTCACATAGGTGTGAACCCAGCCTAAAAGTGCTCCCTGGATTTAGGGCCCTTCTGAGTGGCTAGGCTGTAAAAATGTCTCACACATGTGGTAACACCATACTCAGAAGGAGTAGCAGAATATGTTTTGAGGTGTAATTCTAAGTATGCCTATGATGTGTGTTAGAAATATCTTATTACTGACAATATAGTTTTAATTTACTTTCTGCATTTTCCAAAAACTTGTGGTAAAAAAATTACATTTTTAAAAGACTCATTATGCCTATTGGACAATAGGCATAATGACAAAGACAAAGGCGCTCCTTGGATTTTGGGCCCTTCTATGCATTTAGGCTGTGAAAAAAGTCTCACAAATGGTATCCCCAAACTCAAGAGGCATAGCAGAATGTGTTTTGGGGTGTAATTCTACTGTAGGTATGCCTATGCTGTGTGTGAGACATAACTGTTAAAATTACAACTGTGAATTTTTTTTTATCATTTCTTAATTTTTCAAAAATTTGTGACAAAAAAATTACAACTTCAGAAAACTCACCATACCTCTTGCTGAATACCTTGGACTGTCTACTTTTCAAAAAGATGTAATTTGGGGGGTATTTTTACTGTCCTGGATTTTTAGGCCTGGTCCACACCTATGCGTTTTTTGGTGCTTTTTGCAGAAAAGCACTACAGTTCATTTAACATGGTTTCCTATGGAACACATTCACATCTATACTTTTATTTCAGCCACTGCATTTTTGTAAAGGACGAGGGACATTTTTAGACGCAAAGCAGTGTTTTTTTTGGTTCAATAGACTTCAATGGAGAAGCTGCAGAAGAGCATGTAGTGTGTTGTTGCTGTGATTTTACTGCGATTAGCTTTTTTTAAAATTTGCCCAACAACAAATTGCCCAAAAAAAAGCATAAAAAATGCAAAACGCAAATCGAGGTAAAATCATGTGTGCATAACGCACTGCAGAAACGACCAAAAGCAAGCTGCATAGGTGTGAACTGAGTCTCAGACTCGGTTCACGCAGCATGCCGATGCGGCTCACAGCAGGGGTCCTGTGCGTTCTGGTTCACCGTTCCTGGTCTGATTTCAGCCCGAATTTAGGGCTGAATTCGGACCAGAAACGGAGCAAAAGACGCACGGGGCTCCTGTGCAAATTCACAACGGAGCCGCATCGGAGATTTGTGAACCGGCTCCATAGAGAGCCGGTCACAATCTCCTGCTATTGCGAATTGGATGCGGGGACATCGCATCCAGTTCGCAATAGTGTGTACCCAGCCTTAGGGCCTCAAGTAATGAGATAGGCAGTCAGTACATCAGGATTGATCCATTTTCAAATATATATATATATATATATATATATATATATATATATATATATATATTGAGACTGGAAGAAAATGCAGCAGGTGAACCGAGAGGACTGTGAGAGGCAGTGGGCGGGGGTGACGGAGGACAGAGGAGGTGGTTTGACCGGGAGAGGAGAGGGACCGAGGGGACCGTGCGGTGACAGGTCTGACCGGGAGAAGCGGCAGGTAAGTGTGCCGCAGACCGGAGGGGTAGAGTGACATGCAGACAGGAGCGGTGGAAACAGAAACAGGCAGGCTGACTAGGGGGGACCGTAGGCACTGACAAGCCCTGCAAGTGTCAGATTGCATAGGCGTTTGAGCAGAGCAGTCATAACCAGTTAACTCACTAAATTAGTGTGTAAACATTTCACATCTTGAGGCATGTATGTGTTCCTTGATTATCCAATCGAGGGCGAATACTGCTGTGCAAAATGTAAGCACTTTGTTTCCCTGGAAGCCCAGTTTCTGAATCTAGGAAAGCAACTGTCAGCACTGAGAAGACCCTCAATACTAGAAGAGAGCTGGGAACGTACCTGGCAGGGGCCAGCACAGAGGCGGGTGGAGACAAAAGGTGCAGGCGCTAGAAAAGAGTAGATGGGTGACAGTCAGGAAGGGTAGAGGGAAAAGTGCCAGGGAGGCCGATCCTGGGCTGGGACATCCCAATAAGTAGGCCCTGTTGAGTGACATTGGAGAAACCAGTCAGGGACCAGCACTGCTGGAGCTGAGGGACTCCCCTAGCTGCCAGGGGAAGAACTCCTCCAGTGAGAGTGGAGGGGAAGCGAAGGGAAAGGAAAGACAAATTCTGGTGGTAGGGGACTCAATTCTTAGAAGGACAGAGAGGGCAATCTGCAACAAAGACCTGAAGCGCCGAACTGTATGCTGTCTACCGGGCGCTCGGGTTCGGCACATCACGGATCTGGTGGACAAATTACTGAGAGGGGTTAGGGAAGACCCGGCTGTCATGGTGCACGTTGGCACCAATGACAAATTTAGAGGAAGATGGATTGTCCTAAAGAACAATTTTAGGGACTTAGGAGCTATATTGAGGAAATGGACCTCCAAGGTAGTATTCTCTGAAATACCACCGGTTCCTCGAGCCACACCAGAAAGGTAGAGAGAGATTTGGTAAGTAAAAAAGTGGCTGAGGAGCTGGTGTAGAAAGGAGGGATTTGGGTTCCTGGAGAACTGGGCTGACTTCTCAGTCGGTCACCAGTTCTATAGAAGGGACGGACTGCACCTAAATGAGGAAGGTGCAGATCTGCTGGGAGTGAAGATGGCTGAAAAGTTAGAGGGGCTTTTAAACTAGGCGATGGGGGTTTCCAGAGGTAGAGATAGTCAGCGCGGAACATATTCCAGGGGTAGTATTGGGGGCATTAGTGGTAGGTTGACTAAAGCACATAAACCCAAGGTAAGCATAGTAACAAGTCCTATTTGCAACCTGAGAACACCCAATAAGAAGACTGTATGCGACCGGTCTAAACTACATGGCATGTTCACCAATGCCAGGAGTCTGGCGGACAAGATGGGAGAACTAGAGATACTGTTATTCGAGGAGGATTTTGATTTTGTGGGAATTTCAGAGACTTGCTTCAACATCTCTCATGATTGGCTGGCAACCATTCAAGGGTATTCCCTTTTTCGCAGGGATAGAGAAGGCAAAAAATGGCGAGGGGTATGCCTGTATATCAAGAATAATCTACTAGTGAATGTGAGAGATGACATCACTAAGGGAGCTAGGGAGGAGGTGGAATCCTTATGGGTAGAGCTTCAAAGGGATAAAACTTAGGGGAAAGTAATACTGGGAGTATGTTATAGGCCCCCTAACCTGAGGGAGACTGACCTCCTATCACAATTTGGATTAGCGGCAAGGATGGGAAGTGTCATCATAATGGGGGATTTTAATTATCCAGACAAAGACTGGGCGGAAGGAACTGCAAATTCGTCTAAGGCTCGCCAGTTCCTAAGTGTCTTGCAAGACAATTTCATGGGTCTGAAGGTAGACTCACCAACTAGAAACAAAGCGTTACTAGACCTACTGATTACCAACAATACAGACCTGATCACGGATGTGGAAATACGGGGCAATTTAGGAAACAGCGATCACAGGTCAATTAGCTTCAGTATAAGTCACACAAATAGGAAACATAAGGGGAATACAAAGACACTAAATTTCAAAAGAGCAAACTTCCCTAAACTACAAACCTTGCTAGAAGATATTAATTGGGATAAAATCTTAGGAACAAATTACACGGAGGAGAGATTGGTTTGCTTTAAGAGCATATTAAATAAGGGCATTAGCCAGTGCATCCTATTGGGAAATTAATTTAAAAGAGCAAACAAAAGTCCTGGGTGGCTTAACTCCAATGTAAAAATGCATATAAAAGCAAAGGAGAAGGCCTTCAAAAAATACAAGGCTCAGGGATCATAATCAGCATTCAAACTTTACAAAGAATGCAACAAATGTAAGGTGCAATTAGGGTGGCTAGGATAGAACACGAAAGACACATAGTGGAGGAGAGAAAAAAAAAATCCCAAAACATTCTTTAAGTATATAAACAGTAAAAGAGGGAGAACAGACCATATTGGCCCCATAAAGAATGAGGAAGGGAATCTGGTTATAAAGGATGGGGAGATGGTGAAGGTATTGAGTTTATTCTTCTCCTCAGTCTTCACAAGGGAATCGGGGGGCTTCAGTAACCAAAACGGGAGTGTTTATCCTCATGACACATCACAGGAAGCACTCTAATGGCTAACAGAGGACAGAATTAGAAATAGACTTGAAAAACTTAACAATAATAAGTCATCGGGACCAGATGGCTTGCACCTGAGGGTCCTTAGGGAACTCAGTCAAGTAATTGCAAGACCATTGTTCCTAATTTTTACTGACAGTCTACTGACTGGAATGGTACCAGCTGATTGAAGAAAAGCCAATGTAGCACCAATATTTAAAAAAGGGCCAATATACATCCCTGGGAATTACAGACCAGTTAGCCTAACATCAATAGCATGCAAGCTCTTGGAGGGGATATACAAGATTTTAGTAATGAAAACGATATCAGTAGCAGTAATCAGCATGGATTCAAGAAGAATCGTGCTTGCCGAACCAATCTATTAACCTTCTATGAGGAAGTGAGCTGGCATCTGGATAAAGGGAGGCCCATAGACGTGGTGTATCTGGATTTTACAAAAGCATTTGACACGGTTCCCCATAAACGTTTACTGTACAAAGTAACGTCCATTGGCATGGACCATGGGGTGAGTACATGGATTAAAAACTGGCTACAAGGGCGAGTTCAGAGGGTAGTGATAAATGGGGAGTACTCAGAATGGTCATGGGTGAAAAGTGGGGTCCCCCAGGGTTCTGTCCTGGGACCAATCCTATTAAATTTGTTCATAACCGACCTGGAGGATGGGGTAAACAGTTCTGTATTTCCGGACAATACTAAGCTAAGCAGGGCAAAAACTTCTCCGCAGGATGTGGAAACCTTGCAAGAAGATCTGAACAAATTAATGGGGTGGACAACTACATGGCAAATGAGGTTCAATGTAGAAAAATGTAAAATAATGCATTTGGGTGGCAAAAAAATGAATGCGATCTACTCACTAGGGGGTGAACCTCTGGGGTAATCTAGGTTGGAAAAGGACCTGGGGGTCCTAGTAGATGACAGGCTCAGCAATGGCATGCTCTGCCAAGCTGCTGCTAACAAAGCAAACAAAATATTAGCATGCATTAAAAAGGGGATTAACTTAAGAGATAAAGTGATAATTCTCCCACTCTACAAGACTCTGGTCCGGCCTCACCTGGAGTATGCTGTCCGATTCTGGGCACCAGTCCTCAGGAAGGATGTGCTGGAAATGGAGCGAGTACAGAGAAGGGCAACAAAACTAGGGACTGGAGGACATTAGTTATGAAGAAAGGTTACGAGCGCTGAACTTATTCTCTCTGGAGAAGAGACGCTTGAGAGGGGATATGATTTCAATTTACAAATACCATACTGGTGACTCCACAATAGGGATAAAACTTTTCCGCAAAAGGGAGTTTAATAAGACACATAGCCACTCATTAAAATTCGAAGAGGTTTAACCTTAAACTACATAGAGGGTTCTTTACTGTAAGAGTGGCAAGGATGTGGAATTCCCTTCCACAGGCGGTGATTTCAGCTGGGAGCATCGATGGTTTCAAAAAACTATTAGATAAGCATCTGAAAGACGACCACAACATACAGGGATATACAATTTAATACTGACATAAAATCACACACATAGGTTGGACTTGTGTCTTTTTGCAACCTCACCTACTATGTAACATAGACTAATGTACATTGCTTTGCATTTTTTTAGAAAAAGAAATGCAGCAGAATGTATTTTGGCCTACAGAGAGATTATTTATTTGCGAAATTTTATAACAGAAATCAAGAAAAATTTGTGTTTTTTTTTCAAAATTTTCAGTATTTATTTATATAGCAAAAAATAAAAAAAACAGTGGTGATTAAATACCACCAAAAGAAAGCAGTGGTGATTAAATACCACCAAAATAAAGCTCTATCTGTCTGAAAACAACTATAAAAATGTCATTTGTGTACAGTGTTACATGTAATTGTCATTCAAGGTGTGACAGCGCGAAAACTTACAAAATTACCTGAGCAGGAAGGGGGTGAAAGTGTCCGGTATTGAGGTGGTTATGTACAACTGTCAACACAAAAATTCTAAATGGAATGACAAAATATTGTATAAAGTAGGGTACAGCTGTCAGCAACATATAACATTTTTATGGAATTCAGGAATATGACGTACAACTATCATTAGCAGTGGCGGCCGTTCCGCAAGGGGTGCCGTCTCCCCAAAGTTGTGACCAATAGGAAAGCGATTAAAAGAACATTTTATTTTTAAATAAATGATAATATGACTAACATTTTTTAATATCTTAAAGTTAAAAATGTTAGTCATATTATGATAAATCATTCTATGTGTGTGCAAGTGCAATGTGGGGCACCGGACTAGGGACGAGGCCGATGTTCATGAACATTAGATGTTCGCCCGTTTGCCAAATTTAGAAAATTATGGGGCGTTCGCGGGAAATTCGAGCACCCATGGAACGCTCCATAATGCACTGCGAGAACGCACCGCATTGACGGCTGCTGATTGGCTAAAGCATGTACCTGACCTGCATGCTTTGGCCAATCACAGCGTGCTCTGCTGTGAGAACCATGATTGGCCAAAGGGAGGGTGCCTTTGGCCAATTAAAACTCAGGGGGCTGAGTCCATGCCCCACACTATGTAAGGCTGCTTACATAGCGGCTGTACATAGTGTTATGAATGAGAGCAGCAAAATTACATTTCTAAAGGAAAAAATGTAATTTTAAATTGCTCACGGCTGTAATGTATTGTCGAATCCCAGAAATATACATAAAAATCATTGAAAAAAAATGGCATGAGTCCCCCCCAGTCCATTACCAGGCCCTTTGGATCTGGTATGGATATTAAGGAGAACCCTGTGCCACAATTAAAAATTGTGTGGGGGTCCCCCCCAAAATCAATGTCAGGACCTTTGGTCTGGTATGGATTTTAAGGGGAACCCCATGCCAAAATTAAAAAAAGTGGCGTGGGGGTCCCCCCAAAATCCATACCAGACCCTTATCCGAGCACGCAACCTGGCAGGCCGCAGGAAAAGGGGGGGGGACGAGAGAGCACCCCCCCTTCTGAACTGTACCAGGATACATGCCCTCAACATGGGAAAGGTGTTTTTGTGTCCCCCGTAAAACACCTTGTCCCCATGTTGATGGGGACAAGGGCCTCTTCCCCACAACCCTTGCCCGGTGGTTGTGAGGGTCTGCGGGCAGAGGGGCTTTCAGATTCCGATAGACTCCCAGATCCCGGCCCCCCACCACAAAAAGTGTCAAAGTAAAAATGACAGGAGACAGTTTGGGACAAGTCCTTTATTAAAAAATAAAAAGATTCCCGCGATGTCAATCCATCTCTTGATCACAGCGTCTGATGACCTGAGAAAAAAAACGCTAAATCTCTGCCTCGATGGCCGACTCCAGCCTTTTTGCGATGACAGCTGTTATATAGCTGAGGGCGGGGCCACCCGGTGACGTAAACTGGTGGCCCCGCCCCTCTGCAGTTACGTGACGTCACATGATGTCAGAAGGGGGCGGGGTCACCCGTTTACATCACCGGGTGGCCCTGCCCTCAGCTATATAAGAGTTGTCACTGCAAAAAGGCTGCAGTCGCGTAACGCCTCCCATCGGGGTGGAGTTTTTCCGTTTTATTTTTTTTTTCTCGGGTCTTTGGCACTGTGGTCGAAGATGAATTTACATTGCGGGACATTTTTTCCCTTTTTTTAATAAAGGAATTGTCAAAAACTGTCTCCTGTCTTTTTTACTTTTTTGACAATTTTTTGGGTGAATGGGTAGGGGTACCCAGTCACAAGGGGGGGACTGGGATCTGGGGGTTCCGGATACCGATAAGCCCCCCGCTCCTAGACCCCCACAACCAAGGGTTGTGGGAATGAGGCCCTTGTCCCCATCAACATGGAGAAGAGTTGTTTTGGGGGGGGCCCAAAACACCATCCCCATATTGAGGGCATATGGCCTGGTACGTTTCAGGAGGGGGGCGCACTCTCACCCCCCCTTTTCCTGCGGCCTGCCAGGTTGCGTGCTCGGATAAGGGTTTGGTATGGATTTTGGGGGGGACCCCTGCGCCATTTAAAAAAAAATTTGGCTTAGGGTTCCCCGTAAGATCCATACCAGACCCAAAGGGAAAAGAGTTTGGGACTTTAAATGAGGCACCCATACATACATATGGTGTGCTTCCATCCCTAATGCAGAGAACAATAATGGAGATTTGGGACTTTGAATGAGGCCGTAGACAGTGTGGAGGTGGGTAAAATTGAAAAGCATGTATTTTATTCATGAAATTGCGTACAAACATAATCAATACCAGAAACCACGTAAATGAAAAGCATTGTAATAAATAACAATTCATAAATATTTACACTCACATATATATGTGCATGTGCAATACAAGCATCTAGGGTACATAATGTATAGTAGCCACGTGCCCCGTGGAGATCTGATTAGATACGTGAGCACATATTCCAAGTAAATTCATATATGTACATATAACATGAACACCACTAACCGGAACACATAGCCCCCCACGATGCAACTCTCTTGCTATCACCTACTTGAGATGTCCAGTTCACCACCGTACAGCTCATCCTCAGCATAGCTATACAAGTAAGCCATTAGTAAGCCTGTTAACTTTTTGGTCATGTACCATTGTGCACCTGTTACTCTTGGGTGAACAATCATTGTGACTTACGTTTTTTTATATATTGTTTTAGACTCACTTTGGCAGCCACCTCTGATATACCATCCAGTCCTATTACATTTACCAACTACTTTTTGCCAAGTCCTGGGGAGGTTTTTCCACTCTGCACCTTGTCAGTGCGCTGCTTACTTGTACCTCAGCTCCCGGCAGAGACCATGTGGCCCTGGCTCCACACTCACTACACCACAGCACAAATGACTTTGTTGTAAGTATCCAGGGCAGGCCCAATTTGTCCCTGCCTGTCATGTTTTATTAATATTCCCACTAATAACATCTCGTTACCCCTTGTAGATGTCCCAAGCTCCCGCCCCTGATGAGTGTGTCATCACACGAAACGCGTCGGGCACTTTTGGGGATGCTGACACACACCCCCATCAAACCACCTATCCTGGGTCTTTGGGAATGGACACACGCTTTGCTCCTACCATTCACTTCGAATACTATTCTTCAACTTATTATGATTACATTGTTCTTTGTGACATGTGTTCCGGTTAGTGGTGTTCATGTTATATGTACATATATGAATTTACTTGGAATATGTGCTCACGTATCTAATCAGATCTCCACGGGGCACGTGGCTACTATACATTATGTACCCTAGATGCTTGTATTGCACATGCACATATATATGTGAGTGTAAATATTTATGAATTGTTATTTATTACAATGCTTTTCATTTACGTGGTTTCTGGTATTGATTATGTTTGTACGCAATTTCATGAATAAAATACATGCTTTTCAATTTTACCCACCTCCACACTGTCTACGGCCTCATTCAAAGTCCCAAATCTCCATTATTGTTCTCTGCATTAGGGATGGAAGCACACCATATGTATGTATGGGTGCCTCATTTAAAGTCCCAAACTCTTTCCCCTTGTATATACAGGGATGGAGGCCACTAGACAGGGGTGACAGTAATCCCCTGCCTCCCATGTTGTGAGGTCCTTCAAATCCAGACGGCAATGCACCATGTTGGGCATTGCCCCCTGGACACACCACTCTAGCACACCGGCTATGTGTTCCAATTGCTCAATATAGAGTGTCACATGTCCAGGGCTGTCCCACTGTGTCTGCTGTCCGGGAGCTGCGATGCGCTCTGCGTGGCATTAATCCCCCCCTATCGCCCCTCCTCTTGTCCCCTTTTTTGGGGCTGGGAGATGCGTGTGTGGGGGGGATGGCTGGTCACAGCGCATCGGCGCCACGCCCCCTTCTCCACATGCGACGTCACGTTCAGGCGTCACGCTGCGGTAGTATGGGTTTCATCCATCTCGGCCGGCTGTGTTCGGGGATTACAAGCGTCATACGTGGGCGGTGTTCACCGTCGACGTCGGACCTCCTCCCCGCTTATGCCGTGCCGGCGTGACGCTGGTATGAGTTAGCGTGCACGTGCATGTGGTGGCTATATCTAGCCCCCCACGATGCAACTCTCTTGCTATCACCTACTTGAGATGTCCAGTTCACCACCGTACAGCTCATCCTCAGCATAGCTATACAAGTAAGCCATTAGTAAGCCTGTTAACTTTTTGGTCATGTACCATTGTGCACCTGTTACTCTTGGGTGAACAATCATTGTGACTTACGTTTTTTTATATATTGTTTTAGACTCACTTTGGCAGCCACCTCTGATATACCATCCAGTCCTATTACATTTACCAACTACTTTTTGCCAAGTCCTGGGGAGGTTTTTCCACTCTGCACCTTGTCAGTGCGCTGCTTACTTGTACCTCAGCTCCCGGCAGAGACCATGTGGCCCTGGCTCCACACTCACTACACCACAGCACAAATGACTTTGTTGTAAGTATCCAGGGCAGGCCCAATTTGTCCCTGCCTGTCATGTTTTATTAATATTCCCACTAATAACATCTCGTTACCCCTTGTAGATGTCCCAAGCTCCCGCCCCTGATGAGTGTGTCATCACACGAAACGCGTCGGGCACTTTTGGGGATGCTGACACACACCCCCATCAAACCACCTATCCTGGGTCTTTGGGAATGGACACACGCTTTGCTCCTACCATTCACTTCGAATACTATTCTTCAACTTATTATGATTACATTGTTCTTTGTGACATGTGTTCCGGTTAGTGGTGTTCATGTTATATGTACATATATGAATTTACTTGGAATATGTGCTCACGTATCTAATCAGATCTCCACGGGGCACGTGGCTACTATACATTATGTACCCTAGATGCTTGTATTGCACATGCACATATATATGTGAGTGTAAATATTTATGAATTGTTATTTATTACAATGCTTTTCATTTACGTGGTTTCTGGTATTGATTATGTTTGTACGCAATTTCATGAATAAAATACATGCTTTTCAATTTTACCCACCTCCACACTGTCTACGGCCTCATTCAAAGTCCCAAATCTCCATTATTGTTCTCTGCATTAGGGATGGAAGCACACCATATGTATGTATGGGTGCCTCATTTAAAGTCCCAAACTCTTTCCCCTTGTATATACAGGGATGGAGGCCACTAGACAGGGGTGACAGTAATCCCCTGCCTCCCATGTTGTGAGGTCCTTCAAATCCAGACGGCAATGCACCATGTTGGGCATTGCCCCCTGGACACACCACTCTAGCACACCGGCTATGTGTTCCAATTGCTCAATATAGAGTGTCACATGTCCAGGGCTGTCCCACTGTGTCTGCTGTCCGGGAGCTGCGATGCGCTCTGCGTGGCATTAATCCCCCCCTATCGCCCCTCCTCTTGTCCCCTTTTTTGGGGCTGGGAGATGCGTGTGTGGGGGGGATGGCTGGTCACAGCGCATCGGCGCCACGCCCCCTTCTCCACATGCGACGTCACGTTCAGGCGTCACGCTGCGGTAGTATGGGTTTCATCCATCTCGGCCGGCTGTGTTCGGGGATTACAAGCGTCATACGTGGGCGGTGTTCACCGTCGACGTCGGACCTCCTCCCCGCTTATGCCGTGCCGGCGTGACGCTGGTATGAGTTAGCGTGCACGTGCATGTGGTGGCTATATCTAGCCCCCCACGATGCAACTCTCTTGCTATCACCTACTTGAGATGTCCAGTTCACCACCGTACAGCTCATCCTCAGCATAGCTATACAAGTAAGCCATTAGTAAGCCTGTTAACTTTTTGGTCATGTACCATTGTGCACCTGTTACTCTTGGGTGAACAATCATTGTGACTTACGTTTTTTTATATATTGTTTTAGACTCACTTTGGCAGCCACCTCTGATATACCATCCAGTCCTATTACATTTACCAACTACTTTTTGCCAAGTCCTGGGGAGGTTTTTCCACTCTGCACCTTGTCAGTGCGCTGCTTACTTGTACCTCAGCTCCCGGCAGAGACCATGTGGCCCTGGCTCCACACTCACTACACCACAGCACAAATGACTTTGTTGTAAGTATCCAGGGCAGGCCCAATTTGTCCCTGCCTGTCATGTTTTATTAATATTCCCACTAATAACATCTCGTTACCCCTTGTAGATGTCCCAAGCTCCCGCCCCTGATGAGTGTGTCATCACACGAAACGCGTCGGGCACTTTTGGGGATGCTGACACACACCCCCATCAAACCACCTATCCTGGGTCTTTGGGAATGGACACACGCTTTGCTCCTACCATTCACTTCGAATACTATTCTTCAACTTATTATGATTACATTGTTCTTTGTGACATGTGTTCCGGTTAGTGGTGTTCATGTTATATGTACATATATGAATTTACTTGGAATATGTGCTCACGTATCTAATCAGATCTCCACGGGGCACGTGGCTACTATACATTATGTACCCTAGATGCTTGTATTGCACATGCACATATATATGTGAGTGTAAATATTTATGAATTGTTATTTATTACAATGCTTTTCATTTACGTGGTTTCTGGTATTGATTATGTTTGTACGCAATTTCATGAATAAAATACATGCTTTTCAATTTTACCCACCTCCACACTGTCTACGGCCTCATTCAAAGTCCCAAATCTCCATTATTGTTCCATACCAGACCCAAAGGGCCTGGTAATGGACTGGGGAGGGGGACTCATGCCGTTTTTTTTTCAATGATTTTTATCATATTGCCGGGATCCGACAATACATTACAGCCACGAGCAGTTTTAAATGACATTTTTCCTTTAGAAATGCCATTTTGCTGTGGTCCTGTTCTAAACATTTAAAGGAATATTTCATTTTTATTGTTTCACTTAAAGCATTATTAAAATCACTGCTCCTGAAAAAACTGCCATTTAAAAAAAAAAAATTGCATTGATACATGTCCCCTGGGGCAGGACCCGGGTCCCTATACACTTTTTATGGCAATAACATGCATATAAGCCTTCAAAATGAGCACTTTTGATTTTTCACGTTCGTGTCCCATAGACTTTAACGGTGTTCGCATGTTCGCACAAATTTTTTACCAGTTTGCAAGTTCTGGTGCAAACCGAACCAGGGGGCTCATCCCTACACCGGACTAATTGAAGTCTATAAGGTCCATCAACGTTAAACAAGCACGTGATTAGAGCCTGAGGCTCTAATTGGCTTGTTTAACATTGTGCTCTGCTCCCCAAACCCTCCCACTTTTGACTATAACAAATCAGAATTTGGCATTGCATCACTTTCGGTTTCGCGACCTGCATGGTATCGGAAGCCGTGACAGCCGAGGATGGGCAGGTAAGGACCTGGAGGGGTTTGCGCCCCCCCAAAAAAATTTTAATCACCAGCTGCCACTAATCATTAACATAAGAATTTTAAACAAAGTGGTGGAAAATGTGTGTAGAATTCTAAATGTAACACAGGAATGTAAAGTACAACTGTCAGTAACATAATGGTTTTAATCAGGATGCAGGACTATAAAGTGCAACTATCATTAACATTAGAATTCTAAACAGAATGCAGGAATGCAAACTATACATGTTATCTACATAAGCATCCTAATTAGAATGCAGGCGCATAAAGTACAGAGGTCAGTAACATATGAATTCTTAAAGAAATGTAGAAATATGAAGTACAACTGTAAGTAATATAAGAGCCCGCATGGAGTGCAGAAATATAAAGTGCAGCTGTAAGTAACATTAGCACTCTAAACGGAATGCAAAAATAGAAATTAAAAATGCCCGTAACATAGATCATTCAACAGAATCCATGAATATAAAGTACTGCTGACAGTAACATAATACAGTACAGTAAGGCTAAACAGAATGCAGGGATATGAGTTACAATGGTCAGTAGCAAAGTAATTCTAAACAGAATGCAGAATTATAACCTATAAATGTATGTAACATAACCTATATAATGTAACATAGACATGAAACCATCAGCAGCATAAGCATTCTAAACAGAACTGTCAGCAATGTAATAATTCTAATTGGATTATGCAGTAAAACTGTCAGTAAAATAACAGTTCTAACGTGTCTGCAATACCTTAAAAGGGCACACAAAAACTGTAATTTTAAATTTGGTTGGGGATATTTTATCCAAGATTGCTATATTCCGAGGAAATAAAGTGGATGTTTGTAAGTATGCTGGTGATTTTTTTGTTATTCATGAAGCCAGTAAATCTGATTTTCATGTTTTTGAGGGAACCCTTTTCTTTCAGGCATTGTTGATAGATCACTAATAACCACTAATAGAATATGTTCAGTGTTTATTCTAGCCTGCAGTAAGATCATCATCTAGATAATGTAGAAGATGAAGCAGTTGGATTGTTCCTGACTATGGGGGTTATTTACTAAAGATAGAGAGTGCAAAACCTGGTCCAACTCTGCATAGAAACAAATCAACTTCCAGGTTTTATTGCCAAAGCTTAATTGAACAAGCTGAAGTTAGAAGCAGATTGGCTATCATGTACCACTGCCCCCCCCCCCCCCCCCCCGAATGTCTATTAAAGTTCACTCTGGACTAAAGGAGGACGGCACTCTCTATAAAGAGAATGTGTATAAAATTCTCTATGTTTGGTCCCTGATGCCAGATGTGCTACATGCCATCTATCCCACCAGCTCTGATCGTTGCTGGCGCTGTCACAGGGACAAGGGTATTCTCCTTCACGTGTATTGGAGTTGTCCACTGAGTGTTTCTTTTTGGCATTCAGTGCTAAGCCTTTTAAATCGATTTTTGAGATGCCCATCCCATTGACTCTGAAATTCTTCTTGCTAGGTCTATCTACTTTGAAACTTGCTAGGCCCTATAGGAAGCTGCTACGCCATGTCCTTGCGGCGGCTCGCTGTTGTTTAGCCCACATCCACATTTGGGAACTTTGACATCTCCAGGAAGATCCACCTTGATCCCCCCCCCCACTCAAAGTTACTGTCCTCCAAGGGGTCGGAGTCTCCCTACATTCCAAGGCAGCAGGACGGCCAGAAGAAAATACTGGGACCAGAAATGGAAATCCCTAAAAATGAAAAAAGTGTACTAGATTGTAACTCAAGGTCTCAAGGTAAGAGGTATATCAAGCTCGGAGGACAGTAATATCGAGTCTGCTTTCCAGACCTCTCTGATGCCCTTTTGCCTTGAGATAGCACCCCCACCGGCACAATTATCTCGTGCTGCTTGTCTACACTTTTTAATGCTCTTATAATGAAATATTGAAAATTATCTCACCATTCAACTCTATGTAAGTGAATTACCTTAACAGTCTAGCATCTAACTATGTATTTTATGTTGGTAAATGCTCCACTCAAAGATCCTTTAGATGAATTCCTCCTTCCTTTGCACCCTTGAAGATAGACCATACTGCATCCCAAAACGCGTTGGGTGTAAGGAGGTCTCTTCATATAACCGCCCCTGTTATGATGACAGTAATGAACTGTGTTTAGATGAATCAATGTTTCATTTCAATTTTAATCATGTTTAATTACTACTAAAATAAAATCTATTGTTATTATTATTACTATTAGTATTACTCTTGCATATTTCTATTAGAATACTATTAGTTGCTCAAAAAGTCCATTTAGGGGAACCCCTTTCCTTGAAATAGTTTATTTGGGTCAGATAGGTGTGTGTTGGTCCATCACAGGAGAGAGCTCTCAAACCCCCGCACATGAGTGGCCCACTATCTTTTCCATCGCAGCATTGCTGAGCTCAGCTACTACAACAAGGGAAGTGAGAGTGTGTATGGAGTGTCTTAGCAACAAGGCAAGATGGGATGATGACACCTCTGGGGGGTTTTCAGACAGGCTTCAGGAGGTACATTAATGGCCTACACCATGAGGCGTAGCAAGACTCTGACAGCCACAAGCATGACACCCAGAGGCAGAGGCATGATGGGACTTGTAGTTTTGCAACAGCTGGAGGACCGCTAATTGCATATCCCTGTCCTAAACTGTGGAGGTTTAGGAGATATTTCAAGCCCCTACAGGTAAGCCTTAATATAGGCTTACCTGTAGGTAAAAGTGGTTTTGTACAGGGTGTACAACCACTTTAACTTTAGTATAAAATGTGGGGTGGGTGCAGCGCTAAAAATGTTGATCAGAAAAAATGAATATGGAAACCAGATGAATTAACATTCAATAGTAGTGGTGAAAAATGTAAATGGAAAACTAAAACAATGTCCCTACACATCAATCATCTATAATGGTGCCATGGCTCCGCCCTACGTGATGATGTCATGAGGCTCCTCGGACCTCCATGGAAATGGTAAACAGCAATCTCCAGCCACACCCATCTCCATTGCTGTTTACCATTTCCATGGAGGTCCGAGGAGCCTCATGACATCATCACGTAGGGTGGAGCCATGGCACCATTATGGATGATTGACTAGCGCCTTGATTTTATATCGGAGCTCTCCTAAAGATATCCTTGATAAAGATCCGGCTGATTAGGATATCCGTTCAGGTTTCTGGGAGACCCAATTCCCTGGGCTTGGTGAGACCGCCATTGCGATCATCCCTGCGGGTAAGGAGACTACATGCTCACTTTGGGTGGACAACCTATTTGGATTATTCTTTTCACGGCGATCAGCTGTTTTCACTTTCATGAACATTCCTCAACAATTTCTGTCACCTCTTTGGGACTTTATTTGTTATCATTTTTTTTGCATATTCTATGACCCTTCTTTTTGGAATCCTTTCTGAGGTTTTGTCATTTTACATCAATGTGCCTTTAAAGTTGCGACTCACATCATTGTTATTTATACGTTTTTTATCTTTATATTTTTCATTTGTTTTCACTAGAAAATTTTTTTGGCAAACTTTTGCTTATTTTTATTTTCACTTTTATTTTTGTAGGGATTCCCCTCTAGTTTTCCACCTACACTTTTTATTACCACTGCATGATTATTCAATTGATTGCTTGTGTTCATTTTTCTCAATCTTTTTTCCTATTTTAATTTATAGGAACACTGCTTTAGTTTTCCACTTTTCATTTTTCACCACTACTAAATGCTAATTAATTTAGTTTTTATAATCAAAAAATTGTTTTCTCTTGATGTGTAGGGACATTGTTTTAGTTTTCCATTTACATTTTCCACCACTACTGAATGTTAATTTATCTGGTTTCCATATTAATTTTTTCTGATCAACATTTTTAGCGCTGCACCCACCCCACATTTTATACTGATTCCAGTTTTGTATTGAAGACTTTTTGGTGCTGGCAGCTTTATTTATAATCTAAATTGTTTCATTCAATTTTTTATCTAGTTCTCTACTTTCAAGCGCAGCGTTAACCTTTTTTTCTTTTTTTTAATCCACTTTAACTTTAGGCAAAGCTGTAGTTTGTTTTTTTTTTTTATCTGCAGCTTTATCTCTGATAAAGGTGAAAAAACCCTTTAAAAAAGAAGTATGGCGAAAGCTTTTTTAGCCATACATCTCTTGTGGGTCACAGGAGTGCATTTACTTTTGTTCTCCTGTGACTCAGAATCAGCTGACAGCAGGCTAAAGCCACTCCAGGCTCTGGAAGACTCCTGACCATATTGTCGGGATCCACCCAGCTGCCTGACTGACAGTTGGCCAAAGCCAGCTGTGACTTCCCCCTCTCCAGTGAGTGCTGGACGGGCAGAGTGGACAGCAGTGACTGCTCAGGGACATGGAGGGGGGTATAGATGTTCATTTTTACAAATCCACACTTTTCCTATAATTAATTGTTACCAAGAAAAAATAGATATGTTAAACATTTCATGAACATAGAGCACCAAAAAAAAAAAACTTTATTTTTTTCAGCAGGATCTCTACTTTCAAAGATACTTTTTATTTTTTTTTGCTTTTCAGCATGTTGGGGGGGGGACCAGGAACAAAATATGTTAAATATTAGAATAGAGCGTAGAGGTGGGGGCAGACCACAGTGACAAACGTTGGGAAAACAGGGACTCCCTGTACAAGCTTTGCCTTCAATCTGGGCGGAAGTTGGATGTCCAGACACCATAGGACTTCCGGTACGCGGCTTGTTCCCAGCAGAGCAGGGCATTGTGGGAGCTTTCATTCTTTCCCCCAGGCTCTGCACCCATTCACCAGCAGCTGGCGCTGTGCCTGTCCCCGGCTGCCAGCAGATGTCGCTGTTCCCCCGGATGATCGGGGTCCCCTGCAGCTGGCCCTGTGTGTCTCCATGTCCCCGGCTTGCGGCTAGTGATGGCGGCCTCCCTGGCTGCGGCGGATCCCGGGGCCCCGGCCGAGGACTCATCTGACAGCGAGCCGGAGCCCGAGCCGCAGAAGCTGAGCCGGAAAGTGTCCACGTCTGGGCAGATCAAAAGAAAGGTGAGGAGGGGGAGGCTGGGACAAGAAAAGGGGGGTGGGTGCAGCTAGTGGCAGGGGACATGGGCAACCTGCGGCCCTCTGACTGCTGGGGGACTACAAGGCTCAGCATTCCCCGTGACTGTCCGGCATGCTGGCACTTCCAGTTCTACAGCACGCTGTCCTCATCGGAGCCAGAGGAGAGAGGCCATGGGAGAGATACGGGGCGGGGAGGGAGCGATCACATAGAGATGGACACCGGGGACAGGTCTACAGAGGTCACCGGGGGACACAGGACAGCCAGTCCACACCTGTCACCTGTCACTGCACTGGGCAACCTCATCAGAACTGGAGGTCACTGTTGGCTGAGCTAATTGTTGGTGTGCTTGACCGTTGTACGGGCAGATCATTGGCGCTGCTGACCGTTGTACGGGCAGATCATTGGCGCTGCTGACCGTTGCACGGGCAGATCATTGGCGCTGCTGACCGTTGCACGGGCAGATCATTGGCGCTGCTGACCGTTGCACGGGCAGATCATTGGCGCTGCTGACCGTTGCACGGGCAGATCATTGGCGCTGCTGACCGTTGCACGGGCAGATCATTGGCGCTGCTGACCGTTGCACGGGCAGATCATTGGCGCTGCTGACCGTTGCACGGGCAGATCATTGGCGCTGCTGACCGTTGCACGGGCAGATCATTGGCGCTGCTGACCGTTGCACGGGCAGATCATTGGCGCTGCTGACCGTTGCACGGGCAGATCATTGGCGCTGCTGACCGTTGCACGGGGAGATTATTGGCGCTGCTGACCGTAGCACGGGCAGATCATTGCACGGGCAGATCATTGGCGCTGCTGACCGTTGTACGGGCAGATCATTGGCGCTGCTGGCCGTTGCACGGGCAGATCATTGGCGCTGCTGACCGTTGCACGGGCAGATCATTGGCGCTGCTGACCGTTGCACGGGCAGATCATTGGCGCTGCTGACCGTTGCACGGGCAGATCATTGGCGCTGCTGACCGTTGCACGGGCAGATCATTGGCGCTGCTGACCGTTGCACGGGCAGATCATTGGCGCTGCTGACCGTTGCATGGGCAGATCATTGGCGCGTGTGCTTGTTGGTGTGCTTGACCATTGTACGGGCAGATCATTGGCGCTGCTTGACTGTTGTATGGGCAGATCATTGGTGCTGCTGACCGTTGTACGGGCACATCATTGGCGCTGCTGACCGTTGTACGGGCACATCATTGGCGCTGCTGACCGTTGTACGGGCACATCATTGGCGCTGCTGACCGTTGTACGGGCACATTATTGGCGCTGCTGACCGTTGTACGGGCACATCATTGGCGCAGCTGATCGTTGTACGGGCACATCATTGGCGCTGCTGACCGTTGTACGGGCACATCATTGGCGCTGCTGACCGTTGTACGGGCACATCATTGGCGCTGCTGACCGTTGTACGGGCACATCATTGGCGCTGCTGACCGTTGTACGGGCACATCATTGGCGCTGCTGACCGTTGTACGGGCACATCATTGGCGCTGCTGACCGTTGTACGGGCACATCATTGGCGCTGCTGACCGTTGTACGGGCACATCATTGGCGCAGCTGACCGTTGTACGGGCACATCATTGGCGCAGCTGACCGTTGTACGGGCACATCATTGGCGCTGCTGACCGTTGTACGGGCACATCATTGGCGCTGCTGACCGTTGTACGGGCACATCATTGTTTGATCATTCCATTGGCTGGGCTGATTATTGTTTGAGCTGACCACTGGCATGGCTGACCGTTGGCCGGGCTGATCATTGGTGCTGCTGATCGTTGGCCAAGCTGCTTATTGATTGGGCTGATCATTGTTACTGTTGACCAATGGCTGGGCTGATCATGGGAGGGGCTGATTTTTAGTGGAGCTGACCATTGGCTGGGCTGTCTATTTTCTGGCTCATCATTGGCGGAGCTGTCCATTAGCCATGATTTTCAGGGTCATACTTGGTGTTGAAGGTTTTTCCTTGGGATGTCCCTGCTCTGCAGTATAAACCAAATGTGCTGCAAATCTTTTTCTGCATTGCAGGTACATTTATTGAGAGCTGTCAGTGTGCTCTGGGATTTAGAAGCAAGTATAGAAATGAGGAATGATTACAAAATGAATGAATACAATAAAGTACAGGTTCCATATTAATGGAGAATGAATAATGGGGGACAGGTATAAGGGGATGAGTGTAGATACCCCAGATTAGCAGAATGGGGCCAATGCAAGATATGTTTTTTAATATAACTGACTTTTAGTGTTTTTTAGGATTTTTCCATAGAATGAAAAATTTACACAGAATCAAGTGTCTTGATATAACATAGATAACACAGTTGCAGCATTCAATGGCTTATGGAGGCAGCTTGTCTCAGGGTAAAGCTCACCACACACCTTACAATTTAATTGCCTTTTGTTCTAGCAACAAGTAGGTAGGGCAAGGGGACTGCTTTTATTGGATAGTTTAGAAAGGCTTTATATTGCATGGTTTTAGTAGATCTAAAGTTGATTGCATAAGGATTGTGCTGTTGGGTTGTAAAATGTATGATGACCATTGGTCCAAAGTGTCTGCATCCAGGACCACTCATTGGTCCCTAATAGCATGTAATGGCTTACGCCACATGCACACTGAGTGTTAAAAATGCTGCTTTTAAGGGCATCTGGCGTTTTTTTTTTTCTGCCCCTAAGCACCCCTCCATGTTAGCCTGTGTCCATGCACATGGAGGCAGAAAGAAAACCCAATGTCAGAGCATCCAGGAGCAGCAGAAAAAAAACACTTGACGCGTCTAAATGTGCATTAATAATAGGCGCATCAAGCACTAAGCAGAGCATTAATTTGTTTCAATTGTCAGAATAAATTATTATTTTGGCCAAAGAAAATAATGAATGCCCAGTGCTTGATGCACCTAGAAGTGTTACATGCGTGAGGCATTCTTTGTGCCTAAAAGCTGCTGCCAAGAGGAAAGGTGTTTTAGACCCCTTTCAAACTGAGGCAGTTTTCAGGCGTTTTAGTGCTAGAAATAGCGCCTGAAAACCGCCTCCCATTCATTGCAATGAGTGCTTTCACACTGAGGCGGTGTGCTTGCGGGACGTTAGGAAAAGTCCTGCAAGCAGCATCTTTGGGGCGGTTTGGAAGCGCTGTATAAAGCGCTCCCAAAAAACGCTCCTGCCCATTGCAATGAATGGGCACCGCTTTCAAGGCGCCTGAAAAGCAACACAGAAGTTTTTAACCCCTTCTGTGGGGGTTAAAAGTGCCCCACTAGCAACCAAAAAGCGCCGCTAAAACGAGCGTCGCTTTACCGCTAATGCATGGGCGTCCCCAGTGTGAAAGGGGTCTTAGGAGAGCTGATCACACACCCAGTGCAGAAATACATAGATTATTGTGTGTAGCCTTTAATCAGCCATGTGAATGAGGCCTTAGACCTTTCTGCAGTCAGGAAATACGTCCGTGTACCCATGAGTACCCCTCAGATGTTCTTCTAGCTGCTGTCATTGATTTTGCTGGCAACCCTCTGTACACACCACCTGTGACTCCTGAGTGCTGAAATACACCCAGATTTAACACCGTATGAGCAAATGCTTGACCCCCCCGGGGCAAAAAATAGGAGCAAGGCAATATAAATTGGCTGTCAGTGGTGGTTGTAGATTTCACGCTAAATAAATAAAATAAAACCTGTATTCTAAAGAAAAATGGTGTGAGTCTGACACCATGGAAACTATTTTGAAATGTTGGCAACTAGATGTTGGTAGCTTGCAGGCAGGTTGTTAAGATTCATATATAAAAAAAAGACATTTTGTAAATCATTTCTTATTAGATTGTATTTAGTCCAATTTTTCGATTTAGTAGTAAAAAAAAACATAAAAAACAAAAACAAAACTGGGACCAGGACCAGGACCCTGCGTGTTTTATTTGTTCGTTATGTGTTTTGACCAATGGCTGCGGTTTTGACACATGTCAGCGATGATCAAAGCTGTGGTAGATACCCTGAGACATCATTATGATAGGCTGGAATGGGAATTTTCGGGTAATTTCCAGTTAGTCTGTGGTACGGGGACAAAGAAATGACGTATGTGCAATGATCACAGACTATCTTGTGCAATGATCATGGCCAGACCTTCTGTACCGGGCCCGAGCCACGTCATTTCAAAAGGGGGCCCGGGCACCTGCCAGCTGTACTGCCTTGTGACACCTGTGGATCCCCTTGCAGCGCTGCCAGCTTTCTCCCTCCGGCAGCTCTGCAGGGGGGATTGGTTCTACATACTTGCAAAGTGTCCCGATTTGAAGCAGCGGGGGCAGCTGTGTTCACTGTGAACTCCAGGGTTTGGATGCAGCAGTGCTTCTGCTGAAAGAGGGTGAGTGGTGGGGGTTGCTGCTGGAGTGAAGTGACAGAAACTTCAGGATTTTGGAGAGGGGGTGAATATGGGGCCAACCTAGAATTGCAGGTAGCTGCCACTGCAGTGCTGGAGCTAGGAGCCAGTGAACACATCTCTGCCCAGCTATTTCTATATACCACCCCTAAGGCCTCTTGCACATGATACTCCTGTTTGAGCATCTACTTATCTACGTGTACTTGCGTGCATTTTCGCGTGTATATGCGTTTGCGCAATTTCACGCACAAAAGTGTGAAAACGTATTTTCGTGTTCTCATTCTGCATAACGTGTAAATGGGCATTTGCGCACGTAATTGCGCGCATAAAGCGTACATTACTGACCAAAAAAAGCCTTTTTTTTTTTTTTTTTTCTTAACTGAATAATGCATGTCCCTTGTTTATGCTCCTGTGTGCATGGGCACATTACATATAATGGGTTGTATTTTAGCTTAGTAAAAAAGAAAAAAAAAGCCGTACTGAGCTTTTTCAAGCTGCAGTGTGCAAGAGGCCTAAAGCCTCGTACACACGATCTTATTTTCCACCGGGAATTGCATGATGACAGACTGTTGGCTGAAAGTCTTACCATTTGTACGCTCCATCAGACAATAGTTAGACTTTCCGCCAACAAATGTTGGATGGCAGGATTATAAATTTTCCGCGGACAAATGTCTGTTGTCAGATTTTCCTATCGTGTGAACACAAGTCTGTCCACACAAAAGTCCAAAGTAAAAACACGCATGCTCAGAATCATTGCTCACCAAACATGACCTTAGCAGAAGGTGCCCAAAGGGTGGTGTTCCAGAGCTAAAATTCCTCGTAGTACGTCACTACGTTCGTGTTTGTTGGCCGTCAGTTGTGTACCGTTTGTATGCAAGACAAGTTCACGGCACACACCCTTCAGACAAAAGTCTGATGCTTTGTCTGCGGAAAATCCGATCATTTGTAGGAGGCTTTAGGCTCCCTTTATACTTCATGTTCCTGATCGCCTTTTTTTTTTTTTGCTTGTTTTTTGCACATAGGGTAGCCCATTCACTTGAATGGGCTGCCATATGTGTGACAAACACATCATAGAGGCTTTAGAACCTTTAAAGGCAAGCGGCTATGCCACATGACAAAACTCAGGTCTGCTAATTGCATTTGGGGTGCCATTAATCATTAATGGCACCACAAGTGCTATGCGCATTTGCAGTGCATTTCCAAATGCACTGCAAAAGCTCTTTACCTGTGCACTTTGTCATACATTCAGGAAACGTCAAATGTGCATGTGGCCTAATGCCAAGTGGACACTGCTATTTTTTTATCTTTTCTATTTAACCCAGCAGGCTGAATGAGAAAAAACCTGACACTTCAGGTCGGAGCCGCTGTACTAACAATCCGATGTTAGTATAGTGATCTCCTCTGCTGTTCTATTGTGTTCTGACAGGAAGACCCCCCCCCCCCCCTTGCCAGAACACTATGGTCCGCGCTGATTAGGTGATGGTCAGCAGACCTTTTTTGGTCATGCCCCTTTGACAGAAGCCGGCTGTCATATTGTCAGACAAGACTGTATACATGCTGAAATAAACTAAGAAATAAATATTGCCTGGGTGGATATGGATTCCCTCTATTTTTTCCATTCATGTATTAACTTGTCTATTCCTATAGTTAGCTAGTATATTAAAAGTCTGATATTGTTACTGTTGATAGTACAATGATATAAGGTTAGCTATGAAAATAAACACACTGCTTAGTAAAACAATATCTTATTTATTTCCCAAGAAAATAGGAAATGTTAACATAAAAACACTAAGGGAAAATATTACAGAGCATATAAAATACAAAAACGTCAAAGATACGTTGTGTAAGGTTGTCCCCTAGATATTGTCCCGTCAGCTGGGCTCAAAATGGTAACAGAGAGCCATGTGGCACGAGAGCCATCGGGCAAGCAAGCCAAGAGCGGAAAAAGGGCCGATTTCCCTTCCGTGTGCACTTTTTAAACTCCATCCATACACCGTCCAGGCCCATTCCCCTTGGCCAGCCCATCTCGGTTTCTGATGAATCAAAGTAGTTATTATATTCCTGTCTGTCCTGCTGTATTGGCCTCTAGGGTCAGCATTCGTCCATGTATCATCACTATGTGACCCGGGTCATCTTCATTGACTGTTGGTCCTTTGATCTTCTGTAGCCCACCTTCAGCAATGGCCCTCTTTGAAGAGTGTTAATCAAGGATTTCAATCTTATCACACCAGTTGGTCAACTGATTACATTCCAGTCAGCCCCCAAGAATGCGGAGGCTTGGTGTATCCAGTTTTTATATTCAAACACATCTTGTTTTCTGAAATAAAACATATTCCACTTTGCACCTAAAGGGAGCATATCACCCTTCTTCAGACACGGCTCCTATGGAACAGTCCATAACTGTCTTAACGCGTTGCGCTTCCCAACATGTGTTTCAGAGCCAGTTCCTATGGAACAGTCCATAGCTGTCTTAACGTGTTGCGCTTTTCAACATGTGCTTCAGAAACAGCTCCTATGGAACGGTCCATAACGGTCTTAATGTGTTGTGCTTCCTAACATGTGCCGCTTTGCCATTGAGTGACACACCACCATCATTCTTCAGTGACAGCTTCCATGTCGCCATTCTGTGTCTTCTCCTTTCCGGTATCTTCACGACAGGGTGCAATACAGGCAAGGGGGTGTCCATTCACTCACCTTTCACCAGCTCACATTTCGAGCAACATATTAACCAGCTTTCAGATACAGAGTCTCGAGGAGGGCCTTACTCACCCATATTCCTAACCTCAAATACACACGTCTCACTATACTATACTATAACATAAATAAACCCATTACCATAATATATGCATATATATGTGACCCATCAAATTACGCATCCCGCACCCAACCTCCTATAACTCTTTACTGTAGATACGGGTGGGGATTAGGTAGGCTTGCTCAATACGGCCTTTTCCAATTTTGGCATGTCAACGATACTTCAGGACTCTTTGGCAGCAAAGTCTCTAACTTGTACGAAGAGACCTTACCGTCAATTCGTCCCTCGGCTTGCATAAATAAATGCGAGACCTCCCTCTATAAATGTCGAGTCCAACAACACGTATAAACCTGAAACAATGACACAACTACAAAATTCCATCCCTGTGCCTGGATTTCAGAGACCATGCCCGGGGTATACCATGCACCTCTACCTATTGTTAGGTTCAAGGAACAACCTAGTTCCATGACTAACGTTACATCGGTATCCTTTAGGACAAAGAAACAAACTAGTCTATGTCCCAAATAATACCCAGGTGCTTCCTTCCCAGCAATGATCTCTCCATCCAGAACAGAGTGAAATATCTTTCCAACATTTCTCGTTCACCACCGTGTATTGACCTGGTATACAAAGAACATCATAGCCCATTCAACGCCTCCAGGAAAAAGGTCCCTGCACATACGCAACCACTGGGAAACTGGTTATGTGTAGACCTAGCCTAGGGCCTTTTTTTACATTGAGCGTGGCTTTGAAATTGCATATCAGTGCAACTTTGACATCTGTGCAGCTTAATGCCCAGATGTCTAAGCAAGTCGCACCTGAAATCGCCAAAAGTAGTGCAGGAACTACTTTTTCAAATCAGTGCTGCACCGCAAAGTTGGCATCGCACTGATTTGAACAGTGCCATTGCTAACAATAAACTGCGACTTGTCATACGATTTTGACCTGTCAAATTGCATGACAAGTCACTCCAATGTTAACGAGAGCTAAAGGTTTAAAGGAAAAAGGCAAAATCCATATCAAGCTAACCATTCATCATGCATAGAAAATGATTTGCTCCAGTAATGGAATAGTAGTAGGTAATGTTTTGTATCTTTTCTGTGAGATATTTTAACCACTTCGTGTCGGCAGTATGTCATATGACTTCATGGACTTTTAGCAGTGATATCTGAATGATGCCTGCAGCTACAGATATAATTTTTTTCCGCCAGCGATTCTGTGCACCGTAAGAGCAATCATAGTGGCAGTTCAGCCACTTGATCTTCTTACAGCTGGCGGGAGCATCCTCCTGTGCTTCTCCTGTCTCGCCTGTGAGATCGGCGAGCTGGAGAATGAATCGGTCACCACCGGAAGTTGGCCATAGAGATTTCTGTTGACCAGGTGGTCCCCAGTGATGTAAACAATGTCGGGGATTTGGCTGGAAAGGCCGAGACATTTTATTTATTTTTTTGATCTTGGTATTTCCAGCCTGAAGGAGAGATCTGGGGTCTTGTAGCCCTAAGATCTCTCCATAAAGAGGACCTGTCACGCACTATTTCTATTACAAGGGATGTTTACATTCCTTGTAATAGGACTAAAAGTGATAAAAAAATAATAATAAATTTAAAGAGAAAGTGTAAAAAAAAAAAAAAAAAATAAAGAATTAGAGCGCCCCTGTCCCCGTGTGCTTGCACCCAGAAGCAAACGCATACGTAAGTATGTAACTCTAAACAGGTAACCTGTAAAAACCTGTAAAAAATGTTAAAGCGTCACCTATGGAGATTTTTAAGCACCAAAGTTTGATGCTATTCCACGAGTGTGCGTGATTTTAAAGCGTGACATGTTAGGTATCTATTTACTTGGCGTAACATCATCTTTCACATTATACCAAAAAATTAACCTGACCTTACTGTTTCATGAATTAAAAAAGGAAATAAAGCTTATATATATATATGTATATATATATATATGTATATGTGTGTATGTGTGTGTGTATATATATATATATATATATATATATATATATATAATATAATATAATATAATATAATATAATATAAAAATGTTTTTTTTCATGTGACAGCACTGAAGAAATAACACTTTGCTACAATGTAAAGTAGTGAGTGTACATCTTATATAACAGTGCAAATTTTCTGTCCCCTCAAAATAACTCAACACACAGCCATCAATGTCTAAACCTCTGGCAACAAAAGTGAGTACACCCCTAAGTGAAAAATTCCAAATTGGGCCCAATTAGCCATTTCCCTCCCTGGTGTCATGTGGCTTGTTAGTGTTACAAGGTCTCAGGTGTGAATGGGGAGCAGGTGTGTTAAATGTTGTGTTATCACTCTCACTCTCTCATAATGGTCACTGGAAGTTCAACATGGCACCTCATGGCAAAGAACTCTCTGAGAATCTGAAAAAAAGAATTGTTACTCTACATAAAGATGGCCTAGGCTATAAGAAGATTGCCAAGACCCTGAAACTGAGCTGCAGCACGGTGGTCAAGACCATACAGCGGTTTAATAGGACAGGTTCCACTCAGAACAGGCCTCACCATGGTCAACCAAAAAAGTTGAGTGCATGTGCTCAGCGTCATATCCAGAGGTTATCTTTGGAAAATAAATGTATGTGTGCTGCCAGCATTGCTGCAGAGGTTGAATGGGTAGGGGGTCAGCCGGTCAGTGCTCAGACCATACATCGCACACTGCATGAAATTGGTCTGCATGGCTGTCGTCCCAGAAGGAAGCCACTTCTAAAGATGATACACAAGAAAGCCCACAAACAGTTTGCTGAAGACAAGCAGACTAAGGACATGGATTACTGGAGCCATGTCCTGTGGTCTGATGAGACCAAGATAAATGTATTTAATTCAGATGGTGTCAAGCGTGTGTGGTGAGGAGTACAAAGACAAGTGTGTCTTGCCTACAGTCAAGCATGGTGGTGGGAGTGTCATGGTCTCGGGCTGCATGAGTGCTGCCAGCAGTGGGGAGCTACAGTTCATTGAGGGAACCATAAATGCCAACATGTACTGTGACATACTGAAGCAGAACATGATCCCCTCCGTTCGGGGGCTGGGCCGCAGGGCAGTATTCCAACATAATGACCCCAAACACCTCCAAGACGACCACTGCCTTGCTAAAGAAGCTGAGGTTAAAGGTGATGGACTGGCCAAGTCTGTCTCTAGACCTAAACCCTATTGAGCATCTGTGGGGCATCCTCAAATGGAAGATAGAGGAGCGCAAGGTCTCTAACATCCACCAGCTCTGTGATGTTGTCATGGAGGAGTTGAAGAGGACTCCAGTGGCAACCTGTGAAGCTCTGGTGAACTCCATGCCCAAGAGGGTTAAGGCAGTGCTGGAAAATAATGGTGGTCACACAAAATATTGACACTTTTGGCCCAATTTGGACATTTACACTTAGGGGTGTACTCACTTTTGTTGCCAGCGGTTTAGACATTGATGGCTGTGTGGTGTTGTTTTGCGGGGACAGCAAATTTACACCGTTATATAAACTGTACACTCACTACTTTAGAATGTAGCAAAGTGTAATTTCTTCAGTGTTGTCACATGAAAAGATAGAATAAAATGTTTCCAAAAATGTGAGGGGGATGTACTTACTTTTGTGAGATACTGCGTGTGTGTGTGTATGTATATATGTATGTGCGTGTGTATAGTGCCAGAATTGGCCCAGGTGGGAAGTGGTTAAGAAACAACCAAAGTGTGACAAAAATAACTATTTGTAGCTCTCAGTTGTATGCAGCAGAGACATTCATTGGCCTGTCTTGTGCTTTTTATTATCTGTTCATTTACTAGTGGCACAGCAGCCCATTCAGGCACAGCAGCCCATTCATTTAAATGGACTGCTTTACCTGCAGAAAAAGGTCCCGTCACCTTTTTAAAATGTAGTGTATGTGTGTGTATGTATGTATGTGTGTGTGTGTGTGTGTATGTGTGTGTGTATATATATATATATATATATACACACACACACATACACACACACACACACACACACACACACACATATATAACATTTTAAAAAGGTGACGGGACCTTTTTCTGCACTTTGGTTGTTTCTTAACCACTTCCCACCTGGGCCAATTCTGGCACTATGCTCCTACGTGTAAAAACCATCATTTTTTTTTTTTTCTAGAAAATTACTCAGAACCCCCAAACACACACATAATAATAAATAAATAAATATATATATATATATATATATATATATATATATATATATATATATATATATATATATATATATATATATATATATATATATATATATATATATATATATTTTTTTTTTTACGTGACAGCACTGAAGAAATAACACTTTGCTACAATGTAAAGTAGTGAGTGTACATCTTGTATAACAGTGTAAATTTGCTGTCCCCTCAAAATAACTCAACACACAGCCATCAATGTCTAAACCGCTGGCAACAAAAGTGAGTACAACCCTAATTGAAAAATTCCAAATTGAGCCCAATTAGCCATTTTTCCTCCCCAGTGTCATGTGACTCGTTAGTGTTACAAGGTCTCAGCTGTGAATGGGGAGCAGGTGTGTTAAATTTGGTGTTATCACTCTCACTCTCTCATACTGATCACTGGATTTTCAACATGGCACCTCATGGCAAAGAACTCTCTAAGAAAATGAAAAAAAGAATTGTTGCTCTACATAAAGATGGCCTAGGCTATAAGAAGATTGCCAAGACCTGATACGGAGCTGCAGCACAGTGGCCAAGACCATACAGCGCTTTAACAGGACAGGTTCCACTCAGAACAGGCCTCACCATGGTCGACCAAGGAAGTTGATTGGTGAGGAGTACAAAGACAAGTGTGTCTTGACTACAGTCAAGCATGGTGGTGGGAGTGTCATGGTCTGGGGCTGCATGAGTGCTGCCAGCAGTGGGGAGCTACAGTTCATTAAGGGAACCATGAATGTCAACATGTACTGTGACATCAAAGGGGGAAGAGCAAGGGGGTGGGACTTTATATGAAGCACCTGGTTTCAAAGAGGTAGATTGGTGGACATAATAGGTTTTATTGATTACCATATGGTACACCCAAACATAGCAGGTAAATACACATGATAGTGGTATATAATAATACAATACATAAAGTCATAAAATCAGTATCACATAATATAGCAAGCAACAGCCTTCCAGAGTTCACCAAAATAATCGTTGAATAAAACAATTAATGCATCATGGTACTTGCAGAGCCTTTTAACTTTTGGTCCTAAATAGGGGTATTGAAAGTAAACTTTCAAAGTAGTATTGAATGAAAACATGGCGTATGGCAGCTCTACGCGTTTTGTGGCTGAGAGGTTACTCGTCAGGAGCGAGCACAAGGTATATCTATGGGTGAAAAATTTAAGTTTAAATGAGATAATGTAGGCAAACCAAATACCTATTAACACTATGTAGTCCGAGTGGTGGTGGCGTGATACTGAATGCCATGACTGTCTGAGCAGATGCTCCCACCGGGAGCCACGGGGGGCATCTCGTCCAGAATGCCCTAAGGGGCATCGGCCAGAGCAGGCACAGGAACGCAAGGCAACCTGGAGGTGAGTTGAAATAGGGGTGAGCCAAAGTGAACTGGACAGGGTGGGACAATGGGGGAGTGAGAGAATAGAGCCAAGATGTGGGATAGGTGAGAGGAGTGAGAAACAAGCAGCCAAGGGCTGAAATGTGAAGTGAAGGGTGAGGGGGGTTGGAACAAGTGGGTGACCACCAGTGAAAGTTAGGACGTAAAGGCCAAGGAAAGGTGGTGTGATTGAAGAAGGTACCTGTGATAAGAATGGCTGGTGACAGAAAAGGAAATTCCTGAACTGGCGTGCAGGTCTGGGTGAGAGGGAGCCTTGAATGCCAGTACCCGCCCAAGGGAAACCCATATAGGCACCGGCACGATGACGCCGCCGACGTCACGCCAGCGCAACAGAGTGGAAGGGGGGAAACGGGGCGGGAGCAGTCAGGCAGGTGCTTCATATAAAGTCCCACCCCCTTGCTCTCTCCCCTTTGATTTATGATAGGGATGGAAATGTGTGACCTTACTAGGCCACAATTTCATTCAAAGTCCTGAGGGATGGAACAATGGGCCTTACCAGGCCATGTGTTCATACAAAGTCCCTAAACACTACCTTCTAACCTTTTATCTATGTACTGTAACATACTGAAGCAGAGCATGATCCCCTCCCTTCAGAGACTGGACCGCAGGGCAGAATTCCAACATAATGACCCCAAATACACCTCCAAGAAGACCACTAACTTCCTAAAGAAGCTGAGGGTAAAGGTGATGGACTGGCCAAGCATGTCTCCAGACCTAAATCCTATTGAGCATCTGTAGGGCATCCTCAAACGGAAGGTGGAGGAGCGCAAGGTCTCTAACATTCACCAGCTCTGTGATGTCGTCATGGAGGAGTGGAAGAGGGCTCCAGTGGCAACCTGTGAAGCTCTGGTGAACTCCATGCCCAAGAGGGTTAAGGCAGTGCTGAAAAATAATGGTGGCCACACAAAATATTGACACTTTGGGCCCAATTTGGACCTTTCACTTAGGGGTGTACTCACTTTTGTTGCCAGCGGTTTATACATTAATATCTGTGTGTTGATTTATTTGTCGGGGACAGCAATTTGACACCATTATGTAAGCTGTACACTCACTACTTTACATTGTAGCAAAGTGTCATTTCTTCAGTGTTGTCACATGAAAAGTTGTAATAAAATATTTACAAAAATGCGAGGAGTGTGCTCACTTTTGTGAGATACTGTATATATTATAATATACCCAGAAGTAGTATAAAATATATATGTGTATTTTAACTGGGAGTCAACATGAAGCCTGTAGGGCGGGGGGTATAAATCTTTATTTTAAAGTAGTACTAAAGGCTGATAATTTTTTTTTCATGGATATTATCATTTTAAATATAATGCACAATACTGTACTGGTAAGCATTTACTTTAAATGTTATTGTAACATATATTACCTCCAGTCTATCAGTCTCCAGCTTCTCTGGGTTCAGTTGCTGATCTTCCCTTCACAGTGCTTAAAGTGATTGTAAACATTGTTTTTTTTTTTTTTTTTTTACACACTTGTCACACTTACCTGCTTTGTGAAATGGTTTTGCACAGCCCTGATTCTCCTCTTCTGAGGTCCCCAGACAGTGCATCTGACTCCTTCTACCTCCAGAGTACCCCAATAGCAAGCCACAAAGTATAGTATAGAGTGCCCCTATAGAAAGGTAAAAAAAATCTTACGCCTTTTAGAATCGCTATAAATTGCTTCCTCCTCCTGCCCAGGACTACATGTACCATTAGGCATTGCTCTGCACTTAGCACCGACATGTATGGATGGTGTACTGAGCTGTATGTGTGCTTCACTGTATTTTATGATATGTAAACCTATAACGCATTTTTTATGCAGGCCAACTAATTGGCTGATCAACTAATCGATTATGAAAATAGCTGTCCACTATTTTCATAATCTTTTCTAAGCAATTATGTCGATTAGTTGTTTCAGTCCCTAGAACCTAGCAACAGAGGAGACAAAACCATTTATCACTGGCAGGGGTGCATACAATTGTCAGATGTTATTGTTGGATTTGAAACCTTTATCTCATATGCACCTTTTATCTTGTGGTTATGTATTATAATAAAGGAGTATTTTTCATAAAACATTCCCTTTGACCACTCTTATGCCCCGTACACACGGTCGGATTTTCCGATGGAAAATGTCCGATCGGAGCGCGTTGTCGGAAATTCCGACCGTGTGTGGGCTCCATCGGACATTTTCCATCGGATTTTCCGACACACAAAGTTGGAGAGCAGGAGATAAAATTTTCCGACAACAAAATTCGTTGTCGGAAATTCCGATCGTGTGTACACAAATCCGACGGACAAAGTGCCACACATGCTCAGAATAAATAAAGAGATGAAAGCTATTGGCCACTGCCCCGTTTATAGTCTCGACGTACGTGTTTTACGTCACCGCATTTATAACAATCGGATTTTCTGACAACTTTGTGCGACCGTGTGTAGACAAAACAAGTTTGAGCCAACATCCGTCGGAAAAAAATCCTAGGATTTTGTTGTCGGAATGCCTGAACAAAGTCCGACCGTGTGTACGCCCTATAATTCTTGGTGAACCGTCCCTTTTCTTTTCTTTTTTTTTTTTTTTTTGTTTTGTTTTGTTTGTTTTTTTTTTTTCTAATTTAAGAAACAACATGATTTTTTTTGCCAATTTTTATGGTGATAATTTTTGCATCAAAATGTACAGTTCACAAGTAATATTGCATTGGAATGGAGTTATCTTTCTGCATTTAATGAACTTTTAACTATCTGAAGCTTTTTTTTTTTTTTTTCTCATGAATCATTATTCTATTTTGGCATTTTTTTTTTTAAACCCAAAATAACTTTTTTTTATCAGCGATCCTTCATGGACACCTGATTGAACCAAGCTGTTTTTGCCAGCTAAAATACAACATGTATAGAAGATCCTTTTAAGAATTGTAAGACAAAAATAGTTAAAATTCGGAAATAAAGCACAGTTATGAAAATACTCCAAGCCACATCCTTTGGTCACTTGCCAGTAATGTTTCAGAGGAACTGAGAAAGCAATGAGGCAGGCAATGTACTGGCTTTTTTTCTTGTGTAAGTAAATATGTTCAGGGTAGACCTAAAAATGTGATCAAAAGAAGGCTATTGTTCTTCCTTTGGATATAAACTATTACAACAAAAATTATTTAATTTTTTTTCTCTATTTTGTAAAGTAGTGGCGTTATCTTATAGGCTTCCATTGTAGGTCCCAATCATACCGCTTTTGTGTGTTGCAGTGCCTTAGTGCACATATTGTACATTAATGTGCTTTATTTCCAATGTTTTACATTATAGCAGCCAATTTTGAATGGACTTATAGCTCACCACTATGCACAGATCAGCGGACATATCATGTGTGTTTTTTTTATTTATTCATTTATTTCCCCCCCCAACGTTAGATGATGCTTATCTGTGGGTTGTGGTACTCTGCAATGCTCATGTGTTTGGGTATACTTTCAGTGTGCATTCAGGGGCCATTTAGCCCTCATTCACATAAGGGCCCCATTCATGCCAATTGGGACACAGCCGCTGCTTATTGTTTGACATCCATGCTGGTCCTTGAGCGCACACTGTCAGCGTTTGAGGACTCTCACCCATACGGCTGTCAGATTGGGAGCAGTGTCTGTCCGTGCAGCTGCTGCATCTCAATTGACATGAATGGGACTGCCTGCATTGGGATGCACAGAACACCTATGCATCCCCTTGCAGGCGAGCACAGGCTTATGCTTAAAGATGCCCATATGATGCATTAAAGGCATTGTACACATTCAAATGTTTTTGTAATATTTAACTAGGTATTGGTTTAGTTATATTTCTTGTATCATTTGTTTGCCTTGCCTTGTAATGATGAGCTCACAAGTCATATGCCTGATGTCATTGTCTGTGTCCATGTATTCATTCACCTAGCTTGTCACTATTCTCTAAAGCACGGTCCCCAAGCCCTTGGCCTGTTGATGACTGGACCGCACAGCAGGAGGCGAGCTGTAACCGCAGTCCACACAGGGTTATCACAGACCACGGTCGCTGCTCACCTCCTGCCGTGTGGCCACGACCGTTTGTCTTCTCCCAGCTCCTCCACCCGCCCAGTCGACTTTGTCATGCTGTCAGCAGGACAGGGGGGTGGGCGGAGCTGCAGATCAGAATGGAGAGCGCCTGCCACCCCCTACCCTGGGAGAGGGGACATGGACTGATTACAGCCTCTGTCCTACCTAAGGTAGGAGTCCTGTGCAGTGGAGGCAGAGATTGGAATAGGGAAGTGTGATGTTAGAGAGGAATAGGGGGGAGGGCGCAGACTGCAGGGGCAGTGATGGAGAAGGCTGTGATTGCTACATCACAGCCCCCCTGTACATTACCCCCTTTACAGAAATGTTCTTTTTACAGAGCAGTCTCCTTTATATTAATGTAAAGGGGGCACTGTAATGTAATGGATGGCTGTGATGTGAAGGGGGACTGAGGAAACTGTGGGACTGCTTTAAAGGGGGAACTGTGATGTAAAGCGGGACTGTGCTGTAAAGGGGGGCTGAGGACAGGCTCCAAGAAAATCTCATCCCATCCACCACGACCATTCCCCCGCTGAGCTCTGATGAAGAAGGGACGTGCCCTTCGAAACGCGTAAGCCGGTAGTGATGCTTGTATGTTCCTCTAAGACCTCTGGAAGGTTTCGCTCAGCATAAAAACTGTTTGCTGCTAGTCGGAGCTTGATTCACATTGCACCCTGTTCCACAACTGTTTGTGAGTAAATTCTTTTATCATTTTATTCAATAAATATTTTACAAAAGATATTGCACATGGCCGGTGCGCCCCTCTCTCTTTTTATACCATTCCCCCGGTTCCTGGGAAAATTTGCTCCCCTGGAACGGTCCCTGTTTGCCAGAAAGGCTTTTTGTTTTTCAGGTCACACAGCCCTTAATCCCACCCCTTGTCATTTTCCCTGTGTTGCATCACAAATGTGGGAGTGCTAATGTGTTGCAGCTTGCATGATGAACTCTTTGTGCATACTTTGCCTCTTTGTGGCTGTGTCAGATCTAATTACCGCAACCACACCAGTGCTAGACAGAGAGACCCAGGGATTGTGGGATGTATACTTTCTTCGCAGGAGGTGTCAATTCTCAGACTGCAGACAGAGGTCATGCATTAACCAGTACAATAGCATGCTGCATGCCTCCTGTTTGAACACAAACAGAAACATCTGACACCGGAATGTGAAGATTTAGGCTGGGCTCACACTTATGAGAATTTGGATGCTGGTTTCCCCACATCCAATTTGCATGACAGGAGACTGTCACCGGCTCTCAATGGAGTCGGTTTACACAGCTTTGGGGTGGCCACAGTTCCCACTGGAAAAGGGTCCTGTGCGTCTTTGGCTCTGTTTTCAGGCCTGAATTCAGGTAAAAATTTGGACCTGATTTGCCCCTGCTGTGAGCCGCAGCCAGTGTAAACCCAGCCTCACTCTAATATAGGCTGTGCGTACAGGGCAACAAATGTCACCGTGAAACTACATCAGTGCACATGTTATGCAGGTTAAAAACAGAGTGCACATAGGAAGGCTTATAAAGCCTTTAAAATGGATCCATCAAACATGTGTTACAGCAATGTACAGATGTGATGTGACGCCAGCTTTAGGCCTCATTTACATGGGTGCAGAATTCTGTACAGCATGGAGAAGGTGTATCACCAAACATCCGAGCATTTGCATGCGTACAGGGATGAATGAGAGTCCCTGGATACAAACTGCCTGCGTTCAGGGCTGCTCATCTGTCTCTGTACAAATGCAAACACTTGGATGTGCAGTGACACATGTGAAACCGCAACTTGTCATTGATTTTTACAGGCTACTGTATGCAAGCACCTGTAACGTCCGGGAGGCCCCATGCCACATAAATACCCACCTTCACTGGTAGGCCCTCTGCGCCCATGTGCATGAGACCATAAAACCTAATCACTATATTCTTATATCAACCTTAACATGTAAATTACATTTGAATGTCATTTTCAGTATTTTTAAATATGCAGTTTTAATTAAAATAATACATTGTGATCATGCAATGAAATATTTGTTCCATCAGATCCTGTTCTGTGCTTGTGTGTGTTGTTGTTCTATCAAAAAATACAAGGTTGAGGGATCATCCTCAGCATTCAGAATTTATAAAGAATGCAATAAGAAATGTAAGGGTGCAATTAGGATGGCTAAGATGGAACATGAAAGACACATAGCGGAGGAGAGCAAAAGAAATCCCAAGAAATTCTTTAAGTATGTAAACAGTAAAAAAGGGAGGACAGACCATATTGGCCCCATAAAGAATGAGGAAGGACATCTGGTTACAAAGGATGGGGAGATGGCAAAGGTATTGAATTTATTCTTCTCAGTCTTCACAAGTGAATCTGGGGGCTTCAGTAACCAAAACTGCAGTGTTTATCCTCATGACACATCACAGGAAGCACCTCCATGGTTAACAGAGGACGGAATTAAAATTAGACTTGAGAAACTTAACATTAATAAATCATCGGGACCAGATGGCTTGCATCCGAGGGTACTTAGGGAACTCAGTCAGGTGATTGCCAGACCGTTGTTCCTAATATTTACAGACAGTCTATTGACTGGAATGGTACCAGCTGATTGGAGAAAAGCCAATGTAGCACCAATATTTAAAAAGGGCCCAAAAAACATCCCTGGGAATTACAGACCAGTTAGCCTAACATCAATAGTATGTAAACTCTTGGAGGGGATGATAAGGGACTATATACAAGATTTTAGTAATAAGAATGATTTCATTAGCAGTAATCAGCATGGATTCATGAAGAATTGTTCTTGCCAAACCAATCTATTAACCTTCTATGAGGAGGTGAGTTGCCATCTAGATAAAGGAAGGCCCGTAGACGTGGTGTATCTGGATTTTGCAAAAGTATTTGACACAGTTCCCCATAAACGTTTACTGTACAAAATAAGGTGCGTTGGCATGGACCATAGGGTGAGTACATGGATTGATAACTGGCTACAAGGGCGTGTTCAGAGGGTGGTGATAAATGGGGAGTACTCAGAATGGTCAGGGGTGGGTAGTGGGGTCCCCCAGGGTTCTGTGCTGGGACCAATCCTGATTTTAATTTGTTCATAAACGACCTGGAGGATGGGATAAAGAGTTCAATCTCTGTATTTGCAGACGATACTAAGCTAAGCAGGGCAATAACTTCTCTGCAGGATGTGGAAATCTTGCAAAAAGACCTGAACAAATTAATGGGGTGGGCGACTACATGGCAAATGAGGTTCAATGTAGAAAAATGTAAAATAATGCATTTGGGTGTCAAAAATATGAATGCAATCTATACACTGGGGGGGGAACCTCTGGGGGAATCTAGGATGGAAAAGGACCTGGGGGTCCTAGTGGATGATAGGCTCAGCAATGGCATGCAATGCCAAGCTGCTGCTAATAAAGCAAACAGAATATTGACATGCATTAAAAGGGGGATCAACTGCAGAGATAAAACGATAATTCTCCCGCTCTACAAGACTCTGGTCCGGCCGCACCTGGAGTATGCTGTCCAGTTCTGGGCACCAGTCCTCAGGAGGGACGTACTGGAAATGGAGCGAGTACAAAGAAGGGCAACAAAGCTAATAAAGGGTCTGGAGGATCTTAGTTATGAGGAAAGGTTGCGAGCACTGAACTTATTCTCTCTGGAGAAGAGACGCTTGAGAGGGGATATGATTTCAATTTACAAATACTGCACTGGTGACCCCACAATAGGGATAAAACTTTTTCGCAGAAGAGAGTTTAATAAGACTCGTGGCCACTCATTACAATTAGAAGAAAAGAGGTTTAACCTTAAAATACGTAGAGGGTTCTTTACTGTAAGAGCGGTAAGGATGTGGAATTCCCTTCCACAGGCGGTGGTCTCAGCGGGGAGCATTGATAGCTTCAAGAAACTATTAGATAATCACCTGAATGACCGCAATATACAGGGATATGTAATGTAATACTGACACATAATCACACACATAGGTTGGACTTGATGGACTTGTGTCTTTTTTCAACCTCACCTACTATGTAACTATGTAACTATGTAACTATGTAACATAGTCTTCTGGAGTATATGCATGTGGGCTGCAGAAGCTCAACATTGCTAAATACAACAAAGAATGAAATAAAGGTGAAACAACATTATATTTAAAAAGGTCAGTTATTTGGGATACCCTGCGCCTCCGCAAAATAAAAGTAGTTTAAGCCGGCCATAGATGGATTGAATCTCGGCCTGTTTGGTGGGAACTGACCAAGATTCGATCCATCCATGAGCAGGCTGATTGTACCCAATTCGATCCATCGATTTACTTGGGTACAACCAGCATTGCGGATTTGTAGCATACGATTATTGCCAGCAGCTATAGCCACTGGCAATAATCATTGTGTTCTCCAGGCAGGAACGGGCAATAGTTCCGCAGGAGGGATTCCCCCATCAACACTGACTGTGACGGGGGAATCAAATCATTGTTTCCTGCAACGCGTGGTTGCAAGAAAGAAGACCTGCCCAAATTAGCATTTATATTTACTAGTACAGGCGGTCCCCGGGTTGCAAACATCCCACATTACAAATGACTCCTACTTACAAACGAAGGAAGTGAGTGGAAATCTACCCCTAGGAAGGGAAATTCACTCCTGTACGAGTTATCATGGGAAAAAGGTGTCTCCACTGAAGCGTTCTCACCAATACTTGTTTCCACAACAACCCAAAATTTTCAAAATCCAATTGTCATAGGGACAGAAAGTGAGCTGGTTTTTACAGGTACCCTGTATCCACTTCCGGGAGACGGGACCGCAGCGAATTACGTCAGCAGCTCCGCCTCCCTCCTCTTCTGCTGGACCAGTGAGAGAGCACAGCCCACTTTGCGCGTGCACTGTAGGGACGCGGCCGTGAAGCAATGGCGGTGACAGCACCCGACCAGCTGATGGAAACATCGACTGCGGTGCCGACATTACTGAATTCCAGGACAGGTAAGTGTCCTAATGTTAAAAGTCAGCAGCTACAGTATGTGTAGCTGCTGACTTTTAATTTTTAAAAAGGGTGTGGGCGGAACTCCTCTTTAAGAACAAACCTACAGACCCTATCTTGTTTGTAACTCAGGGACTGCCTGTATTTGCAAGCCATAAAATGCCCCACTGTCTGTGACTGGCATGACTTGCTGATATTTGTAGTTTCTCATCACCTGAAGGGCCCCTGACTGTGAGTCATGCTACCAGAGAGTGCTCTGGTCCTAAAGCCTAAGTGAATGTGACAGTAAGAAGTAACCCAGAACGGAGTGGTATGCAGTAGCTCAGTAGGACAAATAGCATAGACAAGCTGTGATGGTTTTCAGATGGAAGCCGTGCAAATCATATAATACAATAGTGACGTCAATGCTGTCGTAATCCTGCTGGATGTTAAATTGATATAATTGATTAGTAGTGACTAGGTTATTTAGCGTGCCAAAAAATTGTAACAGGTCATTTATTGTAATGTATAATTTTCTTGCTACTGCACACTAAGCTCAAGAACTTTCACAGTTCATAACCGGTATAAGAGCTCCAAGGCTGTGATTTTCTGCCTTTATATGGTTAAAGAACTCCCCAGTAGAGCTAACCATACAGGATTAGATTGCTCTTCTCCAGCCTCCTGGACTAAAAGAAACAATTTACCGTATTTATCGGCGTATAACACGCACAGGTGTATAACACGCACATTAACTTTAAGAGGGAAGTTTCAGGGGAAAAAAATTAAATTTTAAATAAGGAACTTTGAAGCAAAATAAGGGTCAGTGCCCATCTGCAGTCTCACCATTGCCACCAATGCAGCCCCATCAATGCCCATCTGCAGTCTCACAAGTGCCATCAATGCAGCCTCATCAGTCCACATCAGTGCAGCCTGATTGATGCCCATTTGCAGCCTAGAGGGGACAGGGAGGGGGGCAGGACGAGCGCCGAAAGATTATATACAGTGAGAATCCCCTATGATAGACAGAACAGTGGTCCAATGGTGGCCCAGGAGACGGGACTTCCTATTACAGAGGCCGCCAAGTAAACAGGAGATTCTGTATGTAATCTGACAGCGCTCATCCCGGCCCCCTCCCGGTCCCCTCCGAGGCATCTAAAATTGAAGTATTGGCGTATAACACGCACATGCTATTTGCACCCAATTTTTAGGGTGAAAAAGTGAGTGTTATACGCCAATAAATACAGTAGTTGATTTCCCCTATCCATGCTAAACAGCACAGATGGAGGAATCTGCACTGTAGGCTATTGTATTCAGACAGCCGCGATTGCCTGAATACCCAAACAGTGACAGTATCTGATGAGATGCACTAATTGTTTGGCCAACAGTTCTCTACTCGGCTTAGTTGACTTTTACCTGACTTTAGTCAAGCCCAGGAATGCCAACAGGGTCACCCAGGGCTCAAATTGAAGCTTTATATGGATTAGATTAAAGAGGAGCTCCAGTCATTTTTGTGTTTTATTAAAAGTCAGCAGTTAAAAAAAAAAAATAGCTCCCGACATTTAAAAAAGACACTCACCTGTCCCAGGATCCAGCAATGTGTTCACCTGAGACGTTTCTTTCCTTGGAACTCTATCCCTGGTGCCAGCATCTCAACTAGACACCCGGCTGTGATGGATTGTGGCTTCACAACCCTGGTGAATCAAAAGTGCACGGACAGCTGCGGACACCGAATGGGATCAAACAAGGCCCATGGGCAGAGAAAATATATACAAAGTGGGTGCTGCGCTGACCTGGAAATGGGGTCTATATTACCCTCTATTGGTATAAACTAAATACACAAAATATTTTTTTTATATTATTCATATATAGATGAACGGTGCCAATGTGCACGATGTGTAACCTGTGAAGCACTCTTTCGTGTTAGAAACGACACTATGTGTCCCGTGTAGCAATACTAAGCATACAGGGAATAGATGTCCTCAATCCTCATGCATGCTTAACAGTCTATATAGAAAACTAAAGTGCTGTTGTGCTAATGTGAAAAGCAAAAAGAAAGAAATATCCATAAATATATTCTATAAATATATCCCTGTGTAAACCAAAAATAAGAAACAATTCCTATTGCATACAATAGCTAAATTACATATATAGTGTGCAATATTGTGCTAATAAACAGATAGTGTAAAAACAACCTAGTGTTCACTTCTGTGCAAACACGCAAAAAGTGCAGGATGAATATATGGCGTATATCTTGGTCACTTCCCAGACCCTATCGCCCTCATCATATATTTATATCGTAATAAACACTACATGTGTGTCCCATATTATTGAATAAAGTGCAAATAAACAAATATTGTGCAAAGTCCAACACATAAAATATTGGATAAAGTGCAAATAAACAAATACTGTGCAAAATCCAGCAAGTATTGCAATTCGTGCAAACAACGCAAAAAGTGCAAAGTGAATAAGTGGCGTGTCTATTGGTCACTTCCCATACCCTCTCGCCCTTCCCACATAAATCCAAAATATGTCCTTACACACATCAGACGTGTGTCACAAACACAATATGAGGGTGGACCATTAAGTGATTGGTATTCTTAAAATTCAGTGTATAACATCACAGCCAGTGGGGTGCCGAAAGAGAGAGAGTGTGTCCGTCCTCTTCGTACAAGAAACACACACAAGTAAAGGGTGGTCCCTTACCTTATATGCAATTGTCCCATTGCCTTGAGTAAATGCTGCAGGGGGTAGTCTCTCTTTGGGATCCCTGGACCGGAGCAGATGGTCCCTGTGTTTGAATTCATCAGTACCAGCAGAGTCCACATGTACAAGAACAAAGGAGTACCAGATAGTATAGTATTGCCAAACACATCAGTTTTTTTTTAAGTTAAAAATGCATGTACTCACATATAATCACTGCGCAATCTGTACATCTCCTACGAGCGGCGAGCTCGTCAAATCCTGTTTGTATCAGTGCCTATCCCCGTCCCTACGCGTGACGTCACCAGATCACGTGACTTCTTCAGGGGATTACATGTGTGTGTGTATGTATGTATGTATGTGTGTGTGTGTGTGTATATATATATATATATATATATATATATATATATATATATATATATATACACACACACACATACACATATATGTATATGTGTATATATATGTGTATATGTGTGTGTGTGTGTGTGTATATATATATATATATATATATATATATATATATATATATATGATTCTACACTTCAGCCTGCAGGGGGCACTCGTGCCGCTTCTGCAGAAGCCGATCTGCAGTTGCCGGGCACTGGCACCCACCGATCGTCGGATTTTTTGTTCCTGCAAGGCACCTAACATGGTACACAGAAACACTGGCTAAGCACACAGTTAACCCTATGATAGCCTTGGATGTTTAACCCCTTCCCAGCCAGTGTCAGTAGTACAGTGACCGTGCATATTTTTAGCACTGATCACTGTATTAGTGTCACTGGTTCCCACAAAGTGTCAGTTAGTATCTAATAGTCTTTCGCAATATTGCAGTCTTGCTATAAGTCGCTGATTGCTGCCATTACTAGTATAAAAATAAATGAATAAAAATTCCGGTATATATCCCATTAATTGTAGACACTATAACTTTTGTGCAAACTGATAAAAAATACGCTTATTGGGATTTTTTACCAAAAATATGTAGCATAATGCATATTGCCCTAAATTTATGAAGACATTTAAAAAATCTTTTTTTTTTTTTTTGGATATGTTTTATAGCAGAAAGTGTAAACTTTTTTTGTTTTTTATAGCGCAAAAAATAAACGCAGTAGTGATCAGATACCAATTTTATTTGGGTACAGCGTTGCATGACCGCGCAATTGTTAGTTAAAGTAACACCGCGCCGTATCGCAAAGAATGGCCTGGTCATGAAGGGGGGTAAATCTTCTAGAGGTTAAGTGGTTAAAGGTGAACTCTATGTAAGATTTTTTTGCATAGTTAGATTGGTCCAGCTTGGATCATCTATACGGATGGGTGATCTGTCTATCAAAGTGCCCGGACAAGGGGGAGGGGCTGCATGTGACGGCGCGCAGCAGACAACACGCGGCTATTGAAATGAATGCTGTGATGTTCCCGGCGCTGTAATCAAACAGGCGGCGGCTCTCCTCTCTTCTACAATATAGGAAGCCCCCCTGATAGGCGGCACCAGGCCCCGCCCCATTCGGTATCGGCAAAAATTCTCTTTTGGCTTTTTGCCGAAAGGGCTATTTTCGCCCAATATGTTTCGGTGGCCGAAATTTCGGTGCATCCCTAATTACAACTACTTGTATAGCGCTGTCAATTTACGCAGTGCTTCAGAATGTAGTGCGTTTTGTAGCCTCCCTGGCGGTTTTCCCGAGTGTGGCTCGGGGTTAAAAATCAGGACCATTAGCGGTGACCCCGAGCCACACTCGGGATTACATCGCAGGATCCTGGTGTGGCTTTACTTACCTTGTCCTCGGGATCCTGCGATGTCCCCCGCAGTGTCCGTGGGCTCTGTCCCCGTCTGAAGCCTCTCCGTGCCAGGCTCCGTTCCCTGCGAGCGTCGCCACGCACGGGGGCGGAGCCTGGCGGCAAATTCAAAAAAATGTCAAAATCATAACACATACAGTACTGTAATCTTACAGATTACAGTACTGTATGAAATGATTTCACATCCCTTTTGTCCCCAGTGCTTTGGCCCCTGCCCTGCATGCAGTTTTATGTGATATATACTGTTCTTTCTGCCTGGAAACTGGAGATTGTCCATAGCAACCAAAAAGTGTCCCTTTACGTCAAAAGTGGCTTTAGACCAGCTAGAAAACAGCGATAGTAAATTAGAACACTTGCAGAATTGAGCGATAGTGAATCGTGGGGAAATTTATTTTATTACTATTTATTTTTATTTTTTTAAATTATTTTTATTATATTATAATTTATGTTTTTGTGTTTCAAACTTTATCATACCCAGGATATCTACTAGACTCTTGTTTGGACAGATTTAAGTGTGTTATTGTTAAGAATTACAGACCTACAATATAAAACGCCAAATTTCCATGCAAAATAATTGTACCGCTTTCAGCACCTAAAATCCGAAATAATCATACCGCCAGGGACTTTAAGTTGTCTTTTTTTTTTTTTTTTTTTAGTCACCAGACCGCTGCATAGTAATCTTTGCTTTTATTTCCACTATTGTTGTTTGTAGTTTCTTTATGTTTTATAATACTTCACCTTTTCTCAGCATATTGAGCAATTATGACCACAAAGACAAGTGCAAATGTTCCTGTCTGCTACTCATCTCTAGAAAAACAGCAGCATTTGTCTAAGGCCTCTTTCACAACTGTGCGAATTATCCTGCGACTTGGGACTACAAAGTCATGACAAGTCCTACCCCATGATTTCCAATGAGTACCGTTTATATCTGTGCGACTTCAAAGTGGTCCCTGCACTACTTTGGTCCGACTTTGATGCGACTTGAGGTCCATAGACCTTAATTTTACACAGGCAATGCTTCAAGTTGCATCAAAGTCATGTGAATTTCAGATTGCACAAGTGTGAAAGGGGCCCTTTGGAAAATCTGAGGCTTGGGACTCTGAAAATACATAGTAGTGTGGTGTGCTGGAATATTTTACCATGTTAGCTCCTGAAAAAACATGGAGAGATTGTGACATTCATCCACACCTCCTCCATTCACAGAACACCTTGTATGCAGTGAAAAGAATACAGGAAGCTTTATGAATGGCATGGGTGGAGACAGTGTGACTATTGGCTTTAACTGTACATTTCAGCACCGCATCTTTGGCATTTACTGTAGTGTATGGGAGGAATTAAATTAACAATTTAGTGAATGCAGAAGCTGCAACACATGGGGTATGCAGAGCGCTACTTGGCCCCGCCCCTCACTGGCTGTGATTGACAGCAGCAGGAGCCAATGGCTCCTGTTGTCTTTCTGTTGTCCAATGAGAGAGAGCCAGGAGAGCTACTGCTCTAATGCACGTTGCTGGAGATTGGGCTCAGATAAATATAAAAAGGGGGGGTGGCTGCATGCAGAAGGTTTTTGACCTTAAAGCCCCTTTGTAATAATAAGATATACTACAGTGTCTGTATTTTTTGGAAATTTGGCAGCTAAATACCTTTTCAACATGTGACCGCCCTCCGTTTGCTTCCCCCTACAGTGGGAGGGGCTGAGATTTCCCTCTGACGTCAGTCGGGTGGTCACTTGACCACACGTCAGCGATGTGAAAAAGATATTTAGCTGCTGAATTTTCAAAAAAAAGACCCTGTGTAGTATGTCTTATTATAGAGGGGCTGGCAATAATTGGGATCATTAGCTTTACTGCCACATGGAAAGCGACATGAGGGGAGGGACTTTTTTTTTTTTTTTTTTTTTTATCAGCTCACACACTATGAAGTGACAGGGAGAGAGGGACAAGGAGAGCAGTGGGATGATGGAGGCATGTAAACTGAGCACAATATCATGGATCAGCAGTCATAATTACCTTGGTCAGCACACTAAGGGGGGCACAGGAACAGGCAGGATCAACCAGGTTTTTTACAGCATACAAAGGGTCAAATGTGCTTGTGCTAGCACTATGCGGTTTAACATGCTTTAAAAGGAACATTATTTTTTTTAGGTTACAACCTCCTTTTTTTCCCCTTGGCTTTAGCCCTTCCCGAGCCTTTAAGGGGTTTCAGATGCTTTGAGGGAGTTTATGGTCATATAACCGCTGTGATTGGCGGGCACGTGATCGGAAAACTCTCGATCACAAGAAGCGATCAGGAGCTTTTCATAGCTGCTGGTAACTGTGCTGGGAGCGCATAGGGCGTGTGCGCTCAGCACAACTGTATTTACATTCTGGTACGCAAATATGCAGCCGCTCGGCGTTAAGGCCCACCAACTGAGAAGCTGCATATTTGCATACTGTCAGCACTAAGAGGTTAATGGTAAAAGATAAAGTTGTACCTTTTAGAACCACTTTAATTGCTTGCTGCCCGCCCACCGTCAAATGACGGCGGGGTGGTGAAGTTCTCGTTCTGGGATGTCATCCCAGAATGGCCGCTTTTGCGCGCCCACGGCAATTGCAGCCGCGCCGTGTTGCTAGGACAAGGCGCGACCCCGATCTCTGTAAAGAGCCACGTCCGCGGCTCTTTAACCATGTGATCGGCTGTGTCCAATCACAGCCGGCCACATGTAAACAAGGCGATGCCGGTAATCGGCTCTCCTCGCCTCACACTGACAGAGGCAAGTCGATCAGCGGCATCTCCTCACAGGAGGACATCTAGGGATGTAATCGGGGCACTGATCACAATAAAAAATAGTGTCACGAAACAGTGCCCACCAATGCCAGCATACAGTGCCCATCATTGCCCACAAGTGCCACCAATCGGTGCCCATTAGCGATGCCAATCAGTGCTGGCAATCAGTGCCGCCTATCAGTGCTGCCCATCAATGCCCATCACTGTTGTCGATCAACTCCCATCAGTGCCGCCTATCAGTGCTCATCAGTGCCCATAAGTGAGGCATATTAGTGCCACCTCATCAGTGCCTATAAGTGCCCACCTCATCAATGCTCACCAGTTCAGGCCATCAGTGCCGCCTCATCAGTGCACATCAGTAAAGGTGAAAAGTTACTCAGTTACAAAATTTACTGACAGAAAAAAAGTATAAAACATTTTGTTTTAAAAAATAAAAAACCCAGCAGTGATTAAATACCACCAAAAGAAATCTCTATTTGTGTGAAGAAAATGATAAATTTGTTGGGTACAGTGTTGCATGACCGCGTAATTGTCATTCAAAGTGCGACAGCGCTGAAAGATGAAAAATGTCTTGGCAGGAAGGGGGTGAAAGAGGAAGTTTAGGTATAGCAATTTTTAGTTGTATTAGCTATTCCAATCTAGCTTGGACTAGTGTAAGTATGTGTGTTTCATGAAAAAAAAAAAACAGCCAACACAACAGCGCTCAAAAGGATAGTCACCAGACCAGGGCAATGTATGTAGTCTATGTTCCCTTTGGAACAATGTTTCAGCGGTGCAGCCCTCCTCAGACAGGGGAATCCAACCATATACTGCCAAAGAACATACAGGAGGCACAAGCGCCTTGTACATTACCCAAGGTTTATTAAAAAAGACATAAAGCCGATTAAATATTCAGAAAAGGACAAAAGCAACCTGCATGACAACAATCTCTCTGAGGGTCAACCCATGTGGCAACGAATGACCAGATTATAGGTGATGTTGGCAACTTTACGCGTTTTGGGGATGCATCTGAGGAACGCGTCGGCTTGCCGACATCGCCTTTAGTCTGGTCGCTTGTTGCCACACTGGTTGACCATCAGAGATTGTTATCATGCATGTTGCTTCTGTCCTTTGCAAGTATTTCATTGGCTATGTGGCTTTGTTTTGTTTAATAGACCTTGGGTAATGCACTAGGCGTTTGCGCCTTCTGTGTGTTCTTTTGCAGCATGTATGTTTCATGGGATCGCCGTGGAAGCTGTCTATTGCTCTAGTAGAGTCCATTACTTCGGTGTTTGCTAGCTTTTAGGTCCTGTGCCGAGCAGGTGGCCTGCTGCATCGTGAACACAGATTGTACATTCACACCGAGGGTAGGTTTGAAATCGTGCAACTTCAGCTGAACTCGATTTCAAATCCACGTTTCGTTATGAGTTTGGGGGGTGATTTGAAAGACATCTATGCAGGTTCATGCACAGATGACTATAGAAATCACCCCCAAAGTCGCCAAAAGTAGTGCAGGAACTACTTTTGGAAATCGGTGCGGCGCCACAAAGTCGGCGTCGCACCGATTGGGACAGAGCTGTTGCCGGCAATAAGCTGCGATTTTACACGTTAAATCGCGCCCATGTGTACGGGGGCTCAGGGTCGCTCACTCAGCATGTGCATCAGCGCCTCGGTCGCTCACTTGGCATCTTGATATCGCAGCCCCCGCCTCTCCACCTGGTCCAATCAAATAATATTTTGCACTTGAGAAAATGCAAAGTGTTCTGAGTAGTGTTGGGGACCTAAAAGCTAGAGGGATATTTAGTCAAGACAAATGTTGGCAATTATTTGAAATGCATGTACCTTCTCTCATACATGCACAGTGCTAGGTATTTATATTTTGTGAACAATGTCTCAAGTAGTGAGAATGCTAATCTAAATAAAGGAAGGAACATGCAAGGAGAACGCAGGCAGCAGGCAATGCGATTTGTTTATTTGATTAGTTTAAAATATGTCCCTGGGAAATGTAGTGATGGATGTGTAATTCTTATTTGAGAATGTTTAGTGTCATATTAAGATGGAATACAGAGCTAGGCGGGGGTGGGGAGGACATGACAGGCTCAGACGAGATGGGGGGGGGAATAGAAAATCCTTGTAAGACAAGCGGGGACATCGGAAGCCTGCAGAGAGCTGGGAAAGAAGCTTACTGCTAGGTGGATGGGGGCTTGACAAGTATCCAGAGGATGTTGGCAAGGGAAGACAGCGAGTGGGAGTTGTCAGGAACAGACAGTGAATGAGGATTGTCAGGAAAGTGTTGTCAGGGACAGGCACTCAGCAGCTGTTGTCACATACGGATTGTTGTCGCAGTCAGCCAGGATTTAGAAGAAGCTTTCTGATTCCAGTCCTTTAAAATCCTTTAAGAATTTGTCTTTATGGTCACAGCTGGGTTCATTACTGAGGTAGGAAATTTTAGTTTTTTTTCATTTAAATGGGGTTAAAACACTCTGCAGCTTTTCTAAGGATAATAATGTGTCCCAGAAGGAGCCTACAATATCACTCAACATATGCCCATCGGACATGTTCCTGGTCAGGGCGATAGAACAACTGCCAGTAGGTTAACCAGTGTCGGCCTAAATAAGAACATATGGTGCCAGCACCCTGAGGAGCTGTGCTCAATAGTCCGAGGCTTTATTTAAAGTGATCACATCACTAAGTCCCGACGCACCTCTAATCAGAAAGGTGTCCAATCAGGGATTGTACATTTTGCAGCTGATCGCCACATTCACCCTGGTACGACAAACACTCCGACATTGGGAGCTCATGTCGCATGACGTGTGAAAATCAATGTTTCCCTATGGGAGCCGCCTTAACTGGTCCGACACAAGTCGGTCCCACTTTGAAAATGCTTCCTGCACTATTTTGGTCCTACTTCAGCCCATTGAATATCATTGAAGTTGGATCAAAATAGGATCCTTGTCCTAACCATCCAACATCCGACATAGTGATTACAGCAGCAGTAAAAAGAATGTCAGGCTGGGTTCACACTGGTACGACACGAAAGTCGTACCACTTTGGATCCAACTTTGCCCTGCGACTTGAAGTCTGACATGCGTCCGACTTCAATGAATAGGGATCAGAATTTGATCCCCGACAATACCAGGCACTGTCTGGTATGAATCTTTAGGAGGAAAATGTTAAAGAAGAAAAAAAAAAAAACGGCATGGGTCCCCCCTCCAAGAGCATACCAGGCTCTTCGTTCTGGTATGGATTTTAAGGGGGACCCCCACGCTGAAAAAACGGCGTGGGGTCCCCCCCAAAATCCATACCAGACCCTTATCCGAGCACACAGCCTGGCAGGTCAGGAAAGGGGGTGTGGACAAGCGGGCGCCTCCCTCCTGAACCGTACCAGTCCACATGCCCTCAACATGGTGGGGGGTGGGGCCTTTGGGGTAGGGGGGTTGTCTGGGTCTGCAGGAGGGTGGCTTATCGAAATCTGGAAGCCCTCTTTAACAAGTGGGCCCCCAGATCCCTGCCCCCCACCCTATATGAATGAGTATGGGGTACATTGTACCCCTACCCGTTCACCTAAAAAAAGTGTCAAAAATAAAACACATTACACATGGTTTTTAAAGTAATTTATTAAGCAGCTCCGTCTCTTCCGACTTCTTCCCCTCTCTGGCTCTTCTGCCTTTTCCACTGGCGTCTTTTGCCTCTGCCGGTTCCTCTCCCCTCTCTGGGTCTTCTCTGCTGATGTCTTCTAGCCCTCCCCGGTTCTTCTCCTTTTTTCGGCTGTCTTCTGCCTCTGCTGGGTCTTCTCCACTATCTTCTCACTCTTTTGCTGGGTCTTCTCCCTCTGTTCTTCTTCCGATGTTGACACAACGTTCTCTCCCGCTCTGCCGGGTGCGTGGTGTGCCACTAAATATATTGTCATGGGGTGGGGTCACCGGAGGCCCTCCCCTTATGTCACCGCCCATCATGCCCCGGGCGGTGACATAACGGGCGGGGCCTCCAGATGACTTCACACAGTGACCCCGCCCCATGCCAACAAAAGTAGTGGCACACTGCATACCCAGCATTAGAGCGGGAGAGAGCGAGTCAACATAGGAAGAAGAACAGGCAGAGAAGACCCAGCAGAGGCAGAAGACAGCAGACGGAGAAGTACCGGAGAGGGGAGAAGAACTGGCAGAGGCAGAAGACGTCAGTGGAAGAGGCAGAAGACCCGGAAAAGGGAGAAGTTGTCGGAAGAGACGACGGAGCTGCTTAATAAATTACTTTAAAAACATGTGTAATGTGTTTTGTTTTTTGACACTTCTTTTTTTTTTTAGGTGAATGGGTAGGGGTACAATGTATCCCATACTCATTCACATAGGGTGGGGGGCCGGGATCTGGGGGCCCCCTTGTTAAAGGGGGCTTCCAGATTCCGATAAGTCTCCCCACCTGCAGACCCCGACAACCAACGGCCAGGGTTGTCAGGAAAAGGCCCTTGTCCTCATTAACATGGGGACAAGGTTCTGTGGGGTGGGGGGGGGGGCGCAGGCCACCCTGCCCCAAAGCACCCACCCCCTATGTTGAGGGCATGTGGCCTGGTACGGTTCAGAAGGGGGGGTGCTCACTCGTCCCCACCCCCTTTCCTCACCTGCCAGGCTGTTTGCTCGGATAAGGGTCTAGTATGGATCGTGTAGTATGTTGAAACCAATTACTTTTATTACATCAAACAACAATGAAAGTACTCACATTGATTAAAAATATAACAGACAGAACTCCATGAGTGGCGAACTCGTTTGCTAGCGTCTATTCTGGTGCCTTTCCGTCCCTACGCGTGGCGTCGCGGTCACGTGACTTCATCAGGGATGGCTTCATATATGTCTGTTATATTTTTAATCAATGTGAGTACCTTGATTGTTTGATCTAACAAAAGTAATTGGTTTCAACATACTACGCGATCCGGAACCTCCCTTTTTTTTTTTCTATTTCTGATCTGTGCATCCACTGAGAGACAAAGACATTATTTAGATCCATACCATTGGTCCAGGATTATGGTGTAAGGAGGAAGCATATAATACAGATATATATATACACATGCGGTCACCTCATTACTGCAAGGTAAGAGGCCATCCCCACTATTGTGTTTACTTTGCACGAAGAGGAGAAATTTTGTTTTCCAGCACTTTGATGTCTTTTGCACAAGAAGATTGATTCCTGTTTTGCAAAGTTTCTTACACTTTGCACAAAGACTTTTATTGCTTGTTGTGCACAGTTTATTTGCTCGTTTGCACAATTCATATGAATTTGCACATTTTTTTATTCTTAGATTATTTTATTGTTCAGCATTTGCCTATCAGTTTTTTGCACCTTGCACTTTGGTATCAGTTACTTTATATTGTATTGTGAAGAGTTTTTATATATTTTTTTATCTATCCATTTATATTTGTACTACTACCTTTAGCAACACATTGGGGGTTATTTACGAAAGGCAAATCCACTTTGCACTACAAGTGCAACTACACTTGGAAGTGCAGTCGCTGTAAATCTAAGGGGTAGATCTGAAATGAGGGGAAGCTCTGCTGATTTTATCATCCAATCATGTGCAAGCTAAAATGCTGTTTTTTATTTTCCTTGCATGTTCCCCCTCGGATCTACAGCGACTGCACTTCCAAGTGCACTTTCAGTGCAATTTCAAGTGCACTTTGCACTTGTAGTGCAAAGTGGATTTGCCTTTTGTAAATAACCCCCATTGTCCTTTGTTCGAATATTTTGGCTATTTGTTTTTTGTGTTTGAACAGCGCAGCACCACCCCCATCTTTTTAACATTTCTGTATATGGGTATGGACTGACCCTTATTCGGTGCCTGCAGCAGTTCTTTACTTATTTTATATACTTGGTAGCGCAGGAATATTTATATCCTTTTATCATGAGCATTGGCACCCCCGCAGTGCAGTGGGTGCCTGCTATCCCACTTAAAGGAGCCGACATACAGCTACGATGGTTCGCGGGATGGTGCCGACCTGCCGCAGTATAATGACGATGGCTGGTCGGCAAGTGGTTAATGGCACACAGCAATTTTTTTGAAAGTTGAAATTTAAAAAATTTAAATCTATTGGGACCAAAAATATTCGGGGCTTGAAGCTTGTGGCACATAAGAAGCTCATGTCCTTTTTCAATCTTCAAGGGACACTACGCTCTGGTGTGAACAGACACAACTGAGAAGCTTCTTCAAGCTCCTTTTTTAAGCTTTTCTTTTTCTTTTTTTTTGTCACAAACCCTCCTAGATAGTATTTTCTTAACCACTGTATAAACAAAAAGCTGGAACAAACATTTTTGCGCATTTTCAAGCCTGTTCGAGCCTCCTTGAGCTCTTTGGGGCACTAGCTCCTCTCAAAAACATGAGTTTGGTAAGTGTTTTTATTTTTCTGCCTGTAGGGCATATGCCTGAAAAAGCCATAGTGTGCATGGACACATTGTCTAACATGCAAGGGAGTTTCCAGGCAAAAATAAAAGCTCAAAAGCCTGTAGGAGTCGCTTCTTTGAGCTGCACTGTGTATGAGCCCTTAAAGGGGTTGTAACCCTACTTTGTTATTTAAAAAAAAAAAAAAAAAATTATATATACTTACCTCCACTTTGCAGTTCGTTTTGCACAGTGACCTCGATGTTTGACTTCTGGGGTCCCCCAGTGGCGCTGGTAGCTCCTCCCTGCATCGAGTGTCCACGTTGGAGAAGCGCTCTCCTGAGGTGGGCACCCGTGCGGGCGCGCTCCCGTGTCCTGCTTCTGTGTACATTCACACAGCATGCAGGACTCGGCACAGTTGCACATGTCATTGGATTTGATTGACAGCAGCAGGAGCCAATGGCTGCGCTGCTATCAATCTATCCAATCAAGAGCCGAGACAACGGGGAAGAGAGGAAGAGCGCATCTCCGCCGAGGGAATGAACATGCTCAGGTGAGTAATGAAGGTAGGATGCATGAAGGTGAAAAAAACAGGAGGGTATGTAACCCCTATAAGCTGCAAAGGCAGAATCCGGCATGAATTAAATGGACAGACATTTTGTCCACTGAACGTGACCCATTCAAGTGAATGGGGCTGTGCTGAAACCTCCCTGCAGCCATGTGCATCGCATGTGGTTGTGGCAGGGTAATGCAGTAATTACGGGGTTAAAAGAAGCAGTGAAAAGATGACATATTGACATAGCTTGAATCACTTTTCAGAGGAGCGCCAGTCCTTGCTGAATGCGTAAACGAGCCCTAAAAGTAATTTGGGTACTTTTTCTCTTCATGCATTGAGGCTTGTTAAACGCCCATTCAAACGGAATGAACTACTTTCAGGCCCCTTTCACACTGAGGCGCTTGTAAACTGCCAGTAAAACACTGAGCGCTTTTGAAGCGCTTTCCATTCATTTCAATGGAGAGGGGTGTTTTTTCACCACGCTGCCAGTGCACTGCCCCAGTGTGAAAGCATTCATTGATTTTAATGAAAATAGGATTTTGTGAGCTTTTCAGGTGCTTTTTTTTTTTTAGCGTAAAAAGGCCTGAAAAGCGCCTCAGTGTAAAAGGGGTCTTATACAGCACATATACACATCCATTAAAAATACTGAAATGACATTTTTTACATGTGTTAATTAGGAGTATCCAGAAGGGGGCGCATGTGTCTGTACCTTGCAATCTGTAATGGAAACTTTTTAATACATAGAAAATAGCGTTGGCCAGTGACCACATTATTTCACTTGGAAATGCAATACTGAGTTTTTGTTTGCTGACCTATAATGGTGGTTAGTTGTATTTAGCAGGAGGGAAGAGCGAACCATGAGGCTTCAATGATGTGTGGAAAGCAGGAAATGTATTGCACCCAAACATTTTAGCCCCCCTCATAATGCACCCCCAGCTTTTCTGATCTTCTCATGGAATCCACCCTCAGGCACTCCCTCCATAAGGAAGGATTGGGACCTCTGTGAGGATTTTATTGCTGTCTGTATCCTCTCCTAAGATATTTCCTGTCACAATGTCCTGTTCAGGGGACTGGTGACAGAACACGACTGGAATCTTTCTGTGGGGACACAGACAATAACTAAAACCTCACAGAAGACCTTTTCCACATAAACTAAAAAGTAAAGGCATTGACTGAAGTTGGGCTTTAAGGGTCGGTTCACACTAGGACGACTTAGCCGTCTGACAAGTAGCGTCCCGTTCTGTACAATGGAACCGTTCTAATCCGTCGCTCCGACTTAGAAAAAGGTTCCTGTACTACTTTGGGGGCGACTTGAGGCGACTTGCATAGACTTCTATATAGAAGTCGTTTTGCAAGTCGCCGCTGCAGTCGTGTTCAAGTCGTCTGAGGCAGTCGTCCTGGAAGTCGTGCTGCCTCAGTGTGAACCGACTCTTATGGGAAACTATGTACATAATGTAAATAATCTGATTATGTCCTTTTTTATTTCCTTTCTTAAATGATCATTTGTAAATACATGTGTACACGGTGCCCGCTGTTGTTGGCCATTATATGTACAAGCTTTGCTTGCAAATTACTGCATGGTGAATGTCATTTACTGTTCCTCTTGGTATAATCTAAGCGACGTCTGAAAATGAAGCTGACGAACCAGCTGAAATTTGCTCAGTCAGCCAAACGGTACCTGTGTCCAATCAAATTTCTTTCACCGAGGCTGGATTCACACCTATGCAGTTTTAGTGCTTTTTGCATTTTGCAGATTTGCACTACAGTCCATTTTACCATGGATTCCTATGGAACACGTTCTGTAGTGCAAATCTGCAAAATGCAAAAAGCACTAAAACTGCATAGGTGTGAATCCAGCCTAATTGCTGCCGTCATTGTCAGCGCTGTAGGCTTCCTGTGATTGGCTGAGCAGTGCTCAGTCTGACTCAATTCTTTTTCAACATCAAATGGGAAGCCACTGTACCACTGCTGGGACACGGCGCTGTATTCTGATGGGGGCTCATCCCTTGGTAAAGTAAATAGTCCTTTAAGGCCACCTTGGTCCAAACAAACTATTTTTAAAGTGTTTATAAACCTACAACAGTAACATCAGTCTGTATATGCAGTAAAACATGCTTGTTGCACTCACTGGGGAACCTAAGGGGTTAATCCTCTGCCATGTGTAAAAAAAAAAAAAGCTGTTTGATCCTGTCTTCTCTGTTGTTCCCCTTTTTCCACAGTCCCCAATCCATCTCCTGATAAGACAGAGGCTAGGGGGGACCAGCGGCACATGCTCAGTTTGGTGTGTATTGCTAGAGAGTTTTTTGTTTTTTTTTCTTGGGGTGGTGCATGTGATCAGCACATCGCCAATCAGCACTGTCCAGACAGAGGGTCAGGGGTCATGCAGCCTCATAGGACAGTCGGAGGAGAATGAAAACTCCTCCTACAAGCTTTAACCAGTGCTCAGCCGCACACTGATAGAAGTCACAAGACTGCTATATACTGCTGATGAGAAAAGGTATTTAACAGTTTATATTTACTAAACTAATTGCATTTCCATGTTCTGTGTACTGTGGGTGACCAGATATGGTGAATGCTGGGTCCTGGGTTTAGTAACACTTTAAGTCAGACCTCTTTCACACTGGGGCGGTGTGGGCGCCAGCGGTTCAACGGTGCTATTTTTTTTTTAGGGCGGTTTTAACCCCCGTTTAGCAGCCGAAAAAGGGTTAAAACCGCCCGCTGCAGCAGCGCGTTGCCGGCGGTATAACCGCGCTGCCCCATTGATTTCAATGGGTAGGAACGGTTTAGGAGTGGTGTATACACCGCTCCAAAGATACTGCTTGCAGGAGTTTTTGTAACGTCCTGCAAGCGCACTGCTCCAATGTGAAAGCTCTCGGGGCACTTTGCAGGCGCTATTTTTAGCGCTGTAGCGCCTGCAAAGCACCCCAGTGTGAAAGGGGTCTAAAAGTAAACCTGGTTTCAGGTTCCAGAATCAATCTCTATAAGATTAGCTGAGCTTATCCACTTCAGCCCTGGAAGGTTTTACCCCCTTAAAGCAGAGTTCCACCCAAAAGTGGAAGTTCCGCTTTATGCACTTCTTACCCCCTGACAGGCCACATTTGGCATGTCATTTTTTCAAAGGATAAATATAGCTGGAATCCCTCTCCCTCTTCATCAAAGTCTACAGATCAGAAGATCATCCTATTTGAAAGGCTGTGACCTAAAGCCAAGCCACAGCTGGCCTTTGCGGAGGTATATGGCTTTGATGGGGAAGGTGGAGAGGACCACCTGAGGACAACTTTTTAAATCTTATCCATTAAAGCTATTTGCTGCTCAGAGATGTGGCACGGTAATGGAGCAATTATGGGATTTAAGGAAGCAGTGAAAAGATGACATATTGACATAGTGTGGATCACTTTTCAGAGGAGCGCCAGTCCTTGCTGAATGCGTAAACGAGCCCTAAAAGTAATTTGGGTACTTTTTATTCATGCATTGAGGCTTGTAAAACGCCCATTCAAACAGAATGAACTACTTTCTTTTGAACCACAAGTACTTTTCTGACTCTTGAGGAGCACCCTACTTTTCCATGCTGTCATACCAGAACTGCTTAAAGTGAAACTTTTAAAAGTTTACCAATAACGACTTGATAAAAAAAATAATGTTCTTTAGCATGGAAAATACATTCCACATTAAAAAGTATGCTACCAAATGAGTGTGTGCTGTAAATTGCCTCCAGCATTGCTCTTGTTTCTTCTTGTGGAGGGATGTCATTTTGCTGAAGCCCAGAGCCCCTGAACAGCAGTAATTATTTAAGCTGTCAGATCAGCCCCTAGTGGCTCTGATTTTGGCACAATGCCAAAAATGGAGAGCAACTGAGTTTGTGCAGAGCAGCGTGAGACAGTGTATTACTGGATTCTAAACAGCAAAGGCACTTATTTTTAATGTTTTGCATAGCTATGCCTGCAAAAATGTCAGCAAAAAAGTGATCTATCAGGACCTAATTTTCTGACTAAAGTTCCACTTTAACCCTTTTATAAACATGTAAGATAGATCAGCTTCAAGTATATTTAAAGCTGAACTCCATGCAGAATTATACATATATTTGAATAGCCCCTTGAAGTTCCGTTAGGGAAAAGGAGCCTTGAATTCTGGAAGCATGGCATCTCTGTGTGCACCGCTGTGTGAACATCAACATGGCATCTGTGTGTGCACCGCTGTGTGAACATCAACATGGCATCGCTGTGTGCACCGCTGTGTGAACATCAACATGGCATCTGTGTGTGCACCGCTGTGTGAACATCAACATGGCATCGCTGTGTGCACCGCTGTGTGAACATCAACATGGCATCTCTGTGTGCACCGCTGTGTGAACATTAACATGGCATCTGTGTGTGCACCGCTGTGTGAACATCAACATGGCATCGCTGTGTGCACCGCTGTGTGAACATCAACATGGCATCGCTGTGTGCACCGCTGTGTGAACATCAACATGGCATCGCTGTGTGCACCGCTGTGTGAACATCAACATGGCATCGCTGTGTGCACCGCTGTGTGAACATCAACATGGCATCGCTGTGTGCACCGCTGTGTGAACATCAACATGGCATCGCTGTGTGCACCGCTGTGTGAACATCAACATGGCATCGCTGTGTGCACCGCTGTGTGAACATCAACATGGCATCGCTGTGTGCACCGCTGTGTGAACATCAACATGGCATCGCTGTGTGCACCGCTGTGTGAACATCAACATGGCATCGCTGTGTGCACCGCTGTGTGAACATCAACATGGCATCGCTGTGTGCACCGCTGTGTGAACATCAACATGGCATCTCTGTGTGCACCGCTGTGTGAACATCAACATGGCATCGCTGTGTGCACCGCTGTGTGAACATCAACATGGCATCGCTGTGTGCACCGCTGTGTGAACATCAACATGGCATCGCTGTGTGCACCGCTGTGTGAACATCAACATGGCATCTCTGTGTGCACCGCTGTGTGAACATCAACATGGCATCTGTGTGTGCACCGCTGTGTGAACATCAACATGGCATCTCTGTGTGTGCACCGCTGTGTGAACATCAACATGGCATCTGTGTGCGTAAACCTAAACGGGAAGTTAATTAGCTCCCTTTGGATTGGCTACAAAGACCTGAAGTGACTGGGTAGAGCCTGAACTCTAGGAAAGGCTACACTGGGGTACGTCCAACTGCTCTGAGAAGTTTCAGATATCGCTAGAGTTGCCCACCCTCCCGCCCTTTGTGATGTTTTGTCAATACTTTTATTGGCGGTTTTGACCTTGCCCAGCAGTTGATGTTGCTTTATGGGCTATGCCCTCATGTTAAATTCTGGGGTCCGTCTAATGCATGTCTAGCAGTGATGATAAGGACAGGCCTCTTAGACTATGTGAGTTTTTGTTTTATTGGTGCTCACAGTATACAGTAACTGTGACTGGCATTGTGTTTTGGTACATTTGGAAAGTTCTTACATTTCCAAAGTTCAATAAAGCTGTGGCCTTGCCCTATTTCCAACTTAACCAGCTTCCGTGACTTTTTGGGGGCAAGGGTATTGGTTTATTAGTCGGTCATAAATCTACTTTGTGTGCACTAAAAGCCTTTGCAAACTCGGATATTACCTTGTACGTGTAGTAATGACATCATCCCTGTGCTGTACATGGCCGGTGCAGGGAGCAGAGCTCTAGACAGAACCCAATAGGCCCCATCCAATACAGATTACCTGCAGAAAAATACTACAGTAGGGGGGCGAGTGCAAGTCCAGTCACCGTGCACAAGGAGAGACAGCAGCAGTCACCGGTCTATATTACTGGAAACTCCGGCACATAGGTAAAGTGCAGGAGTTGTTTTATGCTGGATCACTGCCCAGATCTGAAAGAAATGCACAGAGATTCAAGTAAGAACACAAATGGCTTTCATACTAAGGCAATATATGTTTCGCCTGGAGTTCAGCTTTAAAGTGGTAGAAAAATGAAAAACAATGGGCCCCACTGCACCACATACTAGCGCATTATGACAGACTTACCTGTACGCGGAGCCCTCCAGCACATCGCTGTCACGGCCCCCCGGCGCTGCCATTTTCACCTGGTCTTCCTTCCGGGTTTGCAGGCGCCCACTGTATGAATGACCAGGGCCGCAATGGTGTCAGTCCCGCTCATGTGCGCGGCATGGTATCCTGTCCCTTTAGAGCGCATGCAGCGATTACGTCACTGGCTGCTTGCTGTGTGAATATTTCCTAAACCGTTTAAAGAGGAAGTAAACTCTGCCTCTTTTTTAAAAAATTTTTTCTTGTAAAGGCATAATGTGCTAGTATGCATCTCATACTAGCACATTATGTGAAACTTGCCTGCAAACGAAGCCCTCGTTGTCACTGCTGGAGGTCGCATCCATCTTCACCTGTCTTACTTCCAGGTCTGCGGACTCCAGCTCTGTGACTGGCCAAAGCTACGTGACATCACTCCCGCGTGAGCCGCTAGTCATGGCACAGGTCCCTGAAAAAACGACACGGATGGCCATTTCTTCAGAGTGAATGCGCCGATGACCTCATCGGCAGCGTATACTGTAAATATCTCCTAAACGGTGCAAGTTTAGGAGATATTTACAGTCCCTATAGGTAAGCCTTATTCTAGGCTTACCTATAGGCACAAACAATCCAAGGAAGTTTACTTCCCCTTTAAGTTTAGTACCTACAGGTAAGTCTTCTTATTATACGCACAAGTTCAAAATGGAGTTTCATTCCACTTTAAAGTATAACTGAAGGCAAACTTTTTTTCTCTTTTTGGATGGAATGGGGAGGCATTAGAACATCTGTCAGTTTTTCTTGCTGGTTCCCTATTGGAGAGATTCACCCTCTTTATTTGTCCTGTTTATCATTTTTGTTGAAAGTGAATGTAAAGGAAAATGACACATTTTGGGTTGTCTCCAGTACAGGAATAGAGAGGAAATCTTCCAATGGGGGCACCAGTTCTGGTGACAAACAGGGATTCCCTCACTTTGGAGGCATTTCTTCTCGCTTCCTGTTTTGGCTACGGGACAGGAAGTGAAAGGAAATCTCCGCAATAGAACACAGATGGCAAAAAAAAAAAAAAAAAACAGACCGAGGTTATAAAACTTTCCTTTACTCTATCCAAGATGAAAAGAGAGGCTTTGCTTTTAGTTCTATTTTCAAGCACAAACTTTAAGTTTGGGGAGAGTAGGGAAGAGCTAAAACCTGAATAACCAAGTCATTCTTGAACTTTTTTTTTTTTTTTTTGCTATATTCACGTATTCACACTACGGGGTTGATTTACTAAAGGCAAATCCACTACTAGTGCACATGGAAGTGCAGTCACTGTATATTGCTGTAGATCTGAGGGGAAGCTCTGCTGATTTTATCATCCAATCATGTGCAAGGAAAAATGCTGTTTTTTATTTTCCTTGCATGTCCCCTCAGATCTACAGCGACTGCACTTCCAAGTGCACTTGTAGTGCAAAGTAGATTTGCCTTTTGTAAATAACCCCCTATGTCTTGGGCTAAAAGTGAGGGGAAATACCAAAATTTAGCATTTTCACTAAAACAGCAATAGAGGGGAAATCTTTCAATGGGGACTCTTGTTTGGTGGGAACTCTCAATGAGGGCATTCCCCTCACTATGCAGAGGTTTCCTGTTGTGTTGACAGGAAGTGCGGGGAAATTTCCTCAGTGGGATACAGATAGCCCAAAATAATCCCCTACCAGAGTTGTTTACCATTCCTTGCTCAATCTCAAAGGGGAAAATAGTTTGGCTTTATATATACTTTAAAGTGAAAGATGACATACCTCAAGATGTACTATGTCATCTACAGTATGTCTGTGTATCCATGTGTGTCTGTTTTTTTTTTTTTTTTTTTTTTTTTGTAACTTTCGTTTTTCTTTTTCATCAGAAATATCTACCGTCAAGCCTACCAATCCCCCTTCTTCCCTGTAGCATTCTGACCACACCAAGCACTGAGACAGATCTGTGCTGGCGTGGTCAGTTTGCTGTTCGGATCTACAGGATGCCATGCCAATACATGGTGCCTGTAGTCAGCTTTGCTGCTGCACTCGTTTCGCAGCCCTGCTCTGCCTGACACAGGGATGGACACAGAGAATGTATGCCCCTGCTAATGCTGACATCAGGCAGTAGGCACATGCCTCCTGCTCATTCGTGAGCACACGCCCCCTGCCCAGCCCTGCTACGTACAGCCATTTCCTTGATGCAGAAATGCTGCAATGCCCATATACGCCGCCAATCTTTATAACAATTCTCCTCCCTTGCCAGTGCTGGAAGTTGGACTAAATGCACTTTTAACTTTAAAAACTTACAATATAAATGATTTAGCGATATTCTTTTAAGAACAAAGCTTTTATATAATATCTTGCTATCTTACTACCATGATTTATGGCGCACTGAATGATTGGGGATTATTAGCATTTGCATACACTTTATTGTAAATAATCTTATCAGATGTTTCTGTGTGTTTGTTTTAAAAAACTTGTTTCTGTGTATAGTTTGCTTTGCTTCCTGCAATGCTATGCAGTGGTTGTGCTTTACCTTTTCACAATGCAAGTTTATGGGTTAGCTGACATTCCTTAGGAGGCTTATAATTTATCTCAACTCTAAATAAGCAGATGGGCAAAGTGATTGCAATAGCTAATCTGCTCTTTATTAGTTATTCTGGTAATCCCTATATTTAATACAATGAGAAAAATCTGCAAAAGCATGCATGGTAAAATGTGGATATGAAAAAAAAAAAATTAGCCCACGTTCACATTGGGCCGATTTGGCATTTTGACATGTCAAATTGCATGCCAAATCGGAGCCTATTGCCGGTGTTCTATCGGATAGTGCCCGCTATTGAGAAGTGCCCGGGACAAACGGCACATGTGCAGCACAACAGCTGATTTTACAATCAGCTGTTGTGACTGCGAGACAGTGCCTGCGAACAATAGCCGACGGAAGACATTTTTGTGTCAGATTGTGCCCTGCGCTGGCGAGGCGTGTTCATGCCGGTGAAGGGCGAATTAGTACATGATGGGGGGCGGATTATTCAATGATGGCCAGTGCTGCAAAACGCATCCTTTTCTGCTATTCTTCCTGGACACTTGCGGGGCGTGTTTAGCCAACTGAGGGGCGGGTTTTTCTATCAGAAAAATATGTATTTAGCAGTACTGCCCATCATTTAATAATCCGCCCCATCATGTACACATCCACACCTCACCGATATGAACATACCTCGGCAGCGCGGGGCACAATCTGACACAAAAATTTCTTCAGTCGGCGATTGTGCGCAGCCGTCGTCACAACAGCTGATTGTCAAATCAGCTGTTGTGCTGTTCCTTACGGTGCATGCGCCGTTCGTCCCAGGCACTTCTCGATAGCGGGCCGTATCCGATCCGACTTTGCTGCGCTGCATCGATTCCCAAAAGTAGTTCCTGCACTACTTTTGGCGACTTCGGGGGCGATTTCAATAGACATCTGTGCATGAACCCGCACATATGTCTGTCAAATCGCCCCCAAAGTCGGGACTAAAATGCTGGTTTGGAAAAGTGCAAGTTCAGCTGAACTCACATGATTTCAAACCCACCCTCAGTGTGAACGAGGGCTAAAAGTGGAATTAAACTCTGCAAATTTTATTTTTCCTAACGGCCCCCTGCAGGTTTATGCCATGATGTGGTAGTAGGCACCGCTTTCTAGTATATTATGACAGATTTAAGGCAGCTGTACATGAATCGAAATTTGTCCGGTTTAGCAGGGACCGGACAAATTTTGATTCATGTATGGGCAGGGTGGTTGTACAGAAGTCTACTGATCGACTTCTGTACAATCACCCTGTTGGATTTTCCTGACTCGATGGGTGCTGCAGGCTATAGCCTGCAAAGCTGGTGGGTGTATTCTGACAGTGAGAAAATCTCTCCACAGTCAGAATACGAAAGCTAAGCGGGGAGGATTCCCCCATCCATATCAAATGTGTGAACAGGGGAATCAGGTCAGGTGTCTTTTTTTTGTTCAACCCACTGGTTGACGAAAAAACCAGACTCCTCAATAGGCTGCATTACCTGTAAAAAGATACCCTCCAGTGCTGCGATTTCAAATCTCAGGATTCCCATTTTCTTCCAGTCTTCCGGATTTGCGCAGTTCAGCCATTTGAATGGCTAGGCCACAATGATGTCGGTCCTGCATATGTGCACAGGAATCACTTCATCATGGCAAAGGGCCAGTGCCATAAATGTACTCTGAGCTGCGCAGGTGTGATTTAGTGTACATTACCATTGACAGGCAGGGGGGGGGGACATTTTATGACAAGAGACCATTATGGTGTCTTCTGTCATAGAAAATCTGCCTGTCATTTTTTTTTTTTTTCTTTTGACTTTAACAACACTTTATTAATAACTAAAATTTTTGCATGTGTTAAAAACACCATTTGCACGCCCCATGCACACTGGGCGTTTAGTTCCAGAGCATGGGGCTCTGGTGTTTAGCTGTGGGAGGAGGCCACAGGTGCCCCGTCCAGCCCTGCTGCTGGCAGCCTGATGAACTCTATGAGAGGATAATACCTGCTGCTGGCAGCCTGATGAACTCTATGAGAGGATAATACCTGCTGCTGGACGGTGCACCCAGTAGTCTGAACGTTTAGTGCAGTATGCACCCATGGAAAAATGCCCAAAAAGCAGACTTCTTGTGTTTATGGGCATTTATCTCTGAGCACATACTGCCCTAAACAGGAGTACCACTTGGTGCTCAGCCTCAGCAGCAATCGGCCTCTCATAGTTTGACAGGCTGCCCTCTGCCTGCAGCTAAAAAGAGCCCTGTGCACTGGGGCCAATCACCTAGTGTGCATGGGGTCTAAAACATAACATGCGAACAGCTAAGGACACGTTTTGTGATACTGTTAACATTACCTGCCATAGGATTTGTAATTTTATATACAGTAGTCTTAAAGTTATATATCATTGACACTACAAAATCAGGTAACAAACTTTCACCCTGGTCTAACAGTGCAGCTCCATTGTCACCTGTCCACTTCAGGCCTTCTCATTGGACAGTGGGATCAGCATGATCACGTCTCTCCATTGAGCAGGGATGTGTTCCAGGAAGGAATCCTTTTAATCAGAAAGTATTAGTGGTCATCCTGGCTGTGCAGTGTAGTAGAGGTGTGTGTATGTAACAAGACAAGATTACAAATCCTTTGACAGTTCTATATTTTAGCTGTATAATAGGCTGTGAGTCTGGAGTTCTGCTTTGTTCTGTATTTTTTGGTAGCCACATGGAGGGGAAGAAGGTGTACACATGTCTACTGATGTGTATAGTGTTCTAGTACCATCAGTCACTAGGCTGCCCTGTTTTTACCGTCTTCCCACTGTTTTCCCAAAATATCGTGTTATTTTAAAAAGTGTAAGGAGACTCAAGCAACTATGATACAGTATGTTTTATCTCTTTGAACAATGTTCTTACTTTTCTTCGTCTCTGACTTTTTTTAAAGGCTATAATAAAAGAGGGACATCTACACAAGCAGACAAGCTCCTTTCAGCGATGGAGGAGGCGCTACTTCAAACTGCGAGGCAGGACGCTCTATTACGCCAAGACTGCAAAGGTCAGAAAGGGAAAGTGTGTGGCTGTACAAATCAGCAATGTGCATTTATGTGTGTGGTTGTGGAATGAGGAATGCCTCAGCCGCTTATGATTGGCCAAGTACAATGATTCAGTGACGGTGGGATTGCTCAAGTTGTTTCAGACACTTGAGCTCATCTTTAGTGGTAAAAGGAGTGCAGGGTAAGAAAAAACAACAAAAAAACAATTAAACTTGTCTAAGTGGATACTGCATCGGTCCGTTTCTCACTGCCTCTGTACCGAGAACTGAGCAATCAAAGACTACTGATCTCTCAGTTCTCAGTTCCAGTCAGCTCACTCTCACTGGAGTGCCGGGCTGTGGAGGGGGTGGAAGCTGATAGCTCAGGCTCTTAGCCGTGCACTGAAAGGCTGAGCCAGCTGCTGATCTAGGCATTTGGGTGAATCCCCGCATGAAAGTCGGGATCTCTTCAGAGTCTGGACAGGCTAAGCAACGTCAGTCGACAGCATGACATACTAGTACATTAGGTTAAACTTGCCTTAAAAAAAGCACCCCCTGTGCCAAGAAGTCAGCGCTGCAGGGGCTCCCATTTTCACCCATATTGCTTCCGGGTTTGCGGACTCCAGCTCTGTGACTGGCCGGAGCCACGATGGCGTCACTCCCGCGCATGCGCATGGGAGCTGCCATTCATGGCACAGGGCTCTGAAGGAAGTGATGTCACTGGCTGCATGTAATGTAAATATTTCCTGAACGGTGCATGTTTAGGAGAAATGTACACTGCCTATGGGTAAGCCTTATTATAGGCAAAAGCAAAAGATGGAAGTTTACTTCCTCTTTAATACATAAACACCTAGTTCTGATTATGTTAGTATCACCATGACTTGCATATTATTGTGGCATAGCTCATATTTTCTCAGCGTTTGTTTGTTTCTATTCATAGATTTCTGTATATTCCAATTAAAGTGGTCTCTTATGAGATAATTGCTTCTCCCAGCCTGTCAGCAGTAATATAATCCAAGATGTACAGCTCAGAGCACATTAACGGCATACACTCTCGGCCGCGATTAATTGACTCCAGTGCGCATGGATGGGAGAGATGTCATTGCAGCCAAGCAGTGTAAACCCTAAAAGAAGACCGGGAGAGGATGGTAGCTCCTGACCACTGACAGCACATCGCTGGAGGGTATCATTTAACAGGTAGTCATAATGTACTGGTATACTTGAACGTTATGGCATAAACCTGCAGGGGGCATTTAAAAAAGAAATACATTTTGCGGAGCTTAATATTACTTTAAAGGATAAGTTCACCTATGGGAACATGTTACATGTTCCACCCATTTTTACACTGGAACATGTAACATGTTCCCAAAGCTGCAGCCATTGCCCGATGCCTGCCCTCCCTGTGACAGCAGTATGGGGAGAAATTACCTGTACTAGCTGTCACTTTTTAAAATCGGCTCTGCCTACACGGCCGTGCAATTCATTCACACAGCTCTGTGTGTGAATGAACTACAAGTCCCGACATCCTTTGCAGCTATTGTCTTGTAGTTCTCAATGAACTACCATGGCGCTTTGGTAGTTCATTGATTTCTTCCTGTCAGATTATATCTGCCTGCTCATAGAGGATGTATAGCACACAAATACACTGACAGATCTGAAGGAGACCTGCATGGCATCAGCGAGCTGCTGATCACTGGTGCAATGCTTTACAGGCTCCAAAAATAAATTATCCTTTAAAAAAGTGAACTTATCCTTATCCAAATACTGCAGCTGCTGACTTTTAAAATATGGATACTTACCTGTCCAGGGCGCCCGCGATGTCGGCACCCAAAGCCGATCTGTCCCTCAGCTATCGAGTGTAGGCGCCGCCATCTTTGGTAAGGGAATTAGGAAGTGAAGCCTTGCTGCTCCACAGCCTGGTTCCCCACTGCGCATGCGCGAGTCGCGCTGCGCCATCCTACTGGTCCCTGCTGTCTTCAGGGACCTGTGTGTCTCCCAGAAGACGGGAGGATGGAGGAGACGCTGGACATGGCGTAGATATCTGCGGATACTTTGGCTATCTATGCCCGGAAGTGGGAGCAAATACCTGGATTAGACAGGTATGTGCTCCCCCCCTGAAAGGTGCCAAATATGACACAGGAGGGGGGGAGGATTCCCGAAAGGCAGAAGTCCAATTTTTTGGGTGGAACTTCGCTTTAAGCAATTCACTGGTTGTTGCTGTTCTGTTAGATTTGATTTTGAATTTACTGGGAATAATTAAAGGTGTATTTATAAAGTAACAGAATGGCCTTATTGCAGATGCTTTAGAAAAGAATACACTGGCACTTTTATAGAACACGAAAATGTGTTTTATAAATGTGCTTAGCTCTTCAATTGCTTTAAATGCAATAGTAAACTGCTGGCTTTTTTTAAACCTGCAAGGCACTGTCATAATGTGCTAGTATCCGTTTTCACCCGGTCTTCCTTCTGGGTTCATGGGACTTCGGCTGTGTGAGTGGCCGGAGCCGCGATGACGCCACTCCCGCACATGGGCGCAGGAGCTGCTCCTTACGGCACAGGACTCTGAAGGAATGTCACAGGTATGCCGTTCCTGCAGAGCGCATGCGCTGGTGACATCACCGGCTGCATCTAAAGTAAATATCTCCTAAACGGTGCATGTTTAGGAGATATTTACTGTACCTTTAATATAGGCTTACCTATAGGTAAAAATCAACCATGGGAGTTTACTCCCAATTTAGGATTTTAAAGCAAGCAAGGCCCCATTTAATTCATTAATGAATGGCGGGGGGGGGGGATCCTGGAGCCAGTCATGACCCAATGTCATGGTCCAATCATTGAATGCTCTCTGCACCATTATACAGAGAACAGCCTGGGGAATGCTATGAATGAGTCCTAAAATACAGCCACAGTGTGGCATGTGCTGTCCAGTCAGCAGTAATATCTGCCCTCCAAAATGAATGGGCCTCTGTTATAAACATCTTGTGTGTTTGTGCATGGAGAAATACGGGCTGTGGTAAAACTGGAGAAAAACAAATTATCTCAAAATTCAAGTGGTTGCCACTAGGAACCAAGTACAGTATATTTCACCTTTCATTTGGTGGAAAGATTAGAGAAGACGTTTGATCACTGTGAGCAGGTTTGTAATAATTGACCCTATTTTAGCACTTGAGCAAATATAATAAATATACCTAAAAATGGCTAAAGACTATTTGTGGAAATAACTAACTCCAGTGCTGTGCTGAAATATTTTGAGGCTTTCTCCCAGGCCACTTCTGCAAAGATTTAAAATAGTGTATGTGTTTCTCCATTTTTGTGACGCTGAATAAGTGGATTGTTGGCAAAGTTACTGTAAAAAAAAAAAAAAAAAAAAAGTAAAAAGTTACAATGGGTAAAACTCACTACTAGGGATGAGCCCGATGTTCGAGTCGAGCGTAAGTATGGATTTTTCGGGGACCCCTACACCATTAAAAAAAAAAAAATTGGCACAGGGTTCCCCTTAATTTCCATAGCAGACCCGAAGGACCTGTTATGGATTTTACGGGGACCCCCACGCAATTTTTTTATTTTGATTTGGGGTTCACCTTATTATTCCTACAAGACCCAAAAGGCCTGTTAATGGACGGGGGGGGGGGATCCCATGCTCTTTTTTTCAATTATCTGTATCTATATTGTCGAGACCCGACAATTCATTACAGCCGTGGTTAGTTTTAAATGACAATTATTCCTTTAGAAATGTCATTTTGCTGTGGTACTGTTATAAACACGGGAAAAATGCGCCACTTTTACAAGCATACTATAGACACCCTCCAGGCACGATATTTAAAGGAAAATTTCATTTTTATTGTTTCACTTTAAGCATTATTAAACGGCCGTTTAAAAATATTTTTTTGCATTGATACATGTCCCCTGGGGCAGGACCCGGGTCCCCACATACTTTTTTTAACAATAACTTGGATATAAGCCTTTAAAATTAGCACTTTTGATTACGGTATTCATGTTCGTGTCCCACAGACTTTAACGGTGTTCTTGTGTTCTGCAGAATTTTTTGCCTGTTCGCATGTTCTGCTGCGAACCGAACTGGAGGGTGTTCAGCTCCTCACTACTCACTACATTGAACAACCTTCACCTGTGGGCTAAAATGCTGCAATTCTGGTAAAGCAGAACTTCTGGGAAAGGGCGTGTGCTTATTTTACACGCAAACTTTTTTTTTTTTTCCCTTTTAATACGGGTATAACGTCCAAGAATCCAGAACTGCAACATCATTGTCATTCCAAACTGTACCTGTAAATGTTAAAAACATACATGAAAATGCTGTATTTTTTTAGAGTGGTGTGTTGGCTCTGTTCTGTATTTAAAGTCTAAGTGTAAAATGAGAATGTATTTATTAGTGAAGAAGGGAGAACCAGTCTAGCCCCTAGCTTCTTTATACCTTGGATATTCCAACAGTGAGTTCTCCTTGCCATCGTTGTTGACTCTGTTCTGGCCAGCTGAGAATTTTGGGTCTACCTACACACTTTTTAACAGGTTACAATTTCCTGTTACATTCTCAATAATACAAAATAAAAAACATGTTTTGGGTAAATTGACCCTTTTAAAACACCGCTTTTGTCAAAATGTAGTAAACTTCCACCCATAGTGTAAATACATCCAAAAAAAAAAAAAAAAAAAACAGGAGAAAAAGGAAATAAAAAGACTTACCTTACTTCCAGTGCCCTCACTGAAGGGAAATGACATTTAGTTTTCTGACCCTGGAAAACAATGAGAATCCCAAATCTTCATTCTCAGGTGTCAGTGTGCTTTCTTGCTTATTTTGGGAACATGCAGACATTTATGGGGGGGAGATAAATGAGGCTCCTGTGTTTGACGCATTTCCTTTTATCTGATATAATTAACAAATTAATGTTCTCAAAAACACAAGTGATCACAAGAAAATACTCAGCTCCATTATCGCTCCGAGGTTACATTATCTTATCAGTCCTGCAACTTGAATACTTCAAACATGATAAGTCCTTTGCTGTTATTACTTGTAATAAAGTGATAACGTCCAGACTCATCCAGCTTCAAAAGCAATTACCATACCCTAGAGCAGTGTTTCTCAACCCTTCTAGAGCCGTGACCCCTTGATAAAATTTCCCAAGTTGTGGAGACCCCCAACAGTAAAATTTATTTTCGTAGCGTCGGTTGTCAGCACCCAAGGCAAGACAAGTAATTTGGGGCCCTAACCCATGGACATTTAGCGCCCCCTGAGTCCCTTTCACTCGTACAGTATTAAAACCCCTCATGGTACATTTTAGGATGTACCCCTCTTTCTCTTTGTTCTCCTTTCTTTCCCTTTTATCTCTCTCTATCCTAATTTCTTGTTTTTTTTTTTTTTTTTTTCCCCCATCCCTCTCCCTAGCCATCTTTCTTGTTCTTTGTCTTATTCTTTCTCTCCCTTTTTCTTTGTTCCTCCCCCTCCTTTTCCTCTCCCTTCCATGTATTCTCTATTTTTATTCCTTCTCTTACTCCTTGGTGGGGGAGTGGGGGGGAGAGGGGTGAGTGACAGTGCTGGGGGGGGCGGGGGGGGGGGTGGCATCAGTGGCAGTGCTGGGGGGAGTTCTGATCAGCTAACTTAAGTGCTCTTAAGCAAGGCCCTCTGAGAACTGTAGTGGGGACTTTTAATGGCAACTATAATCACAGGTAGTGTTACTCACTGTGTCTCCGACTTTGGGGTGTCTCCTAGCAGTGTCACCTATGCTGAAATCAGGAGATAGGATCTCCTCCAGCCTCTTCCACTTCACATTCCTCACCAGTCAGCTGACCTCTAGTCTCTTCCCCCCAGCCATGCAGTGAACTGAATGGGTTGCTGCAAAAAGGCTAAGTGGGCGGCCACAGGCTCCAGGAACAGCCCAAATGGGCGGCCACAGGCTCCAGGAACAGCCCAAATGGGCGGCCACAGGCTCCAGGAACAGCCCAAATGGGCGGTCACAGGCTCCAGGAACAGCCCAAATGGGCGGCCACAGGCTCCAGGAACAGCCCAAATGGGCGGCCACAGGCTCCAGGAACAGCCCAAATGGGCGGCCACAGGCTCCAGGGACAGCCCAAATGGGCGGTCACAGGCTCCAGGGACAGCCCAAATGGGCGGCCACAGGGTCCAGGAACAGCCCAAATGGGCGGCCACAGGCTCCAGGAACAGCCCAAATGGGCGGCCACAGGCTCCAGGAACAGCCCAAATGGGCGGCCACAGGCTCCAGGAACAGCCCAAATGGGCGGCCACAGGCTCCAGGAACAGCCCAAATGGGCGGCCACAGGCTCCAGAACAGCCCAAATGGGCGGCCACAGGCTCCAGAACAGCCCAAATGGGCGGCCACAGGCTCCAGGAACAGCCCAAATGGGCGGTCACAGGCTCCAGGAACAGCCCAAATGGGCGGTCACAGGCTCCAGGAACAGCCCAAATGGGCGGTCACAGGCTCCAGGAACAGCCCAAATGGGCGGTCACAGGCTCCAGGAACAGCCCAAATGGGCGGTCACAGGCTCCAGGAACAGCCCAAATGGGCGGTCACAGGCTCCAGGAACAGCCCAAATGGGCGGTCACAGGCTCCAGGAACAGCCCAAATGGGCGGTCACAGGCTCCAGGAACAGCCCGAATGGGCGGTCACAGGCTCCAGGAACAGCCCGAATGGGCGGTCACAGGCTCCAGGAACAGCCCGAATGGGCGGTCACAGGCTCCAGGAACAGCCCGAATGGGCGGTCACAGGCTCCAGGAACAGCCCGAATGGGCGGTCACAGGCTCCAGGAACAGCCCGAATGGGCGGTCACAGGCTCCAGGAACAGCCCGAATGGGCGGTCACAGGCTCCAGGAACAGCCCGAATGGGCGGTCACAGGCTCCAGGAACAGCCCGAATGGGCGGTCACAGGCTCCAGGAACAGCCCGAATGGGCGGTCACTGGCTCCAGGAACAGCCCGAATGGGCGGTCACAGGCTCCAGGAACAGCCCGAATGGGCGGTCACAGGCTCCAGGAACAGCCCGAATGGGCGGTCACAGGCTCCAGGAACAGCCCGAATGGGCGGTCACAGGCTCCAGGAACAGCCCGAATGGGCGGTCACAGGCTCCAGGAACAGCCCGAATGGGCGGTCACAGGCTCCAGGAACAGCCCGAATGGGCGGTCACAGGCTCCAGGAACAGCCCGAATGGGCGGTCACAGGCTCCAGGAACAGCCCGAGTGGGCGGTCACAGGCTCCAGGAACAGCCCGAGTGGGCGGTCACAGGCTCCAGGAACAGCCCGAGTGGGCGGTCACAGGCTCCAGGAACAGCCCGAATGGGCGGTCACAGGCTCCAGGAACAGCCCGAATGGGCGGTCACAGGCTCCAGGAACAGCCCGAATGGGCGGTCACAGGCTCCAGGAACAGCCCGAATGGGCGGTCACAGGCTCCAGGAACAGCCCGAATGGGCGGTCACAGGCTCCAGGAACAGCCCGAATGGGCGGTCACAGGCTCCAGGAACAGCCCGAATGGGCGGTCACAGGCTCCAGGAACAGCCCGAATGGGCGGTCACAGGCTCCAGGAACAGCCCGAATGGGCGGTCACATGCTCCAGGAACAGCCCGAATGGGCGGTCACAGGCTCCAGGAACAGCCCGAATGGGCGGTCACAGGCTCCAGGAACAGCCCGAATGGGCGGTCACAGGCTCCAGGAACAGCCCGAATGGGCGGTCACAGGCTCCAGGAACAGCCCGAATGGGCGGTCACAGGCTCCAGGAACAGCCCGAATGGGCGGTCACAGGCTCCAGGAACAGCCCGAATGGGCGGTCACAGGCTCCAGGAACAGCCCGAATGGGCGGTCACAGGCTCCAGGAACAGCCCGAATGGGCGGTCACAGGCTCCAGGAACAGCCCGAATGGGCGGTCACAGGCTCCAGGAACAGCCCGAATGGGCGGTCACAGGCTCCAGGAACAGCCCGAATGGGCGGTCACAGGCTCCAGGAACAGCCCGAATGGGCGGTCACAGGCTCCAGGAACAGCCCGAATGGGCGGTCACAGGCTCCAGGAACAGCCCGAATGGGCGGTCACAGGCTCCAGGAACAGCCCGAATGGGCGGTCACAGGCTCCAGGAACAGCCCGAATGGGCGGTCACAGGCTCCAGGAACAGCCCGAATGGGCGGTCACAGGCTTCAGGAACAGCCCAAATGGGCGGTCACAGGCTCCAGGAACAGCCCAAATGGGGGCGGTCACAGGCTCCAGGGACAGCCCTGCTTGGCGGCCGCAAAAAGGCTGTGAGAGCGGTGCGGACTTCAGGAACAGCCCAGGATTTGGTGACCCCTGGCAAATCATCATTTGACCCCCAGGTTGAGAACCACTGCCCCTAAAGGGTGCTTAAAGCTGAACTCTAGGTATGGTTTATATTGCATAGGTATATTGGTCCAGCTTGAACTAATGTAAGTATACATAACCTGTGGCCTTTTGCTGAGCATCTGCCCTGCTATATAGTAAGCACAGCAGATCGCTTGGTCAGTACAGCTCCTATTCATAGAACGCCTTATATTTTTCCCAATGAAAGCAAAGTGTTCTCTGATCAGGTATGGTGGAGAGCATGACATTTTCTCTCTGTCTCTCGGCATGAGACCCGGAAGATCACAGCAATAACTGTAGTACCGACAACTACTACAGCGATTCTCTGGTTTCGCAGCTGTCCCACAGGTGTAGCATTCAAGCTGGACCAGTGTACTATGCAATACAAACCATACCTGTTATCTCAGCTTGCAGAGCTTGGATTCATTGAATAAGTTTACCAAAAATGTAAATATTGCAGAATATACAGCCTCGTGCTATACAACCAAGCTCCATTTCATGCTAAATAAACAAAATTAAATTATTAATGTATCTTAAATAGAAATCTTTAGATAGATTTTTACTCCAAAAGCATTTTAATAAAATAAATTGTATATCATTTTGGTATACTTTAATTGTTATTTAGTGTTATTGTCGATGAATCGGAGCCAAGTTCTGAACTATGGTTCAGAATGAGGAAAAACTCTGCACAGCTCCGATCTTTACCATATGTCACCATACACCTAGCATATCTGAATGTAAATCTGAGCTGTCATAAATTACTAATGATCCTGTCATTCCTGTCATTCAAAGAATTAACTTTGGTGTGCACAGATCACGAAAGGTGTCATTCTCCCCCACTGTACAAAATCAAGCAATACTCTCTCTTTCCTTCTCTTTCCTTCTCTCTCCTTACTGTCCTCATGTTACCACTCTCTCCCTTCCTGTCCCTTTTCCTCTCTCTCCCCCCTCTTCTAAACTACTAACCCCCCACCACCTATATAATGGAGGTGAAGAGAGGAAGACATGTTTACATTCTAGCCTGGGTGACAACCATGACCAGCATATGGGGAAACCTGTCTTATGAGTTTGGTATTTTGAATGTCACAGTTTCATAAAAAGCCAGGTCTATTACCAGCATTGTCTTCAGGTTTTATATTTGTGTTGCATGGCAGCATAGGTCATATAAATTACACTGTTGTGTTATTATGGGCATTAGATGAAAGGACATTAGATGCTACATTATAAAGTGTTACTAAACCCACAGCAGTAAAATCAGTCTGTATATGCAGCATAGCATACTTGTTATACTCACTGTGGAACGTAAGGGGTTAATCCTCTGCATTGAGTAAAAAGGCTGTTATCCTGTATGCACAGATCCTTCCTGCGCTGTCCCTCCAGCTAACACAGGCAGGGTAGCCAACCTGCACATGCTCAGTTGTGTCTTTTATGCTGGGGAGAATAATTACTTGTTCTCAGAGCTAGCCAGATCACATGATATTGACATCACACATGTGGGCGTGTATACAGGCTGCAGTGGAAATCTCCTCCTTCCTGAACTCTCAGCACTAGAGAAACTCTGCAGTTTATCATGTAACCATGGTATACAGATCAGCCAAAAAGTTATTTAGTCGCATTATTTTAATGTAAAAAGATTTATAAGCTGTGGGCACTGTGGGGGGTGGGGTGGATAAACTATTTTCATATCGCTGGGTTTAGTAACACTTCTTAAGTGTACAGTATAGAAACTTGTCAGTGGTCTTATTAATGACCCTTTCTGTTAAACTATTACAACTATACCTTTTAAGGGTTGTTACCTAGTTTAGGCCATCCTGTAAGGTTTGTTTCTTCACTATAACTCTTGTCTTGCCTTTTTTTTTTTTTTTTTTGCAGTCTATCATATTTGAAGAGGTTGACATTACAGACGCCAGTGTTGCTGAGTCAAGCACCAAGAACCTAAACAACAGTTTCACAGTATGTATCCAGCTTACTATAGAACACCACATGTCTTCTACCTGTGTAATAAGTCGCACATTTGCTTCTCCCTAACCTCCAGTTCTATCTGCCTGGGGTTTGCTCCCAGTAACTACATTCAAATTTGAACATTTTTTTTCAGTAATGCTGACCACTGTCAGTGTGATATTGGGGGCAGCTACAGGAGCGTCACTGTTTAAATGTAAAACTTGCCACACACTAGTAGATTTTCCAAGAAACGTTTGGAAACGTTTGTTAACCACCTCACACCCTGGCTATTGTGAAATGACATCCGCAGGAGGGATCTCCCATCCTGGGCGGGCGTCATATGACGTCCTGGGATTCCCGGCCATCTAGGGGGCACGCCCGCCATGTCACTCGGGAGCCGGTCCATGTGCGGTCCATATCCGGCGGCCGTGATGTCCGCTGGGCACCCGCGATTGCCGGTAACAGAGCTGGGATGAGGATCTGTGTGTGTAAACACACAGATCCATGTCCTGTCAGGGGAGAGGAAACCGATCATGTGTTCCCAGTACAGAGGAACACCGATCTGTCTCCTCCCCTTGTGAGTCCCCTCCCCCTACAGTTAGAATCACTCCCTAGGTAACACAGTTAACCCCTTGATCGCCCCCTAGTGTTAACCCCTTCCCTGCCAGTGACATTTATACAGTAATCAGTGCATTTTAATAGCACTGATCGCTGTATAAATGTGAATGGTCCCAAAATAGTGTCAGAAGTGTCCGATGTGTCCGCTGCAATGTCACAGTCACGATTAAAATCGCAGATCCCCGCCATTACTAGTAAAAAAAATAATAATAATAATAAAAATGCCATAAATCAATAACCTATTTTGTAGACGCTATAACTTTTGCGCAAACCAATCAATACGCTTATTGCTATTTTTTTTTTTTACCAAAAACGTAGAAGAATACATATCGCCCTAAACTGAGGAAAAAATTCGTTTTTTTGTTTTTTTAAGAAAAAAATTGGGCTAATTATTATAGCAAAAAGTAAAAAAGTTGTGTTTTTTTTCAAACTTGTCACTCCTCTTTTGTTTATAGCACAAGAAATAAAAACCACAGTGGTGATCAAATACCACCAAAAGAATGTTCTATTTGTGGATAAAAAAATTATAAAATTTAATTTGGGTACAGTGTTGCATGACCGCGCTGAAAACTGAGAATTGGCCTGGGCAGGAAGGGGGTGAAAAAAGGAAACAAACTTTTGAAGTACTTTCAAACAAGTCGTCCAGTCAAATGTACAAGAATTTTTGCAAAAATGTCCAATTTTGTGTAAAAATTCTTGTACATTTGACTGGACGAATGTTGTTTGAAAGTACTTCAAAATTTTGTTTCCTTTTAACATTATTTTTGAATGGATGTAATTTATCAAACTTGCCAATTTCCAAATGAAAACCAAATTCACTGTTAGAAATTCTTTTATTAGAGAAAAGTTTTCCATGCTCCTTCAAATTTTCGCCTCAATGTGGTTGAAAACGAACATTAATTTGACCCCACTAACAATTAGAAAATCGAACAAATGTTCTTAAATTTAAAAAATTTGAACAAGTCTACTAGTGTGTAGCAGCGGCGTCGCTAGGGGGTGGCTTTTGGGGCTATAGCCCCGAGTCTCTGCAGGGGTCCCCAAGGGGAGGGGAGGCTCTCTGGGGACCCTGATGTAAGTGGGGGGCTCTCTGGGGACCCTGATGTAAGTGGGGGGCTCTCTGGGGACCCTGATGCAAGGGGTAGGCTCTCTGGGGACCTTAATGTAAGGGGGGCACTCTGGGAACCCTGATGTAAGTGGGGGGCTCTCTGGGGATCCTGATGCAAGGGGGAGGCTCTCTGGGGATATATATATATACACACACACACTCGCGTATATTACTGTATATACATGTGTATGCCCGCCCAAGCGTATGACTTTCTTTACTACGCTGCTATGGGCTCTAGCCCCAGATCTTTTGTACACCTAGCAACGCCCCTGGTGTGTAGCCAGTTTTATTTTTCAGTATACAAGTATCACTAAGGTTAAGGAGTTTTCACATCACAGACGGCCAATTTAAAAACTGAAAGGAAATGCGCTGTTGTGGTTTTCTGCAACTTGTCTCTCTCCTGTCTCTATAATAGGGAGGTCCCTTTTATACATTTAAGGCTTTGGTTTTGAGTTTATCTGTGAACCATTTAAAGATGGGTATAAAATGAAGGCCAATTCTTGCTTTCCACCGACTACAATGTGGAGTAAAGATTGCACCTGGTGTGCTTGTGTTTGTATATATAAAGTGTGTGTGTGTGTGTGTGTGTATGTGTGTATATATATATATATATATATATATATATATATATATATATATATATATATATGTATATGTATATGTATGTATATGTATGTATACGAGCAAAATGACCCAGGCAAATGAGGGCTTTCACGGTCTTGCAGTTTACTTCTTTTTTTTTTTTGGTTTGTAAGAAGATAACATTGAAATCCTTTGTGAAAGCTAATCATGCCTTTTGTATAATGCAGCAAAAACCTGTTCTACTGAAATGAGCCAGGCCGTGGAAGATCAGTTATGGATGCCATGCAACTTTACCTAGCCGCCATCAGGGTGGATTTGATTTAAATCAAATCAATTTAAATCATAATTTTTAAAGAGCAACTGTCATCTCTGTCCTGCAGTGGCTCCTCCTCTGACCCGCTGTTGACTCACTGACAGTCATTAATTTTAATGGGACGGCTGGTGATGCGGCAGTGACACAACAAGGCAAGGGACATGGCAGGAGCAGGTGAGTGGATGCCCGCTAACGGGCACTGCCATGATGGATCTGAAATGACGGGTGCTCTTTAAATGTAAGGACTTATTCTTGCCTGTAGTTAGAATCTTTAATATTTGCAAACAAAATGAAGGTTTCCTATTTAGAATAATAAGCTTTCAGGTTAGTAAAACAGCGATATCGGAACCGATTCAATCATACAGTTTGTAGTGTACATAGATTTGCAAAACAATGGGATAAAAGAATATAACTGAACTTTATTTTATCTCATGGTTACTGTGAAATTGTGTAAATTCATCAATGCTGTGCATGTTATCTTCTCAGCTTGCAGAGCTTGGATTCCTTGAATACGTTTACCAAAAATGTAAATATTGCAGAATATACAGCCTCGTGCTATACAACTAAGCTCCATTTCATGCTGAATAAATGAAATTTATTAATGTATCTTAAATAGAAAACTATCTTTTAGATAGATTTTTACCCCAAAAGCATTTTATTAAAATAAATTTGATAAAAATCAAACAAATCCGTTTTTTTTTCTTTTCTTTTTAAAAAAATCATTGATTTATATCCACCCTGGCCGCCATATCAAAAAGGGAGCCCACCACTTGTTTAAAACGGATGCAGGTGGCATTGCTGGCCTAGGAGAAGCAGTAAAGCTCCTGACTGATGGTAAATAGTTTAAACTTTAGGACTAGAAACCATAATGCTCAAGGCCTCGTTTATATGTGCAGGTGTTTTACTGCCCCCTCTCAAAAGCAGTTCATGGTGGGTCGCTTTCAGAATCATTTGACAAGCACCTCGGAGGCAATATGTCTATTTAACCCATTAAAAGCCTGCCGCACTGCTCCGCAACTGCCTACATTACACACAATTGCATATCTGTGGAGGCGCAGTCGCATGCATATGAATGGGTTCTTTCTGGTGATGGTTCCGCCTGCCAAATGTAGCAAGTTGTATCATTTTACTCCACAACCATGGCAATATGTAATAACATGGCTGCCAGCCATATTACCTTGTGGTCAGGAGCAATAAAACTGTAGCTGTAATATCACTCTCTGCTGCTCTTGTAAAAAAGGCCACAATGTGAAACTGAGCTGAGAAAGTAAAGATTTGCTATGTTATAAGGAAGGTTTTTAGACTGTTAATTATGCCTAAGCAGTACCCTGTAAAAATGTACTTTTTGCCTGGAATTCCTCCCAAAAAAAGGAGCCCATTTCCTGACATGTGAGGGTGCCTAGGCACTCCTGTTGTTGCAGCCTCACAGCTATATATTTGCAGTGTCAGATCTAAGGCACTTCTGCCTCCAACTTTAGTCCCAGGAGGTAAAGGGTGAGATTTAGTGATCACACTGCTAATTACAGTTTACCTTGCTGGATGTTCTGACGTGAGGAAGCAAAAGCCCTGCCTCTACCAAGATGGCCGCCTCCACACCAGACAGTACACAACTGGGCAAGGTAAGTCTGTATTAAACAAGGATCAGTTGAAGAGAGGCTCAAGCAATACTGGTGACTAGTCCTTTTCCTCTCTGCCTGCCTTTTTTTGGGGCACAGCTTCCAGAGTTAAGTTCTCAATACTGCAGTAAATCTAGTGTTGTAACAGTAATGAAGTCTAGTCAGATATATGTACTGCACTGTGACACTTTAAAAAATATTCATGCATGCTGCTTTATTATGCATTAAAGCGATACCAAACACAGACTGTATATTTACATTATCCCTTCTGTTTATGTATATGGATGATGGCACTGTATTCTATTTTTAAAAAAAAATCAAAGTTCCTTTTTTCATAATTGATATACAATTGTCAGGTGACCTAGCTTTTTGACAACCCATTTGCAGGGAAACATCAGTGGGAAGAGCTTTTAGTCCTCTGCGGCTGGTCACATGTTTAAAACAAAAATGCCTTCAAAATACAAAGGATAAATATCAGGGTTCTTTAAATAGTTTCCGCCCTTCTTTTTAACGCTTTTATTAATAAAAAATACAAAAAGAAAAACAAATATTTTTATTTTTCCCGTTTCCAATGAAAATATATAAGTGCGGAAACTTTTTGAAGACCCCTTGTACATAATATCAAATTCATGTTTTAAATCATGATACAAATATGTATTTGAGGGCACATCTTTATCATTTTTGTGGAAAACCCACTTTTGCAAATTATTTTCGTGTAATCTCCCTCCTCCATAATGTTTAGCTGTTTAGTGGGTATAGAGGAAGAGGAAGGGAGGGAGTAGGCTGTCATTTATCCAGAGTGTATATGCTTACATGTGTGACTCTATAGTCACATGAGCTGCACAGATAAGAAAAAAGGAGAACGTGAACAGCTTAGAAGGAAACTGAAATTTGAAATTTGGGGACACAGACAAGGAAGGAGGGACAGTGAACAGCAGGATTAACAAGAGTTTTGCAAAATACAGGAAATTAATCTCATAGTGACTGAGTATGTACATCAACATCATAAAACAGCATGTACGGACAGTTTTTAATGATGTTGGGTTTAATGCCACTTTATTGAACTGAATGGTAAACATGCAAAAATGTGTGCATCATACTTTTTTTTTTTTTTTTTTTATTCCATTGACGCATGCGTCATGGAATGAAATGTTCCTCCCACACTTTAATTGCTCTCGTAAAGTGCTGTGCAAACTGTGGGCGCTATATTATTATTATTATTATTATTATTATACAGAATTTATATAGCGCCAACAGTTTACGCAGCGCTTTACAATATAAAAGGGAGACAATACAGTTATAATACAATAAGATACAGGAGGATTAAGAGGGCCCTGCTCAGAAGAGCTTACAATCGAATAGGGCGGGGCAGGTGGTATAAAAGGTTGTAACTGTGGGGAATTAGCTGATGGAAGTGGTAAAAGATTAGTTAGAGACGTTATAGGCTTTCCTGAAGAGGTGAGTTTTCAGGGATCGCCTAAAGGTAGCAAGAGTAGGGGATAGCCGGACAGGTGGAGGTAGTGAGTTCCAGAGGATGGAAGCGGCTCCAGAGAAAGCCTGGAGATGAGCATGGGAGGAGGAGACGAGAGAGCTTGAGAGTAGGAGGTCTTGAGAAGAGTGGAGAGGACGATTTGGGTGATATTTGGAGACAAGATTGGTGATGTAGCTCGGGCAGAGTTGTGAATGGCTTTGTATGTTGTGGTTAGTATTTTGAATTTAATGCGCTGGGTGATTGGGAGCCAGTGTAGGGATTGTAGGAAAGGGTTGGCAGACACTGAGCAGTTGGTAAGGTGGATAAGTCTGGCAGCAGCATTCATGATAGACTGAAGAGGGGATAGCCTATGGAGGGGCAGGCCAATGAGAAGGGAGTTGCAATAGTCAAGGTGAGAGATAACAAAGGAGTGAATGAGTAGCTTGGTGGTTTCATTTGTTAAAAAGGGGCAAATTCTAGAGATGTTACGGAGGTGAATCTCCAAACTTTTGACAAAGATTGGATTTGAGGCTGAAATGACAAGTCAGAGGCTAGAATTACACCTAGTACCCTGGCGTGAGGGGAGGGACTGATGGTTGCATTGTTGATTTTGATGGAAAAGTCGTGGAGGGGGGCACGGGCAGGGGGGAATATTAATAGCTCCATTTTAGAGAGATTTAGTTTAAGGAAGTGGTGCGACATCCATGCTGATATGTCAGTAAGTTAGTAATGTGAGAGGAGACTGAAGGAGTGAAGTGAGGAGTAGACAGATAGATTAGGGTGTCATCAGCGTATAAGTGGTATTGGAAGCCGTGGGCGGTTATCAAGTGACCAAGGGAGGAGGTGTAGATAGATAGAGAAGAGAAGGTGGTCCAAGAACAGAGCCTTTGGGGGACCCCCACAGAAAGGGGCAATGGAGAGGAGGAGACAGAGTTGTAGGTGACACTGAAGGAGTGCTGTGATAAATAGGCAGAGAACCAGGATAGAGCAGAATCTCGGAGGCCAATGGAATGTAGTTTATTGAGAAGGAGCGGGTGGTCAACAGTATCAAAGGCCGCAGAGAGGTCAAGTAGTAGGAGTATGGAGTACTGGCTGTTGGTTTTAGCAGTTAGTAAATCGTTAGTGAGTTTTAGTAAGGCAGTTTCTGTGGAGTGCTGTGAGCGAAAGCCAGACTCTAAGGCTCGGTTCACACATGGGCGGCACGACTTGCAGGTCGCCTCAGCGAGGCGACCTGCAAACGACTGCCGGGGCGACTTGCGAGACGACTTCTGCATAGAAGTCTATGCAAGTCGCCCCAAGTCGCCCCCAAAGTAATACAGGAACCTTTTTCTAAGTCGGAGCGACTTGCGTCGCTCCGATTAGAACGGTTCCATAGCACAGAACGGGAGGCGACTTGTCAGGCGACTAGGTCGCCTGACAAGTCGCCCCAGTGTGAACCGAGCCTAAAGGGTCAAGAAGGTTATTTTCACTGAGGTAGGAGCTAAGACGGTTGTACCTATATAAATCCTGTATTATAATAATACTAATAATAATAATGTATAGCAGGAAAAAAAGCACATAGGTAAGTTACTTGAATCCTGCCATCTGCAAGGACTCCAAAATATTGGATGAAATGGATAACTTCAGCAGCAGGTGTATTGGGATGTGTGCAGGTGTATTGGGATGTGTGCAGGTGTATTGGGATGTGTGCGGGTGCTCAGAAAAAAACAATTGAAATATTTTTTATTTTCACTGGTAGGAACAGGTTCCGTTTTCTATGTATTTAGCATGCAACTGTGTCATATGGAATTTTCTTGCAGGATAAATGAGCTGTCAGCCAAATCTTCATATTTTGTCAACAGTTGAATTGGTCACCCGCTTCTTCTATTTGTCAGGGACTCTAATGTAGAACTGTATTTATTCCCAGCTCTACCCAACTTTCTTGGCCATTACAAGAGTGTGGCCCGCTCTTCTTGTTGGGAATAATTATCCAACGCTGAAGGATCAAAGAGCCATGGTTTCCAAAAGAGATCTCTTCACTCTAGCCGACAAGCAAAGGGGTGACTACAATCAGTCTACACGCAAGACACGGAGACCTTTTTGGTCAGAACATAGAAAATACATTTAATAGTATGTTTAGATGTACAGAAATGGCAAATTTAGCGTTTTTCTGAATTTGGCATTTTTAGTCATAATTTAAAGTGCTGCTAAACCCTTACATGTACCCAGTGAAGTTACTAGCCCTATGTGATACACCGAGATGAAACCAATCCTCCTGTATAAGTTGTACCTGTTTATCTGCAGCCATCTCTTATTTATTTATTTATTTATTTCAGTTACTTATATAGCACCATCAATTTACGCAGTGCTTTACATATACATTGTACATTCACATCAGTCCCTACCCTCAAAGAGCTTACAATCTAAGGTCCCTAACTCACATTCATACATACTAGGGACAATTTAGACAGGATCCAATTTAACCTACCAGCATGTCTTTGGAGTGTGGGAGGAAACCGGAGTACCCGGAGGAAACCCACGCAGGCACAGGGAGAACATGCAAACTCCAGGCAGGTAGTGTCGTGGTTGGGATTCGAACCAGCGACCCTTCTTACTGCTAGGCGAGAGTGCTACCCACTACACCACTGTGCCGCCCTGTCTCTACATCTGTTTACAGTGCAGAATTTACACCGCTTTTTTGAGCTTACAGAGGCAGGAGGTGGTGCGCTGATGTCACACACTCTGCAGCTTAGAGAGGACAGCTGAGTGTAATCTGAGATCTGAGTGAAGGGAAGGGATACATTCCCGCTACACAGACTCAGAAACATGCACATGATGAGGCCGTCACCTGCTTTATGTTGGAGCTTTCCTCCCCATCCCCCACCATATCTTGGAATTGCATAGCCTGTCAGAAATGACTCATGCAGATAGCAGAGCAACCAGATTGCAGACTGAAATCACACTGGTGCTTCAGACTGAAGCAAGTACATTATAGAAGGATCTGCTTTGCTCATTTTTTATTACAGAGGTTTACAATCATTTTAAGCCTAAAGGGGACATATGAATGGCAATTTATAGCGTAGAAATGGCAAGTTAGCTGCGTTTTAATAACTAGATTTTTAAAAATGTTATATATCTTAATGTATACCCTCAAAGGTAAATGGCAGTCTGCATTGAAACATATGCTATGAAAGCTGCTTGGATTATGTTACATAGCACCAATATTGACACATTTTTGGTGTGATGGCATTTATATATAATGCTTCCTTCTCCGTATGACAGAACTGGTATGACTAGATCTGTATGCTCTGTAAAGTGCTGTGTAATATGACAAGGCTATTTTAAAATACTTGAAATAATAAAGAAACGCCTTCTCTTCTGAAAATACATCTTGCAAGGCCCCCCACTGGCATACCTGAAGGCTTGTATTATCACTGAACGCTTATTGTCCAAACACATTTAATCCAGCTTACAGTACACATAAACGTTCTTTAAAATATGTAAAAAAAAACAAAAAAACTTCCTAAACCTTTTTCTCTGCAACCCCTCCCCCCCACCCCAGAGCATGTACCACTCTGATCAAACTACAATCCCCAGAAATCAATGTACTATTCATCACTACTTCACATGCACTGCCACTTTCCTTTATTCAACCTGGTCCCACCTACAAAATAAAGCTGCCGATGATAATATGTGCATGACGATTACATGAATGGGTGTACTTTTGTACCGTTACATGCCGTGGCAACTACCAATGTCAGGAGCGAGCCCTGAAGGGTGGCTATGTCCACAATTACAGTGGGACTATGTAGAGCGAATGTAGCCACCCTCTTAAAGGAAGTGGTGGCTTAGAAAAGTTTGAATTTAATTTATAGGAGATGCTCAGCAATGAGGTAGCGATGCTGCTCCAAGCGTGTTGGTGTCTCTAATAACCGCCCTCCCCACTCACAACTTCAGGTGCAGACTCTGCAATGGTGTAGAAGATCCAAAATCTCTTACATCATGGTAATGAAAGGTACAGACAGGCTAATGTGTTTCACATCAATATAGATGCTTAATCATAGCTCATGATTAAGCATCTATATTGATGTGAAACGCTTTAGCCTGTCTGTACCTTTCATCACCATGATGTAAGAGATTTTGGATCTTCTACACTGTTTTGCCATGAGTAAAAGGTGTTATTTGGAGTGCGGCCATTCAGCTGTTTTCTTCAAGATGTTCAGCAATACTGCTATTAGTAAGGACACATGAACAGCATTCATGGTATGCAATATACTAATAGGTTTAGTGCCACCTTAAAAGAGCAGTATAACCACAGCTTGTTTTGGCCATACTTCTCTTGTTGGCCAAAGGAGTGCAGTTGCTTTTGCTCTCCAAGTCAACTTAAGCCAGCCATAGACAGTTCGAATCTCGGCCGGTTCAGCAGGAACCGCCAAGATTCGAACCATGTATGGGCAAGCTGAATGTACCCAAGTTGATCGATCAACTCTGGTACAACCAGCCTGTCGGATTTTACATGCCATTATTGCTAGCGGCTGTTCTAGTAATAATCACTGTGTTCTCTCAGCCTGAGGGGCTTCCCCCAGCGTGAGAACACAATGGCTCCATGGGGGGAAGTACCCAATCAACACTGTGTTGATGGGGGAATCCAGTATTTTTCTTTCCTGCAACCTATAGTTGCAGGAAAGAAAATCACTCCGTCTATAGCTGGCCTTAGTCAGCTGACTTGGCATAGCTGCTTCAGGCTCTGGAAGGATCCCACTGCTTAATTGACAGCTGGTTCCAGCTATTAGCAAGCAGCTAAGTGCCAAAGCCAGCTTCACCTGGCCCCTCTCCAGTCCGGAGCTCCAGTGAGCGCTCGAGGAGCAGAAAGCAGACCGAGAGCTGAGCGATCAGTGGTCATGTGATTGCTCAGTTCTCAGTCTTAGAGGCAGTGTGGGACAGCTGCAGCATCACGGAAATGCTGCAGCATAGAGGTGTGTATGTAGGTTTATTTTGAGCTTCTCTTTTAAAGAACTTTGTGCTGAGAAAGTGAGATTGCTTTTCAAATACAGAAGACATTTTTGACGGATGGTGAACTCCTGAAACTTTCTTTTTTCTTTGATACATATATATGTGGGTGCAACTTGTACGTTGTTTTTTTTTTAATACAGATGCTCATGTGCATGCCTCTTGATTGTTCAAAGTATTTTTGTGAAAGCCTGTCACAGTTTTCTTTAGAATACTTTTTGAGGTTATGGTATAGATTTATTTAACGCGGTTTCCCCTTGTGCTAATGTTCTAAAACAAAAGTTGAGTAGTAGTTTATATTTAGCTCTTGTGGTTTTTGTCGGCTGAACCATGGCAGAAGAGTCTTCTCAACGAAGGAGTGGTTTTATTACTGTGGTTTGCTTTTCAGTCCACACCTTCTACAAGAATTGGCATATATATATGATAGAGCAATGCTTGATAGGTCAGGAAGTGGGTTAATAGCACAACACTTACATGAAGAACAGACATTCTCTGAATGCCTGTGACTATAAAAGTGCAGAGCTGTGACCCCTGGCCCTTAATTACACTTAACTGATAATGATCTTTATAATGAATGAGATTTATTGTTACTGTCATATAACTGAGAACACACATTTCTTGGCAGATTTTTTTATTTATTTTTTGGTAGTTGTCATGCGCTGTTTTATGTTTTATCAGTATTGTAATTAGAACTTAATCTAAGAGCAAAGTTTAACAAATTAATGTGTTGTGCTAAGTTAGGAGGAACCAGTAGTTAGTTGTAAAGAACACCGGGGTTGATTTAAAAAAAACTGTAGAGTGCAAAATCTGGTGCAGCTGTGCATGGTAGCCAAGCAACCTCTAACTTCAGCTTGTTCAATTAATCTTTTCCAAAAAATACCTGGAAGCTGATTGGTTTGCACCAGATTTTGCACTCTCCAGTTTTAGTAAATCAACGCCACCATTTTAGACTAAAAGGTAGAATATTGTTTTGAAATGACAAGATGTTGAAATCCCTAAATGCCAGTTGGCACCTTTTTTGCTCTTTTTCTGAAATGGCAAGGCCCCTTTCACACGGGTGGACCGATTGTAGTCTGCTAGTCAGTTTTTTAGGCATACCTGATTGGACCGTCCAGTGCCTTCTATGGAGCGGCGAATGTCAACGGACATGTGTCCGTTTAAGCCAGTCGACATTCGATCCGATCCACCTAAAACAGACGCATAGGGGATCGGATGACAGTCAGATGTAAACGGACAGGTAGTCCATTTACATCTGACCACCCAAAGAGAAAAGCGAGCTGTGTCTGTGTTCGCGCTGCATCAGTGGAGCGGACCCGGTCCGGTCATCAGCTTGCTCAGCGGAGATCTGAGGAGAGGTCCTCCGCTGAGCAAGCAGATCCGCAGTGTGACAGGGGCCTAAAACAGCTGTTACACAGTCAAGGGACAGAAACTGGAAAATACTGTCTACCTCCAGAATTAACTTTTATCAAAAAAAAAACACACCACCTCTGCCATTTTCAAGTGAAACTCTGCTCAAATTGTGAAGATTTGCTGCGGTATAAGTCATTTAGAAATGTTAATTGTGTCTGGATTTCCTCCTGAAGTTTGCTTCTTGGTATTTGAGGGGACTCCTTTATGATTGGTTTTGTCGTGTTTGCACTGCCAATATACAATCTCCTGCAGAAGTGTATTGGTCAAAGACAATCTGTTCTCTTAAGAAAATCCAATTTGCAGCAGTTTTGCTGCCCCTTACAGATTGGGGAAACCCAAAGGACATACTGCAAAAACAAGGAAGAGAGGACGCACTAAACTAGCGCATTACCTTTGTAATAACTTTGTGTAAAGAAAGACAGATTTGTACTCGCAAACCGCATCTGCAATGAAGCATATCAAACGTCATGTGAGATGACAGTCCAAACATCTGACCGGTTTCGAAGGGGGATCCCCTCGAAAAGCGTCAGCCGTTTGGACAGTGTTCTCATGCTTTGGGACTTGGCTAGGTGACCAGGCTGCTTCAAGTACATATGGACTTTGATATGCCTTATTGCCAATGCCGTTTGTGAGTACACATCTGTCTTTTTTTACACAATACATTTATTACAAAGGTAATGCACCCTCTGTTCTTTGTTTTTGCTGTATATTGACAGTGTAATATTAAGGTGCTGTTGTCTCTGATTGCTAGTCTTGCCAGATTTGGAGTGGGATGTGGTGATGTCACTACTGGGCTGCTCTTTGTTCTCCTTGCTGGAGACTCTAAGGCCTCATGTACACTGCTGCTGATAAACTGACGTTTAGGAGCAGTTGGTGCCGGTTCACACAGGGGCGACTTGTCAGGCGACCTAGTCGCCTGACAAGTCGCCTCCCGTTCTGTACAATGGAACCATTCTAATAGGAGCGACGCAAGTCGCTCCGACTTAGAAAAAGGTTCCTGTACTTCTTTTGGGGCGACTTGAGGCGACTTGCATAGACTTCTATACAGAAGTCGTTTTGCAAGTCGCCGTGGATGTCGTGTGCAGGTCGGCCTTGGTGAGGCGACCTGCAAGTCGTGCCGCCCCTAGTGTGAACCGAGCCTTGGGAGTTTTTTTCAACTGCCCCTGAACTCTCCTCTGTTATCTTATCAGTCCATGTACACAGGGTTGTTTATAGTTTTATAGTCGTTTCTAGGCAGTTGAGTTTAGAGGCATTTTTTGGAACGCAAAAAATGCGTTCAGAAGCTGAGTTTACAGGCATTTCAAGCTCTTCTAAACGCGGTAACTCGTGTTTAGCCGCATTCCGTTTACAGGCGTTAATCATTTTTGGCTATTTAAAAAATGCTTCTAAACGCAAACGCAGCATGTAAACGGGCAAAACGAGCGTTTTAAATGTGGGTGACTATCTGTCAAGTTATTTGTTCAGGAAAGTTTGTAAAAACGTCCTGTGTAAATGAAGCCTTAAACGAAAGAAGCAAAAGCACAAACCCATACCATGATGGCCACCTCTACACAGAGTACAGAACAAGTCATGGTACATTCGTAATTATGGAAAGATCAGCAGCAGGAAGATCACCAATGGTTCTGGTGACTAGTCCTTTGCCATATGCCTGCCTTTTTCTGAGCACAGCTTTCAGCATTCAGGTTCTCCTTAAAGTGGAGTTCCACCCACTTTTTCCACCCACCCACTCTTCAGCATCCTTCACTAAACTGTGCACTGTAAACGAATTGGATATTTTTTAATTTTTTTTCTCAGCACTTACTGTTTATCTGCTGTATTCATTTTTCACTTCCTCCTCCCTGGCCGCGGCCCATCGCATCATTTCCTGTTTGCAATGCCTTCTGGGAAGGGGTGGCAACTTCCTCTGACACTGCCGTTGCTATGGAAACCTGATCTGAAATCTATTGCACTGCTTGTGCTGCACTGAGCATGTGCAAGATCTGCAAGGATGAGATCCAGGAAGAAATACAGTCTGGCTTCAGATGCCCAGACTTAAGATGGCCACGGCCTGCTGTAAGTTTATAAAATAACAAACTACTGCTATAAACTAACAAAACAGACCTTGGTTTACAGACTAACTTTACTAAAATACATTAAGCTTGTGTATTATAGGGGTATTTTTATTTAAAAAGTATCATTTCGGCCGGAACACCACTTTCCTTTATTTGTTTACTTGTAACTACTTTATTTGTGTTTTACTTGTGACTTGATGTGAAGGATTTTTAAAGAACTGAAATGCAGTGTTTGAATTTAGAATTGACCTCTATGGAGCACTGCACCCTTGGATTTGATGTTGCATTTGTCATTCCGTGCCTTACTTTGCTTTTGTCCCTCTGTGCCTTACTTTGCTTTTGTCCCACAAACAGGTTAGTGTCAAAGTATGGTAAAAGCACCTCGCAAACATCTCAGGTGCATCCTGAACTGACATTATTTGCAAACTACTTTTCTTTGAAAGCACCGGAAAGTGTACTCCTTTGACTTAGTGAGACTGAAGCTTGTGTGACATCAAACTAGGTTGCAATGGCAGGCTGCTGAATGTATTGTTCATGTGCCCTCCTCAGTCTTAAATGTTAGAAATTAGATCTATTCCTAGCACTACAAAGATCTGTTAGAAATACATTGTATCCTGTAACCAGCTCCACATTTCTTCAATTATTTCCCTTTCAGGGCAACATGAATGAGTCTTTTGAAAACCCATTTTGTGATCTTCCACACCCTCCCCTGTCATTCCTTTCCTCCACCCTTGTATAATACCCAGAGTGCTTCCAGGTATGGAGGCGCATAGAGCATTTTTCCAGGATATAGTTCCCCAGCTTAATCTGCAGGCAGGAGGAGAGTGTTGTCATCTCTAGAAAAAGCTCCTACACCATGTAACACAGAACGTACACAGGATGTGACTTCTGGCTCCAATGGAGGAATGTACCAGGGTGTGTTGTAAAGGTGGATATAACTGGCTTGGGGTGGTTGGCTTTATGTCTGTCAAATTGCCCCGATTAGGAAAGTGGCAGAGTCTCTCTAAGCTGACTAAACATTTTACAATCTGATTATACAGTATGATCTCCTTTAGGTCCACAAACAACTATGTGTAGCACAAGGATTTGCATCATTGAATACAAATCAAAGTGATTTGTAAAGTGCAACTAAAGACCAAATTTTTTTTCTTTAGTTTTGGATAGAATGGAGAGGCATTAGAACCCCTGTCAGGTTTTTATTTCTTTCTGTGCTAGTTAGGGAGTTTCATTCTGTCTATTTGTCCTGTTTACCATTATCATTAACAGTGAAAGTCGAAGAAAATCCCAAATTGTGGGTTGTCCCCAAAAAAAGTAATAGAGGAGAAATCTTCCAATAGCTCTGGTGACCTGGTGGTTCCCTGTAATTTTGCAGGGATTTTCTCTCATGTCCTATTTTGGATATGGGGCAAGAAGTGAAGGAAAATCTCCCCAATGGGACACAAATGGCAACAAATAAAATAAACTGATAGATGGGGGTTATGACCATCCCTTACTCTATCCAAAAAAAAATAAAAGTTTTGCCTGTTGTTCTACTATATGGTTTACTACAGGGATCCTGTTTAAAATAATAAAAAAAAAGATTGGTTAGCCTAACAAAAAGGATCTGCAGAACCTAATAGGCACGATTGTACTGTGCCCTCTTTTCATTTTATATACATAGAAAGCTATTGTGATTTCTTAATTCTGTATTGCTTAGCAGTGCTTCCATTTTCTTCATCTTGGTTAATATTTCTTGCTGTTCAGGAGCTCTGGAAAGATGTCTCACATTTCTGCCTGCTAAACATTTGATTTATATTTTCTCAAGCCAACACTGTTCAGGATGTAACCAAACTGTTTTTTTGATAACATGTAACAGGAAAAGCACATACCTTTTAAGTGGTAAATATGAAACCTTCACTCAAATGCCTATATTGCTGTGTTTCAAGATTGGAGGACATATGTACAGTGCCTTGCAAAAGTATTCACCCCCCTTGGCATTTTTCGTGTTTTGTTGCCTCACAACCTGGAATTACCATGGATTGTTTCAGGATTTGCATTATTTAATTTACAGAACATGCCCACAACTTTGAAGATGTGTTTTTTTTATTTATTTTTTTTTATTGTGAAGCAAACAACAAATAGGACAAAATAACAGAAAAAGTCAATGCACATAACTATTCACCCCCCTAAAGTCAATACTTTGTAGAGCCACCATTTGTCATTGTCATTGTCCTGCTGGAAGGTGAACCTCCGTCCTAGCCTCAGATCACACACACAGTGGTACAGGTTTTGCTCAAGAATATCCCTGTATTTAGCACCATCCATCTTTCCCTCAACTCTGACAAGTTTCCCAGTCCTGACTGCTGAAAAACATCGCCACAGCATGATGCTGCCACCACCGTGTTTCACTGTGGGGATGGTGTTCTTTGGGTGATGTAATGTGTTGGGTTTGTGCCAGACAAAGCATTTTCTTTGATGGCCAAAAAGTAAAATTTTATTCTCATCAGACTAGAGCACCTTCCTCCATACACTTTTATGGAAAGAGAAAAATGCCACAAAAGGGATAATATGGGCAGAAAACAAGCACAGGATCGAAATATAGTGAGTACAAAAACAGATAAAAAATATATAAATTTTATTCATTATACAAAAGTAACAAAAATAATGCTTCTAAAAACATTGAATGAAAAGTGAGCAACAGGAGTGTCAAAATACAAATACTACACGCTGCAGCAAACAACACTTCTGAAAGCTAGGGATCAGAAACCAAAAGTAGCTGCAATAAGACCCAACATGTTTCGGAGAGCATAAAAAGATTTCTTTCTTTTCATGATATTGTATTTCCTAACTAGTTCCCTTCCCTTTTTATTGTTCTATTCGCATTGGGTAGTAGATACCTATTCAGTCCCCATTTCTTTTAACTAGTTTTTGAGCCACATTTGTCAGTTTTTTTTTTTTTTTTTCAGCAATGGCAGAATTGTATAGCCAATCCTGGGATGACTTTGTGACCAAACGCCAACAGGACTATGGTCAGTACGAATCCCGTGATTCTGAACTGAGCTTTCTTTTCTCGGGACTCACCAAATGGCTCGAGAAAAAATCGCTCACTTATTGGCACATAAAAAGCTTCAAGGAGTATATCAAGGATGATCTTAACCCCTTGGGACTCCGTGTCCAAATCTTCCCCTCATTTGATAATTAAGTGTTCTTGCATAGCAAGACCACTTACTGTTATCTCACATATATATTATTATAGCCAAATTTCCACCCTAACTCCTCCCACAGTTTTTACACTACATAGACAAGTAATATACCGAAATGTGCGGATTGTTCCCGAATGGTGTGCTATTACTTTGTGGAACATTTCGTCGAATGGTTCACGAAATATCGTTGTTTTTGTGGTGAAATTGGTCCCATAGGAATGAATGGGGAAATGTTCAAAACTAGAGTGGGAGGTGACAAAAGCTGAAAAATCAGGACATGATTTCTAAACTGCCGCCACTCCCTCATTTTCAAGCCCACCTACACAAATCTTACATCAAAACATTCAGCTATCCCTGCTGCCACTAAACATGTCCACGGCTAAGCCATAGTCCTGATAGTTTTCACAATATGACCATTTGTTTGTAACTCACGCCGTCCATTGACATTCATTGAAACTCTACTCTAGCCCCCTCCAAATTTGAAGGGCAATATCTAAACTGCAACTGTGCCTTCATTTTTAATATTTCAGAGACATACTATGCATCAAAATCTAGGTCTGGGTCTTGTGATTCTCATAATATAAAGATCTTCAATGTAGGATTTATAGTTTTTAAAATACGACCGTTTGAAGTACTGCGCAGTTATTACAGCTATCATGATCCTGTGTATTGAGCAGTGGTTGTGAAGCATAAACAGGACATGAGCGTTGCCAGGAAACAGTGAATGTAAACACTGATTATCATCAAACTGATAGCACACCTTCACCTTATTATTATTTATTATTATATACAATTTATATAGCGCCAACAGTTTACACAGCGCTTTACGTCAAGATGCTGAGACCCCCCAAATGTATGTGGTCATACCTTCATCTGCTAGGCTTGATAATGCTTGTAGACTACTGGTGGAGGCAAGAACACGTCACACAATTTCCCCAGAAATTGTAGCTTTTCTAGTTTAAGTTCTGCTTTTAAAGCAGCATGGGAAAAAATATCTTAAACTATGCTCTGTGGGAATGATGACATAACTTATAGAGGAGTACCAGAAGCATATGATTGATATAGATGCTAACATAGATTCAATCTATTTAAAAATTAAACCACTACAAAATCACCCCTCCTTCCAAAATCTTAATGAAAAATTAAAAGTGCATATAGAACTTTTCAACAAAACAATTCTCTCTAAAAAAATAATTTAAATACTTGCGAGATAAACAAGCCTTTGAGGAGGGCAAGGCCTACAAATGGTCCCATAATAGTGGTAGTAAAAACTTCCAACGTAAACCCGCACAGTATGTGAGACATTCAGATGTATCTGAATGGTCCTCTGTATCCTCCAATGTCTCCCGCACTCCTTCTAAACAAACCAGACGAACTAGGAAGCCTAAAAGACGTCAAGAAGGAGATCATCCTTTAGCAAGTAGTACTAAAAAACCCTTTCCTAAACCATGATTGCAGAATTCGTCTGCTGCGACTTTGGGCTCCATGACGCCGACACCACTTTCTGGTGCCGACACCGTGGGACCAGCATTAGTAGGATATCCCTTTATCCACACCATCTGCCAAAATTCCAGCATTATTTTTTCAAAAAAACCAAGGGAATCCTCCTGTACCCACAAATTTGATACCCCTCTAAGCACATCATCTTCCTCTTCCTTACTTAATATTGTAAATCTTTCGGCACATAATCTCACCCCAGATGAAACCTCAGTTCTCTCTAAAGGCCTTACATTCTGTCCAAATAATAGATTGGACAAGTTTGTAGCCATAAAGGATCTGCATCTTTACACTCCCAAACTGCTACTTAAGAGTATGTTTGAAAAACAAAAACCAGATTATGAAGACTGTCGCACGTTTAGCGAACGACAGGCTTTAAACAACCTAAATTCCCTTTTAGAAGAAAGCGATCCAAGGGATCTTATCGATATCATCGATTTAGAATCTCTACTTAAAGAAACTGAGGACCCGCCTACTATGCTCCAGTAATAAAATCTTCCTTAAAAAAGGCCTCCTCCATGTATCCCGCCCCAAGTTCCAACATTCCTTAACCACTTAAGGACTAGCCTCGTTTTGGAATTTAGGTGTTTACATGTTTAAAACGTGTTTTTTTTGCTAGAAAATTACTTAGAACCCCCAAACATTATATATTGATTTTTTTCTAACACCCTAGAGAATAAAAGGGCAGTCAATGCAATACTTTTTTTTGCGCAGTCTTATAAGCACACTTTTTTAGAAAAAAAATTCACTTTTTTGAATTAAAAAAAAATAAGACAACAGTAAAGTTAGCCCATTTTTTTTTATATTGTGAAATATAATGTTACGCCAAGTAAATTTAAACCCAACAGGTCACGATTCAAAATTGCGCCCGCTCGTGGAATGGCGTCAAACTTTTACCCTCAAAAATCTCTATAGGCGACGTTTAAAAAATTCTACAGGTTGTATGTTTTGCGTTACAGAGGAGGTCTAGGGCTAGAATTATTGCTCTCGCTCTACCGGTTGCGGCAATACCTCACATGTGGTTTGACCACTGTTTTCATATGCGGGCACTACTCACGTATGCGTTCGCTTCTGCGCGCGAGCTTGTCGGGACGGGGGGTTTGAAAATTTTTATTTATTATTTATTTTACATGATTTTATTTATTTTTATACTGTTTAAAAAAAATTGTGTCACTTTTATTCCTATTACAAGCAATGTACACATCCCTTGTAATAGAAAAAAGCATGACAGGACCTGGGTGCTGGGCGGCACAGTGGTGTAGTGGGTAGCACTCTCACCTAGCAGTAAAAAGGGTCGCTGGTTCGAATCCCAACCACGACGCTACTGCCTGGAGTGTGCATGTTCTCTTTGTGCCTGCGTGGGTTTCCTCCGGGTACTCCAGTTTCCTCCCACACTCCAAAGACATGCTGGTAGGTTAATTGGCTTCTGTCCAAAAAGTGGCCCTAGTATATGAATGTGAGTTGGGGACCTTGGATTGTGGGTTTCTTGAGGGTAGGGACTGATGTGAGGGTGAACTCACTCAGGTTGAACTGGATGGACTGTTGTCTTTATTCAACCTTACTAACTATGTAACTATGTAGGACCTCTTAAATATGAGATCTGGGGTCAAAAAGACCTCAGATCTCATATTTACACTAAAATGCAATAATAAAAAAAAAGAAAAAAAAAAGTAATTTAAAAAAATGACATTGAAAAAAATGTGCCTTTTAAGACGTATGGGCGGAAGTGACGTCGCTTCCGCCCAGCAGTGTCATGGAGCCGAGTGAGCTCCATCTTAGCCTCACTCGTCTCCAGGCACAGTAGGGAGACAGACGCGATCGCGTCCGCCGCTACCTACGGCTCCGGTAAGCGCGGGAGGGCACCAGATCGCGGTGGGAGGGGGGGCCTTCTCCCGCCACCGATTAAAAGTGATCTCGCGCCGAATCCGCTGCAGAGACCACTCTTATCTGAAAGCCGGCCGTCGCACGAAAACGGGGATACCGGGGTTATGGCAGCTAGCTGCTGCCATAACAACGATATCCGCCGCCAAACTTTGGACGTACATCAGCGTGCGGCGGTCGGCAAGTGGTTAAAATGACCTCTCAAGAGATCAAATCCCTTAATTGCACACCTTCCCACAATGGGAATTTAACCAAAGGTGAGAAGCTGGTGTTACAAAATCTATCTAAAAATCATGCCATTACGATAAAACCAAGTGACAAAGGAGGGAACATTGTCCTTATGGACAATGAAGAGTATAGGAAAATGTGCTTTAAGATCCTAAAAAAACGCGATTGGTATCGCCAGGTGGGTTCAGATATTGTGGAAGCCTTTAATAAAAAGTTTTACCGGTTTGTGGACGATGCTTTTTCCTATAATATCATCTCGAAACAAACTTGGGATTTCGTCTGCACCCCTTTTCCAAGAACAGCGACGTTTTATGCGTTACCCAAATTACATAAAAATGTCGTTGATCCACTGGTGAGGCACTTGTGCCCCTGGCTATGCCAATCTGTACCTGGGGGAATGGGAAAATGCAATTTTTAGCGACGAGGATCTCTCTATGTACCTGTGCCACGTTGTCATGCGGCACAGGTACATAGATGACATCTTTGTCATCTGGGATGGTCCTCAGTCTCTTTTGGATTAATGTCTCAATGCTCTAAATGTGAATCAATTTAACCTCAAATTTACTATGACCTCAAATAGGTCTAAAGTTATTTTCTTGAACATTGAGATTTTCAAAAATGAATTCAATCTGCTGTCCTGTAAACTTTATAGGAAGCCCACTGTGGGCAATACACTGTTGCATGCCTCTAGGTTTCATCCCAAACCACTCATCAGCTCCATCCCTTAGGGGCAATATTTACGTATTAAACGTAACTGCTCCAACCATCAGGATTTTAAGCATGAGGCCAACAAACTTAAAAGACGCCTACTTGAACATGGCTACAGCCACAAATGTCTTAAAAAAGCATTCCAACGTGCCAATTCCAGTGATAGGCACACCTTGTTGGTTCCTAAAAAGGTTGCAACCTCAAATGAAAGCCATAGAATAATTACAACATACCAATGGTCATAATAAAGTATTGCAAATATGTAAAAAGTATTGGCATCTACTGAGATCGGACCATTTTGTACCCCCAATCCTTTTGTACCCCCAACCCTTTTGTACCCCCAACCCTTTTGTACCCCCAACCCCACGGATCATCTACAGACGGGCCACCTCTGTCGGTGATTTGCTGGTTCTAATCGAATTTCGTGGTTCAGACAGAGGAGATCCATGCACAACAATGGGCACGTTCTCATGTGGATCATGCCCTTATTATAAATACATGGACATCAGGAAAAACATTTTTTTACCCAATGATACACGTTTTGTACCGAAACATTACTCTAATTGCCAAACCATGGGAGTGGATTACTTGCTATTATGCAGCTGTAACTGCTTCTATGTAGGCAAAACGGTACAAAAACTGTGGCAGCATCTATACCGCCATATCAGGGCCATGCAAACTGCCAACACTGATCTTTCCTTGGGGAGGCATGTTGCTCAGGTCAGAATTTCTGTTTTACTACTAGATCGCGTACACCCAAGCTTGCGCGGCGGAGACTTTAACAAAGGTCTCTTGAAACGCGAGCTTCGGTGGATATACAACCTGAATGCGACTTTTCCACCTGGCCTTAACGAAGCCTTTAATTTAAAACCTTTTTTACCAGGATTTGTGACGGGAGGTTATGATAAGGAACTATAAGTCCATCTACCACCCCCTTTTTTCCCTCCCCCCTTCCCTCTTTCCCTTCCTTACTCTGTTTCAGGAATATTCCCCCTGGTTTTCTGTTTGGTTTAGTCATCCTGATATTATCAATTCATTTGTCCTAGTTGCACATTTCACATGTTTAATATGGCCACTATCATTATGTACTGTATTTATGGTTCTCGCAATGTTTTTAATCATGCCTGTTCCTCTTTTTTGCAGATTATAGCATAGTTCCTTTTCTCGTTTTAAAAAACAATATCAACATGTACAGATGATGATCCCATGTCTCACCAGTCCATACACCAGTCCAGTGGATACTCTATATATAATAAGTCACTTATTTTTTTTCTAACGGGTTTGGAACATCTTTTAGTTCCGATTTCTCAGGTGTTCTTGGTGCTTTGTGCTGATGGTGTGGCTCGCCGGCGGTCCCTGGCACGGGAGGGGCCTCCACTCCCCTTTCTCCTGGAGATGGAGGCAGTGCTTTGGCACATATGTGCATGCGCGGACCTTCTCATGCCTCGTGACGGCGCACAGGTGCTCTTTTCTACTCTTGCCCTCAGTTGCCGCCCCTCCTCCGTGCCAGCGGCCTGCGTCGACGTCTGACGTCATCGCGTCTATTGACGCGGTGGCACCGCAATGGCCGAGGAGCCGCAATTGGAGGGTCCTCCACACACAGGTGTGGTACTCGCACAGGTGTCTGTGCGAACAACGGACCAATTGCCAGGCCACATTTCACTTACAGCCCTTATTTGGCAAATACCCAGTCCACTCTGGCTGTTGTCGTATCAACACTCCTATTCCTGGGCCATTTAAATTCAGGTAAGTGCAGCATAGCATTGCTGCATAGCCCAGAGGAACACCACTCCTGCAAGGACATGAGAGGCCAGTCCATCCAGAGGTAGAAACAAACACCCCATTTTTTTTTTCCTTTCCTTGCTTCTCTTTTTCCTCGTTCTTTGACTATTACTATGCGGTTTGGCTCTCCCTCATTTACACCAGAATTACATATTCACTCTTAACTTCTGGCTTCATCTTTTAAGAAGTCTCTTTGTCCTCTGACCTCTGAATTTATACTATAGTAGCCTCTGGCAGGAATACATACACACGCTTATGGTATATATTGTTTTCCTTGTTGCCTGCTAGATCCATACCCTCCTTATCTTTTTGGCGCTTCCTGTGAGCTCTGACTTGCCGCTCCACCCCTTCAGGGTCCAGTTCACCTGTCTTTCCAAACTGAGATCTGTCTCGTGCCCTATTCATCTTGTATCCAAGAGGGCAGTGAGATTTAACCCCCGTTTGGGTGATCCCAATTTGGTAGTTCAACCTAGTGGACCGCTGGACGTGGGAACTTATCTATCCACAAAATTGCTGTGTATCTCCGTTATTGCAGAGGAACATGCATTTTTGTGAGTACCCATGTATATAGTGCGCATTGTAGTACATCTTTGCCTTTTTTGGAAAATGAAAAAATTGACTGTTACATGTATGGATTCAATACTCATTTTATGCACATATATGTTCCCCTTTTTTGTTAGAAATACAACAGCACGCCTTGTTCAAACCCCTGAAGAAGGAAATACAATATCATGAAAAGAAACTTATCTTTTTATGCTTTCCGAAACATGTTGGGTTTTATTGCAGCTACTTTTGGTTTCTGATCCCTAGCTTTCAGAAGTGTTGTTTGCTGCAGCGTGTGGTATTTGTATTTTGACACTCCTGTTCCTCACTTTTCATTCAATGTTTTTAGAAGTGTTATTTGTTACTTTTGTATATTGAATAAAATTTATATATTTTTTATCTGTTTTTGTACTCACTATATTTTGATCCTGTGCGTGTTTTCTGCCCATATTATCCCTTTTGTGGCATTTTTCTCTTTCCATAATGGTTTTGGCAGAGACCCTCAGGACTAGCTTTCTAACTAGTTCCCTTCCCTTTATATTGTTCCTCCATACACTTTGGGAGTCTCCCACGTGCCTTTTCGCAAACTCAAAATGTGCCATTTTCTTTTTTACTGAAAGTAATGGCTTTCTTCTGGCCACTCTGCCTAAAGCCAAACTCTATGGAGCATATGGCTTATTGTCATCCTATGTACAGATACTCCAGTCTCTGCTGTGGAACGCTGCAGCTTTTCCAGGGTTACCTTAGGTCCCTGTGCTGCCTCTTTGATTAATGCCCTCCTTGCCCGATCCGTGGGTTTTGGTGAGTGGCCATCTCTTGGCAGTTTTGCTGTTGTGCCATGTTCTTTCCATTTGGTTATGATAGATTTTATGGTGCTCCTAGGAATCATCAAAGATTTGGATATTTTTTTATAACCTAACCCTGTCTTGTACTTCTCAACAACATTGTCCCTTACTTGTTTGGAGAGTTCCTTGTTCTTCATGGCAGTGTTTGATTAGCGGTGCCTCTTGTTTAGGTGTTGCAGCCTCTGGGGCCTTTCAGAAAGGTGTGTGTATATGTAATAACAGATCATGTGGCACTTAGATTGCACACAGGTGGACATCATTTCACTAATTATGTGACTTCTGAAGGTAATTTGTTGCACCGGAGCTTTTTATGGGCTTCATAACAAAGGGGGTAAATACATACGCACATGCCAATGATCAGTTTTTTTATTTCTGAAAAAAAGTTTTATGTATATATTTTTCTAATTTTACTTCACCAACGTAGACTATTGTGTTCTGATCCATCACATATAATTCAGATTAAAAGAACATTTAACTAAAATCTGTAATGTAACAAAATAGGTAAAAAGCCAAGGGGGTGAATACTTTTGCAAGGCACTGTAATTGAGTTAGCCCAGAGCTGCACAGATCCAAGAAGACAGGTGACCAATTTGGCAAAGCAATAACCATTAGTGCCTCGCTGTGCAGGCGCTAATGGTTATTTTTTTTTACTTCAAGTGTGAGATTGCATTTGCTGCCAAGGTCCAACTTTACAGTTTGCATGGGGACATACTAATTGTTTTGTTGCGTTGCAACCAATTACCTTCATAAGTCACATAATTAGTGAAATGATGTCCACCTGTGTGCAATCTAAGTGTCACATGATCTGTCAATACATATACACCCCTTTTTGAAAGGCCCCAGAAGCTGCAACACCTAAGCAAGAGGCACCGCTAACCAGACACTGCCATGAAGACCAAGGAACTCTCCAAACAAGTAAGGGACAATGTTGTTGAGAAGTACAAGTCATGGTTAGGTTATAAAAAAATATACAAATCTTTGATGATCCCTAGGAGCACCATCAAATCTATCGTAACCAAATGGAAAGAACATGGCACAACCTGCCAAGAGACGGCCGCACACCAAAACTCTCGGACTGGGCAAGGAGGGCATCAATCAGAGAGGCAGCACAGAGACCTAAGGTAACCCTGGAGGAGCTGCAGAGTTCCACAGCAGAGACTGGATTATCTGTACATAGGACGACAATAAGCCGTACGCTCCATAGAGCTGGGCTTTATGGCAGAGTGGCCAGAAGAAAGCTATTACTTTCAGCAAAAAACAAAATGGCACATTTTTGAGTTTGTGAAAAGGCATGTGGGAGACTCCCAAAATGTATGGAGGAAGGTGCTTTGGTCTGATGAGACTAGGATTGAACTTTTTGACCATCAAAGAAAACGCTATGTCTGGCGCAAACCCAACACATCACCCAAAGAACACCATCCCCACATTGAAACATGGTGGTGGCAGCATCATGTTGTGGGGATGTTTTTCAGCAGTCAGGACTGGGAAACTGTTCAGTGTTGAGGGAAAGATGGATGGTACGATGGTACAGTCGTGTTGGTAATATCCCCACAGTGCCCTCTACTATTGATATTACCAACAGTCGTACCCATATACTACAGATAGGTAAGAGTGTTTGCAACCTTTATGTTCCCCCTCTTTATTCTGTGTTTTACATCCTTTTCTACTATTATATTGGCATTTTTAATTATAGATACCCCCAAACTATGCATCTGCTCCTGAGTGGTAATGTAATCACGAAACGCGTAGAGCTTTTCTATGATGCTACGTCACAGCTTCCATGTCTAACATCTGTACCATATCACAGTCTACTATAATGAACCAATCCCTCATTGTTATTGTGCCTATATGCTACCACTACAATTTCGGTTTACATATCCCTAGGTTCATCACTATGTTACAATATGTCGAGACAATTGTCTTATATTATGAATTGTTTAGACTTTATTGACATCTATTATTACATTATACCATTATTACTATGTACATTATGTCGAGACATACTATACTATACTATACTATGAATACTTTAGACTTTATTGAGATCTACTATTATATTATACAATTGTATTTATTTTTTATTATCTTACATGTGTATCTACACCTTTTGTAATAAATAACCATTGTATACACTTGTTCTTTTGACTGAGTTATGTGCTTTATATAAAGTCCAACAATTTTTTTTTCCTTTTTTGCTCAATTGATCCACCCTTTTTAAAGGTAGGATGACCTGGTCCTGGGGTGTTGGGAAGCTGTCAAGGGAAAGTATTTGAGATTTATCCCAATTGATTCTAAAGGCCTGAGAAGGAGCCAAAGCATTCTATTAGGGTCAGGGCAGTGGTCAAGACCTCCGTTGAGCTGTCCAAGTATAACAGGGTGTCATCAGCATAAGTACTAACCTTTTTGGTCATGTGTCCTACCCGCAGTCCTACTATATTAGTGTGAGAGCGTATCGCTATCGCTAATGGTTCTGCCGCAAGTGCATACAATAGTGGAGACAAAGGGCATCCCTGTTGTGTGCCCCTAGTAAGGGGAAATTTTTCAGAGCTCCGCCCATTTGCCAGCACTCTATCCACTGGGGCTTGGTATAACAGTTGCACCCACTTAATGAATCTAGGCCCTAAACCAAGTTTTCCCAAACAGGTCCATAGATAGCGCCACTCTACTGAGTCAAACGCCTTGGCAGTATCAAGGATGACAACCATTCTGGATCCCACATTTTCATGTGGTGTCTGAAGGTTAATAAATAGCATCCTGAGGTTAAAGGATGTGTTCCTACCTGGCATAAAGCCCGAATGATCCTCGTGTTTTAAGGATAAAATAGTAATCAGACATATTTAGACAACTTTGCCTGCTTGCATTTCCCTGCATTCACTGTCCATTTGCTGTGTTCAAATGAGGTTTTAAGGTTAAATAGAACTATAGCCAACCCTTTTTTCATTTTGGAGGGTCATAACTCCTGTCATTTTTTATTTTTTGCATCTGTACCAGATTTGGAAGATTTTCCTTCACTTCTTGTCCCATAGCTACAACAGGAAGTGACAGGAAATTCCTCCAAAGTGAAGAGAGGTCCCCAATTGTCACCAGAACTTTCATTGCCATTGGAAGATTTCCCCTCTATTCTTCTCTGACCACTCAAAATTTGGAATTTCCTTCACTTTCACACTTGGTGATAATGGACACCAGGATAAATCGAGAGAATTAATCCAGTTTGACCTTAGGGGGGCCTAGTTCTTACTGAAAAGCTTACTATTTGGATGTGTTTTGAAGAGGCAAGATGCCTTAATTGGCATGACTGTTGATTTACACTCACAGGCCACTTTATTAGGTATACCTGTTCAATTGCTTGGTAACACAAATTGCTAATCAGCCAATCAAATGATCTACTAGGATTTTCATGCACAATCTCTAGGGTTTTCAGTGAAGGGTCTGAAAAAGAAAAAAAAAACAGTGAGCGGCAGTTGTGTGGACGAAAATGCCTCGTTGATGTCAGAGGAGAATGGGCAGACTGGTTTGAGATGATAGAAAGGCAACAGTACCTCAAATAACAACTCTTTACAACCAAGGTATGCAGATTACCATCTCTGAACGCACAACAGATCTAACCCTGAATCAGATGGGCTACAGCAGCAGAAGACCACACCAAGCGCCACTCCTGTCAGCCAAGAACAAGAAACTGAGGCTACAATTCACACAGGCTCACCAAAATTGGACAATAGAAGATTGCAAAAACGTTGCCTGGTCTGATGAGTCTTTATTTCAGCTGCGACATTCAGATGGTAGGGTCAGAATTTGGCATAAACAACATGAAAGAATGGATCCATCCTGCCTTGTATCAATGGTGCAGGTTGGTGGTGTAATGGTGTGGGGGATATTTTTCTTGGCACACTTTGGGTCCCTTTGTACCAATTGAGCATCGTTTAAACACCACGGCCTACCTGAGTATTGTTGCTGACCATGTCTATCCCTTTATGACTACAATGTAGCCATCTTCTGATGACTACTTCCAGAAGGATAATGCACCATGTCACAAAGCTCAAATCCTTTACAAACTGGTTTCTTGAACATGACAATGAGGTCACTGTTCTCCAATGGCCTCCACAGTCACCAGATCTCAATCCAATAGAGCACCTTTTGGATGTGGTGGAACGGGACATTCACATCATGGATGTGCAGCCAACACATCTGCAGCAACTGCGTGATGCGATTATGTCAATATGGACCAAAATCTCAGAGGAATGTTTTCAATACCTTGTTGAATCTATGCCACGAAGAATGAAGGCAGTTCTGAAGGCAAAAGGGGGTCCAACCTGGTATTGGCAAGGTGTCCCTAAAGTGGCCGGTGAGTGTATTTCACATTGATGTCAAATGATCATCTTTTCTTGCTTCCTTTCAACAGACATTGTGATCCATTGTCTACATGAAAAAAGATGATACACTTCTCTTTCTCTTTTAAAAAAAAAAAAAAAAAAAAGCTAATTGCTTGTTAGAGGGGAAACAAATGTAGTTTTTTTTTTTTTAGAAACATTAAACCATGAGGTCCATAATACTGCCAGTCCCTACCTCTACCTACCCAGATTTCTCAGTCCTTAGTTTCATCCTTCTCTGTTTCTCAGGGGTCAGTTTACCCCAAGTTATCTTTTATTTTGCAATTTGGAAAGTATTTAGGAGCTTTAGAAATGCAAATGTTTTTCATATTCAGTTACGTTTGTCCTATGTAAATATTAAGGAAGTGCATAAACAAACTTTAGTTTCTGGAATGTGTCTGGTTCCTTTACCAAGGTGTAAGGAACTTGGCATGTTTGTCATTTTTTTTTTCCTGTGCTAATTTTGTCCTAGTCCAGTGGCCCATTAGAAGGAACAGTCTAGGAGGTGGTCATATTAAAAAAAAAAAAAAAAAAAATAAGAGAGAAAGCAGAAAGTCAAATTTTTTCAAACATGCAAACAGAAATAATATCAAGCATGTTCATTTCATTATAGAACAGCTCTGGTCTATTTGAAAATCAGTTATATTTAGCAAGTTCAACAATTTCTCATTAAAACAACATTCTCATTGCTTAGAAATGGGGAGAAAACCTCATGAGTTTAGGACTTGACATTCTCAAAATGTGTCTGTATCTGGCCCTTCTTAGGCTTGACAAAATAATGAACACTGTACAGCACAGAGAATACTTGTAGTGTATCAGGAACTAAGCTTTTATTTCTCACACTCATTCCACTATAGTAGGAGTGTCAAACTCCATTTCACTGTGGACCTCATCAGCATCAAGGTTGCCTTCAAAGGGTCAGTTGTATCTGTAAGACTGGATGTCCAGAGCCCCACACCCACCCTTATATCACTGTGCACCCCCCTGGAGGATCGGCAGAGGAGGGCTGGAGTCAGCTGTCTAAGTCTGTTGAATGCTGAGACCATGGGAGGCAGAGACAAGGGGGTGCTGTGGATGCACAGAGAGGTGCAGGATCTAAATGGAGAAGTTCTGTCATCCTCTCTGCTGCCAACTGCTGAGACAAGGAAGGGTGCAGAGATGAGCCTCTCTGCAGTTGCAGGAAGAGGGGCAGGATCTGGTGGAGGAGTTCTGTCTTCTTTGCTGCCAACTGCTGAGACAAGGGGGCAGAGACAAGCCTCTGCAGCTGCAGGAAGATGTACAGGATCTATAGGAGGAGATCTGTCATCCTCTCTGTTGCCAACTGCTGAGACAAGGAAGGGGGCAGAGACGAGCCTCTCTGCAGCTGCAGGAAGAGGTGCAGGATCCATAAGAGGAGATCTGTCATCCTCTCTGTTGCATACTGCTGAGAAAAGGAAAGGGGCAGAGACGAGCCTCTCTGCAGCTGTAGGAAGAGGTGCAGGATCTCTAGGAGAAGTTCTGTCATCCTTTCTGCTGCCTACTGCTGAGACAAGGAAGGGTGCAGAGACGAGCCTCTCTGCAGTTGCAGGAAGAGGGGCAGGATCTGGTGGAGGAGTTCTGTCTTCTCTGCTGCCAACTGCTGAGACAAGGGGGCAGAGACAATCCTCTCTGCAGCTGCAGGAAGAGGTGCAGGATCTATAGGAGGAGATCTGTCATCCTCTCTGTTGCCAACTGCGGAGACAAGGAAGGGGGCAGAGACGAGCTTCTCTGCAGCTGTAGGAAGAGGGGCAGGATCTGGTTAAGGAGTTCTGTCATCCTCTCTGCTGCCGACTGCTTCGACAAGGTGGGGGCAGGGATGAAGGGGGGTGCCGCAGCTGCAGGAGATGTGCATGGGCCACGTGAAATGGCCTGGTGGGCCAGTAAACAGTCATGAAGTGGTAAACTTTACAAATGACAGTAGAACAGTATTCGGGAATCTTAGGTGTATATTAAAGGCTAAGTTCAACTTTTTCAAAGAATAGCCTATGCAGCAAAGGGCCCCTGTAAAATACTATTTATTTTGTTGTCCTATCTGTAGGCAATTTGGGCCCCCCTGGAAGCCTTTAGAAAATCTCCCATTTAGCAGTCCCCATGTTCTGCCTTTTTGATCATTCTTGTAATGCTGGAAGTGAGTGTCCAATGGTTTTCATGTCCTGGCAACAAGGCAGGACATGGGGATTGCTAACTGGGAGTATTTTGACCAAGCTCCAGGGCGACCCAAATGGTCTACAGGTATGACAATAATTTACACACTCACATAGTTTTTTTTTTTTTAATATGTACTGGGTCCCCTTTACTGCATAGTCTATTTTCTGGAAAAGGTGAACCTAGCCCTAAAGCTTATAGAAAGAATAAGCCCTTATGGCCCTTTTGCTTTTTCTGAGTTGCATACATAAGTGCACGTAATCATGCCTTTACGGAGTTACAAAAGAGTAGAACAATTCAGACTATTATGTATTTTTCTAAAACTTTTTGTCTCTGAAATGATAGCTGCGGGGATACAGTTTCTTATAATGCACAATGTTCCCATAGTGTCATTCAAGGATTAGGAAATGCTTTTTGTAAATACTGTGTGGTTTTCCTTTTATTTTTAGCTCTGCACTCTGCTCTGTGTTTAGAGAAGTAGTGTTTGTTCTCTTTTTAATAAAAGAAGCTGGCTCTCTTTTCAAGTATTTACAATTCCACAGTGTTTCTTTACATTCACTGATTCCTCTGTAAATTTGTCTTTTCTGCTTTGTGTAGAAAAATTGGTTTGTAGATGTAAACTCAAATTGGATGACCGTTTGCTAAAGCCCTGTGTGTAGTAAATAATTGCCATCTTTTTCATTTTTGAAAATACTGTTTTGTTTTTTTAATCTTTTTTTTTTGCATCTTGATGCGTTTGATGTCCTCCAGCCTCTTTGTTGCTATTTCCTGTCAACATGCACTCTCAAGTGGTGGTTGCATATAAGGCATGTCATGAATAACTGTCACAGTTGCTTCTGCTCTCAACCGAACTGTCAAGCCATCAAATGGCTGAATCGTAACTGATCAAGTGTGCAACACTATGACAACTGCAGAACAAACAGAGACTAAGATGGCAGCTTCCTTGGCTGTAAAGGGTAAGGAGGGTTTAGTTCCGCTTTAATGGTAACATCAACGGAACATGCCTGCACAATGAACATTGTCATGTCAGCTTGTAGTCTCCACCAAAAGCAAATTTGACGCGGTGACAATACAGAAAAAGAGCATTATTACTTCATAACGGGAAGTTCCTGATCAGGGACCTGGGTGGCAGTATTACTAGGTATTTTAATGAACTTGGAATAAATATTAAATTGGTATTAAATACGAAAACAAACCTTTATAATATTGTAGCTTAGTAATTCATAGATGTGGTGGCAATATATCACACAGAACTGTCAGGTAGCGTGTGACAACAAGATATACCCAAAATGAATTAATAAGAATTAGTCGATACAGTCCATAGTAGTAAGGGATATCAAGGAGAAGTCCACAGGACGGATGGATCCACAGGTGGATGGAGATTGCACACAGTCATCGGCAGCTCCTCAGCAGGAAATGGGAGTTCCCTCAGACACAAACAAAGGCAGCAGAAAGAGGGCACCTGGGTCAGTGTGATAGTAAAAGCAAGTAACACTTTATTCAGATACACTTACATAAAAAAATCTTGCAAGCTACATACAGGGTGGATGTGGATCACCAATCAAGCAGTCAGCCATCCTGAGGGATGAGAAGAGAGCTGTGGGGATAAGCTCAGACCTGCCATATGAAGGTGTATAACCAGCAGCGTCTCCAGCGCTCACAGAACTAGCAAGAGACCAAATCGGGAAGGGGGTGGGCCGCAACGTGTTTCCGAGGCACCGCCTCCTTCTTAATAAATGGTAAAAAATCAAATAATAACTATATAAAAGGTGACTTCAAATAAAATAACCAATTATGATCACTACATAATTAGAGTAAAAAATACAAATTATAAATTTATCGAGATACACACCAGGTAATAATTCCTATTAGCATATCTAAAGGGCAATGGATATATACACACAGACTATGAGAAGGGGGCGGTAAAAAAAAAAAAAAAGTGGGGGGGGGGGGAGCGAGAAGAGGATATTCTGTTGTGAGTATAGGTGTAGGTATCATAGAATTGTGTTGCCTTCTATCTCCTCATTCAAACCCCCAAGCGCCAGAGAATTCAAGGTAAAAATCCAGTAGGTTTCCTAACGGCATAACCTCTGAAACCTTTCAGCCCGGGAGTCACAAGGAGGGATAGATTCCAACACCCAGACTTTTAACCCTTCAGTGGATTTATTATGGACATAAAAGAAGCGCCTAGGGATGCTATGTTCCCTTTTGAATAATGATCCCTTTTCAATAAGTCTCTGATGTTGCCTGAATTAGGCCCTTGCTGCCCAAATAGTGCAGCCTACATATAGAAGGCCACCGGGGCAAGTCAAACAATATATATAACTAATTTTGTTGAGCAACTGTAGAATTGCTTGATATGATAGCTTTTACCTGAATTATCTTTAAAATTCTTCTGGTGGTGCTGGACGAAGCGGCACCAGAAGAGCCACCATCTGATTTTTTTTTTTTACACTGAAACATACCCATCAGATTGCAAAAGGTGTTTTTTTTTTTTTTTTTATTTTCCGTCCCCTCATAGTCTGTGTGTGTATATATCCCTTGCCCTTTAGATATGCTGATAAGAATTATTACCTGGTGTGTATCTTGATAAATTTATCATTTGTATTTTTTAGTGTAATTATGTAGTGATCATAATAAGTTATTTTATTTGAAGTCACCTTTTATATAGTTATTTGATTTTTTTTTTACCATTTAATATAAAATACTATCATAGATGTGTTACTATGCAGCCGTTCACTCGGATCAGATGACATTTTTTATCATTTTTAAGGATTTTTTATAATCGTGCCCATTTTCCTTTATTCTATTTAACCACTTGCCCACCAGGCCAATTCTGACATTTCTCTCCTACATGTAAAAATCATCATTTTTTTGCTAGAAAATTACATAGAACCCCAAACATTTATATATGTTTTTTTTAGCAGAGACCCTATAGAATACAATGGCGCTCATTGCAACTTTTTATCCCGCACGGTATTTGCGCAGCAATTTTTTAAACGCGTTTAAAAAAAATGTTTCATGCTTTAAAAAAACAGTAAAGTTAGTCCAATTTTTTTGCATAATGTGAAAGATGAAGTTGCGCCAAGTAAATAGATACCTAACATGTCACGCTTCAAAATTGCACGCGCTCGTAGAATGGCGCCAAACTTCGGTACTTAAAAATCCCCATAGGCGACGCTTTAAAAATTTTTACTGGTTACATGTTTTGAGTTACAGAGGAGGTCTAGGGCTAGAATTATTGCTCTCGCTCTAACGTTTGCGGCGACACCTGATGTGTGGTTGCAACACTGTTTTCATATGTGGGACTTGCGTATGCGTTCGCTCCTGCGTGCGAGCACACAGGGACAGGGGCATTTCAAAATCTTTTTTTACTATTGTTAATTTTACTGAAAATTTTCTAATTTGATACACTTTAAAAAAAAATAAAAATGTTTTGATCACTTTTATTCCTATTACAAGGAATGTAAACATCCCTTGTAATAGGAATATGGCATGACAGGACCTCTTTACAGTGAGATATGGGGTCAATAAAACCCCACATCTCACCTCTAGGCTCGGAAGCCTATAATTAAAAAAAAAACAAAAAAACGATCACAGCTTCCCAGCCAAGGTGGCGCCGTTTTTTTGAATGCAGAGGCCGGGCGTGACGTCATAACATCGCGCCTGGCCTCCGACGATCATAGAGACTCCGGCGACCATCTGGTCCACCAGAAATCTCTATGGTGGACATCCGGGGCTGGCAGATCTGTTCTCTGACTCACTGATCGCAGAGGTGAGTCGGTAGAAGCACGTCCCCTCCCGCCGCCCGTAAGAACGAGCTAGCGGCTGACCAGCCGCTATGGTTGTTCTTATGGTGTAGGAAATCGCCAGCTGAAAATGCTGATATCCCACCACAAAGCCCAGGACGATTACGGCTAAAAAAAGTTGGCCAGTATAGCCCTGTTGATTGGACGACTGGCTACGCCCAGTCTCTGTACTGATTGGGTGTTTTTTGTTTTATTCTGACAGTATAAATTGTCCCCTCTAGAGGGGGGTGGCACATTGGAAACGCGTTGCGGCCCACCCCCTTCCTGATTTGGTCTCTTACTGTGAGAGCAGGTGTGCGAGCTGGAGATGCTACTGGTTATACACCTCCATATGGCAGGTCTGAGCTTATCCTCACAGCGTTCTTCTCATCCCTCGTTGACGGCTGACTGCTTGATTGGTGATCCACATCCACTCTGTGTGCAGCTTGCAGGATACTTTTATGTAAGTGCATCTGAATAAAGTGTTACTTGCTTTTACTATCACACTGACCCAGGCGCCCTCTTTCTGCTGTTTTTATAGATGTGGTGGCTGCACTTATTTTTCTATTTTTGGCCTCTATTTTTACTTCTTGATCCAGCCAGTAAGTGAGAGTGGCAGTTAGTGGGTTGAGACACCCATTTAAAGCATAACTAAATCCACTGACTTAACAGTTTTCCAAAAAAATTACATTAAGGCTGCATTCACACCTTTCAGCTCATGAAACTCTCGTAAAACGTCTGAAAAATGCCCAACAAGCAAATTCCCATTCATTTCAATGTCACCTGTTCACATCTGAGCGTTTTATCACCCGAAGCAAAACGCCTGAAAAAACGCCCTAAGCTCAAAAAAAACCCAAAAAACCATGAGCTTCTTTGGGGCAGATTACAGGCATTTTTCTGCCTGTTACATTGGTGACCTGAACAAAATTGCAGCAAAAACCGTGGCAAAAACGCGACTTTGAAACGCTCAGGTGTAATTGCAGCCTAAAGCATACTGAAAGCTATAACTATCAAGCCATCAAATGGCTTGTATAATAACTGATCACATGTGCAGCACAATGGCAACTGCAGATCAGAGGCTAAAGCTGGCCATACACTAATGCCCTGTACACACGGTCGGATTTTATGACGGGAAATGTGTGATAGGACCTTGTTGTCGGAAATTCCGACCGTGTGTAGGCTCCATCACACATATTCCATCGGAATTTCCAACACAAAGTTTGAGAGCAGGATATAAAATTTTCCGACAACAAAATCCGTTGTTGGAAATTCCGATCGTGTGTACACAAATCCGATGCACAAAGTGCCACGCATGCTCAGAATAAATTAAGAGACGAAAGCTATTGGCTACTGCCCCGTTTATAGTCCCGATGTACGTCTTTTACGTCACTGTGTTCAGAACGATCGGATTTTCTGACCACTTTGTGTGACCGTGTGTATGCAAGACAAGTTTGAGCCAACATCCGACGGAAAAAATCCATGGATTTTGTTGTCGGAATGTCCGATCAATGTCCGACCGTGTGTACAGGGCATAAGAGTTATGACCAGCTGTGCGAATATTTGTATGAAAATTCTCAGTACATTTGATGACTCGACGAATGTTGTTAAAAAGTATTTTAACCACATGCCGACCAGAGGCCGCAGTTGTACTGCGGCAGCATGGCACGGCTGGGCGAAACAACGTTATGTAACGTCACTTCGCCCTGTGGCCAATAGGGGGCACGTGTGCGCCCCCGCTCGCTCCCCGAGCCGATGCGAGTGCTCCGTGGTCTCGATCACCGCTGGGCTCCCGCGATCGCTCGGGGCACACGGTAAACACACAGTTTCCCTTTTTCTGAGCAGAGAACTGTCAGATTTTCTGTTCATACAGAGTATGAACAGCGATCTGTTAGTTTCCCTGCACAGTCCCCATCCCCCTTCAGTTAGAACACAAACTAGGACACACATTACCCCTTCACTGCCCCCTAGTGTTAACCCCTTCACTGCCAGTGACATTTTTACAGTAATCAATGCATTTTTATAGCACTGATCGCTGTATTAATGCCAATGGTCCAAAAAATGTGTCAAAATTGTCCGACGTGTCCACCATAATATTGCAGCCACGATAATCACTGATCGCCACCATTGCTAATAAAAAGAAAATAAATAATAAAATTGCCATAAAAGTATAGACTATATAACTTAAAGTGGTGTTCCGGCCGAAATTATACTTTTTAAATAAAAATACCCCTATAATACACAAAATTAATGTATTCTAGTAAAGTTAGTCTGTAAACTAAGGTCTGTTTTGTTAGTTTATAGCAGTAATTTGTTATTTTATAAACTTACAGCAGGCCGTGGCCATCTTAAGTGTGGGCATCTGAAGCCAGACTGTATTCCTTCCTGGATCTCATCCTTGCAGATCTCGCACATGCTCAGTGCAGCACAAGCAGTGTAATAGGTTTCAGGTGAGGTTTCCATAGCAATGGCAGTTTCAGAGGAAGTTGCCGCCCCTTCCCAGAAGGCATTGCTAACAGGAAATGATGCGATGGGCCGCGGCCAGGGAGGAGGAAGTGAAAAATGAATACAGCAGATATACAGTAGGTGCTGAGGAAAAAAAAATAAATATCCAATTTGTTTACAGTGCACAGTTTAGTAAGGGATGCTGAATAGTTGTAAAAGTGGGTGGAACTCCACTTTAACTGCGCAAAACAATCAATATACGCTTATTGCGATTTTTTTTTTTTTTTTTTTTTTTTTTTTTTTACCAAAAATATGTAGAAGAATACGTATCGGCCTAAACTGAGGGAAAAAAAATGTTTTTTGGGGATATTTAGTATAGCAAAAAGTAAAAAATAATGCGTTTTTTTCAAAATTGTCGCTCTTTTTTTGCTTATCGCGCAAAAAATAAAAACCGCAGAGGTGATCAAATACCACCAAAAGAAAGCTTTATTTGTGGGAAAAAAGGACGTCCATTTTGTTTGGGAGCCACATCGCATGACCGTGCAATTGTCAGTTAAAGCGACGCAGTGGCGAATCGCAAGAAACGCTCTGGTCTTTGGGCAGCCAAATGGTCCGGGGCTGAAGCGGTTAAATATTAATTTGCTTGTAACAATCGATTTTGGAATTAATGGACTTTCCCAAATGAAAACACTGTTAGAAATATGTTCATTTGAGAAAAAATTTCCACCCTGCTCCTTTGAATTTTCTCGGTAGTGTGGTCAAAAAAGAACATAAATTTGATCCCACTAAGGCCCCTTTCACACTGGGGCGGTGGGGGCGTCGGCGGTGCAACAGCACTATTTTTAGCGCTGCTGTACCGTCGTTCTTGCAGCGGTATTCAGCCGCTAGCGGTGCGGTTTTAACCCCCGCTGGCGGCCGAAAAAGGGTTAAAATCCCTCGTACAGCGCGGCTATAGCCGCGGTATAGCCGCGCTGTCCCATTGATTTCAGGAGCGGAATACACCGCTCCTTCACCGCTCCAAAGAAGCGGTTTGCAGGCCTTTTTTCACCGTCCTGCCAGCGCACCGCTTCAGTGTGAAAGCCCTCTGGCTTTCACACTGAACAAACAGCGGAGGCTGTTTAGGGGCGGTTTGCAGGCGGTATTTTTAGCGCAATACCGCCTGCAAACCGCCCCAGTGTGAAAGGGGTCTAATGATTAGAAAATCGAACACACATTCTTAAAGCGAAAAAATTTGAACAAATTGTATTACTGTATGGATCGATTAAGATTACATCTTTTTTGGCTATGAAGGATAGGAGGGTTTAGTTCCGCTTTAGGGCTGGTTCATACCATCTTGACGCATCCAAGTGCGCTCCCGTGCAGCATTTTTCGGTAGCCCATTAACTTCAATGGGCTGCTGAACATGCAGGAATGTACAAAAAATACAGCAGGCACAAATTTTAAAATTACAACAATAACCCTCAGTATTGACGTCAGGGAATGCATAAATAACCCCCAACATTAGTGTCATTTCTGGTAACCTATCCCCCTCACCCCAAACTGGGCCTCAGTAGTAGTGCTGTTTAACCCCTGCTCCCTATTGATGGGAAATGGCAGTGCTTTTTACATTGACACCCCTACATTCCCAACTGCATTGGTGGTCAGTGCAATGTTATAGAATAAAGGGTCCAATCGGGTCCGGCTGAAAAAATGGACTGCTGGACCTAAACGGACCTCTAATGTAAAAGTGGCCTAAAGGCTCAGGGCGGTCAGACTGCGCATGCACTTTCCTTTTTAATTGTATTTTAGGTTGAAACAGGGTGCCCTGTGAATCTAGTTGTTGAATTTCTAGTTCTAAACATGAGCCTGTGCCGCCTTTCTCACTTTGAAAGTTTATAGGCAAGCCCTTGTTTGTCTTTCCAGAGCAACCATGTGCTCTAGGGTTCCAAACCTTTAGCAAACAGCTCCTTCCGAACAAATTGCTCACACCTTCTACCTTCTCCCTCCGTTGGGTTTGTTGGTTCTTAGCTGACCTTAATCAGTTTTTTTTTTTCTTTTAAATACACTAAATCCCCCACGTCTACTCTTTACAGGTGTTTACTCCCTTTCGGAAACTGATCCTTAGTGCTGACAATAGGAAGGACATGGAGGAATGGATGGCGGCGCTCAAGTCTGCTCAGAACCGTGAGCTCTTTGAGGTAGTAACCTGTATATATCCAGTGACAAATATGTGGTGTTTTGCTGCTAGGAAGAAGATTTAAGTGATACTGGGTCATCGACCTGGGAGGGACAAGTGCCCATTGTATTCATTATTGTAGGGAGGGGTAAAATGACAGAGCAGTATTTCTCTGTCCGAGGAAGTCTTACATGCTACTTTCTATTTATAGAATGTGGGGCATAACTTGCCGACTTACCTGTCAGATTTGTTATCATTGGAAGTTATGAAAAGTATTTGCAAGTTTTGTTCTGCACTTTCTACTTTTTTTTTTTTCTCTCTTGTGCAGAGAAACAATCAGGAAATAGTTTTACCTCCTAAGTTTAGGGTAGTGTCACTTCTCCTGTCATTTGCATAACAATCCCTGATAGGCAGCACTGCTTAAGGCAGTATTTAGACCTGCTGTGCCTGCGTGTACACATTTCTTTACCTGCACGATCTACGGCTTTATGTTTTTCTTTTTTCTCATGTTTCCAGTCTGCCCAGTACAGTGTGGACCACTTCTCCGGAATGCACAACTGGTATGCCTGCTCCCATGCTCGACCCACCTACTGCAATGTGTGCCGTGAAGCTCTCTCCGGGGTCACCTCCCATGGACTCTCCTGTGAAGGTATGTGGAAGGAGACCTACAGAAATCCCATATGTAATGCTGTACAATCGTTAGCTGGTTTCTGTTTAAAATCTCTAAACCTCAAACTTGTATATTTGTGTTTTGTGTGTGTATTTCTATATATAAAAAATTAGGCAGTGCAGATAATATCCATGGTGAATATTCCATCTGCTGTAAGCCAAATGTACTAATCTCCAAGCCACTATGCTGCCCTTCCAGATTTGTGGTCTCGCTGTTTGTGCTTTCACAGGATCTTACATTCATAATATTAAGACATTACGATATGTCAAACATGAAGTGCAGTTTGACTTCCCTTGAGCATTAAGATGACATACAGGTATTAAAAACGTACCATAAAACGGTTACATGGACTGTTAAGCACCGTTCAGTTAATTATAGCTAGCATTAATATATAATTTGTACTGTATCTGTTAGTTTCTTTAATGAATCATCCATTGCCACAGGGCAGGGCTGAGATTCCATACTATTTACTAAAGCCTCCTTACCTTTACTGAAGATTAAATGTTTACTTTGTTATTATGGTAATGTATTTGAACAGAATACCCTGACAACACTGATGCAGCTTACATTGCTATATACCTGCTGTAGGCTGGTTATGTTTGTGGTGGCTCTTATCTTGATGTAATATATTGGTGGAAGATAAAAACATTTTAAAGCAGGGCTGTCCAAACTTTTGACCTTCCTGGGCCACATTGGAAGAAGATGATTGTCTTGGATCAAACATAAAATTACACTAACAATATGGACGGCTGATGAGCAGAAAAAGTCGGGTAAATTACAAGCCAACAATCACTGATATAGATAATGGACCTCTGAGTAATAAAATTTCATTTTTTGTTAAATATTTTTTATTTTAACCACTGGCCCCTTTGGAAGATTTAAACCCTTCATGGAAAGGCAATTTTTTGCTATAACGCACTGTGTTATTTTAACTGACAATTGAGTGGTCATGCGACGCTGTACATTTTTTTTTGTTTTTTTTTCCCCCACAAATAGAGCTTTCTTTTTGTGGCATTTGATCACCACTGCGTTTTTTTTTTTTTTGCGCTATAAACAAAAAAAGCCCGACAATTTTGAAAAAAAATATATATATTTATATATATATATACATATCCAGTAACAAAATTAAAAAAAATCAAATGTTTCATCAATTTAGGCCAATTTATGCTAGATATTTTTGGTAAAAGAAAATCCCAATAAGCGTATATTGATTGGTTAGCGCAGAAGTTATAGAGTTTACAAACTATGGGATATTTTAGTTTTATTTATTTATTTTTTATTTTTACTAGTAATGGCAGCGATCAGCAGCAGTCGGGACACTGACACTTTTTGGGAACCAGTGACACGAATACAGTGATCAGTGCTAAAAATATGCAGTAATGACACTGGCTGGGAATGGGGTTAAATGGGCTATCAAACAGTTAACTGTGTGCCTAGCCAGTGTTTGTGCACTATGTGGGAGGTGATTTTTCTACGGGAAAGCATTGATCCATATTCCTGCTTTACATAGGCAGATTTCCGTTGTGGCTTTCTGTCTTATGATCGGTGGGTGCCGACAGACAGCGAGTTTGTGGTACCCGCAGATCAGCTCCAGCTGTGCCTTATCACAGTGGAAGCGGGTCACCAGCGGCGCGCATTCGCGCCGCTGACCCGGAAGTTTCTGATCATGTACTAGGTACATGATCCGGCGCAGAGCCGCCGTCCTGCCACAGTATATGTACGGTGGGCAGTCTGTGAGTGGATAAAGGTAAAAGAGGACAGCATAAAACTAGTGCGATATCTGACACTGTTTTTCATAACTAACACATGAATATCTGGTACGATGGATATAGTAGCAATTTTCAATGAATTCTTGAGGTACTCAGATATTTTGGTTCTAATTTTGCCCTTGATATTCTGCATCCTTGAACATCGTTGTCCACATGGTGCTGCTGAAAACTGATGACATGGATAAGGCCTGATTGTGAAGAGAGGGAGATTTTTCTTTGGGAAGATTAAACTTCTAAAAGTTCAGTAAAATGTTTTAAATTTCTCTTCGGATGCATATGCAAGTGTAAATGCAGTTCTACAAAAAAAATTCCCCCAAAAATCGACATTTTTAAGTAAGTTTACAATTTTGTGTTGGGCGGTGATCATAGCTGTCTTGGGCTGCAGGTTGGACACCCCTGTTTTAAAGTAAAATAACAAAAATACATCCAAATTTCTGAAAGAAGTCTGCTTTTGAGTTTTAGACCAATAGTATTGCATAACACAACAGCGGCTCAGTGGTCATTGTTGACATCTTAAGCTGGCCAGAGATGGAGCGAAATTCAGCTGCTTCAGCACGGACCGGACTAATTTTGATCAGACTATGGCCAGTCCTGTTTGAGAGGAGTCAATCTACTGATCGACTGCTCAGGAATGGGCTTGCTGGAAAGCTTTCGTTTGATCAGCACTGCAGCACTGATCAGTGTCTTCTCACAGTGGAGGAGTCCAGCTGACTTGTCAGAAAACAATGACACAGCGGGGAGGACTCTTGCATCCATCTTGAATGTGTGGATGGGGGAATCCATTCTGTTTTTTACATTCAGCATACTGGCTTAATGAGAAAAATGAGCCATGTATATCCGGCTTTACAGCATTAGGTTCCTGCAGACCAGGGCCATACCTGCATGTGGTTTGTGTGGGTTACCTCTGGATGCTGCAGTTTCTTCCTGACATCCAAAAACATATGGGTACTGGGTTGCTGTCTGTGCCCCATTAGAGAAATGTACCCTCTCTATTTGTCCTGTTTACCATTATCATTGAAAGTTGAAATAAAAAATAAAATTCCAAATTTTGGGTTGTCCCCAGATAACCAATAGGACCCTTCATTGTAATGTGCATGATGTATGTTTTTGACCCTTCATTGTAATGTACATGATGTATGTTTTTTTTATTTTTAATATTGGTACTCATTAACATGCGTGCTGAAATACCACCAGTATTGGTATATCCAATTGCATTCGCTGCAGAGAGGATCTCAGTTGCTTATCAGTGGTAAGAGAAGCTCACCTCTTTAGAGCTGTCATAAAGAGATGTGGGCTCATTTACTAAAACTGGAGAGAGCAAAATCTAGTGCAGCTTCTAACTTCAGCCTGTTCAAGTAATCTTTGCCAAAAAAACCTGTAAGCTGATTGGTTTCTATGCAGAGCTGCACCAGATTTTGTACTCTCCAGTTTTAGTATATCAACCCTATAGCCACTATATGGAAACAAAACACAAAGGGGGCCTATACTACTCCATAATCTACAGAGCAGGAAGTCAGGTCACATCAAAGTCACTGACTTCAAGTTCACATTACTTTATGACAAATGTATTTCAATTTGTTCAGCGCTGATAATTAAAGCAAACACTTGTGTAAATAATAAAATTTCTCCTAAAAAAGAAGTGAAAAAAATTGGGATACAAAAGGCCACCAAACGTGATAAAGTTTTATAATCAAAAATCCATGCAAACACTCCTTCATAAAGATTTGCGCGTAATGTGTCCGATTGTTGTATCGTCCTAAAATTTCCACCACCATACAAAAAGTCCTCCAAACGTGATAAAATCACAATTAGGAATCCATGTAAACTGTGTAGTTGTATTGCTGGATCTGTAGTTTAGCAAAGACTGGTATATCAGCCAGCCATTAGCCACTCAGCTTCTCAGCTCTCCTGGGAGAGCTGAGGAGCTGAGTGGCCAGCGGGTGGCAGATTTACCAGTCTTTGCTAAACTACTGATCCTGCAATACAACTACACAGTTGGATGAGTGGAAGGTGGACGAGTACTAGCCTAAATATGGAGCAAGTGTAAAGCCGGCCATAGATGGAGCGATTTTATTTAATGCAATCACGGAAAGAAAATCGCTTGAATTCCCCCATCAACACAGTGTTGATGGGGGAATCCCTACCGTGGAGCCATTGTGTTCTATTGTTGTAACTGCTAGCCATAATCACTGTGTCCTGTGGGCAGGGAAGGCTCCCCCCCACCTTCCTGCCGGGAGAACACAATGGCTCCTGCAAAGGGATTTCCCCATCTACCCTGACTGTGTCGATAGGGGAATTGAGCAATTTTTCTTTCCATGGTTGCAGGAAAGAAAATCACTCAATCTATGGCCAACTTTACACTTGCTTCATATACAGGCTAGTACTCGTCCACCTTCCACTTAGTAATCTTAGGATGAGCATATGAAAGCCAAAAAGAAGCTCACATAGTGTGATACTATTCAAATAACTTTATTAAGCAACTTTAAAAAAAATATACTCACAAAGGATCAGAAGAAGCACAAAAACAAAAGGACAACTGTGTAGCTGTATTGCTGATTCGGGGTAGTTTAGCAGAGACCGGTAAATCTGCCAGCCGATGCCCACTTAGCTCCTCAGCTCTCCAGCTATCCCAGCTTGAGTACAAGCAGAGATACACTAGTTTGATTGCCTTGTAGTGGATATCTGCTTGTGCTGAAGCTGGGAGAGGTGAGAAGCTGAGTGGCTGACAGCTTTTTTTTAAGAGCAATTTTAGAGCAATTCTATTGTTTACACGTGTGTTTGCTTTAATTATCAGAGCTGTATAAATTGAGATTTATTTATCATAAAGAACTGCACACTTGAAGTCAGTGACTTTGATGTGACCTGACTTCCTGCTCTGGATTATGGAGTAGTATAGGCCCCCTTTGTGTTTTGTTTCCATATAGTGGCTATGGGGTTGATTTACTAAAACTGGAGAGTATAAAATCTGGTGCAGCTCTGCATAGAAACCAATCAGCTTCCAGGTTTTATTGTCAAAGCCTAAGTGAATAAACTGTAGTTAGAAGCTGATTGGTTACTATGCACAACTGCATCAGATTTTGCACTCTGCCAGTAGCACCAGAAATATATGACCTCTGTCCAGTTTCCTTTGGCGGCAGCTGCTATGAACAAAGTGCTGTTCCTGCAATGAAAGTGACCCTGTTTTTCTAGCAAAGAATTCTGCCAGCCAGCTAAAAAATTGCACATAAATGCTATCTTTTTTTTTTTTTTTTGCATTTTCCAGATCACACTTATACAGAACAATTACCGTTCTGATTGTATTTTTCACATTTGAGCTGATCTGAAGCTATAGAAATAGTATGCTTAGTTTTAAAGCTTCAAGCAAGCACAACCAAAAATGTAGATTCACAACAAACAGGTTTAGTAAAGTTGTGCATCAATCAACCTTTGCATTTAGCAAAACCTAAAGCAACAGATCGCCTCGGGGAACTGATTGATCTGAACATTTTCTTCATCTTTTATAATGTAGTTTATGGAAAAAAACAGGCTGTAGATGTGATCTACAGAACTTTGCCATGGCTGACACAGTAACAGTTTATTACATGTTCGGAGACTCTGCTATGAAATAACAAATACATTGCTTTTCACACTGAGCTGTGGGAATGAAGTTTTCACTCCCGCATGTCAGTCCCGATTTCGGCTGCGTTTTCACAGACATCTGTGTGGCTTTCTGCATAGATGTCAATGAAAATTGCACCTTGAATTCGCAAAAAGTAGTACAGAAACTACTTTTTGAAATCGGTGCGGCGCCGCGAATGCAGCGTCGCACCGATTAGGACGGTGCCACTGCCGGCAATTGCTGCCGATTTGACATGTCAAATTGCATGTCAAAATGCACCAGTGTGAACCAGGCCTAAAGCAGAGTTCCACCCACATTTTGCAGTCCTCACCATTCAGCAGTAATGTGTGCAGTAATTACAAATTGGAATATTTTTTTGATCACTTACTCTATTCATTCTTTATTCCATTTGAACTCCCTAAGCCCCCGCCCCCCCCCCCCACGGCCATGGCCGTGCACGTCATTTCTGGCTTTGCAATGTTTCCTGGGAGATGCGTGTCATCAATCCCAGGAGAAAACGGGCATCTTCCTACGTTGCACCCTGTGTATACGGCACACGCGCGAGATCAGCAGATCCATGCTGGGAAGCCAGTAACACCTTATCCCGAAACAGACTCCAAGTGGGCTTCACATGCCCACAGTGAAGATGGAAATGCTCTGCATAACAGAAAACAAACGTGAGTAACTAAAAAATACGAGACTTGAGCGGCAATTTTGTTAATCACACGCATTAAAGTATCTGTCAAAGAACTATGATAGGTCATATATCTTCTTATAAACAGTGTGCTTATCGAGTCTGATGGTGTCATTTTGTGGGTTTTATATTACTCAGATTTTGTAATAAGATTAGATTTTGTAATAAAACCTGACTTTGTGACATCTGATTTTCCTTATTTTCTTTCACTTTGTATGCAGTGTGCAAGTTCAAGTCTCACAAGCGGTGTGCCGTGAGAGCTACAAACAACTGCAAATGGACTACTTTGGCCTCAATTGGGAAAGACATCATAGAGGATGAGGATGGGGTTAGTATGCTTTAACAAGAGGCAGTGTCAGTTTGTCTGACTTACTTTTCTCATGGCACATTGAGGTTTACACTGTTTAATACAGCCTATGCTAAAGAAAGCTTGTTACTGTGTTTGGTCTCTACAGGTATCAATGCCACACCAGTGGTTGGAGGGGAACCTGCCTGTTAGTGCCAAGTGTACGGTATGCGAGAAGACTTGTGGCAGTGTGCTGCGCCTACAAGACTGGCAGTGTCTGTGGTGCAAAGCAGCGGTAAGACAAACTAGACCATCCTTTTTCAAACAATAAAAAATGTTTTCAGTTATAATCACAAAATTATCAGTAATTATAAAGTTAGTGATTGAAAACCCTCACCTTGTAAAACAATTAAAAAAATAGAAATGAAAGGCAAAACATCTGTGTATAGATATTAAAAAAAACATTATGAATACCTTTTTCCCTTTTTCCTATGTGATCACATTCCCTCTGTTCTCAGCTGCAAAAGAGTTCAGAGAGCTGAAGGGGAAGCAGCAGCAGTACACTGATCTTTCCAGTGAAATGCTGTGCAGGGGGTGTGTGTCAGGACAAGTCTGATCATTGGAGGAGAGCAGGCTGAGTTCTCAGCATAGCTAGAGAACTGACAATGCTGGGCTTTCATGCTTTGTGTGGTCAGTTTTTAATAGGAACGCAGAGGGACTGGCAGGAACACCAGAGATTTCACACAGGAAGCAATATAAAGAGAACAGGATACTTTTTCATACAAGTACATTCTGCAGCAGGAATATATCGGAAATATGAAATGTTGTTTTTTTCAAACACTTTAAAATGAAAAGTAGTAATAATGTCCAGAAAAGAAGCACAAGACAGTCCCTGACGTCAGGTGTCATTGGAGAAGTGCCTTCTTACATTTAGTGGTCTGTGAGAAAAATGCCATCTTTATAGACTGCTAAAAACAGCAGCATGCTACTGACTCCACCAAGAACTATGCAGGCTCTATCAGATTAGAGGTCAGTTTGCCACTGTTCAAGGAACCTCTGGAAACTTCTGAAGGAACCCAAGGAACTCTGGTAGGGAATGGCTGTACTTGGCCATGTAAGAATTTTCTTTGATTTGGATGAGTAAGCTGTGTTCTGGCTCATCCGTGGGGCTTTAAAATGTGGCCGCCTTTTTATATTGCTGTTCTTTATTTAGCATTCTAAATACTAGTTACTATGTTTTCAATTAAAAGGGAGTGGTCACAGTTCTGGACAGCCCCGTGCTCTTCATAAATATTTTTTCTGATTCATTATAAAATTCCCTGAGGCTGTATTGAATGAAATATGATTTTGTGACAGTCAAATATTCCTTCTAAATTCTCTATTAATAAGCATGTACTACTCGTTTTCCCTATTTGGATCTGGCACAACTTACTTTTCCCCTTTTAAATATCGGGCTTGATTGCCCCTAAGCCTGGAGTGCCATGAATGTCTCCTTCCTCTTCTTTTTTTTTTTTTTGCCCTTTCCAAAGTGTTTGTAAAGGCTTATTTTTTTATTTTTTTAAGGAATGAACGTGTTATACTTACCTGCTTTGTGCAATGGTGTTACACAGAGCAGCCTCGAACCTCCTCTTCCAGTGTTCCCATCCTGCGCTCCATGTTCCTCCTATTCCCAGTGCACCACCATAGGAAGCTGCTTCCTATGTGGGCACACCTGCATGACACACAGCATGGCTCACCCTCACCCCCTGCTCTCTGCTCACAGGATTGATTGACAGCAGCAGGAGCCAATGGCTCCCATTGCTGCCTCTCTGTCCTGTGAGGAGCGAGAGACCACAGCTGCTGCAGACGGGCACATCGCTGAATTGAGATAGGACTCAGGTAAGTTTAAGGGGCTGAGGGAGCAATACTTCCACTGGGACATGTTTTTACCTTAAAGTGAATGTAAACTGATTTTTTTTTTTTATTTTTTATTATTATTAATTAAGGCTTGCACCTTGTACAGTATAGGATTTCATGTCATCTGTGCCCAGTCTTGCCATGAAGAGTTAATCCAGCTCAGAGCAGTCCTCTTATCTTTTTTCAGTGAGATAAAAACTGACACACAGAGAAATAGAAGTCCATTTCTCCCCCTTGCTGTGAGTGACAGGTGATTTCCTTTATCTCATGCAGGAGCCTGAGAGAGCAATTCGGTGTATTTCAGATCCCCTCCTCCTCTCTTCTCCAGCTCTCCCAGGATTGGCTGCACCACAGCTCAGCATGATTGGGCATGCTGAAGTCATGTGGTGACTTTCCTGGGCTTTGACTGGATGTTAGTGATCATAGCAGAAGTTCAGTGTAAGAAATACACAGGAGAAAGTGCATGTTGACAAGGGGAGTGTAGAGGTGGGCGGGAGACTACTGACATCACAACTCCACCCACCGAGCTCCAGGTAACAGACCCACCCTTAGAATCTTCAGTTTTGAGGGTCTCATAATGGACAGAGGTGAGACATTTGAGGGGTAAGGATACATGAAGGAGGCATGTATATCCTTATAGATAAGCACTATGGCAGTACCGTATATACTAGAGTAAAAGCCAAGTTTTTCAGCACAGTTTTTGTGCTGAAAGTGCCCCCCCCCCCCCCCCCCCGGCTTATACTCGAGTCAAGCACTTTTCTGGTGCAAAGAATTACATTTTCTAAACCAACTTTGGGGCCCCCAATTTGGTGTGCAAACCCAGTTGAACTAGCACTACAACATATCCAAAGCTGGGGTTCCTAGCACCAAGTGGCCCCAAGATATGGGGCCCCAAAGTCGGTTCGGAAAATGTCATTCTCTGCTGCAGAAAAGTGCTTGACATTTTCCGAACCGACTTTGGGGCCCCGTATCTCAGGGCCACTTGGTGCTAGGAACCCCAGCTTTGGATATGTTGTAGTGCTAGTTCCACTGGGCTTGCACACCAAATTTGGGATTACCGAGATACGGGGCCCCAAAGTCGGTCAACTGTGTCCATCTGCAGCAATGTCATTTCGGGACCCTTTGGGCCCAGAGACCCCAAATTTTGGCTGGAGCTAGGGGGTATCTAGGAACCCTTAACTACCAAGTTTTAAGTTTGGGGGACCTATGGCTGCTAATGGGCACAGTGAGGCTGCAAATGGGCATTGTTGACCCTCTACACTTACAGTAGCTGCGCATTTCTCATCCTAGGCTTATACTCGAGTCAATACGTTTTACCAGTTTTATGTGGTAAAATTAGGTGCCTCGGCTTATATTACGGTAGTTTAGAAAGGATGAGAGTGAATTACATCCACTTTAATGCAAGGAATGATTTAAGGTAAATGTTCTGCCTTTAGAATAGTTTTAACTTAATCCTGCCCATGTGCTAGGTGCTGCCATAGGGATTATTGGCCTTACTTTGCATATGCGCCTTGGATTTCTTTTATTCCCTATTGCAGTGCTTGAGGCATACACAAGGTTATGAATTTTGCTCATATATGCAGTATATTTCCTCTTATTTTTTTGCTGGGTTGTCCTCTACAAACATGTACTCCTAGCGAATCCAGCGTTGTTGTGCCTAAACCTACCGTTTCTCTGCTGATTACCTGGTCCTGTGTGGCCATCTTCCCCTCGTACGTCATCTGAGGGGCAACTGCCTCTACCTGGTTCTTGCAGCTGGCCCCCATGGTGAGCATATTCCTTGGAGCAACGTCAGGGAGCTGGCTACAAGAAGCAAGAGGAGACAGCGGTGTGTCGTGCATGGAAATTCCATTCTCACATAGTTCAGGATCCCGGGAGGTTTAAATAAATAAATAAATAAAAAGATTAAAAAAAAAAAATCAAAAGTGGTTGGGGAAGGGTGAAGGTACATTTTTAAGCTTGTGCTCTGGAGTATGCGGTTTTCCAGGCTTGAAAACATTGTCCCGCCCTGTGTATATAAAAACATTTTTTTTTTTTTTTTTTATGATTTAGATAAAGTGCTGAGAACCACTGAAGGATTCAGTGTATAAAGTAACTAAATCACCATTATTGTACTACTACAAATGTATGGTATGTACTGCTATTAAACATCAGGGGCCTCAAATTCAAACTCGAATAAATTAAGATACAAACGTTGCTTTAATCAGCTAAATGTATTAATTGCCTGTGGCCTATTACATGACTTTTACATTTTTGTCATTTTATAATCAAAGCCTGTACTAGAAATCTGCAGCCACTGGCATTAACCAGTAGATTTGTTTTGTGTAAGAACATTTGGGCTCTTCTGAGTCTATATAAGATATGCCCTGCTTTAAAGTGGAATTCTCTTCTCTTACTTTTCCCAAAAAACAAATGTGTTCTAGTTGTATTGCCTATTACCCTTGTAGCCCCGTGTTCTAAGGGACTGAAGACAAATCTTCAGTCCCTTTGCAGCTAACCTGGTCAGACATATTGCCAATTTATAGTAACCATTGTATGCAGACACCGGCTTTTTAGCAGTATACATTTGTATGGATCAATAAAGTTTTTTTGGAACTTTGGACCGTGTGTGGGATCATCCATATATACTCAGCAGCTTGGATCAGGGAACCCTTTCCCAGGACCTGTGCTTTTCATCAGAACAGGGGACAATGGAGGTGGAGCAGGTATACTTTTTGTATATCCTCCATTGTGTATGAATGTACAGTATAGTACATAACGGTAGGACAGGCATCACATTTTCTACCAGGGAAGTTGCTGAAGATGAATACCACTTGAAAGTGCTTATGTATACTGGTGAAAGAGCTAATCTTCAACTCATTGCCACAAGTTTTAAATAAGTGATTTGCTATTATAGATAGCATCTCCGTTTTTACTGTAGATTTCTTGCTTCAATATTTATATAATCTATAGATTGCTGATCGCCCCATTATTAGTGTAAAAAAAAAAAAAAAATTCCAAAAAAAAATATCTTAAAGTTCGTAGACACTATAACGTTTGCGTAAACAAATCAATATACACTCATTGGGATTTTTTTTTACCAAAAATATGTAGCAGAATACATATTGACCTAAATTGATGAAGACATTTTATTTTTTATTTTTTTAATGGATATGTTTTATAGTAGAAAGTAAAAAATATGATTTTTTTTTTTTAAACTATCGGTCTGTTTTTGTATGTAGCTCAAAAGATAATAAACTGCAGAGGTGATCAAATACCACCAACAAAAAAAAGCTGATTGTGGGGAAAAATGTCTAAATCAGTTCAGCGTCGCATAACCACGCAATCATCAGTTAAAATAACGCAGTACTGTATCGCAAAAAATGGTTAATCCACTTTAGTGTTTGTAACAGTTGACCTTTTTTTTTTTGTTTAGAGAACAAATACAGAATGTTCTGAGCTGGTAATTGTGTCACAGATAAACTTTCTTAAACCTGATGGAGTAATAGAGTTTATCACATATACAGATGTGGGCTGGTTTCCTTCCTGTGTCACTGACGCTTTTTAGTAGTGGCACCAATTGCCAACTCCAAATAATACCTTTTTCCTGTCTTGCCACCAAATGACCTTGTACATGCAAGCACCCAAAGGGAGAGGTCGTTGCAGCTTAGTGTACAGAGTTTTATCAGGACTCATGGCTCAGGCACAGATGTTCAAAAAACTGATTGCACCATTTATTTGAATGTTTTTTTCCAATTGGGCCCCCTGTGTGACATGTTAAATAGTAGTGCATGTTACACACGCAAAATGTGAACACTAGCACCTGTCATTAAATAACGCATTGTATAATGTAACCACATCTGTCTTTGCTAGAAATTAAAAGTAAAGTGTAATCATTCTTCTCCATAGTAGCAATAACTGATTTAAACACAGATTAGACAGCAAGGACCTCATCAACCTGCAAACTGCATAACTCCAGGCCTTCTAATGGCTTTCTTTCTTTGTATTGACAGGTATGTAAAGATGAAGGCTTAAAGAGGTCATTGATCTCTATAGAGACCAATAGTAACTGTACACAAGCGCTTCACCAAAGCAAAAGAATATTACTTGTTCTGTTGCCATTGCTCTGTGCTTGTGTGCACATTACTGATGTTGCACTGCAGCCTACCCCCTTGCTTCAGTTAATTGCTCAGACCCATGCATGAATTGCGCTCAAAGAAGGGGAGAGAGTCCAGTTAGCAAATCCAACATTTGGTAATACTAAGGATTCATTCCAATTTTTTTCTTCTATGGAGCTCCGCGGTGTAGTGTTTGTCAGACCCCTGTAAATAAAAAAAGCGCACAGAGCGTAAAAAAATGGCAAACCTTCAAAGTGGAAGGGCCTCTAATCCTGAACCCCCCCGGGGTGCAAAGCTCCTGACAGGAGTAAAGTACTCCATGGTCCTCCTAGGTGGAAGTTAGGTGGACCCACTTCTTAGGGACTAGCCAAAGCCGCTCCGCCAAGTACTTGGTAAGGGGCTTTCCCAAAGAGAGATCCCTATGAGGAGAGGTGAATAACTCGAAGGCCACAGAACGTCTCCGTGACTTTAGGACAGGCCCCCGATAACCTGCACGTTCCGTCTCTGTGCAAACACACAAAACAAAAAAACATGCGCAGTGTAAGTACCTGTGAAAAGATAGTGCAAAATAAAAAAAGTGCCAATTGCAAAGATGAGGCAGGCCTTCCAGCCATAATAAAGGCTTACCCATGAGGTAAGGCTTACCTATGAGGCGTGTTCAAGAAAAGCAAGTAATGATGTGTCCTAGTGACATTGAAAAAAAAAAAACACAATGGTGTGCCACTTACAAAGTGTAATTTTTCAGGGACCCTTGGGATGCCATCCTCAGGGGACACATCGCTGGGAGCTCCTTGCGCCTATGGGTTCATTCACATTGCCCACATGCTAAATGCTGTGTTTTGGCATACAGCTGTCAGTTTTTCCCCACAATTATCTGCGGTACGGGGACAGTGTGATGTGCGTTTCAGCTCCTAGTACTGTTTTTTTTTTTCTTAACTTTATTTGACGTACAGAAAGAGATACTTCAGTCATGCCTCCACAGCAGCGAGATGACATGCAGTGTCATCAGTGGGTCTGCAGAAAGGTGCAGCATGGTTGTATTTTTCCACACTGCACCACCCGTCACACTAACCCCGTGGTGTACAAGGGGAACGTAAAACTATAAATTTCTATGTGCCGTTGAGGTGACTGGTGTTTATCCAGTCTGGAAAAAAAAAGCCAACTACCGCACATAGTGTGAAAGAGCTCTTAAACATCAGAACAGTGCTGCCCAATGGACAAATGTACAGTTTATAGTACTAATCTACAGTATGAAGCCATATGCTACAACCTACAGCTTTCAACTTCATCTCTTTTGAGGTAAAAGTACACTGAATCAGACATCAGCGATTTGACTTTGACATACTGTATACATTTTGTGGAGCTCTCTTCTCTAAACACTGCAGTTCTGACTCTGCAGTATCTTAGGCCATGTGGATGGGTGACATGGAAGTGCTTAGGCTAGTCTGTCGAGTAATTTTTTGATTTATACAAACATCCATGTTTGCAAAACGTGAGATTGCCATAACAGGATGTTAAGTAATTGACAGCTCTTCTTGTTCTCAAGCCTTTAAAGTTTAACTGTCGGTAATACATCGTGTGACAGATCGTCCGCAAGAGAGGAACTAAGAAAACTGTTCGTGCAATCCCTGTATAAAGGATACCATTGTGAAACAAGGGATTGTGTACAGTCTCTAGGGTGATGAAAACAAAAGCTAGGGTTACTGTGTTATCTGTCACCAGGTCTGCAGATAACATTTTGGGGGTTTTCTGTGTTAATCTTAAACTGAATATAAGCTAGTAGATTTATGTACAAAAATTTGTATGAAAATTCTCAGTATATTTAACAGTTTGACGAAAATCTTTCAGAAGTGCATAGCTTTTAACATTCAGTTTTGGAGTGAGTGGACTTTACAGAACAAAAGCCACAAAAACCACATACACAGATATATGTAACATACAAATAATGTATTATATTTCTGCATCCTGAGGTGTTTTCTATAATAATACAGGGTGGCAAAAAGCTTGACATCTGAGCGTTTTCAGCTCATAAAATGCCCCCAAAAAGCCTGAAAAACGCCCAACAAGCAAAATCCCATTCATTTCAATGGCACCTGTTCACATTTTGAGCGTTTTGTCACCCGAAGCAAAATGCCTGAAAAACACCTTAAGCTCAAAAAAGAACATGAGCTTCTTTGGGGCAGATTACAGGCATTTTTCTGCTTTTTACATTGGTGGCCTGTACAAAATTGCGGTAAAAAAACAATAAAAATGCGGTAAAACCACATAACTTTGAAACGCTCAGGTGTGAATGCAGCCTCAAAGTTTGGTCATTGTGCTAGAAAATGGTGTATACACAAGGAAAGGGAATAACGCTAGCTATTTATAGCCAGGATTTCAGCTGATTCCTGTGAATTGGATGCGATTTGAGCCAATTGGTGGCCCTGCCAGACTATTTTTGGCATGTTTCAGGGTTGGTTTTGGTTTTTGTTATTCACAACATTGTAATTTTTTTTAAATACTTTCATGTTTTGTCTTTTACTTTCCTTTACTTACTAACTTGCCTTTTTTTTTTATTTTGAAGGTACATACATCCTGCAAGGAGTTTCTACCTAAAAAATGCCCACTTGGCCAGTGTAAAGTGTCTGTAATCCCCCCAACGGCCCTCAACAGCATAGACTCCGATGGTGAGTGATGGGACCTTGTGTAACCACAGGAAGTGAGGAAAATTCTGTACAACGTATAGTGGATCGGTGATTTTCCTCTGTTTTGTCTTTTAACAGGGTTTTGGAAAGCCACCTGTCCCCCTTCCTGCACCAGCCCTTTGCTTGTGTTTGTCAATTCAAAGAGTGGAGACAACCAAGGTGTAAAGTTCTTGAGACGCTTCAAGCAGCTGTTGAACCCAGCTCAAGTTTTCGATCTCATGAATGGTGGACCTCATCTTGGGTAAGATATTTTTTTTGGTCATGCAGAATGGCAAGCAATAAATTTAAGGTGCCCTGTGCACAACCTGCTGGTCTTGGGCCTTGGCAGCTAGTTGGCTGTGTTTTCCTGAGTTACCTAGACCTTCTGCTCAGCTTGTGGCTTAGTACAGCACAGACTTTTCTCATGGCTTCCTCTTATTCTGTAGTGGATCAGGTGCCAATGAGGAGCTCAAAATGTTAGAACTGCTGCTACATTCCACTATACCTGCATTGCGAGAAGTGGCATATTAAGCAAGAGCAGGAAAAATATTCATTACACTGGTCTGTGCTAGCTAATTATTTTTCTCAACATTGTCTGGCAATAAAATATTCTTTAGTTTTGCTTTGAATTATTTCATGTTTGTCAGTTTCCTTACAGTTTCTGTATAGTCCATTGCCTTTTCACTTTTTTTTATTTTGTTCTGTGATCTTTTATCATTGATTTTATAGTGAACAACATCGGATGTGAGCACAGTCATTTTAATGGGGCTGTATAGAGAACACAGATGAGTGCAGGGCTATAATGGCAATAATCTCTAGCAGCTGCTTACAACATATCCCCTGCCAGTTGTCTTCTGCCAATCGCCTCTAGCATGTCCCCAGTCTCTGACACTTCTGTTATCATTCCCCCAGTCTCTGACACTATTAACATCACCCCATTCTCTGACCACTTCTGTTTGCATTCCCCCAGTTTCTGACCACTTCTGTTTGCATTCCCCCAGTCTCTGACCACTTCTGTTTGCATTCCCCCAGTCTCTGACCATTTCTTTTAGCATTCCTTACAGTCTCTGACCACTTCTGTTAGCATTCCACCAGCCTTTGACAACTTCTGTTAGTATTCCCCTAGTCTCTGACCACTCCAGCATGTCTCCAGTGTTTGACTGTCTCCTGCAGCATGTCTCCAATATCTGACCATTTTCTCTAGCATCAAGTTTATTGAATATAACATGCAGTCCTTGGTGATGTCAGGGGCTATATTTGAGGCTTGCTATATCTTTTATGTATACCATCACTAGGTGCTAGCTGCTTATTCTGTACAGTGAGTATTTCAGAAGGTTTCCACTTTCAGCTGAATAGGGAATATTTCCAGCACATGTTTTGCCAATAGCAAAGCAGATATTTGGTAAAAAACATTCATGCACCAATTTTTTTGTATCTCCTGCAGCAATCGATTGTATTGCTTTAGCAACATAAATCACTGGCTTGTACACAAATCATAGTGGTCAGTTTTTATGGAGTTCTTTATGCATAAATCATTACATATGTTTTTATTTCACATGTAGTGAGAAGAGGCTATCTTGATATAAACTAATAACTTGTATTATTCCTTTTAGCTTACGTCTGTTTCATAAATTCGACACTTTCCGAATATTGGTATGTGGTGGAGATGGAAGCGTAGGCTGGGTTCTCTCGGAAATAGATGCTCTAAATCTTCACAAGCAGGTAATAATGGTGTGAATGACTGTTAATGAATTTCAGACGCCTTGATAAAATTTCTTTATGTAATATTTAAACCTTAAAGATGAGCTATCATAAAGCATGGACTTCCATTGCTGACCACCTTCTAAAAATGTCAGTTGCCCTATAGCTTTAATACTTTGGCTCAGTGCAGATAAGGAATTTTGACTTGGACAAAGTTATTCATGTTGTTTCAGTAATTAACAATAAGACAACTGCCATTTTAAAAGAGGTCACATATTTCTTTAATGACAGGTGTCCTTTGAATAGAAAAGTCTCATGGCTTTGCTGAGTGCAAGGTGTTTCACATTCATTTGGAATTGTCATTGTGCAGCTTATTGTTCTCTAACAGTGGCTGACAGCAGACAGGAGGATTATGGGTTACATTTCACTCTATAAATGCAGCTCTAAATCAAGTATTCTCCAATCTCTTCCATCTCACACAGTATTAGCAGTAATTACGGTAATCAGAAGCTTCCCATGCCACTCTTCTCAGTCTCCAGCTGAGAAGTAATGGTCAATCATTTTAAAGGTGCTTCTTGGAGTTTAGGAATTATTATCAGTGTACGAAGTCATTAAATGTTAAAAAAAAAATCTTGACAGATGTAAGCAGTTAGGGCCTTTTACACTTGGGTTGATGCTTGTTATTATGCATTTGCCCATTCATTTGATGCAGCTAACATCCGACTTGAATCCTTTTTCCTAATGCAGCATGGTACGTACATTGTGGTGCTCTGCATTGTGGGTCTATTGCCGGTTGCTTTGTTAGTGTGTTAATGAAATGCATAAGTCTGAATGGGGCTTTAAACTTAGCCCATGTATATTCAGAAAAAAAACAAACTTATGTTTAAATGATGCAATTGATAATTTCCTAAAATCACTCTTGCATTCTTAAGAATAAAAATTCTCCGCCTCAAGCTGCTCTTCTCCATCACCATTTGAAGACTTGGTTACATAAGCAAAACAAGTTGTCTTGACAATGACAGTCCTTGTCTTAAGATGACCCCCCAACGTGTTTCATCTCTCAGGGCTTGGTTGTAGAGATAACAAGAGCTCTAGAACTAAGCCCTGTCAGGTGAAAAGCGTTAGAGGGGTGGTCCTAAGTTGGGCCCGTGTGTATGTCAGCCAGTCCGACAGAAGCCAGCTTCTGTCCAACAAGCATGCTAAAAAACCAGCAGCTGATCGGCTCCCGATTGGCTGAGAGTGCTAATTGGAGTGTTCTGGGGGAGGGGGGGGGGGTTGTCCCCATGTCAGAACACAACAACTCTGGGGGGGGGCTGATTGCTGTACTAACAATGGATCGTTAATACAGCGGCTCTGACCGGAGCTTTCGGACTTTTTTCAGGTTGAACGCAGAAAACTGCTAGTGTGTACCACTACCAGGCTTTAATGTCAAGCTTGTGGATATCCTATGCATTGCGGTGGCTGTCTCTCTTCAGTATTTTCCTAAAATAATTTTTTATGTTAGTATCCAAATAATGTGCAACAAATTTAAATGTAAACATTGTCTTTTATAACTTCCTACACATTTTCTTGTGACTGGAGAGTGATGCTGAATATGTAAAGATGTAGTAATTCATTACAACTGTTGCAGATTTATGTTGTCAGCCACTTCTCAGCATAAAATAACACGTGTGGTTTTAACACGGTTTACACATGCGTACGCGACGTGCGTATGCGTTCGCTTCTGCCTGTATGGGGAATGTAAACATCCCTTGTAATAGAGATAAAAATAACTGGTCCTGTTTTTGTGCGCTTTTGTTTAAAAAAAAAATTCCTGGACTGCAAGTGACGTCATGGCATCACTCCGGCCCTCCAAGGCCATGGAACTGATCGAAGACTATCTTCAATACTGGGGTTATGGCTGATATCTTCAGCCATAATCCCGTTAAACCACTTGCAAACCGTAACGTATATATACGTATTGTGGTTGGCATGTGTTAAACAAAAGAAAGCTGGGCAGGGCTGACACCACTCAGTCCACAAAAATGCTGTGTATTGTCAGCATGCAACAGGATTTAGGATCTGAGTACGTTTCTGCCAGATCAGCAGGTATTTTTCTGTACTTGAAGGGTCTTTAAAGGGAGAAAACATGATGGACTGTGCATGTCTAGCAGAGAGATACTGCATATGTTTTTTTTAACACTATATATTTAGCTCTGTACCAGGGATACTATTTAATAAAAGCAGTGCTGAACAGCAGCTTTTTAAAATATATTATTGTAAGTATCTCCAGGTGAGTTGAGTTTTATGTTGATGAAATCACTTTTATATATGTACATGCAAATTTAAATATATTACAGTGGTCTTTAGTTTCATGTTTTTGACATCTGTCATTATCCATGATAGTTAGTTTTTTTTTATTTATTTGTTGTTTAGTGCCAGCTTGGGGTTTTGCCCCTAGGAACAGGGAATGACTTGGCAAGAGTGCTGGGCTGGGGCTCTGCATGTGATGATGACACCCAGTTACCCCAAATACTAGAGAAGTTTGAGAGGGCTGGCACTAAAATGCTGGACAGGTAAATTTGTTGTATAGTTCTTTTTTTTTAATTATTATTATTGAGACAAATACAAAGTTTACAGTCTGTTGGACAATAACACACACACACACACACACTAAAAATACATTGACAACATAATGTTACAACGAGAGTAAAGTGTTGGGAAATTATTTCATAGTGAGGCCTCTTGCACACCAGGGTTAATTTTGAAATGAAGGTGTCCGTTTATGAAGCAGTGAAAAAATTTCACTTCTTCATTCTCCGGCATTCACAGAGGAGATCGTTCTCCTCTGGGTGCCAGTTTATGAAGAGGTGTAGATCGCTTATCCTTTGGAGGATTGAAGCGATTTACAAACGCTTCGAACAGTGGAGAACAGCCCCTGATACTGGAATCTCGTGGGACATAAGAGATTACAGCACCAGAAATTCACTGAAACACAGAGATGTCTGTTTTTATTAAGCAGTAATAAATTATCACCGATCAGTACATGGACATTCCCGGAGGAGACCGCCCACCTAGTTAACTAAATATCTGTCCCCCTACACTAATATATTTATATTTATATATATATATATATATATATATATATATATATATATATATATATATATATATATATATATATATATATATATATATACACATGGCAAGGGGACATGATTACTGTCTTGGGGGGTCTGAAGGAAGAAGTCAAAAATCTTCCTCCTTCCCCCCGGGTTTCTCTCGTCACTCCTCCATTGTCCATCTCTGAGCTGGTGAATCGGGGAGTGTGAGTTCGGACAGAGATCGCCAGTGAAGTGCTGAGATTGCAGCTTCTTAAACTGGCCGTTTCTGTGTCAGTCAATCACAGATTCTCAGTGTGTGGGGATGATTGGTGGAGAGCATGTTCTCCCCCGATCATCTCTGTTTCATAAACCCGTTAATGGACTGTGATCAGCGGTGATCCTTGGGATCACCACTGATCACAGTTTCATAAACGATTTAGTTTTAGTCATAGGGGGTTATTTACTAATGGCAAATCCACTTTGCACTGCAAGTGCACTTGGAAGTAAATTCGCTGTAGATCCGAGGGGGACATGCAAGGAAAATAAAAAACAGCATTTTAGCTTGCACATGATTGGATGATAAAATCAGCAGAGCTTCCAGTCATTTCAGATCTACCTCTTAGATTTAGAGCGACTGCACTTCCAAGTGACTTGTAGTGCAAAGTGGATTTGCCTTTCGTTAATAACCCCCATAGTGTTTTGACTAAAATTCCATTTTAGTTTTAGTCGTATTTTAGTCATCTAAATTGTTTTAATTGTATTTTAGTCAACTAAAATCTCCAGTACCACTTGACCTGCTTTCCTCTGAGCTCCGCCTGTCTGTTAAAGCCCCAGCCCCCTGACTCTATCGGCAAGCTGTATTAGCTGACAGACGCAGGCTCCCTCTGCCTGCTGCCTGGAAGGTTTTGAACAATTCCCTGCAAACCACAGAAGAGGAACTCCTCTGTCAGATTTGTGTCTGAATGTGATGTTGTGAGCGTTTCCCCTCCCAGCAAGGTAGCAGTGTGCTTGGCACTATGTAAAATAACAGCCTCCCCAGACTGTCCAGTTCTCTGCCCTGTGCACTCCCTCACTCCCATTTACTTCTCCATCCCCACTTACAGCCTGGCATTACAGCCAACACAGTTTACTGTTTTTTTGTTTTGTTTTTTTTATATATATTTTAAAGTTGCACTTCTGTTTCAGAAAAACAATAATATTGCTTTTTGACAAACTTGGTTTGATTTATGAAGACCTTATAAATCACAAGGGCTAAATCTGTGTCTGTAGTGCATGTACAAACCTTAATAACATAAATAATATACATAATAGGAGTATATAATGAGTTTGGCAATTCTAGAGAAATGCTTAAAGGAGTTGTAAAGGCATTAAGATAAAAAAAACCTTCTGTGTGTAGCAGCCTCCCCAGCACACCCCAATTACTTGTCTGAGCCCCATAATTCTCCAGCGATGTCCACGGGTGTCTAAGCTGTCCGGGACACTCCTCCTAAATGGCTGAGAAACAGCAGTGGCGCCATTGGCTCCTGCGGCTGTCCAAAGTCAGTCAGCCAATCAGGGGAAAGAGGAGGCGGGGCTCTGTCTGAATGGATACACGGAACTCTGACTCGGCTCGGGTGCCCCCATAGAGAGTTGCTAGCTGAGGGGGCACTCGATAGGAGGGAGGGGCCAGAAGCAGCAAAGAGGGACGCGAAAAGGGGAGGATCTAGGCTGCTCTGCGCAAAACCAATTGCACAGAGGAGTCAAATATGACATGTTTGTTATTTGAAAAAAAAAAAAAAAGAGACTTTATAATCACTTTAAAGTATAACTAGAGGCAAAACGTTTTGTTAGTGTTGGATAGAGTGGAGAGAGATTAGAAAAATTGTCAGTTTTTATTGCTGTCTGTGTCCCCATTAAGGAGATTCACCCTCTCTATTTGTCCTGTTTATCGTTATCATTGAAAGTAAAAGAAAATCCCAAATTTTGGGTTGTCTCTAGAAAATATTAGATGGGAAATCTTCCAATGGGGACACTGGTTCTGGGTGTCCCAAAGGAATTCCAATAATTTGCAGGGATTTCCTCTCATTTCCTGTTGTTGTGGCTATGGGACAGGAAGTGAAGGTAAATTTCTACAATGGGACACAGATGACAAAAAAAAAAAATCTTCTCTTTCAAAAATGAAAAAAGAAAAGTGTTGCCTAAAGTTCTACTTTAGTGCATTGCAGCTTAACTAAACCCATTCGATTTTATTTGATTAAATGAAAATTGGAATTTATTTTTCGTCAGTTCTCATCAATTGACTTAATTGTAAACTTATTTTCATTTAGTGTGCATTACTGAAAACATGTAGCTGATGAAAACTATGGCGAAAAAATATATTAGTCAATGAAATGAACACTGTTGCACACTGCAGCTCGAAAAAACACAATACAGTGTTTTTTTTGGGCTTTTTTTTACTCATCTAAAATGCAACCCATTGTTTATGTAAAAATAAAAAAAGTCAGTACTTTGCACCGGTACTTGCATATCAACGTGCATATTTTGAATATTCAATAGATTTTTGCCTAAGAAATTAATTGTACGCATGAATGCGCTTACGCACAAATATGCGCAACAAAAATGCCTGAAATTACGCCTAGAAATGCTGGTGCTCAAACATCAGTACCATGTGCAAGAGGCCTAATAAATGAAAGTAATACAGCATACAAAACTATAATGAAAAAAAAAACAATTAAAAGAATGTAACACTTCAATCTCGTTCCAAATCAAATTCTCAACCACACAGCATTGATTAATTGGTACGGAGAGGATTGTAGTGGTGTAGCGGGGTGTCATGTTTACTTTTAGTATGAAGAAAGTAAAGGGGTTTGTTCTTCACTGTAGGATAGTGGGTGGAGCCTTGCATGCCTTTTTATGTGCCTTGGTCAACTGTACATTCAAACACCACAGGAGTAACTTAACAGAGCCATTATTCCAAACTGCATTAAATGGTATCAGTGCAGAGCCACACCTTCCTAATATAAAGTAGAAGTCTGGGCTAGAATCAACTAAACTTGAATACTGCTCCCACTCCCTTTTTAACACCTATATGAACTACCCTGCAGAAGAAAGTTGCTTATACTTACCTATTCTCAGGGAGCTCTGGCGCGGTCATGTGATTGCCTCCCAGCTTCAGGGGAGAGGAGGAACAGCTGACAACAAATACCCCATAGTAAGCCTATGGGTGAGATCACTGCCCAAGCATTACACCTGTTGGCGTTCTCACCTCTTCACCTCTTCCCTGGAGACCAACCACTGGGGAGGTCACTTGATCGAATTGGAGAACTCTGAGAATTGGTAAGTATAAGAGTCTTGCCTTTACAGGGTAGTTAGTATAGGAGTTAGAAGGTGGGTCGTAGCCGATTTAAGCATGGTTAGTACTAGCCCAGACTTCTACTTTAACAGTTTACGCTTTTTTGTGCTGGAAGCCTGAAAAGCTTAGTGCAAAGGAAGACTGACTGTCTTCTCACTTTACCATATCTGCTTATGAAAGAACAAATCTGATGGGCGTAATTCAGTTTATTTTTCTATGCAATGATCAATCCATTTTGGTATTTTAGGTTTGTAATAGAATGTTTAAAAATCTGTTGCTTCATCCTTGGCAGATGGAGTATCATGGTGTATGAGACCAAACTGCCAGCTCAGGTTTCAGATTCCTGTACAACAGAACCCAGCGACGGTTGTGAGGTTAGTACACACAATAATTAATACATGTGCTCGTTCTATAAGTTGGGTGTAAGTCACCTTGTAGGGAAGTACCAAGGTCCTTGGCAAGCCAAATGAGACCTCTACAAATATAGATTTTGTGTTCTCAGCTCTTAAACCTCTTTCTTCCTTCCAGGTGCGGCAGATTCTGGGTTATGAAAACTCTGTAGCCGCTCACTTATCTCAGATACTCAGCTCAGACCAACACTCTGTGGTTATCTCATCAGCTAAGTAAGTGTCAGTCATGACAGTTGGCATGGTAACCGTTACTTGTCATGGAGTTGTCGTTCTAAAAATGCTATAGACACTTTCAACAACAGCAGAAGGAGCATGCAATCTCAGCCACTGCTGCAGCCTGTCAGATTTGGGCGGTTCATGCTATGGCTGCAGCAGATGTAGTTGGGAAGAATACATTGATTGCAGCCATAATGGAAAAGCTGTTTTCTTTACTTTCTTTTCCTTTCTTGCAAAATTGTAGTGATACTGTAGTGAAATGTTGTTTGAATCATTAACATAAAGTAGGCAGCTGTATAGGGATTTTGTACAGTGACAAATCACTGCTTCGTTGACTAGTTTTGTATAGCATTAAAAAGGGTCACTCACCCCTGCCACACTTAATTTGCAAAAACAAGGGTAGCCCAAAGAACATTTGTAACCATGTTCCCTTTTGTATATTGACCAAACACTGCTTTGTTGAGAAGGTCTGTATAACTCTAAAAAGGGGCATTCCCCCATTCGGTGCCACACTTTGCAATTTGCAAAACAAGGGTAGCCCGAAGCATCCTGTTTTTTCCTGTGCTACAGAGAAATGAAAAATCCAATATTGTCACATTATTTTTTCCTTGTACAGAATTCTACCAATCATGTGCACCCACAGATGTTTATGAATGTTCTGTCACTTGTTAGCTTAAAAGAGAAGTATGGGTTTTTTGCATCTGTCCCCCGCCACGTTTGCAGTGACAACTGAGCGATCAAACATCGCTGATCGCTTAGTTCTCCACTCTGAGCAGGGAGCCGTGACTGTCAGTCACCGGCTCTCTGCTTTGCTCCTCCATTGCTCACTGGAGCGCTGGGCTGGGCTGGGGAGAGGAGGGAGCGGCTGGCTCCCAGCGGCGCAGCAGAAAGGCTGAGCCAGCTAACTGATCCAGGCTTGTGGGTGCTTTCCCCATCCTGGACCGGCTGAGTGACAGCAGGCTTTAGCTGACTGTTGGCTGAACACGGGTCACAGGCGTGCAGAAAGAACTGCACTTATGTGATCCATAGGGAGAAGTAAGGCCAAAAAAAGCTTTTTTTCTTGCCTTTGAAACTCTAATAGAAGCAGCCAGTATAGTGCATACAAAACCTACAGCCTCTCGGCTTTGTTTACATGTTGCTTCTGATCTTCTGTTTGCTGGATGGCCTTGTGCAGTAGCTTTCAATAGGGTTCTATAGTCTTGTTTCCAGCGTCTCTTGCCTCTGGAGATGGTCATAGAGAACCAATTGGGAGGCTGTGGAACAAGATAATTGAAAGAAATGTCACCAAATGAAAGCCTTGCTTATTGAATATAATATAAAAACAATGTAGCGTACATATATCAGTTGTGTTATATGACCCAACGATGCACATGTACCAACTGCATGATCATCACTATGTTCTCAAATAAATGGTGAATGCACTAATCTCCGCAGCCATTGATCTGTAAATAATTGTCACATGATACCTCAGTAGATGGATGTGCAATCACCAGTTGCAATGTAATGTTGACTATCTGTTAATTTGTGTCCTCTCATGTGCATAGGTATGTATCAGACACCTGATCAATGTAGAATTGCCAGTGTATTACTATATCAAAATAAAAGTGGTATTACATATGATACACTCCAAATACAGCTTGCTGTGGATGCATTTAACCCACACTGATTTGTTCTAACAATATGCAGAACGCAAGCCTCCTTGGTAAAAATCCAGTTCCATAGTACATATATACGCTGCGCACCAAATGAAAGGTGGGTGTATTGCCATTATATATACAGGTACTCAAGGAGAAGTATTGGTGCCCTAACTGGTGATACTAAAGATTGCATGCGCAGAAGATTGCGGAGATTTACATCTTCACATAAATCCTATGTAGTGTGAGACTCAATGGGGGTTATTTACTGAAATTGGAGCGTGCAAAATCTGGTGCAGCTCTGCATAGAAACCAATCGGCTTCCAGGTTTTATTGTCAAAGCTTAATTGGAACAAGCTGAAAGTAGAAGCTGATTGATTACCATGCACAGTTACACCAGATTCTGAGTTTTAGTAACTCCCCCCAATGTGACATCTGTAATATAAATCTATCTACACACAGTAAACATCATGCACATCCTCCATATATGCAGTGCATCTACATAAGGCAAGTGTGTCACCACTGCATGGAAAATGTGTAGAAGCAAAGCACCAAGCTCGCATGCACAGCATCAAACATGATGGAACAAATGGCGGCAGGCCTCTGGGTGGCAATCTGGTTTCACCTGACGGCTTCAGGGAAAGTTATATATGTATCATCTGCCCTTCCTTAAAGTGATATTAAAGTCTTTTTCTTTAAATAACAAACATGTTATACTTACCTGCTTTGTGCAGTGGTTTTGCACAGAGCAGCCCAGATCCTCCTCTTCTTGGGTCTCTCGCTGGCGCTCCTGGCCCCTCCCTCATGTTTAGTACCCCCACAGCAAGCAGCTTGCTGTGGGGCACCCGAGTCAAGCCGCTGCTGTGTGTGTCCATTCAGGCACGGACCCACGGCTCGGCCCGCCCCCTCTCCTCATTGGCCTATTGACTTTGATTGACAGCAGTGGGAGCCAATGGTGCCCCCTGCTGTGTCTCCACTAAGCTGGGGCTCAGGTAAGTATTAGGGGGGCTGAGGGGGGCTGTTGCCCACAGAAAGTTTTTTTTTTTTTTTTTTTTTATCCTAATCAATAGAAGCTATGTTTTCAAGTCTGTAGGATGTGAGGTAAGCTGTTCCAGAGATGTTGCAGGCACCGCACCTGGCACCAAACATTTAGTTTAGTGGTTTAACTCAGGTATGTTCTAAATTAAAATATTTGGTCATATAGCTGAACCACTTGACCAGCAGGTTTAGCTATTTGTGCTCTCAAACAGGTGTACCTAATAGATAATAATGCGTGTCGGGACCCCATGGGGCAAAGGACCGCGCTATACCGCAGATGGACACCGCCGGCAAAAAGCGCCCTGAGGCGATTCAGTTCCCATAGGTAGAGCTATACAAGTCACTCATTCATTCATTCAATAAGAGGCAGCTTGGTGTAGATCTATATATGGTGGGGGAAAATGTGTATATATAGAAATAAACCATCTAAATACCAATTGTATCCAATATGGGGGTAGTCTGATATTTTTTTTTCATATTTTCTTAGGGTCCTATGTGAAACTGTAAAAGATTTTGTTGCCCGTGTTGGGAAGGCCTATGAGAGGATGACGGAGAGTGAAGAATCTGAAACAATGGCAGGAAAGGTATTTTATGTTCCAGGCTCAGTTTAAAGAACCAGTGTATTCCATTTTATTGCAAATAGGACTTGAATACAGGTAGTTCTTTAGCTATGTTTAATGCACTTTTTAAACAATGTAACACTGGGTACCTTTAGCCTGTTTTTCCTTTTGGTATGAATAAATGCAGGCATTTTTTGCAAACTGAAAAAGATATGATTGCAAAATATAAGCGAGTTTAGATTGGGATCAAAAAAATACAATTGCATATCTCACTCAACTTTGTTTTAGGGCTCATTCACACTTGCCTGGTGTCAGTAAAGGTGGTACCTTGTGGTTTTTACAACACAAGGCATACTTTTTTCATCTCAACTTTATTGAAATGCAACAAAGTGAACACAGGGACAGAGCTGCAAAGCTCTGCAGACATGCTACAGATTTCCACACCGCAGTACTATACATCCTGCTGCCTGTGTTTTAACAGGAAACATAGAAAACAGTTGTTTTCTGCGTGCCCTTGTGGAGATAGGCATTTTCTTAGTACAGAAAAATTAGAATCTTAAGTCTTATGCCGCGTACACACGGTCGGACTTTTCGACCGGACTGGTCCGACAGACTCCGACGGACCAAATCCAGGGGACAATCAGATTGTGTGTGGGCTCCACCGGACCTTTAGCGGACTTTTCCAGTCGCAAATCTGACGGACTTTAGATTTTTTTAAAGGATAAGTTCATCTTTAAAAAAAAAAGTGCAGTTTTGCAGGTAAAAATTAATAGATAATGGAGCCTGCACAGCATTTCGCACATGATCAGCAGATTGCAGTTGCAGCCTCAGGCCTCCTGCAGACTCTCAGCATAGCTGTCTGTTCGTACGGGCAGGCAGTTACCCAATAGCAGGAAGCTCAATGGATGACGAAATTGCTCACTGGTGCACTCTCAGCTCGTTGAGAACTACAAGCCGTCAGCCACAATGGCTGACAATACTTGTAGGCATACATTCACAGTGAATGAATGACGAGGCCATATAGGCAGAGCCCAGCAGGGCTGCGATATTTTCAAATTATGACAGCAGGGAGGGGGATAACATCCATATGGGGTAAAGATGTAACATGTTCCAAGGGTGAACATAGCCTTTGAGTTTTGGATAAAGTGGGGAAACTTTAGAACTCTGGTTGGGTGTTTTTTTTCCAGCCGAGGCTTTCCTAGGCTCCTTTCACACAAGCAGCCAAGAGGTTGAAAAGACAGGCATTTGATCTGTGTTTTTACTGCCCACCTACAAACTGACATGGTGCTGCTCAGATGCACATTGTCCCAGCCACAATGCTTTGCATCATGGTGTGGCAATTTTAACAAAGAAACTCGGTCTTCACTTTGTCCCTCCATTTTCAGTTTCAAATTGTTTAGAATACCTTGCAATTTGACCAAAGTCCAGCTAAAAAAAACAGCTTGAAAGGTAAGAAATATTTCTAAAATTTATTTTTAGGTATGCTGTGTGAATGGGTACACATACACTTAAATTGGGGATTCTTAAATTTGACTTCAAAGGTAAAAATACACTTTAAATCATAATCTTAAAAATGGCTTTAATTTTTCTTAGTGCACTGTTCTTCGAGAGAAACTGGACTCCCTCTTGAAAACTTTGAATGAGGAGTCTCAGGCTACGTCAGTTATGTCCCAACCTCCACCTACAATAAATGAGGAGACTGAGGACTCTTCAGAAAATGCCACATGCCCTCCAGCTATTTCTCTTTCTCCAATGCGATCACAGACTTTTCGGCCTCGTGAACAGCTCATGCTTAGAGCCAACAGTCTGAAGAAAGCTATTCGACAAATAATTGAGCAGGCAGAGAAAGGTGAGTAATACAGTAATCCTCATGAATTCTCCATGTTGGTAAGGGGCAGGCTTATTGTTGTCTTGGTTCTACTACAGTAATGCATTTTGTTTTTTACATATGGGCCATCATATTCCACAAAATTCAGTCTCTTAACCACCTGCCTACTGGCCACTTTTACCCCCTTCCTGCTCAGGCCAATTTTCAGCTTTCAGCACTGTCACACTTTGAATGACAATTGCGCGATCATGCTACACTGTACCCATATGAAATTGTTATTATTTTTTTCACACACATAGAGCTTTCATTTGGTGGTATTTAATCATCACTGGGTTTTTTTTTGCTAAACAAATGGAAAAAAAGACTGAAAATTTTGAAAAAAAACCCCCTAAAACAAACATTTTTCATAGTTTGGTATAACATTTTGCAAACAGGTAATTTCTCTCCTTTACTGATGTGCGCTGAGGAGGGTGCACTTATGGGCGCTGATAAACTGCACTGATGAGGGGGCACTGATAGGCAGCACTGATAGGTGGGACTGCATTGATAATCAGGACACTGATAATTAGTGCCCTGATTATCAATGCCAATGTCCCTAACACAAGCCAGTTCTCTTCTTCTCTCCTCACGCTGTTAGTATGAGGAAAGAAAAGCCGATAACCTATGATCAGCTGTCATTGGCTGACAGCTGATTTTGTGGTAAAGGGCCACTGTAATTAGGCCCTTTTCCCAGATCTGTGATCAGCTGAGCCCGATCACTGTAAGATGTCCATGTACTCCTACTCAGCAAAGGAAGCCTGCACTGTAGCCGTCTTTCGGGTATAGTGTGGGCAGGAAGTGGTTAAAGTATAAATTTAATAAGTTAAAAATATGACCTGCATTCTTTTTTTAAATTAATTCCTGTAGTAGTTTGTTACATGTATGAAGGTAAAAAACTCTGTCCAAAACCTATACACAGAGCGGGCAAATATGCCTTTTTTTATTTTTTTTATTTTTTTTAAATAACAAACTTTACCTTTTAGTATCACTTTAAGAGAAAATATGGCAAATAGATCATCGGTTGCTTTCATTACAGCTGTTGATGAACAGAATGCTCAAAGTACTGAAGATTTCCACCTGTCCTTTCCTGCAGAGGATGGTAAAGATCGAAGTGCAGCAAGCACGGTGAATGTACATAGTGGCAATGCTCTTCCCAGAATAAGAACATCAGGCAGAGGTAATTTCCTATTAGGAGTAGAGTTCTAGTCAAGGTATAAAAAACATAAATTAACACCCTGTTAAGATCAGTAAGAAATCTGAAAAACTCCATTACTGGTCAGTGTTTTCATGCGAGTGTGCATATATCAAAACTTCCATTTGAATATATTTTATTATTTTAATATTTGGCATTCTTGAAGTGAGAAGAATATTTACACATGTATATGCATGTAAACACGGGCACTATACAAATTTGGAACTTTCTGGCATTTATATATCGGTACCGTGTGCAAGGGAACCTAAATGAAGGTGAGATATAATGGACCAGTACTTCACACAGTCATGTGAAAAAGTAAGTACATGCTATGGAAGTTGTTGACTTTTTTAAGGTATTTGCACAGGCAAACATTAGATCTGGATTCCACAAGTGCATACAGATAACAGTGGTATACTTGAACAAATCACCTATACAATTTACATGGTTTATTCATTTTCAAAATCTCAATTAATAAAAATGCAGATTCATGTAAATTTATGGAATTGCTACCAAAAAATTCTGGGGTGCAATGTAGGGCCCAGTGTCAAAGTTGGGTCTCCATCAGAGGTCATGGGTCTTGCAGCAGGACAATGACCCAAAGCATACATCACAAAGCACCCAGAAATGGTTTAAGACAAAGCGCTGGAGAGTACTGAACTGGCCAGCAATGAGTCCAGATCTAAATCCCATAGAGCACCAGTGGAGAGATCTCAAAACAGCAGTTGGGAAAAGCGACCCTTCCAATCTGAGCGACCTGGAGCAGTTGGCGAATGAAGAGTGGTCCAAAATGTCAGTAGAGAGGTGTAAGAAACTTATTGATGGTTACAGGAAGCGATTGATTTCATTTTTTTTTCCTAGTGGTGTGCTACCAAATATTAAATTGAGAGTGCCAATCATTTTGGCTAGTCAATTTTTGGAGTTTTGCGTGGAATGTGTCAGATTTGGCTTTTTGTTTCTCTTTTTTTTTTTTTTGTGTCATACTGATACAAACAAAAGAAATAAACATGAGAATGCCTAAACATTTGTAATTTCAACACTTTTCTGGGCAAATGGTGCTTTATCTGACAGAAATGCAGGGGTACCAATATTTTTGCCAATGGCTTTATATATTTTTTAATTCTTTATTCAGCAAAAGACGCTGGTGTATAATCCCAGTTTACAGCCACAGTAATTCGATCAAGGCAACTCAGACACAGCTGAGGAATCGGATAATGGTCTGCAAATACATCCAAACATAAAAAGTACAGGAAGTCCAAGATAAAGATATAAAGACCTCAATTAGGAGTGATTTACAAAGTAAATAAAGATGGAGGTGAACCTCCATGAAAACAAAACAAGATTTCAATGCTGGCTGCCTATGGGACATACAAACCCAATGTCCTTTGACCAAAAACAAGTGTTTTATTATTTATTTATTTTTTTAAAGAATGTGTATATAGAAGATTATAGATAAATACAGATAAAGAAAGTGGAAAGAAAAAAGAGAAAAAAGGGGGGGGGGGTTGTTAGTAAAGAGGAGAAAGGGTAGGATGCGCCAGGGAAACTAAAAACCACAAAGGATACCAAAGGTAGGAAGTTTAGGCTGCTCTGTAACAGATCTGGAGAAAAGTCAGGATCACCCAAAGGGTATCCCGTGTCTGAAGAACACGTTGATTCCTGGTAGGCATCAGCGCAGGAAAAGATCAAGCTTGGATACCATGTGTCACCAAATCTCTCCTCCCTCTGGTAGAAAGAGGCTGTAAGACATTCCATGCATTCAATGTCATTGATTTTGGACAGCCACATAGAAATGGGATGGATGATGGGCTGTTTCCAGAGAGCCTGGGCTGCATTGAATAGGTGCACTGTAAGGGAGGATTTGTACTGCGAAAACAGGACGCTATTAGGATGAAGCAAATACCTTTTTAGGGTTATTGCCTAAACCCACGAATGTAAGCTTGAGTACTCGCTGCCACACCTGGTTCCAAAAAGGACCGATTTTTGAACGGGTCCAAAAGATGTGCAGGTAAGAACCTTCTTCCTGGCCACATTCCAGCAGGGGCTAGATACCAGGGCATAAAATCCTTGTAGCCCTGCTTCTTACATTTTTGTAAGCATTGCAGGACTTGTGTGCAAACAAGATAGCTTGTAGGTAGGTCTTCCTCCCACTTGCATATACATCCTGGAACATGGCTTGCTGGAGGGGGGGGGGGGGGGGCTGCCAGCAGTTTGTACAGTTGGGATAAGTGATGAGGGTCATAAGACAAACGTATGTCTCAAACAGTGTAAGATTATGCACAGCTCCATATTTGGTAATGGCAGATTTTAAAATGTTGCAGATATTTTTGTTAAATGTTTTAAAGGGCAATTTTTTGTGTTTTCATTCAAGTATATCACATATCTGTAGGCGTTGTTTGCACAAGGATCCAAGGTTTGCCTTTTCAAATACGTTTAAAAAGTCCACAATTTCCATGGGGTGTACTTAAAGTGGAGGAACTACACTGTATCTGAGCACCACAAACCATAAATGCTATTTGATTAATTTTTAATATTCATAGCAAACTCACCCATCCATCCATATCTCAATGCTTTATTTTGCTGAGAAATCGCTTTGAAAAACACCCCCTAGCATTTCCGGCTGTCGCCATCTTGAATAAGGGCAAATGAATCATGTAGCATTTACTTCCTGGAATCCATCTGTCCCTAGCTCAGGCATGCAAGAGGGTGTGCTTAGCTGGAAAAAACCCTCCTCCCCTCCTGAAGGCTCCTGGGATGTATGACATCATTTGTCTAGGCATGGAAACAAGGAGGTAACTAAAGAAATGCAAAAAAAAGTTTAAAACAAGTAAATATGATTTACTTTCCTATCTATTTACTAATGCTAGCAGCATAAGGATTTAAAATAAGCCAATGTTGATTGAGAGAGTGAAGTTCCGCTTTAAGTTTTCATATGACTAGGTCAGGTATTCTGTTTATGACGTGCAAACAAAAACAAACATTTTAACCGTGATTTCAAGAAATGTATGTTATAATTCACATACTAATATGCGTATTCAAAGGAATCGGATGAAGTGGTGTATTTTTGTGTTTTATTAACCTCCTGCTGACCATGTAATGCATATGACCCAGTCTTTGTTTATGATTGGAAGCCAGCAGTACAGGCAACATGTAACCAGGATGACAGCCAATCACAGTGAGCCACTTTCTGACTTTAAGATCCTCACTTAAAGAGGAAGTAAACCCCGATGGGTTTTACTTCCTCTTTTGCTCCCCGCAAGGCCTGCAAATGAAAAGCATACTAGCCCATTATATGACACTTACCTGCAAACGAAGCCTGCGCTGTCCCCTGAGCAGGCCGCGTCCATCTTTGCCCCTCTTCCTTCGGAGCCACGGACTCCGGCTCTGTGACTGGCCAGAGTCGCGTCACATTGCTCCCGTGCATGCGCGCGGGAGCTGTCGGTCACGGCACACGCTGGGGGAAGAAACGGCATGGTGGTCCGTTTCTTCACAGCGCATGCGCCAATGATGACATTGGCGCACTACAAGTGAAATTTCCATTACCTATAGGTAAGCCTTATTCTAGGCTTACCTAAAGGTAAAAGTCACCAGAAACGGTTTACAACTACTTTAAAAGGCCACAGGTAAAGAACAAAGAGAACATGCACATTAAGAAGAAATTAGTACAAAATAACATATACAGGGAGTGCAAACTTATATAGTATGGTGCAAGCATAGAGCACAGCATGACAAATGCACAATTAGAGAACTGCAAGTGAGACCAATATATGTCCTAAATGCACCAAGGTGTTGCTGTTTCCCAGAGGGCGACCCAGGCGATGAGTCCAGGCCCAAAATGTGCCGACAGAACCGGTCCGGAAGGGTGGCGCGACACTACCTTCACTGCCTGCACTTCTTTTTAAAGAAGAAATTAATTCAGGACGTTGTGTCCAAAAAATATTAGGCAGTGGACCAAGGACTCTTCACTAGTATTCCCTGGAATCCTCCTGCAGCTGATCTTTTTCTAATACCTACTTACCGTGCCTTGTTCTGCAATGTGTGGAGGTGGCCATCTTTGTAGGCATGACTTTATTTCCTCATGTCAAATTGTCAGAGCCTTCTCCAAGAAGAACAGTGAGCAGCATAGTAGTGATATGACCAAATGTTATGCCAAATAAAACTAGCAGTCAGAGTCAGTGCCAGAGATCTTATGCATCAGATAGACAAGAAGGTGTAAGGACAGGAGTGCCTAGGCACGCCTCTCACCACGAAGAAGGAGAAATACAAGAGAAAAGGTATATTTTTCAGGGTATTGCTTAAACACAATTAACTTTTTTTTTTTAACCATATTTTATTTTGGTTTCTCTCCAGATCATACAAATCTTTAAACTTTTACAATTAACGTTTCTAGATACTCCTTTTAACATATCAAATGTTCCCTTTTTGAGTTTGGGTCCACTTTAAACATTTAAAAATTACTATTTTTTTTCTTCATAGCTGGCAAAGCAGAAAGAGCAACCAGTAAAAGCAGCCTCAGTGCGGGAGCCTCTACATCCCTCCCTGGTGCTAATACAGATCGGGAGCACATGCACCAAAGTGAGATATTCACCCATAAATGTCTGAGATGGCTATATACATGTACTAAAAACTGAACCACTGTTTTTCATTTCTTTTAGACATGAGAGCTGGAATGTCTGGATCTTTACCTGGAAACTCCATCATTAGCCGTCTTCTTATTAGCGCTGATCCATTTACCTCGGAGCCAGACTTGTAAGTGATGCTGATGAGACTATAGTAAAATACTGGCACCACTTATCTCTTCAGGCTCATAACTTATGACGTCTGCTATAGTATTCAACATTGTGCAACCTACACCAGACCCATTTAAAATGCAGTTCTTTTTTTTTTCTGTGTGCAACTGCATTTTACCAGATACTGATACCAAGCTAAAGAGAAGAACTGGTTATAAATGTGGCAGGGAGCAGTGACAAATATGAGCAGATTGTAGCGATATTGTGGGAAATCTGTTGATTTGCTGCTTCTTGTGTAAATCTCCCCCTCTAGTGGTCAGAGAGAGGGATTTTTTTGGTGCGATCTATAAAAATAAAACAATTCCATTTTGATTAGTTTAAAAGGCGGATAAGTCCTGGAGGAGATTGAGAGTGGTGGGGACCTGGAGACAGGTAGTAGCATGTTGACATGGATCCATAGGTGGCCTGATGATAGGAGCCATCTTAGTAAACGTTAAGCACAAAAGCATGGATTAAAGAATTTGAAACCATGGGACCCTGAATAAAATCACAAGAACTGACATCTGTCTCTTGATGGTCCTCAATGCCAGATGGTCATCTGGACTTGGCACAGGGTCAGCACCCATAGTGTCTTCTGCCCCCCATAGTGTCTTCTGCCCCCCATAGTGTCTTCTGCCCCCCATAGTGTCCTCTGCCCCCCATAGTGTCCTCTGCCCCCCATAGTGTCCTCTGCCCCCCATAGTGTCCTTTGCCCCCCATAGTGTCCTTTGCCCCCCATAGTGTCCTTTGCCCCCCATAGTGTCCTTTGCCCCCCATAGTGTCCTTTGCCCCCCATAGTGTCCTTTGCCCCCCATAGTGTCCTTTGCCCCCCATAGTGTCCTTTGCCCCCCATAGTGTCCTTTGCCCCCCATAGTGTCCTTTGCCCCCCATAGTGTCCTTTGCCCCCCATAGTGTCCTCTGCCCCCAATAGTGTCCTCTGCCCCCCATAGTGTCCTCTGCCCCCCATAGTGTCCTCTCCCCCCCCCCCATAGTGTCCTCTCCCCCCCCCCCCCATAGTGTCCTCTCCCCCCCCCATAGTGTCCTCTGCCCCCATAGTATCCTCTGCACCCCACGAACACAAAAACACACACTGTGCAGGTAGAACTCTCCTACCTTACACAGGTGTAGAGCACAGAAGAGAGCGGCTGGTATCACAGGGCTGGATGGGGGCAGGAACTGCTGAAGTTAACTTTTTACATCAACAGGCTAGTGATTGGTTGCCAGTATTGCCCGGCAACCAATCACGTGCTATTTAATGTAAAAAGTTCACTTCAGTGGTTCCCGCCCCCATCCAGTCCTGTAATACCAGCCGCTCGCTGCTGTCCAATGAAGAGGACAGAGGCGAACATGTCCACGGGCCAGATGCCTGTGAATTAATCATAGGCACTGACGGGCCAGACAATTAGCGGTGGCGGGCCGTGGGTTGCTGACCCCTGGCTTAGATCTGCAGACCCATAGACACCATAGGGGAGTGTCTGGTCTGAGGAGACAGGTGGATCTTGCTGTTCAGGGAGAAAAATGACTATTTTTACTAAAGAAGGATTGCTTTTTGGAGTGACTTGGTTGGAGGGAATTGCCTCAGAGGAGAAAGCCATCAGCCATAAAACTTGCACACACAGTCAAACAGAGTTGTGGTGTTTGCAGAGCTGGGTATCCTGCCGCTATAAGACAATTGGCTGGATGGGAAAGATGCTAGACTCTGGCTGAGCTGGTATCTATAATCATGACCAAGTATACTCATCATTGCTAGAGATTCAGGGAAGTTTGATTCTCTGCAAGATATCTGAGACTCCACAAGGCCTCATGACAAACAAGTGCCTTGGTGGGTGGATCAGCCAAGTGAGGGATCACAGAGATCCCACTATATAAACATTTTAAGCCAAAAAATGCAGGAGTACAAAGATTTTGTTGAACAATTCCACAAAAGAACTAAAGGGACATGAACATCTCAGAATAAATTTAATACAAAAGTAAAGTAAGTTTTTGAAAAGCATACCCACACCCCAAGATTATGACCTCCTGCCTGGATGCAGTGCTCAGGCCCGAGTGAGCAGTGGTTAGACCCAGAAGCTAGGAGGACTTCATTAACCCTTTTGTAAGCTGTGCCACCATTTGACACAGAACGTACACATGGGTAGGATTGCTGATTCCAGTGAAGGAATGAAATGGGTGGGGAGTGCAAAATCTGAATGTGTTAAGAACCTTGTACCTTTTTTGGGATGCCAATGACTTGAGAATTCCTGAAAATTAGGGGTGTGTCTATGCATTCGAGGTGACATTTACATTTACTTTGAAAACCTTTACACCTTGTCTTTTTCAAATTGTCTTATAATAATTAATAATAACAGTATAAATTAATGTTTTTAAAATCGTACCATGGAAAAAAAAAAGATCCAGCATGCATACAGAAAAACTAAAAGCCAAATTAAAACGAATTTTCGGATATGTTTACTAGAACAAACACCTGCTGAAAATTACATTTTGGTTTCTTCTTTGTCAGGAATTGTTACACGGAAAGATGTGTAATGAACAATTACTTTGGGATTGGACTGGATGCAAAAATTTCTTTGGATTTTAACAACAAAAGGGATGAGCACCCCAAGAAATGCAGGTAATTTAAAGTAAAGCTGACAGCGGTGAGATAATTATTGTCATATACAGGTGCATCTCGAAAAATTTGAATATCATCAAAAAGTTAATTTATTTCAGTAATTCAGTTCAAAAAGTGAAACTCATATATTATATATAGATGTGTTACACACATAATATATTTCAAGCATTTCTTTTTTTTTTTTTTTTCTTTTTTTTTTTAATTTTGATGATTATGGCTTATAGCTAGTGAAACCCAAAATTCAGTATCTCAGAATATTTAAATATTTTATATGAGGCCAATAAAAAAAAGATTTTTAATACAGAAATGTTGGCTTACTGAAAAATATGTCCATGTACAGTATAGTATGCACTATATCAATACTTGGTTGGGGCTCCTTTTGTGAATTACTGCATCAATGAGGCGTGGCATGGAGGCGATCAGCCTGTGGCACTGCTGAGGTGTTATGGAAGCCCAGGTTTCTTTGATAGCGGTCTTCAGCTCATCTGCATTGTTGGGTCTGGTGTCTCATCTTCCTCTTGACAATACCCCACAGATTCTCTATGGTGTTTAGGTCAGACGAGTTTTCTGGCCAATCAATCACAGTGATACCATGATCATTAAACCAGATATTGGTACTTTTGCCAGTGTGGGCAGGTGCCAAGTCCAGCTGGAAAATGAAATAAGCATCTCTATGAAGCTGGTCAGCAGAGGGAAGCATGTAGTGCTCTAGAATTTCCTGGTACAGGGCTACACTGACTTTGGACTTGATAAAACACAGTGGACCACCACCAGCAGGTGACATGGCTCCCCAATCATCACTGACTATGGAAACTTTACATTGGACCCCATGCAACTTGGATTATGTGCCTCTCTACTCTTCCTCCAGACTCTGGGACCTTGATTTCCAAATGAAATGTTAGGTTTTCCACAGTCTGTAATGATTTGGGAGCAATGTCATCTGCTGGTGTTGGTCCATTGTGTTTTATCAAGTCCAAAGTCAGCACACCCCTCTACCAGAAAATTCTAGAGCACTTCATGCTTCCCTCTGCTGATCAGCTTTATGGAGATGCTGATGTAATTTTCCAGTAAGGCTTGGCACCTGCCCACACTGCCAAAAAGTACCCATACCTGGTTTAATGATCATCGTATCACTGTGCTTGATTGGCCAGCAATCTGCCGTAAATGGCCAGCCTGCCCTAAATCCCATAGAGAATCTGTGGGGTATTGTTGAGAATGAGGAAGATGAGACACCAGACCCAACAATGCAGACAAGCTGGATGCCGCTTTCAAAGCAACCTGGTCTTCCATAACACCCCAGCAGTGCCACAGGCTGATCGTCTCCATGCCACGCCACATTGATGCAGTAATTCATGCAAAAGGAGCCCCAACTAAGTGTTGGTATATTGCATACTATACCGTGCACAGACATACTTTTCAGTAAGTTAACATTTCTGCATTAAAAACCTTCTTTCTATTGGTCTTATGTAATATTCTAATTTTCTCAGATACTAAATTTTGGGTTTTCACTAGCTGTGAGCCATAATCGTCAAAATAAAAAAAAAAAAAGAAATGCTTGAAATATTTCACTCTGTGTTTAACGCATCTATATAAAATATTAACTTTTTGATGATATTCTAATTTTATGAGCTGCACCTGTATGCTAGTTTATCTGATCTACTTATCTTTGATGGAAGAAGTCGCACAAAGAACATGATGTGGTACGGTGTACTGGGGACCAAAGAGCTGCTACAGAGAACGTACAAGAACCTGGAACAGAAAGTACTTCTAGAGGTGAGAACTGCAGTCTTCATTACCTATCTGTTTACTCCTGTATCTGTCCCTTTTGTATGTCCTTTCCTGTGTCCTCCATTCTTTTCCTTTTGCTGTATTTGTTTGTGGCTTGACGTGAACTAATCTTGGAGAGCACACACTGCTTGAAGTCTAAATTATGTGCTGATCTATGAATTATAGCTTTGACATTACATATAGTATGTGCATACTGCATATAGGACAACAGCATGGCTTCGTAGTAGAAGAGTCTGGGTGCTTAACTGGCATGCCTGCAGTCCAGACCTTTCACCATTTGAAAATATTTGGTGCATCTTGAAATGCAAAATCCAACAAAGACAACCCAGCACTGTTGAGCAGTTAGAATCCTATATCAGGCAATATTGGGACAAAATGTACTCTCCCAAAACTGGTCTCCTCAGTTCCCAGACGTTTACAGAGAGTTGTTAAAAGAATACTGTGGTCGCTATCCCAACTTTTTTGAGTCATGTTACTGCCATCAATTTCCAACTTACCTTATATATTTTTTTTCTTAACATGGTAAATTTTTTCAGGTTAAACATCTGATGTTTTCTATTGTCAATAAAACATGGATTTGCAAATCTCATAAGATTTGCAAATCATTGCATTCTGTTTTTATGTAGATTTTTCAGTGTGCCAACTCTTTTGGATGCAACATTGTACATCCACTATACATTGACATGACTTAGATTTAGTGACAGGCCACTTACATGACTCAGCTTCCACTTTCATTTCACATGCATCTCACTCAACTCACATCACTGCTTCTCACCATCTTCTGTCTGTCTGGAGTCTCTGTAAACTGTGTTTCTTCATCTCGTGTGTCTCTGTGTCTGTCCCTAACACTGGTTGTGTCTGTCTCTCTTCTTTTAGATGTCTGTCTCTTTCTTTCTCAGTGGATGTGCGTGTCTACTTCCACTTACCCCCATATCCCCCGCAGTGTGATGGAGTGCCCATTCCCCTACCCAGCCTGCAAGGAATTGCTGTACTGAACATTCCCAGTTACGCTGGCGGCACAAACTTCTGGGGAGGCAACAAAGAAGATGATGTAAGTTTCTTGTAATGTTATTGATCATCTGGGGTGCATCTTTATTGTGCGACTGTTATAAATACATTATTCCCTTCTTTCTGCAGACATTTGCTGCACCTTCCTTTGATGATAAGATCTTGGAGGTAGTTGCTGTATTTGGCAGTATGCAGATGGCAGTATCCAGAGTCATTAAGCTACAGCATCACCGGATTGCTCAGGTAACGCTTAACTGACATTGCTACATGGATATATGTTTCTTATTTACCATTTGTAGCCAGTATGTGGATAGTGAGGTAGTCCATGATCTCAGCAGGTTTACTGCTGTGCTGATAGTTTGCAGAGTCTGTTTTTACAAACACATCTGAATGTGCTGAAGAAGAGCTGGTGCTGGCCAGTCAGGCCATTGTGTACTGCGCATACTGAAGCATCAAAGCACTCTGTAGCAGATATTTATTTAAAAATAAAGTTTTTATGTCAACTGTATTAATACCATAAAATATTTTCATAAACTAGTATATAAATTAATATTGACAAAAATGCACCTAAATCTGTTTTGATGCAGATATAGCAACAAGTTTTTATTTTATGAGTGGTTGTGTTTTACTGCTCGTTTTCACAATGTCCCACTCATTAAAAACAAATAACACTGTAGGCAGCTAAATTATCTAAGTAATTAGGAGGACAGCACAACTGCACCCTACTGCTACTACAATAACAGTAAAACAGAGCCAGGATGTAAAATATGTTATGCAAATACAGTACAACTATACAATATATAATATATTTTTAACCTTGCATTAAAATAAAAACCAAAGAAATGTTATTCAGTACAAAAAATATGAAGTGATCAGATAGCATATAAATACACCTAATGAATATATAATAAGCAGCGTCAGAAATAAAAAAAAAAAAAAAGAAGAAAATACTGAAAAATGTAGGTCTAATATGACTTTGAAATGGAAAAGTCCAAAGGACTTCTGCAGAAGGCATACCAGGGAGGCTTTTTATGAATATAACTTTATACATAGACAGCCATGTGTCAGCAGGTGTCATTATCAGACAATAGAAGGAATTCTGAATATATGGAAGATTTTTGACACCAGTACAGCTCTCAAAGGCCTGTGGACAAAGGTAAAGGGGAAAGGTTATACTGGCTGATTTGCTTGATTTGCTGAGCTATAACAATACCAGCACAAATCAAAATTTAAAAGTCAAAATTACTTTTCGACTCACTTTTAAAATAACTTGATTTGTACTTGTTGGAAATTCAATAAAGTGTCATATTAAATTTTAATTTTCAAATTTTATTCTTCTGTAGTGCCGAATGGTGAAAATTACTGTGCTCGGTGAGGAAGGGGTCCCTGTGCAAGTTGATGGAGAGGCTTGGATTCAACCACCAGGTTATATCCGTATAGTGCACAAGAACAGGACACAGACCCTAACGCGAGACAGGGTAATTCTGTCAGCATTTTTGGTTTCCCAAATATTGAAAGGGTATTCATACACCTGAACACATAAAGACCTCATGATTATGATGTAGTCCATAAAAACCAGTCTGCTTTTCAGCTTTTCTTTAGGTATGGTTAAGGGGCACTTTTATACAAAAGCATACCTGCAAAAAAAGAAAAAAGGCAAGCAGGGAAGTTGCAGTTTTTCATGCCATGGGCTGCCAGAAAGGTATGTATATTCCCTCACCTTTCACAGATATGCTTTTGTATTCAAGTGATCCTGGGCTACAATAGTTGCAAACTTCTAGGAGTGCCTGCAAATATCTGCAGGAGCCTGCAGGAGCCTGCAGCACCCTCAGCTACGACCTATAGCGGCAATCTTGTAATTTTATATCTTTTTCAGGCCTTTGAAAGCACCTTAAAATCTTGGGAAGATAAGCAGAAATGTGATTTGTCAAGGCAAACCACCTCCACTCTCACTGCTACATCTTTACACCCAGAAGTGCTCTCTGATGAGGAGGCAGCACAGGTGTCTCGGTTTGGCCAAGCTGCTGGTGCCCTCATTCACTGGTGAGACTTTGCTAGAACCTTGTGAACATTGTCTTTGTGTGATTTGTGGCATTCTAGAAGTATTAATTCCAGTATAGAGGTTGTTTAATGTATTAGTACACCAGAGCCTAAACCTTATGATGCTACTTAGGGGGCAGTTTAGTTTATCAGAATTACTTTAACAAGTCTATGCAGTGTATTCATTTATACAGTGAAAGTGGTAGTAAAGTTTACAAAAAAAACCCTGCAACGTTAAGGCATAATGTGCTAATAAACACTACAAATTAGCACATTATGGAAGACTTACCTTGAAACAAAGCCTTCCAGCGGCACCCTGTCACCGCTGACAGGGCTTCCATCTTCACCCAGTGGCCAAGCCGCAAGATGTCACTCTCATGCATGTGTGCGGAAGTCACTATTTACAGCACAGGGCTCTGAAGGAATGCCACGAGAATGCCGTTCCTTCAAAGCGCATGCGCTGGTGACACCACCGTCTGCTGCTCCCTAGAATATCTCCTAAATGGTGCATGTTTAGGAGATATTCATTTAACCTACAGGTAACATTTAGTATAAAATAATTTAAAGTTTACTACCACTTTAATGTACTGTATATATGCATGCATATTATGAACATTAAAATATAAATACAGACCTTAAATTGCAGAGTTAATTTTAAATCCCATCGCCGGGCAAAATTGTTCCCATGCAGTGGGGCTATGCCCATACTGCATCGCTTAATTGCTTATTTTCTTTTGTAAGGGAGAGGAAAAAGGAGATTTACTAACCCAATCTTCTGATCCTCCCAGCACAAGACTGGCACCCCCGCTCTCCAGCGGTCTTGAATTGTGGACTGTTCCTGATGTCGTCAAACCCAGAGCAGGCTCCATAGACTAGGAACAGTCCACCACTGGATTGTAGGGGAGCAACATTTTCTGGTGCAATGAAAGATCAGATAAGTATAAGCTTTCTGCTCACCCCTAGACAAAACAAGCAGTTGACTCGTGCAGTGCAGGCACAGCCCCACTGCATGGGAAAACTTTTTCACCCGCAGTTGGGCTTTAATATTAATGTGTTTATTACTAAAAATTTTCAAAGAACTCATGGTTTTTCTTTTATTACATATATACAGACTTAGAGCAATTAGAGGCAGTGGAATAAACAAAATTGTACATTGTGTTTGCAGCATTAAAGAAATAGCGGTCTCTCATCAGAGTATAGAGCAGGAGCTGGCTCATGCTGTCAATGCAAGCTCAAAGTCAATGGAGAATGTCTACAACAAGAACTCAGAGGTAATGTCTGTTATCTTAGTCTTACATAGTCCTCAGAGGTAATGTCTGTCATGTCTTTGAATATGCTTTATAATGGTCATGCAGGGGAATATCCCCCTAAGCCCATTACTATGGAGGGTAAAACTATATATTTTTTTATCACATTGATGTCTATGTTTTAAGCATTTAAAGCAGAGCTCCACCCAAAAGAGGAAGCTATCCATGTCTGCCCTCCCCCCCCCCTCCATTTACACATTTGGCACCTTTTGGAGGGGGGGGGGAGCAGGTACCTGGTTTCGACAGGTACCCACTCCCACTTCTGGCTGAGTTTGCCATGGTGAACTCAGTTGGAAGCTCGGCCTGCCTCCTCCTTCCCCTGCAGCCGGTCCAATCAGAGAGAGCAGCGAGCTTCACGCATGCGCAGTAGGGAACTGGCTGTGAAGCTGCAAGGCTTCACTGGCGGTTTCCCTTAGTGGAGATAGCGGCACTAGCACCCAATAGCCGATTGAAAAATGGCTCGGATGAAGTCACCGCTGGATTCCTGGACAGGCAAGTCTCCCAATATTAAAAGCCAGCAGCTGACCGCAATGAGTACGTCATCCTCCCCCCTCCCTACTTCTGGCATAGCTAGCCCCTCTGATACTGATTTCATTGAAACCTGGCTAGCTGACACGTTTGGAAGAAATAATCTCACTCCATTTTTCTCTGTAGAAAGAGCCCATAGAGTGCCTACCCAACTACCTCCACCAGGGGGCAATGACAGACCATTTTTACTAAACCTCTTACACTACAAGGATAGAGAGGTTATTCTCTGTCTGGCTAGACAGAAGACTGATATGGAAATACAAGGTTCCAAAGTGTCCATATACCCAAATTTCTTGGCTGCTGTTCAAAAACAGAGGGCAAAATTCACAGAGGTGAAAAACAGAATGCGTGCAATTCCAGTAATATATTCCATGCTTTACCCTGCCAAACTACGTGTGGTGGCTGATGGATCGGTACACTTTTTTGAAAACCCGACGATGGCTACTAACTGGCTTGACCGCCATGAGAGTCAACTGCAGGGGGGCATGAACCAGGCTAAACAATCGCACAACCTGCATACTTTAAACTCCTGTTGCTCACCTTGCTAGGAAAGGAGCTCACGGAGAGGCACAGTTGACTTTTTTGTTACCTCTCGTTTATTACAAGCAACCCTTGTGTTTTGACTTTAAAGGCACGAGGTCCCAGTCCTCATTATTACCCCCCAACTAGCCCTGTGGGGCATCAGTGAAAGGCGTTCCAACGGGAACTCTTAAGTTTATGGTTAATTTTTCTTTTTTGTTTGTTTACCAGCCCGGATTGATTGGGCTGTGCACCTTTGAATTACACTGTTATTCTGTTTTGTCACTGGAAACTGAACTTGAGAGCAGGATAGCTAGCACTACATACCAGACGTACTGTCTACATTTTGGAGAACTGGCCACACTGCCCAATTGGGCCTGTCACAGGAGCACCATACAGGAATATAGGTCCCTCTTGAGTATACAGGGCCATGAGTAATCGAACGGACCCAATCCTCTCCTGGAATGTGAGAGGCCTGCATGACCCCAAAAAAAGAACTGCCGTTTTTATATCTCTTTCACACCAAGCTCCTACGGTCATATGCCTACAAGAGACGCACCTTACCAAGGACACCACTAACATACCACACAATAGGAAGTACCCCACTCAATATCATTCTACACATACCCGGTACACTAGGGGTGTCAGTGTGCTATTTTTCAGGACTACCTCATTTACAAAAATTGATGCACTAATTGATACCGAGAGTAGATTTATTTTTTTAATGGGTACTTGGGAATCGCATGCATGTGTGATTGCAAATGTTTATATACCTCCACCATTTAATTTAACGGTGTTACAATGTCTTTCCATGCTTTTAGCTAAACACCCTCAGGTTCTAGTATATGTTCTGGGGGATTTCAATAGTGCTCTGGATACGTCTCTTGACATGCACATGAAGTACTGCCCACAGGGCCCCTGAGCATGTACAACTCTCACTAAATATGTGACAGAGATTGGGTTGTTTGATATCTGGAGGTGTAAATTTCCTCTCAAAGTGCAATTTTCCTGTCATTCATTAACTCATTCCTCCCTGTCCCGTATAGACTTTGCCATGGGTAACACCCTAACACATACATATGACCCTACGGTTTCCTACATTGCCAGAGGTCTCTCTGATCACTCTCCTGTACAGCTTAGTCTAAACTACAATACAGTTAAGCTCCCCCTTCACTGGAAGATGAATCCCTTCTGGATCCCCTTGTTCACGAACATTAAAAGTCAGCAGCTACAGTATTTGTAGCTGCTGACTGTTATTTTTTTCTGCAGGAGCCTGGAGCTCCTCTTTTTAAGTATTTTTTGCAAGACCGCATTAAAGGCTTTGTTAGTCTTAAAAAAAAAATAGTTGTTTCCTTTTTGTTACTTTAAGTAATGACAAAGTTATCACTGATTCAACAGGCCCATAGCAGAAATCTAAAAATTGCCTTGGTCCATGGGGAGGGGTGGATATATAAAATTGTGAAGCTTAAATGGTTAACCTTATATTTTTTATGTGAAGGTGGTCAGGTGTGTATTACTATCTATTTTGATATTTGATATATGTATATATACAGTTTTTAGTTTTGTGACTTCCAATCCTGGCTGCCACCCTTGAATCTATCATGGTATAGAACCTTACTTGTTGGTCTGCACTATTGGCACCCAGTATTAGCAGATGCCAGGTACACACTTCATGTCTGTTACAAGCAGCATAAATCAGGTTGTCTCCTGTTATCTAATCCGGAACTGCATACTGTATGTTCTATTGTAGGTAATTATGTAGCAATGTATAACAATAATTGTGTTGTCACAGGGCCTAAGCTGCAATCATGTTATGGAAATGGTAACAAATGTCCGAGCTTTATTGAATGAGACAGAACTGCTACTTAAGGGAAAAATGGCATTGGTGAGTAATGACATTTGTCTCACCATACTGAAGTTTGTTTATAAAGTGATGGTATGTTTATTCTATTTACATTTTTTCAGTTTTAGTGGCTTTACTAATGTTTCTACTAAATTCAAATTTTATGTATATATTCTTTTATGATAATGTTTTTCATGAGCATAGACATAATTACAGATGGGTAGAAATTTACATGTAAAGAAGAAGTTAAAAAAAATCTTGACTTGATCTCATGATCTTGCTCTGTAGCTCTTGGATCCCCCTCAGAAGGAACAACTGATGACATCGCTCAGTAACACAGAGCAAGAGCTGCGAAAACTCACAGATATCCCATGGCTATCTCAGAGTTCTGAGCCAACAGAAGATGAGGTGAGATTTAATGATATCTGTTCTATCCCATATGACAGCCCTATTTCCCTATGAATGTCAATGCTGAGGAGAGAGCCCTCTAGCCAAAGTATTTTTTATTGTCATTATGTACCTGTTAGAAAGATTTCACTTCTTCTTCAGGTGAAAATGTTGTCGCCAGGATAGGAAGTTCAGGAATGCCCTGAATGGGCCACAGATAGCAAAAAAAAAGAAAAAACTGATGGGTTCTAAAACCTCTTCCATGCCTCAGCATGGTCGTGATCGATGGGTAGATCATATTGGATAGGCTTATTGTAGTCCCCCATTCTAAACTTTCCTTACTTTATCTATAAAAAAACTGAAAAAAAAAGTTTGAACTATGAATACATTTTAAGATGTTATAGGGTTGATCCTTTAAAACTGAAGAGATGAAAAATAGCACCCTGTTGCAGTTATATCCCACAGTAACCAACCAAAGTCTTGTTTACTGTTTGCGCAAAAATAAATGGTGAAATCGAATTCGTTCCTATTAGTTAAAACTCCAGTTCTCTTCGTATTTTCAATTCTCATTTTTAATGTAACTTTAAGTCTTTGGAGTAGACATTTTTGCACAATGACTCATCACATGAATTCACATTGCAATCAGAATGGATAAAGATTTGCAACAAGCAGTTTCAAACTGGACTTCAATTAAAGAAGAGTGATCAGTGGGACAGAACAGAGCCTGGCAGACAGTAGAGAAAAGTTTTCAGGATGAGGGCAGTGTGCAGTTCTAGGAATAGATAATAGGAGCCCAAGAGGAGAATGTAAAGATATCCCGTTTCCCCGAAAATAAGCCCAGGTCTTATATTTTGGCAGCAAAAGACACAGTAGGGCTTATTTTCGAGGTAGGTCTTACCATGTCATGTGCTGTCTTCTCTCGCCCTCTCCCTCCCTGCCTGTCAGGAATCCCCAGTGGAACTGCGTAAAAGTGGTTGTAAAATCCTAGAATTCACTCTATTACAGTATTATATAATGTAAACTGTGTATGTTTCTGCAATATAATTGTGCCAAGTACCTTCTGCTTCTGTGACCCGCCGAGGCTCTAATCCCCGCCCCGAGCACTGCAGGGGGGTGGGGTGAGATCCCCCACTGACAGCTGGGAGAAGTGAAGGAAAGCAGAAGGAGGTCAGCTGAGCACCAAGCAGCGCTGTACTGAAGGTATTTGACTCAATTAGATATTAGATTACAGAAACATACACAGGATTCTAGGATTTTACAACCACTTTACACTAGGGCTTATTTTTGGGGTAGGGCTTATATTGCAGCCCTCCCCGAAAATCACAGTAAGTCTTATTTCTCTTTCGTTCGACGGACACAGCGCCTCCTTAATCTTGACCATTGTGTTATATCGCCTCTGCAGAGTAGGACTAGGCAGAACAATAAATACCTGGCTACGCCCATGGGCTGTCCTCAGTCAGTATATAACCCCCTCCCTGCTCTAGGTATTCAGTTTTTTCTGTCTAGTCAGGAGTAAGGACCTAGCTCCTTGCTGGGATCTTATGGTCCTAGCAAATTTTACTTTTTGTCTCTTTTTTTTTTTTTCCATGCATTTTCTCCTGGGAGATCTGCAATCAACTGCCAGGCTGGGCAACAGGCTGGATAATCTAGATCCAGTGGTCTCCCCAGTCCAGCCAGGTCGGCCACGACATAGCCTCAATGGACAGAGGCTGGCCCGCGAGTTAAACGTCTCGCAGGGTCACATACAAACGGGCTCTGGTCCGAGTCGCAGCGGTCCCTTGGCCGACAGCCCCCCACTTAGGTGGCGAGGAGTTCTGTTCCCATCCAAAAGTCCCTTGGTTAAACTGGGCTTCCCCCTCCCCCCACAGATTGGTGGGAGTCCCAGGGCAGGCAGCAGAGACCCCTGGGGGTCTCCCCTACCATTTCCCTTCTGGGTGATGTGTGTCCTGCCCTGGTGGTATGGGGGAGTTCCAGTGCAGAGGGTGCAGCGGAGACCCCTAGGTGCATGCCCTGCTGTGTGTGCACTGTGAGGTAGTGTGCAATTTGGGGGACCCAGTGCAGAGGGTACAGCGGTGTCCCCTTAAATGTTCACCCTGCCTTGTGGTACAGTACCTTTTTGGAAGGGGGTCCCCTTGCAGAGGGTGCAGCAATGTGGAAGGCACAGAGAGGATCCTGGCAGCATGCTTCGGCATGTCAAATGGCCGGCGGCCATTTTTGGATGGTCTGATGACATCACGGCGGCCATTTTCTCTTGGTCTGGCTGGTCTCCGGCTGGCGGCCATGTTTGTGTAGCCGATGAGGTCACAGCGGCCATTTTCCGCTGGTCTCCGGCTGGCGGCCATGTTTTGTAGCCGTTGATGTCACTGCGACCATTTTTCGTGAGACACTAGAGACGGCCAGAACCTCGTGGAGATGCTAGAGCTCCTCCTCTTCCTCCCCTATGCTTCTCTTCCTGTCCTGGGATATATGAAATGGACGCCGACATTGGTGTTGCTGGGTCCAAATTGCGGCGCTCCTCCGTTTTTGGTAGGGTGAGTCTTTGGGGGTCCTTGTGTATCTCCCTCTCTGCTGATCGGTACCCTGGCCATTGGGGTGTCCCTTAGTGGTGCCAAAGTTCCTTTGTACTACAGGGTCTTCTTCCTTATGGAGCCTCAGGGTCACATCTCACCCACTGATCCCCTCTTGGAGGTGGCAGGTCCCTCGGAACCCCAGCTTCCCATGGTTGCGCTGATGGCGGTCCTTGAGTCATTAATATCCCAGGTGGAAGTAGCATGTGGGCAAAGACCCAGGAGGAAGCGTCCCCCGCCTTTCCCTGCTCAGTCTGTCTCATCTGATTCTGAGCCTGATGCTGCCAGGGACATGGCCCATCCAGGGGGGTTCAATATCTCGCCCCCTGACCCGTCCATAGTGAGGATGAGTCCTCTGTGGTCTCAGCAGCAAGTGAAAAAGCGCTGGTGGACGCACTTGTTACTGCGGTGTGGGAGACTCTAAAGATGGGGAAATGCGGCTGACAGGGCCACAGACGTAGCTATGTCCTTTGGTACACATAAGTCACCCCACACACCAAGGGTGTTTCCTTATCTGCCTTATTTTGTTAGGTTTACCTATAAGGAATGGGAACAACCAAAATCAACTTTTGTGGTCCCCAAACGTTTCTCAATACGCTACCCCTTTGAAGAATCACTTTTAAAAAAGTGGACTACCCCACCAGTGGTGGACCCTCCTGTTTCCAGGTTGAATAAAGCAACCAGGATCCCAGTAGAGGAATACCTGTCCTCCTTCAAGGACCCGGCTGACAGGAAAAGGAAAAGGGAGGCTGTGGCACACAGCATGTTTACTATGGCTGGGTCGGCATTGCATCCAGTCTGACTGAATGGGCCAAGCTTTTGCGCCAGGGTCTGCATAGTGAGCAGGTTCCTGCTGCTTATGTTGATTTAGCGGACTAGTTGGTCCATGGGCTACAGTATATTTGTGATTCAGCATTGGATGCAGCTCCTGTGCTGTCCAAGCTTTCTGTTTCAGCGGTGGTGATTAGACGTGTGCTGTGGCAGACCAAGCCTCTAAAAAAGCTCTCATTGATCTGCCCTTTCGAGGCGACCGCCTGTTTGGAGTTACCCTGGATGACATCATTAAGGGTGTCATTAAGGGTGTCACAGGGGGAAAGAGTACCTTCCTGTCTCAATCTAGAAAAGGCAAGGAGCCTTGTTGCAGGCGGGGGCCTTCCTTCTCAGCCCGTAAGAAATTCTTCCAGGCTCCCGGGACAGCAGATAAAGGAAACGGATCTCTCAAGTCTTCCCCGGGAAGTTCCAAGCAATCTTGGTCTGGTAGGCCTAGAGCAGGCTTCTCCGGATCCACTGACAAGACTTCTTCAGCATGAAGGTCTGCCCTCACCCATTGCTGGGGTGGGGGGACATCTTCGCTGGTTTCCAGATTTTGTGATCAAGGGGGTCCACGAATTAAACCTTTTGGGGGTACCAAAGAAGGGGGGACAGAATTTGTCCACTTCAGGGGGCCCTGTGTCTCCTTGTGTGGGTATAATTCCTGTAAAAGTTTGGGTGACGTCCGAACTACCCAAGGTCCCCTCTAGCCCTGTCAAGGAAATTGGGCTACCTGGGTCTGACTCTGGAGTGAATGCTGACCAGGTTAGTAGTTTTTCTTCTCAAACGTTGGCCCCTTCAGCAGGTTCAGTTCAATGGGAAGTAACTGAGGCTTGTGGCAATCTCGCGAGTTCCTCTGGTAGACGCTGCAGTTGTCCTAGCGTCACTGCGGGGCCAACGTCTTCCTCTTCTGCGGTGCCTGCGAAGGACCGTGGGCAAAAGTCTTCCGGTGCCCGTAAACATCCCTTGGAAGCTACCTCTAAAATAGGACCAGTTGTACCGAGGGCTGAGCTTCTATCCTGCTTTACAGTAACTGGTTTTAATGGCCTAGCCATTGAAAGCCAGGTACTGAGGGATAGAGGTCTGTCGGAATTAGTGATCCCTACTATGGTGAAGGCGAGGAAGTCGACTTCTAGTAAGATATACCATTGTATGTGGAAAGCGTACACTTCTTGGTGTGAGTCAATTGGCGTTCATCCTCAATCCTTTTCTGTGGCTCAGGTCTTAGCTTTTCTTCAACAGGGCGTTGAGCAGAAGTTGGCTTTGAACACCATCAAGGGCTAGATGTCTGCCTTAGCAGTCTTCTTTCAGCAAACCCTAGCCACTCACTCTTTAGTTCGTACCTTCATTCAAGGAGTCCGGCATGTGGTTCCACCTGTATTCTCTTTTGCCGTCATGGGATTTAAACTTGGTGCTATCGGTTCTCCAGAAACCTCCATTCGAGAATATTCAGGAGATTCCCTTACCTATGTTGTCCCAGAAGGTGGCATTCCTGGTGGCTATTACCTTGGCTCGCAGGGTTTTGGAGTGGGTGGCATTATCCTGTCGTAGCCCCTATTTAGTACTTCGTAGGGATAAAGTGGTTCTTCGTCCCTGTCCCTCATTTTTGCCCCAGGTTGTCTCTGACTTCCATTTGAATGAGGACATTGTATTGCCGTCCTTGTATCCCAAGCCGGCTCATCCCAAGGAATTTGCTTTGCATACCTTGGGTGTAGTTCATGCGATTCGGGTGTCTGGAATCCACTGAGCCCTTCTGGAGGTCAGACTCACTTTTTTTGGTTACACAAGGACCAAGGAACGGGCTGGCCGCTTCTTTGGCTACCATCTCCAGATGGATCAGACAGACTGTGACTCAGGCCTATTCTAGTAAGGGTCGGGTTCCTCCTTTCCCTGTCACAGCGCATTCTACTCGGGCGCTTAGTACTTCTTGGGCCTTCTGTCATCAAGCTTCAATATCACAGGTTTGTAAGGCGGCCACTTGGTCATCAGTGAATACCTTCACTATATTCTATAAAGTAGATATTTTGGCATCTGCGGATGCCTCTTTTGGCCGCAAGGTTTTTCAGGCTGCTGTTTAAGAGGGGGGTTCTCTCATAAGGGGTGTTTTTTCTTTAAATATTTTTTATTTCAGATGGGGCTCCTGTGACCCGGTTAAGGCTCTTGTGTCATGGCTAGGGATCTTGTGGTTAGCCTTGGGTTATTTTGCCCACCCCTTATTTTTCTTTGGCACCGCTTTTGGACGTCCCAATGTTCAAGATTAAGGAGGCGCTATGTCCGTTGATGAACGAAAGAGAAAATGGGAGTTCATCGACAGACACAGCTCCCACCCCTCTATGGAGTTTTTGATACTTCTATTACTGCTTGCTACTAAACTGAATACCTAGAGCAGGGAGGGGGTTATATACTGACTGAGGACAGCCCATGGGCATATCCAGGTGTTTTTTGTTCTGCCTAGTCCTACTCCTGCAGAGGCGATATAACCCAATGATCAAGATTAAGGAGGCGCTGTGTTCGTCGATGAACTCAGAGAAATGGATTTTACGGTGAGTACAAAAATCCCATTTTTCAGGGTAGGTCTTATTTTTGGGGAAACACAGTAAGTGTGTATCCCAAGCTGATCACCCCCCAAAATTGTACACACACAACATTCCAGCAGTAGATGACATGCCTCCCTGCCATCCTACCATACGCGTTGCAGTTCAACGGAACCATGTGGTTTCTGTGTATTTTCATCCCATCGCTGTGCTGATCAAGAAGCTAGTCTCCCTCCCTAGAACTCCCTTTTGGTACCTGTGTGATTTCAACTTGGTTTCGATGTTTGATATGAGTTTTAATGCAGGAAGCAGAGAGAAAGAGAGATGTAGTTAAAAACGATCCTCTGTTTGAGGTATGTGCTTATTTTGCAGTGGATTAACAGAACTCATATTAAATTAAGAGTTATATTTCTGAGTTAATCACAGTTGCTGTGCTTACTGTAAAACATTGTCCTCTCACTGAATGCTTTCCCCTGTTGCTTGACATGGCCCATTTAGATAAACAAATCATCCAAAACCTTAGAAAGAAACATGCCCATAGTAATGTATTGGATTAAAGGTTCTAAAATTAAAACATCCTCTCATCCTCCTAAATTTAGTATTCAGGAGCTGGCCTGGTAAAGGAATTCAGTTTTGAACCACTTGACCACAGGAAGGTATTACCCCCTTCATGACCAGGACATTTTTTGCTATTCAGCATTGTGCTACTTTTACTGGCAATTGCCCGGTCATGCAACACTGTACTCAAATAAGATTTATATAATTTTTGTCACACAAATATAGATTTCTTTTGGTGGTAGATAGTGATTGTAAAGTCTAGTATTTTAAATTTTAAAAATAACAAACGTGTACTACTGGTTAACTTGGTTTTGCGCAGAGCAGCCCAGATCCTCCTCTTCTCTGGTCCCTCTTCGCCCCAACCCCCCCCCCCTCCCCCACACTGAGTGCCCCCACAGCAAGCAGCTTGCTATGGGGGCACCAGAGCCACCGCTCCGTGTGTCCATTCAGACACGGAGCCGCTGCCCGCCCTGCCCTCTCTCTCTCCTCATTGGCTCACTGAGTTTGACAACAGCAGGAGCTAATAGCGCTTCACTGCTGTTTCAGCCAATCAGGAGGGAGAGTCCCGCACAGTCGAGTCTTTGATGCAATATCACTGGATCGAGATGGGCTCAGGTAAGTATTAGGGGGGCCTGAGGCACACAGAAAGTTTTTTTATCTTAATGCATAGAATGTATCAAGATAAAAGACCTTCTGCCTTTACAACCACTTTAATCATCAGTAGGTTTTTTAATTTTTGCTATATAAATGAAAAAATAATGAAAATTTTGAAATAAAAAAAAAAACAAGTTTTTTTTTCTCTGTTATAAAAATTTGCAAACAAATAATCTTTGTTCATAAATTAATTCCAAAATGTAGTCTGCTACATTTATTTGGTAAATATAACCCAAATCAGTGTATATTATTTGGTCTGTGTTACACATGGAGTCTACAAACTATGTTGTGTATGTACTGGTATTTGAACATTGACCAATCCTGATGTACTGATGGTCATTTCTTGAGGCCCTAAAATGCCTGGGCAGTACACATTTTGGAAAGTAGACAGACCAAGGTATTTAGTAAGGCCCCATACACACTATTAGATTCTCTGCAGATTTTTGTCTTCAGATTTACCAAAACCATATAATATATAAGGTCAAACCTTAAAGGTGTTGTAAACCCTCATGTTTTTTCACCTTAAAGCGGAGTTCCACCCAAAAGTGGAACTTACGCTCATCTGATTCCTCCCCCCTCTCGTGCCAAAATTGGCACCTTTCAGGAGGGAGGGGGGTGCAGATACCTGTATTAGACAGGTATCTGCACCCACTTGCGGGAATAGACTCCCGCTGGAGTCACACCCCCTCCCGCACCCCCCCCCCCCTGCTGTCTCCTGGGAAACACACAGGTCCCAGGAGATAGCGGGGACCACTTGGGATGCGCAGCGCGACTCGCACATGCGCAGTAGGGAACCGGGAAGTGAAGCCGCAACGCTTCACTTCCTTATTCCCTCACAGAGATTGGCGGCGGCAGCAGCCGAGAGGCGAGCTATTCGGCTGCCGACATCGCTGGACTCCAGGACAGGTAAGTGTCCGTTTATTAAAAGTCAGCAGCTGCAGTATTTGTAGCTGCTGGCTTTTAATAATTTTTTTTTCAGGTGGACTCCCTCTTTAATGCATCCTATGCATTAAGGTGAAAAAACACCTGGCAGTCACTGGCCCCCCCAGCCCCCCCTCGTTTTACTTACCTTAGCCCCTTCATCTCCTCGGCAGGGATGCGCTGTCCCTCTCTCCACGGGGTCCTGGCTCTTGATTGGCTAGATTGATAGCAGCGCAGTCATTGGCTTCTGCCGCTGTCATTCAAATCCAATGATGTGGGGGGCGGGGCTGAGTCCGGCATTCGTGTCTGTGGACAGAAATGCTGGAGTCGGGAGCGTGCCCACAAGGTAACCCCCTTGGGAGATCACTTCTAGAGAGTTATCTGATAAGAGGAGGAGCTGCCGGGGGACCCTAGAAGAGGATGTTCAGGGCCACTCTGTGCAAAACGAGCTGCACAGTGGAGGTAAGTATGATATGTTTGTTATTTTAAAAAAATAAAAAAACCATTCTTTATAATCACTTTAAGAGTTTCAATTTGTATGCAATCAGGCAGGCCCTTGCACTGCATGATTTTGGTAAATCTGAAGACAAAATTCTGCAGAAAATCTAATAGTGTGTATGGGGTCTAAGAGGCATGGCGAGTTTTTTGAAGTTGTAATTTTTTTTGTCATAGTTTTTGGAAAATGAAGAAATAAAAAAAATAGTTGTCACTTTTTTTTTTTTACACATACTGTCACCAGTGCAGTACAGCGCCATCATATGACTTTGTGTGACAGTGATCAGGGATTTTTGCGTTTATGCTGTTATTGTTTTTAACAATAATGATCACTGTTGTAAGCAATAGTTTAGCTGTCATGAATAGCTTTCATACATGACAGCTTGCTTCCTATTGAGATCTGTGATTAGCTACAGCTAATCACAAGGTACAGGGTGCCAGGTACCATGTGATGGCTGTGGGCCAATCGTAGCATCTCAACAGTAAGCAAGCAGTCGTGAATGGAAGCCGTTTATGACCGTTTTGTTTACATTGCGATCACTAGGATTGGTCATAGTGATCACATGATACCCCTACCGAACTCTGTGATCATGGTCACAGTGGTAACGGGATTGCATTGCTGCCCCCCCCCCCCCCCAGGGGGGCACGCTAGTGCCCCTGTGCTCAGCAACATACCTGTATGTCGCTGAGCCTGTAGGTGCTGTACACCCCCGGTAAAAGTACTGTGGGCAGGCGGCAAGTGGTTAAAGTTGTATGCATGGCTTTAATATTGAACTTTTTTACTTTTATCATGTGTTTGTAGCCTTATAGCTGCATTTATAGAGTTTTTGCAGTTAGTAATGCAGTAATGTATCCTTTGGCATCATTGGATATTACGTTCAGCGTGTGACAACAAAAAATAGATTTATATTGGCTCCTAGCATGCTGTATCTGCTTGGCTTTTTATGTGGGTACCCAGTGATCCGTCTATTTACAGAAGTGCTGTTGTTTGTGCACAGGGTGGCCTGGATTTCTCCAAGTTTAGACGTAGCAGTCGGTTTAAACTGGTCAACAAGTTCAAGAAGGAGAAGAATACCAAGAACAAAGAGACCCGGAGCAGCACCGGGCCGCCTGGTAAATGACGCCATTTAGCTATGCAGGTAGAGGAGGGTTTACAAGCAGGCATAGGCAGACAGACTGTGCCATATGCCTTAAATCAAGAGTCTGCACTTTGTGTGTCTACAGCATTCATGCTGTCTGTATTGAAGAAATACATGTGTACTTATTCAAGAGTTTTAAACTAGCATTGTACATAAAAGGCTGGTACATGACATTGCATACACATTGTACACGTGCACAGTCAAATTGAATTTAATATCATAAGGCGGACACAAAAAAGAAAAGCATAAATGGGTTACTAGCTAGGTAACTAAGGTAAAATGTAGCGTTGCATGCAAACAAGATTTCAGTTGTCATTGTTACACATTTAACAGTAAACAATTAGGGGAGGTATGGGTTATCCTTAAATTGCCTTTAAACAGAAGATTGGTGCTCAATTAGATCATTTAGAATTGAATCAGGAGCAAATTATATGTTTGTGGACATTTCCCAAGCCGTCAGGCATCCCCTGATTGACCCTTTGGTTCAGGGAGAATTGATTGGCTGGGCGGAAGATCGCTAATATTGTCGCATGGGAGAAGTCTGCTTCAGGAGTGTCTTTCTTTATGGGAATAAACATGTATACCCAGGCAATTCATAAAGTATCTAGATTTATTGAAATGTAATATGAGCTAAAAGACCAGTTAAAGAGGAGGTCCACTCTGTTAAGAAAAAATAAATAAAAGTCAGCAGCTCCAAATCCTGCAGCTGCTGAATTTTATTAAAAAAAATACACTTACCTGTCCAAGCATCCAGCACCAACCTAACCCAGGCTAGTTCTTCATTAGCTTTCTGGTTCTTGGTGCTGGCATTTTAACTGTGGACAACTGACTATGCTCCTTTCTACTTCACAGCCTGCACCTCTGCGCATGCTTAAGCCGCACTGCGGTTTGTGAATGGTCCCGCAGTCTTCTGGGACCTGTGATGTGTCCCAGAAGACTGAAGGGAGGGAGGGGGTGAAAGAACTCCTGTCCCTTCTTTATTGAACTGTATTGTAATTGTACTGTCCCCCCTCTACATTTTAAAGCGATGTGAAAACTGTTGGCGCTATACAGATCCTGTATAATAATAATAATTGTTCTCATTTGGTAAGAACTGGTCCAACATCAACATGATATTGGAGTAGAAGATAAGTAGGCGTCTTAGTTCCAGCAGACTTATGCTGCGTACACACGATCATACATTCTGACAACAAAATCCATGTTTTTTTTCCGACGGATGTTGGCTCAAACTTGTCTTGTATACACATGGTCACACAAATCTTGTCGGAAATTCAGATCGCCAAGAACGCGGTGACATACAACACGTACGTCGAGCCAAGAAAAATGAAGTTCAAAAGCCAGTGCGGCTCTTCTGCTTGACTCCAAGCATGCGTGGAACTTTGTGCGTCGGAATTGTGTACACACGATCGGAATTTACGACAACGGATTAAGTTGTTGGAAAATTTGAGATCCAGATCTCAAATTTTGTTTGTCGGAAATTCCAACGGAAATTCCGTTGGAAAATCCAACCATGTGTACGCAGCATTAGGGAGACATCTTTTCCAATATGGGCAGCTCTAGACCTCTTCTTCATAGATCCTTAGCAGTGTTGCTTTATCTTGTAAATTTGGGATTTAAATCTCATCAAAGGAGAGGGGCTATAATTAGAATTGTAGAATTTCCTGCTGTCTATGGAGAACATAGTGCAAGAAAAACATAACTGATCAACAATTTTTACAAGTCTCGTAAAGACTGACAGGTAAGACTCCTATATTAGGGGCTCATTGGCAGTCAAGTACACATTCGAAGTCAAAATTTGACAGTCTTTTTAGTTGTGTTTACTAGTTTCCTGTCCTTGTTATAGGAATCCAGACCTGCTGCCTATGTTGTTCCATCTGAATATAACTCCGTATTGTTATTTATCTGTTTGTCCTCCCTATAGAGTAGAACAGTTTACACATGACCTGGGGCCTTTAATTTTTGTTACCTGTAACTGAAAACTATGCAGATATTCATAGGGTGTTACTGTTCTGATACTTACAGAGAAAACCAACTTTATGCCTATAGTAATAAATTGATATATGCTGTCTGTCCTTCCTCTTACCTAATTGGTGTCTTTGCTTTGGACTGCGGGTGATCTTTACCTTGGGAAGTGGTGCCTCTGTGCTTTGGGGTGTGGTTTCTTATGAGGGTCTCTCTCTGACAGCTCATCTTTGGGGGACGGAAGAGGTTTCTCTTTGGTTGGAGCGTCTTAGTCTGTCTGAGTACAAGGAGGTCTTTACTCGCCATGACATCCGAGGCTGTGAGCTTCTCCACCTAGAGCGCCGAGACCTCAAGGTACCTCTCACAGATGTCTCTGCTCCTACTTATCTTATACACTCTGTATTTTTGCTCACCGATCACCCTTTGTTTTGTATCCAATAATTTATTGTTATGTCTTGCTATAGTGCACTTTCTCTTCTCTGACCAATCATTGCATGTCAAATCTGTCTAGAGTCCTCTATTACATGGCCAATATTACCAACATTTTCACATCTAGATAGATTTCTTTACTCTATAGCCAGTCGTAATGTGACCTACTGTTATACTCCAGGCAAATATAAAAATATCATTGTTTAACCCAGTTACGGATTAAGTAAAAAAAATGAATCCATTACTAGTTACACATGTTCTATTAACTAAACATTGTTCAAATTTAGATTTAGCAACAGCAACTTGGTGAAAGGAAGTACCCTGAACTACTAATATCACAACTCCTCCACCCATACCAATTATCTGCATATACTGGATCAAGTCATAGCATACCCTGTACTTCCAACGCCTCCTTTCCCAAATCTCTGTATATACTGTATTCCGCCACTTCTAACACTTCTTTCCCCAAATATTTGCACTGCATCCTGCCATAATATATTCTGTGCTTCCAACATCTCTTTCTCCAAATCTCTGCATATACTGCATCCTCCTTTGATACACCCCATACTACCAAACATGTGTTGCATGTGTTCAGCTTGGATTTCTCCTCAATTATTGGATTTGTTTCATACCAACCAATGCTTACCTTGCTTAATCAGAAACTGTAATGGCTTTTTGTCAGCTTTAACTTCGCTTATGCTGTGTGTTTGTGCAATGTTTACAATTTTTTAAAACTGATTTAATGTTTTTATTATTTTTATTAAAAGCATCTTTTTTTTTTTACCAATAAACAATAAATAGAAGGTGCACCCAGGACATGGCTTTTGCAGAGCATTCTGGATTTATTAAAGAGACAGCCCAGCAATAGCTGCTTTCTGTATGACTGTCACTGCCTTATTAAATCTCTATGAACAGAGCAGGCAGGGTTTGGGGAGTAGTAGTGAGTCACTTATTTGACTCAGCTGTATACGAACTACATTTTTTTTTTCAGGAATGCAGCTAAGGCTAGCATAATAGGCATGGAAAAGGAGCATGAACTGCACCTATTAACTACAAATAGTAAATATGAAACATTCATAGGCAATATATTGTATTTGACTAATTAAAATGGGAAATCCTTTTACATATTGTGTTTTTATATACAAAATATACACATAACCTTTAAAACTATATATTAGGTAAAGGTACCCTAAATACACATATTGGGTATGAAGGTAGTGTACATGAGAAGTGGTTCTTTTCATGTTGTCTCTCTTCAGAAAATTTGCAAACATTAAAGAGTAACGCCACTTTTGTTGAGAAAAAACAACCCCCCCCCGGGTGATCTGTGTACATTGCAAGGATTTTAACAAACTTTGTTGCAGATTCCTACCTTTTTGTTATCCTGAGGATATAGCTGTTTTTGTCTGTGTCCATGTTCAGAGTGAATCTAAGGGGAGTGTTTATAATTATCAATCAGCTGCTGCACCTGCGGGCTCTAATGAGAAAAGCTGCTGGGTCTGCATTCCTTTTTAGATGTGATTTCCCTTTTGAGAGTATCTCACCAAAAATTACATTTTCGATGCAGACGGTGCCAAAAATCTCATTTGTATCTTAGTGTAGACTTCTGGGAAAATCAGTGAGCCAATCACACAAGCAGGAAATGACATATCTGGGGGACGTGCTTTACACCATCTGTGTACAGAACACCTCCAGGTAGCCATATTGCATTGCATTTTACAGAAAACTACAGAACTGCAGATTGAAAAGGAAAGGTAATTTTTAATCACATTCAATTACAAAATGATTTGTGTTGCAGTTGTATATGCTATATTATTATTTTTTTTTTATTTGCTATTTTTCCCCATCAAAGTGGAGTTACCCTTTAATCTAAACACATAATTGTCTCCCCTATTCAGCATAGGATCATAAAGCCAACTTATATTACATTTTGTTTTAAAGATGTTTAAGGCAGGTCAAATGCATTTGAATTGCTGTGACAGCTTGAGTCTTCTACCAGTCCACTTCAGCAGTGCACAATTTTTAATTCCTCGTAGTCTAGAGGGCCCCTTTCCTCCTAACATGGGTATATGCTAGAGAGGGAAGACATATCCTGATAAAGCAAAGTGAATTTATATTTTTTGCCTCTTTTCCCTAGATTAACTCCCTCTCCACTCCACATGCATACTTACCCTGATCTGACAGCTGTGATTCTGCTGTTTTTTTTTACATCTGAGGTGCAAGTCTTTTCGTCTTTTCTGCGCTGTCCTGACCAGTTCTTTAGCAGCCCATAGATTTTTTGGGGCTGTATTCCAAGGCTGGAGACTTTTTAAGCTAGTCCCATAGAAGTCTGTGGGCAGTAATGTGCAGGTGTGGCTAGGACAATGAAGACTTGTGGCTCTGGATGTAAAAGAAAACGGCACAACTGCATCTGTAGAGTAGGAGGATGGGGTTAGGTTAGGCGAAAAGGGAAAATCTGCTTTGTTTTAAAGTGCACTTGGGAAGTGTATTTGGAATAAACAATGTTTGAAGTCCAGACAACCCTCACTCTCTCCATAGATACAATGGAGTTTTAAATGTAGATACCCAGGGACTGGCAGTGTGGTTTTTCCAAGATTATCAGGTGAAAATATTAATTAAAAAAACCCTCAAAGCGAAGTAGCCACCATACCTAAGGTTTTGGGTTTAGATGCTCTTTCATTTAAAAATTTTTTCAAACATATCAAGCCACATTCTTGATTAGAACATGAAAAATTTTGAATATTTGAAAAGTGTTAATGTTTAAGTATAGGTGATTACCTACAACATTTAAAACAACTGGCTTGCCTATGTGTTGATTTTCATAACATGACTGTCTGCAGTATGGCCTCTTATCAAAGATTCTGATTACAAAGTATAGGCAATGGCTTTTTTTTTTGTTTGATCTGCAGGAGTTGGGTGTGACAAAAGTGGGCCACATGAAGAGAATCCTCCACGGCATCCGGGAGCTGAGCCCCCCTCCTGTCAGTGCGGATTAGGATCTGTCTTCACATCATGTGTGGCCCAGTCTGGGTGACCAGTGGTGCTTCATTACAGCACATGCCATTTCTAGGTTTTACTGCAGCATAGTGCTTTATAAGATCAGCTAATCTCAGCAATGCATCATGGCAAGCAGTAATATAGAGGCCTTTGTTATAGTTGGCATCCTATCAAATGTGCCCTTAGACAGCAGGCAATCACAGTTATGCCCTGCGGATACTGTAGCTAACCACCGAAAGGTTGTATCCAGGGTATAAATGGTTTAAGGGCTTTAGTGAGCTTTTGCCTACATAAGACATGTGCTGAATGCTATAGAAGGCAGTTTTATTTTTATAAATACCACAAAAGCCAACGGTGACTGAAGTAATGTTTTTCTCATGTATATGCTACCTCGTGTGGCTTGGGACAGACACTGTGCTGCTGGTGGGACTTTAGCAGAGTTAAAAAAACCATCAACTTTTCTCCAAGCAAATGCTCACACTCTGTCCTTTGCCTATACACTTTAAGATGTAGGTAAGTGATTTTGGCCTGTAAACGTATCCTCACCATTTTATTGAACTTGTAAGATGACTGTGGAGTTTTTGTAGCTTGTGTTAATATGAATGCTGTTTTCTCAGGCTCTGTGTGTAAATTGTATGGTGTGCAAATGGCATTCCGGATGTGGTGTACAAATAATGTTATCAGTGGTTGCTTTGGACTTTTGTAAATTCCAGCTGTGAGGTGAGAATATTGCAACAGCTGGTCTATGATCAAAAGATTGTTTACATTTCTATAGGTACATTTATATAGCAGGAAACAACCTCTGCTCTGTTGTTTGCTGTCCGTAGATGGCAGTGGCAGTGTCGACTATGTCCAGAAAAAATATAATGAAGGACTGTTTCCTGAAACTGTGTTTGGATTGTGGTTGGAGGAGTCTGCATCCATTGCTCTTTTTCTTCAGCCACGGTTAACTTGTTAATCCCGGGCAGGTCCCTTCCTTTTGCTTACCTTTATCCATGAGGGACAGATGAAACAACTCTGAAATCCTCAGGTAAAAGGCTGACAATCCCTCCCCTGGTGTATTTATTGTCCCGTGCCTTACTGCAGTCCCCGTGCCTTTTTCAAAGTGATGTTAATGCCTGTAAATAGCAGTGTTGTAAAATATGGCTTCTATTCTAACAGTAAAATATGTCTTAATAATGATGGCTGTCTGGCGTATTGATTCCTTTTTATATTAAGCTAATAAAAAAAACAAAAAAAGGGTGTATTTCTAAGAAAAAACTGCAAAGGTATTTGTGCTGTGTACATCAGTTTTGCGCAAAAAGGGGGCAAAAACTAATGTTATTAGGCTATTTTCTCTCCAGGTGGAATTCTTCAAACAGAATAGAGGAAATAAATACTGTATTATGGCCATTTGATGGAATTGAAAATCATACTAAATAAGTATCTTAACCTTTTAACACTCTGTCGGGTCTCCCTATCCTTTGGAGTAAACATGGACAATCAAGACTGGTCTGACATCAAGAACCTGCCATTTAAGTAGTTGGCCTCTGCCAGGGACAAGCTGGTTCAATTAAAAATCCTACATAGGGCATACTTTACCCCGTACAGGCTTTGAAAGTTGAACCCAGCCATAATCCCCCACGTGCATTTACTCCTTTGGAGTAAATGGCAGAGGGATATACCAGACATTGACAATGAAGACTGGTCTGACATCAAGAACCTGCCATTTAAGTAGTTGGCCTCTGCCAGGGACAAGCTGGTTCAATTAAAAATCCTCCATAGGGCATACTTTACCCCGTACAGGCTTTGAAAGTTTGAACCCAGCCATAATCCCCCACGTGCTGTCATCTGTCAGATGGAGACTTCTTCCATGTCTTCTGGATCAGTTCTGGGTGGAGGAGGTGGATGTTATCAGCAAAGTGGCCTTATCCCACCTCACTCTGGACCCAAAACCGTGTCTGCTGGGACTAGTGGAACCCACGGCCCCAGCTGTTGCTGAGAGAATGCTCTTGGGCCTCTTTCTTTACTATGGCAGAAACTCAATTATGATGCATTGGAAGAAAGTGACCCCTCCATCCATCACTCTTGTCCTAGATCAAGATACATATAAAAACAGCTATAGAAAGAAAAATTTGGGGGGGGGGGTTGGTTTCGCTGGCTGAAAGATCCCTCCACGTTGGAGGATATGAGCCCCTGACACGCCCCTAAGAGCCCGCTATAGTTCCCCTTTGTTCTACCACTCCTACTTTTCATCATGAGGAAACAAATAAGAGTATGTCTTTACATGATGTGGACTACTATGTGATCCAATTGTTTTTTGTTATGGTCACTCACTCCCCTGCGTGGTAGCCCACTTGGAGTATGTATGTTATTTAAGCATAAAAATCAATAAAACAGATTTATAAAAAAAAGAGCATCTTAATCATACAGTACAGGACACAGGCAGAATATTCTTCCACCATGGGTTATAGGCGTGCACTTTCAGGTGATTGGACACTGGTAAAGCTTTAGAAGACATGCCCCTTGGGAATCTCCTATAACCCTAATCCACTCTGTGAGTCCTTTATTTTTTGGTAGTGTCTGAAGATGAGGACTTTTTCTTTTTCAGAGAGAAAAATCACACTTTGCTTAACTAGTTTATTACATTTTCTTTTGATTCTTTGCTTAAGCCTTCACTGTTTTTTATGCCAGCATAGAACTAGTGTATCTGGATAGGCGCAACCTTGGTAAAACCTCGAGAGCCATATCTTGAGCTCATACTGTGGGGACAGACTGTAATGTTGCTGTGGGCACTGAATGGAGGCTCACCTTGGCACTTAGTGCAATACAATGAGTGCACGACTGGGTGCTATACAGGTCCAAGGCTGTGGTCCAGTCCCTTTCGAGGGTATGTCCACGTTAATGGGCGATGCTTGGACTTTATTTACAGACCAGCTTATGGGACAGGTAAGACAGAGCCACCCTGCATCTTGGACCATTACTGTTAAAACATGTGGTTTATTAGGTGAAGGATTGAGCACATTGAGCAAAGGATCACAGATACATTTTAGTGGATATATATCACTGTGCCAAGAAAGCCGAAGGAGGAAGTACAAAGGACTGTTGCACTGGAACTGTTTCATATGATTGGTTGAATTTTTGTTTCTTTTTGTTTGTCATATGTATACTCAAGATGGTTTAAACATTTACTGAAATACAGCACTGCACCATTTATATGTTTTCCGACACACGAAAGAGTGTTGGCTGCTGTATATGGAGATTGTTAATTGGTGTTTATAGCTGCACAAGGGTTTATTGCTTTTACATGAGTTTAATAGAGCCACCTCCATCTAGAAACTCCACCACCTCTTTCAAATCAACCAAAAATTGCCTAGTTAGATCTGCAGAATGCCCTGAACCACATTTTGTCCCAGGGAGCCAGTACTGCCACAAGTTCAAAGGATTCTACTCAAACCTGTTCATGGTACTAAAGCTGAATGAGAGCATTCATTCTATTCTGGATTTAAAATCCCTAAACAAATTCCTTCACATTCCAATATTTCTCATTGAATCTGCAAGGCAATTAGTAACTACCCCTCTGAGACCAGGGGAATACTGAGCCTATCAGGTTTTTCCTGATCAGTGCCGCCAGCTGTAGCCTGCAGAACTGATCATTGTATCTTGACAGCGGAGAGGGCTCCCCGCCATCAGAACACAATAGCACAGCATGGGGATGTTGATTTTTTTTTTTTCATTTAACCTTCTAGTTGAAAAAAAAATGATGAATGTATGGGCTGCTTAATAGCAGGGAAGTCCTTCCTTACCTATCACTAAAATGTTAGCACAACTGACGCAAGTCTTTCACACTGGGGAGGAGTGTTCCAATCCTTAACAGTCTAAGGATCATAGTAATTGAGGGAAGCCAAGCTACCCATAAACAACTTGGAGCTCAGGCCAATCAGGTTGGCCCTGCTACTGGATCCTCATCCTGAAATACATCAAATCAGGGTGCAGTTGAACAATGCCATGAAGGTGACTAGTGCTGCATGATTCTGGCTAAAATGAGAAATTTTTGCATAGAATAAAGATTACGATTCTCATGACATAACCTAATTTTATACATTATACAACAAATTGGGCTAACTTTACTATTTTTTTTTTGTTTGTTTTTTTTTAATTCATGGAAGAGTATTTTTTCCCTCCCAAAAAAATGAGTTTGAAAGATGACTGCGCAAATACAGTGGGACATAAAATATTGCAACAGCCGCCATTTTATTCTCTAGGGTCTCTGCTTAAATATATATATATATATATATATATATATATATATATATATATATATATATATATATATATATATATATATATATATATAATGTTTGGGGGTTCTAAGTAATTTTCTAGCAAAAAATACTGAATTTAGCTTATGGTTAAACTGACCTCATTTACACACAGAATTTAATTCCTTTGATCTAAAAGGTACTAGAGGATACAGTGCATCTTTTCTCTATCTCCCAGTGCTGAGGAATGTTGCTGGCTTTTTTTTTTTCTTTGACAGCTCTGAGCGGCTCTGAACTTGTCACATAGAATCAAGGAAATGTCGAGTTAAGATTATGAGGGGGGTTGAATCGAGATTGCGATCTTTTAACGATTAATTGTGCAGCTCTAAAGGTGACCTAAATCAATCATCAAGGGGGCAACATGAGTCGGAAAGTTAACCAGATCATCTCCTAGACAGATACTCCCTTCCATCGATCTCTGCGGTCCACATCCCAAGAGTGGACAACTGGAAAACTGATTATCTTAGCTGCCATCGACTGAATCAATAGGAATGGGCTTTTCATCCAGATGTCATTAATCTGATGTGCCATAAATGGGGGATTTTGGATGTGGACATCCTTAATTCCAGATTCAACAACAAACTACCATTGCTTGTTGCCAGAACCAAGGATGCCTCATATGCCTTGATAATCCCCTGGTTTCAGTTCACACTAACTTTTTGCCTTCCCTCAAGTGCTAATCCTACCTAATCTGCTCAAGAAGATGGACCAAGAAAGGAAAATGGTGATTCTTATTGCACCAAACTGGCCCAGAAGAACCTGCTGCACAGGCAATCCTCAGACGTCTGGCAGGCAACCCCTGGGCTGTTTCAAACAGACCAGATCTGCTACCTCTAGGTCCACTATTCCATCCTGCTTCTCAGTCTCTGGCTTTTTCACCGGTGCTCCAGTGCGGCACCATAGGAAGCCGACTACTATGAGGCACACCTGTGTGCTCGATCCTGAGCCAGGCTGTGTATATCTGTTGACAGCTCTCTGCTCACAGGATTTGATTGACAATCGCAGGAGACAAAGACTCCCACTGCTGCCTCTGTTAGCTGAGAGAGAGTCACTGCAGATTGGCACATTTTTGAATATGATTCAGGATGATAGGATTCAGGTGATTAGAGGGTGGGGGAGGGATACAGATACTGGGACATTTTTTACCTTAATAAAGAGAATGCATCAAGGTAAAAACAAAGTTGAGCCTTTAGAACTACTTTACGTTCTCTTAAAGGTCATATCTTGGCTTTATCCATTCTTTTTTTAAATGCCATTAGCTTCACTCTTCCTAGAAAGAACCTTTTTTCAAGGTGTATCTCATATTGTGCCCCCCTTGTAGCACAATGCGCTTCCTTGGGATCTCAACTTGGTTCTCTTTCCTGTAAAGAGACTTTCCTCATATTACACAATGGCAAAGTTGTCTTATGCATAAGGCCATCCTTTCTCCTTAATGTGATCTCAGAGTTCCACCTTAATGAGGACATTGTCCTCCCATCCTTATGTCCTACTCCTAAGCATCCTGAAGGAAATCTTTCTGAATTGCCTGGATGTAGTCAGAGCCACTAGGATATACCTCGAGGCTACTGCTCGGGACCTTGCAAGAGATACCCTGCTTCAACGTCCATCATTGCACGATGAATGCAAAATCTATTTGCAAGCGATTATGTTATCAAAGAGGAATCTCAGCCTACGCTTTTATGCGTGTCCATTTTCACCAGAGCAGTGGGCTTTCCTGAGCATTTCATCACTGAGCCTCTGTAGCCCAGTTGTGTAAGCCGCCACCTGGTCTTCTGTTCATACTTAGTTTTACCAGGTGGATGTCCACTCTTCTGCTGATTCCACTTTTGGCTGTAAGGTTCTTACAATGACTCTCTGAGGTTGGGTCTTTTGACTCTTGTTGTTGGGCCTGTTGGCACTGTTCAGTTTGCCTCATGTTGCGCATCTATTCATTGCTTGGGGACATGCCATTGTGTAATACGCTGCCTGTCCTGTACTGTACGATTAAAATATGAGGAATTTTGACTTGCCTGTCAATCCTATATCTTGGATTACATTACAAAACACAGACCACCCTCCCTTCCATTCCTTTGTTTCCTCTCCATTGCTTAGGGTTGTGGAGGAGGTGCTGAGGGGGCATGTCCTGTAAAGCTTTGCCAGTCCAGTCACATGAAGGTACACACCTATAACCCATTATGTATGAATGCCTGTGTCCTGTAATGTAGTCTAAGATATTAAATATACAGATAAGTCAGTAGTCACTGTGTAAAATAGAACATGTTCAAGCAGCAGGTACCCAAACAGTGAAGGTCATCATAGGAACTTTGTGAGGCTGGATCCTTACAATGGAGCTGCTCAGGTAAGTGTAGCTTTACTTGTAGCCTGCCTCATCATCACCTGACAAACCGGAATTTATAGCACTTTTATAATATGTGCAGTTGTTTAAAAATGTGTATTAAAAAAAAATCAATCACTAAAATGTGTACTGTCATGTTAATGTATTTTAAAAAGTTATTTTCAATACTTTTTATATGTGCAGCTTTCTTTAAAAAAATACCCGATAATTCTGCCATGAAGGTCCTTGTTCAGGCACTGCTGGATATAGGATAACAATGCTCTGTCTCCCAGTGGTGATCATGCATTGTAACCCTCTCACAGGGGTTCCCTAGGAGATGAGACATAATCAGTTTAACACACATTACGCAGGCATCATCTCCTGTGACCACGAAAAAACCCACCTTGAGAACTGCCATGCAGCCATCAATGGGATTATATGCTTGTAGATACGAAGTGGCTGTGAAGAAGCTTTGGGAGATCAGTAGCACTGAAATGCAACAAAGGAAAAGAAAAGTATTTAAAAAAAAAGAAACTTAATACACAGTGCTTTAGAAAATTAAAAGTCTGCCGCTCCATAGAGGTGAATGGAGAGTCCGATTGGGTCTGCCTGAAGAATGGACAGGTGGACCCTATCAAGACCGATCATGTAAGAGGGGCCTACGGCTGCTTTCACACTAATGTGCTGCTTTTTACCCACACTGCGGGTGCAGCGCAGTGCACCTATGGGTTAGCTGCACTTTACCATAGACTTCTATTATATCCTGTAGGTGTGGTGCACTTTCTGAAAGCTCACCAAACCCCGCAGGTAATAACAGACTTGTATGGCAGATAACCGTAAACTGTGGTGCGCCTGCGGTTCAGTTTAAAGCAGCCTGGTAAGTAACCACTGCAGAGGAGATATAACCATATATACACTGTGTTTTTATAATATAAACTGACCTTTAACCGCTTGCCGCCCGCCTGCCATCGATTGACAGGGGCAGAATGGCACTCCTGCGCAAAACGCCGTAGCTGTATAGCAGGCGCTTTAAGGAGTATAGGGTCTGCCCGCGGCGTGACGTAGGAGCTCGTGTACGTGGCTGCTGGCTACTCGCGATTGCTCCTGAGAAGGGGAGAACGGATATCTGTCAATGTAAATAGACAGATCTCAGCTCTGTCAGGGGTGAGGAGAGCGATCTGTTGTTCCTAATGCTGAAGAACAACAATTGGTCTCCAGTAAATGGACATGACCTGACACACACACTATATAAAACACATGGCGGCCTCCATCCCTGATTTAGTAGGTAGAAAGGAAGAGTTTGTGGGACTTTAAATGAGGTAACACCATGTCACGAGAAAATAACAACATAGAAATTAAGTTACAGTACATGATTTTATTTATTACAATATAAAATACATATCAGATATTTTGTATCAAATGGATAGGTAGTCACAAAACTTTCACTAAATATGCTGCTCATAGCATGCAATACAGATAAAAAATAGACATGGCAAATATACAAGTAACTGTTGGCATCTAGTGGCACTCAGTGCGTTTCCTGGTATTACAGCCATTCATCAGGAATGTTCTGAAGTAATATACTGGGAAGGAAATTAACAGGGGTTAATGATAATGCCCTTAGAATAAGGGAGGGCAGAGGGATTATATCCCAACAAGGTGGAGATAGATTGGGATACTTACTGAACAGCCTCAGGGCCAGGTCCTGTATCCGCCAAGGAAGACGGGGGTAACAGGCATGATGTCTCCCCCGGAGTTGAGACGGGGGAACCCTCCAAGGACAGAGAACAGCGCCCGGAGCCCAACACAGTGGTCACAGCATGATCCAATAGACTATGTGTGCAGGAAAAGTGCATAGTGTTCCTAGAAAAAATGTGTCAAAAAGGGATAATTTAAATGTATAAAAGTGTGTTGGGTGTTTTCTCGGTCTCTGGGGTTGCAATGTGCAGCAGCCCATTGCCCCCCCCCCCCCCCCCACCCTTTGGTGGAGGCGGGGATTGGCCTCCTGCTCTTCGGTGTCATGCTTTTTTTTTTTTTTTTAAATTCCTTTATTTTATTTCAACAATGCATGTTACAGTGTGATATACATGTTATCGAGATCTATAACATTTAGTGAGTGATAAAAAAAAGATAAAACAGAGGCATGAAGAGGACTTTAACAGAAAACTACCGTCGACTAAAGACGTGAACACATATTCATTCCTCTAGTTTACACGGTCTGCATAATGAAATCAGAGCCTGAGTGTATGGGAAAGTCTAATGTTATGCTTATCATACTATCCATTTGCAAGCAGTTCCCTGAGATATGCCTCGTTTAAACTAAAGGCTCGTGTATTTATCCTTAGACAACAGGCATATAGATAAACCAAGATAACAAAGAGAGAAGCTCTCCACTGACCGGGGGTGGAGATATTCCTTGCCGATCAGTAGAGTCCGGCAAGGGGCAACTAATGTAGAGTAATGAATACCATGATATTCAACATATCTGATCCAATCTTCCCTTAACCGAAAAAATATAGGGGGTTGTGTGAGAACCTAGGGAGAGAGGGGGAGGGGGGAGGGGAGGGAAGGGGAGAAAAGCGGGAGACAGTAAGGGGGGAGAGGCCAGAGAGAATGAGAGGCGAAGTGGAGGGGGAGAGGAAGAGAGAGGTAAAGAGAGGAGGGTGGCGGTGTCACCCTCCAGCCAGGCAGGGTCCTCGTATCAAGGAGTGTCCGCATTAAGTCATCTCTCGGAGGTAGGCCTCGGTGTAGATGAAGTGTTGCCAGGGGCGCCAGGTCTCCCGAAAGGCTTCCTCCCTGTCATGCAGGGTGGCCGTAAGATCTTCCATGTCCCGCAGATCATTGACCCTCGCATACCACTGAATCTTCGTTGGTGGGATTACCGATCTCCAAAATAGAGGGATGCAGGCCTTGGCCGCATTAAGCAGATGTATGGTGAGTGAGGCTTTATATTTCTTAATTGAACTTCTAGAAAGGTGCAGTAAACAGGCCCCGGGGTCTCCCCCCAGTGCGACACCCGTCAGATGTTCGACCGTATCCGTCACCTCTTTCCAGAACGGTTTAATCTTGGGACAGTCCCAGAAAATGTGCAACATTGTTCCCTCTCCTGCTCCACAACGCCAACATAGATCCGGCACCTGCGGGAGGAACCTGTGAAGAGTGGATGGTACTCTGTACCATCTGGTCACTATCTTGTAGCAAGTCTCCTGGACCCTTGTGGCCAGAGAAGATTTTTGGGCAAAGTGTAAGATCTTTTCCCTTTGTGTTTCATCAAAATGCGCTCCCAGTTCCGTCTCCCACTTAGTAAGGAGGGGGGGGACAAAACCTTCAGCCGGGGCGATCAAAGAGAGGTAGATCAGGGATAAAGAGTGGCGTATGGGCTCTCTGCGGTGGCAGATACGTTCCAATTCCGTAAGTGGGCTAGGGGGACCTAGAGTTCGGGCGCTTCGGCGCAAAAAATTACGCAGTTGGAGACCACTCAGGAAGTCCAATGGCCTGTCTAGGATTTCTATTCCCGCGGTTGTCTTGAGCTGGCCACCGGGATCCAGGAAGTCATGGAGGTGTGGCCATCTATCTCCCTCTGATAAGGCTCTAAAGATCGGCCCCTGGCAGCCCGGCATGAAGTCAGGGTTACCCAGGATCGGCACCATAGGGGAAGGGATAGGTGAGATCTGGGTTTTGCGGAAGGTTTCTCTGATCACTCTCAATGTGTTTCCCAGAGTTGGGTGTTCGGCAATGGATTTCGGGATCGGAGTGGTAAGCCACGGCCAACTCCTGGCCGTACCGTCTGAGTCCTCCATCTCCATGGTGATCCATTGTTTGGCCTCTAGGTGACAGTACCAGTCTATCAATCTGGTAAGATGCGTTGCCCTATAGTAGGCTTTTATGTCTGGTAAACCCACCCCTCCCCTGCGTTTTGCCAAGTAAAGTAGTTGTAATTTTATGCGTGGCGGCTTGTGTGACCAGACAAATTCTCGGAGGAGTGCGTCGATTCGCTTGAAGAAGGAGGGCGGGAGATGTATGGGGAGGGCCTGTAGCAGATAAAGTATCCTTAGGAGGGCTGTCATCTTGATGGCATTACAGCGTCCAAACCACGTTAAAGTGAGGGCGTGCCAATGCTGCAGGTCTGTTTTAAGTCTGTGTAGGAGAGTGGCAAAATTTGCTTGGTATAGGTCGGCGGGGTCCGCGGTGATGACCACACCTAGGTACGGAATGGAATCGGTTGCCCAGTGGAACTGGTAGTTCAGGCGCAATTGTCGGGTATTTTGCGAGCTCAGTGTGATATTGAGCATGGAGGATTTAGACATATTTATTTTAAATAGGGACAGAGCCCCGTATTCCCTCAGAGAATGAAGCAAGACGGGGAGTGAGGCAATGGGGTCAGCCAAGAAGAAGATAAGGTCATCTGCGAATGCGGCGACCTTGTGGGTTCCAGATGTTTTACGGAAGCCCTCTATGTGGGGGTTGGCCCGTATCTTACAGAGCAGGGGTTCTAAGGTGAGAATGAAGATTAGGGGAGACAGGGGACAACCCTGTCTGGTACCATTCCGAATGTCGAAATAACCGGACCTGGTTTCGTTGACCCTGACCGCCGCTGTGGGGCTAGAGTAGAGTGATAGGATCCAGCTGAGCATCGACGACCGAAGGCCAATGTGTTCGAGAGTAGCTCTAACAAACGTCCAATCTACACGGTCGAAAGCTTTCTCTGCGTCTGTTGACAGCAGTAGAAGGGGTCGTCGCGTGGTCCTAGCGGCATGTATGAGGTTCAGCACCCTAATTGTGTTGTCGCGTGGTTCCCGTTGAGGAACAAAGCCCGCCTGGTCTTTGTGAATTAGATTTGGTATATGTGGGAGCAATCTGTTTGCCAAGATCTTGGCAAATAGTTTCAGGTCGGTGTTTAGCAGAGCTATCGGTCGGTAGTTTCCACACCTAAGTGGGTCCTTTCCCTCTTTGGGGATGAGAGAGATGTATGCCCTAAGGGAGTCTATGGGGAAGGAGTTACCTTTCGTAATAGAGTTAAGTGCAGCCACTAATGGTTTGGAGAGCGTCTCAAAGAATGTTTTGAAGTAAGTTGAAGTGAGGCCATCAGGGCCTGGGGCTTTCTTTGGCTTGGAGCTCGCCATTGCCACCCCCAACTCCTCCACCGTGATGGGGTCTTCCAACCCCTCCACAGTGTCGGCCGGCAGAGATGGCATGCCTGAGGAAGCTAGATATTCATGTGGAGTGGATCCTCCAGTAGGGTTAGGGGCGCCGGGAGAAGTTTTATCTAGGTTATAAAGACCGCTATAAAATGAACGGAATTCCTCTGCTATTTCTGTTGAGGTAGAGACCCTCCGACCCGTGGGGGACAGAATGTGGGGGATGAAAGTTTTGGTGCGGGGACCGCGTAAAGCTCTGGCTAGGAGTGAGCCAGGTTTGTTAGAGAATTCGTACATTGTACGACGTGACCATGCTAGCCTCTCTTTCGTTTTATGCAACAGAAGCGAGCGAAGCTCTTCACGTGCTTTAAGTAACTCCTGGTATACGGAGCGTGCTAGGCTAGCCTTATGTGTGCATTCGAGGGTCTTAATCTGAAGTAGAAGTTCTTCAGTTCTACGGGTTCTTTCCCTCTTGAGACGTGCCCCAATACCTATCAAAATGCCCCTGATAACTGGCTTGTGTGCCTCCCACACCACCAAGGGGTTGGGGACCGAGGCTACATTAAGTGCAAAATGTTCCTGCAGTTTGGCTTGGATCTCCGCGCGGGTCTCTGCAGATTGAAGTAGTGATTCGTTCAGTCTCCACGAAGGTGGAGATTTAGACATTGGTCCCATATGGAGCGTCAAGTGTATGGGGGCATGGTCAGAAAAGGAAATGACATTTATGGATGAGTCTACCACCCTTGGCAAGTCCTGATGGGAAAGGAGCAGGTAATCTAATCTTGAGTACGAATGGTGAACTTGTGAGAAGTACGAGTAATCCCTATCCTTGGGGTGTAAGAGGCGCCAGGGGTCCATCAGACGAAGTGAGTGAATATCGGATTTAATACGTTTAAGGCGCGCGTATGAGAGATGAGAGGCACCCCGTGAGGTGTCCAACAGGGGGTCCATTGCGAAGTTCATATCGCCTCCAAAAATGAGCATCCCCTCCGTGAACTCAAGTAGTATGGGTATCAGCCCGCGCAGGAACCGAGCATGGTCAGCATTGGGGAAATAGATATTGGCAAGAGTGACCTGAATGTCCGATACCCTGCCCTTGATCAGGAGAAAGCGGCCCTGAGGGTCCGCCTGCTGCGCCCTGAACTCCCACTGTACTGACTTTGCCACTAAAATGCTAACCCCCTTAGATTTGGAGATAGGTGAGATGCTGTGGTATGCCGTCGGGAACAGATTGTTAGTCAGTTTGGGAATATGCTCGCCATGAAAGTGGGTTTCCTGTAGAAAGGCAATTTGGGTTTTAGTTCTGCGTAGGTCAGCTAGTAGCTGGGAACGCCTTTCCGGGATATTGAGGCCCCGTACATTAAGGGAGGTCACCTTTAGGAGAGCCATTGTGGCGGCCCGGGCGCTGAGGATCGTTGACAGAATGAGGAGGACAATCACCTCTGGTTTAGGTTCACGTCCCCTCCCAGCTAGAGGGCAACAGCACCAGAGAATAGAGAGGAATAAAGAAGGTGAAAACAGAGTCAGAGCAGGAAGAGGAGCGGGTAGGTAAGGGGGGAAGGGGGAGGGGAGGGAGGGAGCAATCTAAGTTAGTCAAGAGACTACGCTATGATCTCCCGGCCGAGGCACAAAAGGGATTGTGCAGCAATCGGGAGGTCGCCCTAAGGGGGGTGGTCGAAGCGTCAAAGTGCGCAACAATAAAAAAAAAAATTTTTTGCTCACACTTAAGTGAGCAAGTCAAGCAATATGAGAGGGTACTTTTGGGAGTAGTAGGGAGATGCACTGAATGGGGGGCCTTCAGAATCAGAAACATTAAGAAAAAACAATATATTAACCATCATAAGTAGGGTGTAATTTACCACAAAACTGGGCATAACAATCATAAACGTAACTGTGTTTAAGGCTAGTATGTGCAACTAAGTAAACCTCTAACAGCCATGATCTACTGGCGTTGACGCATTGCAGAGGCGGCTAGGGGTCGAGGACCCCAGGGGTCAACTCACCCCTCTCCTGGGCAGGGCCAGGAGGGGGCCCCCACCGCCCGGCTGTCAGTGTGCCAAGGCAGCCTGACCAGATTTGGCTCATGAGAAGAATGTATGAGCCTCCTCCTCATCGTCTACGTTCATATCAAATAAACTCGGGTGGAGTGCATGAAGTCTGGCCTACAGCAAAAATACCACATTTAAACAGTTGTAACAATGCGTCCCCCCTCCCTCTTCCCCCGTCCATATTTGAGAGTTAACCCATGGATAAGAGAAAAAAAAAAAAAGAAAAGGGGGGGGGGGGGGAGTCCTGGTGCATGGGTTTGAATGTTCCTGGAAAAATCGCCATAAGGGGGGGGAAGGAGCGGGGCATCTGCCCATAAGAGGTACTGAAAGCCTTACCAAAAACCAAAAAGTGGTGAGATTTTTTACTCCTCAGAAGATGTTGGATGGGCTCTTCTGCCTTCTCGGTTTGGCGGGCGGGATCTTGGGCGTCGAGCTCTCTGTTGTCTGGGTGGTGCTGAACCTTGTGAGTTCTGGGAAAGCAGATAGTCAAACCAGTTGGGCACCTCGATCACCGGCCTGGAGATGAAATGAAAGAGGGCAGGGAGTTGGTCTGGCGTGCGGAGGTAGAATTCCGCCCCCTGCCTCCTGACGATGAGATGGAAGGGGTGACCCCATCGGTAGGTGGCATCTGCTTCGCGGATGATTTCCAGTAGGGGTCGCATGAGCCCCCGCATGGTGCGAGTTTGTCTGGAGATGTCAGGGAAAATCCTGATGGGAGCCCCGTCAAAGTCTATTGGGCCCTTTTCCCAGGCAAGGCGAAGAATGTCCTCTTTGATAGTGAAAAAATGCACCCTGCATAGTACATCACGGGGAGAGTCTAGTTCGGATGATGATCTCTGTGCAGAGGGTGGGGGTCTGGGACCTGGTATACGGTGCACCCTGTCTAGTTCCAGGTCAGCTGTCGGTGGTTTGCCCAGGACCTGGTTTAAGATGGCGACCACTGTGGATCTGAGGTCTGGGCCCATGGTGGCTTCTGGGATCCCCTTAGGCGCAGATTGTTCCGTCTGCTTCTATTCTCTCCGTCATCCAGGCGTAGCTGAACGTCGACAAGATGGCGGCGGAAGGCCCCATACTCCGACTCAAGTGTAGTGAGGCGCGCTTCTGTAGTAGATTGGGAGGCTTCGATCGTGGTGACTCTTTCCTCGACAACATCCACTTGCTGTTTTAGGTCATGCAGTTCTTTGGTTAGTGCAATGACAATAGAGGTGGCCATAGCGTTTAAGTCCTGTTTGGTGGGGAGGCCTGACACTATGTCTCTTAGAGAGCTTTCAACTAGGCCGCTTAGGTCATCAGCGTTCTCTGAATGCAGTGGCGTGTCAGCGGTTGTGAGAGCCGGGGATACTATAGGAGAGGGTACTCTGTGTGGCAAGGGGGGAAAGTCCTCCTCCGCTGCAGAGGTAGTTGCCGGAGCGCCCTTCTTACTTGAGGGTGTAGCGCCCGCCGTGCTGACTCGAGGTGGCGCCATCTTGCTCTGTCTCGCCGGTGAGGGAATCTGCTGTTGCCGCAGAAAGTAGTGTGAGATTTCGGGTCCCCTCCGTTCCTCAGTGACCTGTGGGCGCCTGCGGCCTCCTGGCATGAATGGATGGCTTAGCTGATCGGTGCTACGGGTGATTCACGGCCCGTTTCAGTGCAGAGCTCCCAACGACGCGTTCTTACGTTTCCATAGCTAGGTCACGACTCTCTCCTGTGATAAATTTTGAGTTGGAGTTTCTGTGTTTCATGCAGGCGTTAGGGGGCCTACGCCAAGCAGTAGTGAGCAAGCGAGTGGTGGAGCCTGTGTGCAGGGTCAGGGGTAATCAAGCAGTAAGTGTGGTACAGTGTGTGACCCCTTTTAAAGATTTATAATATTGGAGAGGACACAGGAAGGGTACGGGCCCTGAAAACCGCGGTTGTGTCACCCCCAGCAACAGTACCTTGTTGTAGCATCTGCAGACTGCTCTGTAGGATACAGGCTGGGAGGGAGAGGGAGGAACGGCTTAGCGATTTCACAATGTCCTTTTGTTGTTTGTTCCCTCTTGGGCAGACCCCAGGACGGGTGGCAACTCTCTCCCCCAGACCTCTGCACTCCAGGACAGTGTTATTAGGGCCCTGGCCTCCAAGATGGCTGCCGCTGCATGTAGCCCACCAAGGGCCTTTATGGAGTTTCCTGCAGCCCCCTCTCGTGCTCTCCAGGTCCCGCTGCCGCCTTCAGGTAGGTGGCTCTTATGGGAAACTTGCGGTGGCCCCCTCTCCGCCGATTGCGGTACCCGAGGCGGGGGCTTCACAGGCCGCAGGATGGCGGGCCGCGGCCGGGTTGTGGTGCCGACCGGGGGTCCTAGCAGTGCGGTCACCAGCTGCCCGTCTCCTCCGGTCTATTTCTCCTCTTACCTCCAGCCGCGACCGATGCGCGGAGCGCTGGGGTCCCCCCGCCGCCAAGCGCGGCACTTTAGGCCGGGGATCGCGAGGCCGCCACAGGCCGCAAGATGGCGGAATGCCTTCAGAAGGAGATGCCGGTCTGTTACCTCGCTCTCGGGCTGCTGTCTTGGTCAAAATCCTCCTCCCCTGTTGAGGATGGTTCCCTGCTACGCTTGGGGAGCCTTTTGCTTTTAAAAGAGCTGGTTTTAAGGGCTGGATGGCTGTGGATGGAGCCAGGACCGGCGGAGCTGCTCTAAAACACGTCCTGCTCCTTGCTGCATCCGGACACGCCCCCCGGTGTCATGCTTTGACGCCACAAATAGCGGTGTCGTTGATGTTGATTTTTTCCATCCTAAAGCCGGCCATACACCATACAATTTTCCTGTTCAATTTTCTTTAGATTTACCTTCAACTATGTAGTACAAGGGCCTGCCTGATTGCATCCAAATTGAAAGTGTTTAGGTTTCACCTCATATTATATGGTTTTGGTAAATCTAAAGGAAAGTTGAACAGGAAAATTGTATAGTGTATGGCCAGCTTTAGCCACGCACAGGATGGGTGGAGACCCACTGCTGATGGCTCCCCCACATGCAGCTGGGAATCCCCTCCCCACCTCTGTTGTGCAGATTGGCCAATCAGGCATGACGTTGACAGGGCCCTTCCCTGGGAATGTGAGTATATAGTAGCCTTGGAGCTGCCAGTGGTTCATTTGTTTGACTCAATCACAAGGAAGCACACACTGATCCCACACACAGGTTACCCTCTTCGCTGGGAGATCAGTCATCCTCTTTTGGTATGTTTTTTCTTCCCTTTACCTGGTTTTATTTCACATACACCCCCTCATGTAGTCCCCTTGTGGGAACACATAGACATTTTGCCATATTATCTTTACACATTTAATGAATCCCTTTTTGACACATTTTTTTCTAGGAACACTATGCACTTTTCGTGTACACATAGTCTATTGGATCATGCTGTGACCACTGTGTTGGGCTCCAGGCACGGTTCTCCGTCCTTGGAGAGTTCCCCCATCTCAACCCCGGGGGAGACATCATGCCTGTTACCCCCGTCTTCCTTGGCGGATACCGGACCTGGCCCTGAGGCTGTGCAGTAAGTATCCCAATCTTTCTCCACCTTGTTGGGATATAATCTTTCTGTCCTCCCTTATTCTAAGGGCATTATCATTAACCCCTGTTAATTTCCTTCCCAGTATATTACTTCAAAACGCTCCTGATGAATGGCTGTAATACCAGGAAACGCGTTGAGTGCCACTAGATGCCAACAGTTACTTGCCTTTATTACATATGTTTTTCAATCGATTTATTATACCATGTATATTTGCCATGTCTATTTTTTTATCTGTATTGCATGCTATGAGCAGCATATTAAGTCTTGTGCTTACCTATCTGATACAAAATATCTGATATGTATTTTATATTGTAATAAATAAATCATGTACTGTAACTTCATTTCTATGTTGTTGTTTTCTCGTGACATGGCGTTCCCTCATTTAAAGTCCCACAAACTCTTCCTTTCTACAAACAATCGGTCTCCTCCCCCAGGCAGGTCCCATCCCCCCACAGTTAGAATCACTCCCTAGGTAACACAATTAACCCCTTGATCGCCCCCTAGTGTTAACCCCTTCTCTGCCAGTGACATTTACACAGTAATCAGTGCATTTTTCTAGCACTGATCGCTGTATAAATGTCAGTGGTCCCAAAATAGTGTCAAAAGTGTCCGATCTGTCCGCCGCAATGTCGCAGTCCTGATAAAAATCGTAGATCGCCGCCATTACTAGTAAAAAAATAAAAAATTATAATAAAAATGCCATAAATCTATCCCCTATTTTGTAGACGCTATAACTTTTGCACAAACCAATCAATAACGCTTATTGCGATTTTTTTTTTTTTTTTTTTTTTTTTTTTTTTTTTACCAAAAATATGTGGAAAAATACATATCGGCTTAAACTGAGGAAGAAATGTAATTTTTAATATATTTTTTGGGATATTTATTATAGCAAAAAGTAAAAAATATTGCTTTTTTTTTTAAGATAGTCCATCTTTTTTTGTTTTATAGCGCAAAAAATAAAAACTGCAGAGGTGATCAAACTCTCTGTGGGGAAAAAAAGAACGTCAATTTTGTTTGGGTACAGCGTCGCACGACTGCGCAATTGTCAGTTAAAGCGGCGCAGCGCTGTATCACAAAAAATGGCCCGGTCAGGAAGGGGGTAAATTCTTCCAGGGCTGAAGTGGTTATTAATAATCTTCTGTTCAGGAATCTCCCTTGGTACAGGTATTGTCGGCTGTTGCTGTTCCAGGCGGTATCACTCCGCATGTGATATTAGCTGGCGCTATACGGGAAGCATCGGCTTATGCAGCTCTAGCTCCATTCAGAACACTGATGCTCTAGGATGGCGGGTCGGGAACCTGCCATCCCAGAGCAAGAGGTCGTGGGCCACATCAGAGGGCTCCGCGGGCCAGTGGTTGGGCACCCCTGCTGTATGGTAACCCTTAGGCTTGATCTCAGGCAAGATGATTAGTAGGTATGTAGCCCAGTCTGTATGATATAAATGTTCAACATGCTTACCAAATTTCCTGATTGTTCGAAGGACAAGAGAAAACCCACATGATAACTAGTGGTGGGCTCAGATGTGTTTGTACACGAGTCCAAACTGCCTGAAGCTATCCCACGGGGAAGCTGTCAAAGCCAACAGCCAATCATAGGCAGTGGAGGCATTTCCCATCCTGCAGTCGCATATATACATGCTATTTGCATACCTTCCAAACAAGTGACATTATTATGCAATTAAAAAGTCATTATGTTTAATTAAATTGAAGCAGATTGTGTGGAAAAACAGATGGCAGTTCATACACACACAAATTAATTGGTGGCAATACTTCCTCCTGCAGTTAATTTGTAAATTAGAGCTAAAACAGCTTTCCTAACCTTAAAGGGGTTTGTAAAGGTAATTTTTTTTTTTTTAAATAACAAACATGTTATAATTACCTTCATTGTGCAGCTCGTTCTGCACAGAGTGGCCCCGAACCTGGTCTTCTGGAGTCCCTGGCGGCTGTTTCAGCTCCTCCCCGCAAGGAGGAGCTGAAACAGCTAGTTAGTTCTTGCGGGCGCGCTCCCGTGATACAGCCGGCGGCTATAGCTGCTCACTGTATCACTCGGCCCCGCCCGCTGGCGTGCCGCGTCATTGGATGTGATTGACAGCAGCGCGATCCAATGGCTGCGCTGCTTTCAATCCATCCACTGTTGCCAATCAGCAGCCAGGCTGAGCGGCGAAATCGATGTCGGGAGCGAGCTCGGGACTTTTGAGGGGTCAAGTAAGTAAAACGGGGGGTTTGGGGGTGGCGGTATTGTCGGAAGTTTTTTCACCTTAATGCATAGAATGCATTAAGGTGAAAAAACTTTTACCTTTACATCCCCCTTTAAGGCTTCTTTAGTCTGAGTGAAACCTGAGCCATAGGCAACATTCACACAAGAGTTTGTGTTTGGCCGCCGGGAGGAATTAGCAGATTTTTACCAGTGGTTATAAACACTGTTGCACACACCTGCAGGTGTCAGCTGTCCGATTTGTACTGTTACATGCGAATCCTGACTCTGGATGCTCTGCGCCAAGGGTCAGCGTTGCAGAGTTTTGGCCAGGCACAAATAAGAAGCTGGTATATGCAGCCATAGCAGAAACGGTTGCTGCATCCAGAGGCTGCGTTTAGCCACCACTGAACACCGCAAATTATCTACACATGAATTCCTGTGTAAATGTAACCTAAGCAATCTTATAAAGGATACGTTGCTGCTTAGGTGACTTAAGTTGTGTTAACAGGTGTCATTCAGCACAGGTATAACATAAAGCACATGTGGTCAAACACAAGGCCCACGGGCCGCATCTGGCCCTTGCACAATTCCGGCAGTTGCAGCACTCCCTCATCTTCGCCTCCACCTTGTCTCAGCAGAAGAGAGGAGGACAGAACTCTCTACCAGACCCTGCGCTTCTCTTTGCAGCGTTGGCACCCCCTCTTGTCCACCTGCCCTGATCTCAGCGTTCAACAGACTCGGGCAGCGCACTCCAGGCCTCCTCTGGTCCTCTTTCAGACCATGCACTTTCTGCTTCCCAGCTTCGCTGCCAGCTTCTTCCCGGCCACAGCACAAGGTAAGGGGGGTGCACTGTGATGTAAGGGATGGTGGAGACTCTTGGCTTCTGTTGGTGGGGGGACTCTTGACATCTGATGCAAAGGGGATTGGGGTACTCTGGACATCTAGTCTTACAGATACAACTGGTCCTTTGAGGGCAACCTTAATGCTGATGCGGCCCACAATGAAATTGAGTTTGGCACCCCTGACATAAAGTGTCACATGTGAAAAGATTAGAGCTCCACCTGCTGGCTGGGTTGAGAATGAAAATTTAGATATTTGCATATTCTTAGCAGGGGATCTGTGATCCTAGGGGGTCATCACAGCACTTGATTAGAGGTAAGGGGAAAAAAGACCATCAGGTTGGTTTAGACAGGGTGGGAGGGAGGTGTTGAATTGCATTACAAAAAGACAGCCGTTGTGCATTAGGGCTTGTTCACACCAGCCGCTGCATTATAACTCAGCGGCTGGTGTGTGGTGCATTGGGGCTGAGATCAGCGCAGTGATGAGCTCAGAAGATCGCACTGGTTTTTTTTGTTTTTTTCAAACAAACTTTGAGATGTCACCCAGCAAAGTTGGCCTGTACCTTTAGCAAAGAAACAGGCCCAAAGCATAATGTTTCCACCTCCGTGCCTATCTGTAGGGGTCTTCTTGGGGTCAAAGTCAGCATTTTTCTTCCTCCAAACACGGCGAGTCGAGTTATTGCCAAAGAGCTCAATTTTGGTCTCATCTGACCACAGCACTTTCTCCCAATCCTTCTCTGAATCAATTAGATGTTCATTGGCATGACTGTACATGTGCCTTCTTGAGGAGAGGGACACGCTGTGTTAGGAGGAAGAAAAATGCTGACTTTGACCCTAAGAACACCATCCTTACAGTCAAGCATGGAGGTGGAAACATTATGCTTTTAGGCCGTTTCTCTGCTAAAGGTACAGGTCAAAGCCACATTGAGGAGCCAATGGATGGGGCCATATATTGTAAAATCTTAGATGAGAACCTTCTTCCCTCAGCCAGAAAACTGAAGATGGGTCATGGATGGGTCTTCCAGCATAATGACCCAAAACGTACTGCAAGGCAACAAGGGAGTGGCTCGAGAAGAAGCCCATTAAGGTCATGGAGTGGCCTAGCCAGTTTTCAGACCTTAATCCTATAGAAAATTTATGGAGGGAGCTGAAACTTCGAGTTGCCAAGCAACAGCCAAGAAACCTTAAGGATTTAGAGAAGATCTGTAAAGAAAAGTGGACCAAAATCCCTCCTGAGATGTGTGCAAGCCTGGTCACCAATTACAAGAAACATCTTACCTCTGTTTGGCAACAAGGGTTTCTCCACCAAGTACTAAGTCATGTTTTGCTTGGGGATCAATTACTTATAAATCGAGTTGCAGTTCAGTGACTAAAATAACATTTGCTTCGTGGTTTTTTTTTTTTTCTGGATTTTTGGTTGATATTCTGTCTCTGCATGGGGTCAAAAAATTATTCTCCTCACTGTAGGGGGAACATGTAAATTGCTCCATTGCCTTCCCCCAATGTGGCAGTGCTGGGGATTTAAACTTCAGAATACTTGCCTCCCTTCAGCAATCCAATGTCCTTAGCTGGCTTCGGCATCTTTTACTCACCTTCTGGGTGCTGAGCTCCTGCTCTCTTCATTGGCTGGGGCAGGATGAAATCAGTCCTGTGCTTGCGTAGCTCAGTGTACATTCCAAAGAAGACTGCGAGCAGACATGTAGGTTTCCTTTATTGAATGTCTCTTCTGTAATAAAGAGCCTTCCTGCTCACAATTTTTAAAAGAAGGACTTCAGTTTTTCCTTAAAGTGATTGTAAAGGCAGAAGGTTTTTTTTTTATCTTAATGCATTCTATGCATTAAGATTAAAAGCCTTCTGTGTGCAGCAGCCCGGCCCCCCTAATACTAACCTGAGGTCCCTCTAGATCCAGCGATGTTGTAGGAGTGTCTCGGCTGCCTGGGACGCCTCTCGGCCCTCAGGACTTCAGCTGCTGTCAATCAAAGTCAGCCAATGAGGAGAGAAAGGGGACGGGGCCAGGCCAGGCCTTGGCTCCATGTCTGAATGGACACAGGGAACTGTGGCCCGGCCCAGGTGCCCCCATACCAAGCTGCTTGCTGTGGGGGGTACTCAACAGGAGGGAGGGGCCAGGAGCACCGAAGAGGGGACCCAAGAAGCGGAGAACTGGGTCCGCTCTGTGCAAAATGATTATACAGGGCAGGTAAGTATGACATGTTTGTTATTTTTAAAGAATAGAAAAAGAGACTTTACAATCACTTTAAGTACCTATTACACAAGGGCTGGGAGAGGGTACTTAATGCTGCAAATTGTGACTGAGAGCTTAAAGTAAATCAAGGGCTAATTTTTTAAAAATTGCTATTAGACACAGGTGGAGCTCAGTGTACATTCTAGGCATGCTTTGGGTGCTTGGACGAAGTAACCCAAAGAACGAATTAAGATGGAAAGGAGCGACAAGGGAGAGCACAGGGGGTGGGGGTTTTGTAAAGTAAGTGTGCCATAGTGTGAAAATATGCTGTGGCAGAAAACATCTGCTTTAAAGGGGCTGTGGCTCTTTGCTTGTGTGTGAATGAAGTAAGGGAAGAATTGGGAAGCAAAAAGAAGAAAAATAGAAAATGCAAAGGTTTACGGGAAACTGTAACTTCAATCAGAAATAAGATTAAAATGAATAGCCCATTAAAAGATAAAAAAAAAGTGATGAGCTCATCTCTCTGTTACTCTGCTTTCTCCTCCTGTTGATTTGCACCTTGTCAGCACATAAAATGATCTGCCCCTAGTAAATGCAGACATACCTTCCCATTGGAGTTGTATTGCAACACACTGCAATGCACTACCATATGTTGTGGTGCATTGTGTTGCTAAAAATAGAGCATCCATCTTTATTTTTTGAACATTGGCAGCCTGCGTTAACGCATCACACCAGAACGTGATGGTGTGAATGAGTCCTAACAATACAGTATGGCATAGTCTTTTAAATGGCTCTTAAACGCCATTCCTGTATTGGGCCATTTTGTAAAACATTTATTGGACAAATGTCACAAGCATTTAGTAATGCTCCCTTTTTTCCTCTAATACTATGACTTCTTACAATTATCAACTCCAGCTAGTGACCAAAATGAAGTAGATTTCCTCTCACTTCCTGTTGTCTCCCTCCGTTTGTAAGTCGGATGTTTGTAACTAGGGGACTGCCTGTATACTTTTTCTGGAATACTGCAATCAGAAAATACTGTATATTGCATTTTGGCCACAAGATAGGGCTGATGATCATCTGAAGTCAAAGTATTAGAGAAGATACTTTGGATAGGCCCAGGGTAGTTGTGTCTGTTGAATGGACCTACCTCTGGGCCATCCATCGTAAATTTGGCTTTGGTCCCTGTTTTATTAAGTAACTTTGTATGCGCTACTCAGCCCCTATGGCCAAAGTACATATCGACAACTCATTGTCCTCTTCCTTTCCTCTATCCAGGGGAACAAGACAGGGCTGTCCCCTTTCCCCAGGCCTGTTGCTCTCTCCATGGAGCCTTTGGCCGGTCAGTGACAGAAGTTTTTTCACCTTAATGCATAGGATGCATTAAGGTGGAAAAAACATGGGGTTTACAACCCCTTGAAGGCTCAGACAAGCTTTATAAGTTCTAGACTTTTAATTGATGTAGAGAAAGAAGCTTGCAAATAAACAGGTACAACGTATGTCGGAGGATTTGTTTCATCTGTGTATCACCTGGGGCCAGTCACTTCATTGGTTATATGTAAGGGTTTACAGCCACTTTTCCCAGAGATGTGCATCCTGGAAAACACTTCCCCTTACCCTAGTCGGCAATTTCTTTATTACTTCACGAGCACCTGAGCTCTCGTACTAAAAATGTTTTTCAAGAAATTGGGTAGTATAATGCTCTCCCTTGTATGGGCTGGAAAAATCCCATTTTTTGCTAAATTCACATTGCAACTTCCTTTGTCATATGGGGTAATATCCCTTCTTCATATTCAGCTGTACTATTGGGCAGCAATACTGATTTTAGTCCACTGGTGGTTTTCACAAACCAAAGACATCCCTGAATTTACCCTGGAAGCAGCCCTCTTGGGCTCATATGGTACCTTAAAGAGGAACTTCAGTCAGAAAATTAGGTCCTGCTAGATCACTTCCGGCTGGCCCCTTTTGCAGGTATAGCTATGTAAAACATTAAAATCCATTAATACACTGGCTCCCACTTATCTGCATATGCTCAGTTGCTCTCTGTTTTTTGGCATCGTGCCGAAAATCAGAGCCACCAAAGGCTGATCTGCTGACAGCTTAAAGATTTACTGCTGCCCAGGGGCTCTGGGCTTCAGCAAAATGGCAGACTCCGGCAAGCAATGCTGGATGGCATTTTACAGCCCACACCAATTTTGTTAGCATTATTATTATTGTGGAATGTACAGTATGTTCCTTGCTAAAGAACATTATTTTTTATCAAGTTGTTTTGGGCAAAGTTGCACTTTAGGTAACCTGGTCTTTAGGACCCTAGATCTAACTCATCGGAGTGAGGACTACTCTTGTGATGTGACATAATGCTAGGGCTAAATATCATTTTCATCTGACCTTCTCGCCACATACACCCATCTTCGCGCGACCTGAAGACTTTACTTACACTTTAAGCACATTATGTCAGACCGGAGACTAACGGGATTTTCTGACCTCAAAGCTAAATATAACGTTCCTCATAGTATATTCTTTAGGTATCTTCAGTTGAGACATGCGGTCCATGCGCAATTTCCCACTCACATTACCTTGGAGTCTGACCCTATCAAACAGCTACTCACCTTGAGATTGCTGGAGAAACCCTTATCTTTTCTATGTCTTAGGCTCTCTGTAGCTTATATCACTAACTCCACTTTTACCTTTAAAAAAATGAAATACTGATTTGGACAAGAAAGAATGGGAAATCTCCATCAGCCATTATGTCAAGTATATGATCTCTGCTTGTACCTTAAAAAAATGGAATACTGATTTGGACGAGAAAGAATGGGAAATCTGCATCAGCCATTATGTCAAGTATATGATCTCTGCTACAGATTGGTTTTACAATTAAAGTTTCTCCATAGAGCTTATTTTCCCCCGCAATGCCTGGCTGCTATTTACTACTTGACTGATCCTTATGTACACGCTGCCATTTCTCTGTAGGCTCTTTCATGCACATGGTATGGACATGCCCCTCTATTAGACCTTTCCGGGTGGCAGTGATGGCTGACCTTAATAGGCTGTGCCATTCAACCATTGTTTTGAACCCCAAAATACTGTTGGCGATCTTGGACGGAATGGATTTGAGTCAACATGTAAAGACTCATGGGAATTAAATTGACCCACATATTTTAACCAGTGAGATTATATTGCCAATAGACTTTTACTTAAAACAGTTGTAAACCGCGGATGTTCAAAAAAACCCCAAAAAAACCTTCAAGGCAATGGCATCGCACACTAGCACAATATGAAATGCACACCTTGGAACGAAGCCCTCCAGCGCTGTAAAGTCACAGCTGAGAGGGCTGACATGTCTTTTTTCCGGGTTGTGGAACTCCGGCACTGTGATTTGGCCGGAGCCGCGATAACGCCACTGGAGCCCTTAGTTCCGGCACATAGCTCTGAAGTTTCGGCAAGGTATGCTGGACCTTCAGAGCGCATGCAGGGTAAATATCTCCTAAACAATGCACGTTTAGGAGATAAGAATTTTAGCTACAGGTAAGCATTATTTAGAGGCTTAACCGGAGGGAAAAATTAGCGAGCAGGGTTTACAACCGCTTTAACAAATATTTCAACATTCTTCTTTCTGTGACTACCTTCTCCCGCACTCTGTCCTTCTTCACTACATGTTGTCTCTTTTCCACCCTTTATTCAGGTGGTCCATTTACATCTGTCTGCCCATAGAAGAGAGCAGGCTTTGTGCGTGTCTGCTCTGCAAAAGTTGAGTGGACACGGACCTGTCATCCACCTGCTCAGCAGGGATCAGCAGACCGATCCCCTGCTGAGCAAGCGGATCGCAGCTGTAGTCTGCCCCTTGTGAAAGGTGCCTTCTTTTCACAAACCTGAGAATGTCTTGATATCAGCCTATGTTCTCTCATGCAGACAGCTGCTTCAGCATTTGTTTAACATGCCTTCTAACCTGCCTTTCTCTAGTTTTTACCTTATCATATGTTTGGATTTTACTTTAAACTTTTGGGTATTGCTCTTTCCACAAAGGCTTTGTATAAGCGTTAAAGTGGATGTAATTAGTTTTTTTTTTTTAATTAAGGCTTGTAGCTTGTATGGTATAGAATTTCATGTCATCTGTGCCCAGTCTTGCCACAAAGAGTTTATCCAGCTCTGAGCAATCCTCTTATCTTTTTCAGTAAGATAAAAACTGACAGAGAAATAGGGGACAGTTCTTCCCCCCAGGTGATTTAAATATCTCATGCACAAGTGTGAGATAGATATCCTGTGTACTCAAACCCCCCCCCCCAAGTCAAAAATGTTTATTGAGGAAAAGATTGGTTACTATGTACAGCTGCATCAGATTCTGTGTGCACCAGTTTTAGTAAATCTTCCCCTTTGTGTTCCAGTTGATAAAATAACTAAGGGGAATATTTAGAAAGCAGTGACTCTGACATTTACCTAACATTAACTGCAGGCAAATCTTCTTGGTGCATGTGTTTTTAAATGGTTGTGATTGATTCATCACCGGTGAATGTTTAATGAAAGTCACATTAACTACTTACTAAATCTTCCCCTAATTGACTGAATAGCACTGTTTTATCCATGACAGTTAAAAATAAATGGAACCATTGTCGTTTTGGTGTATGTTTGCTGGTATGTATGCACTTATGCTGCACAGCCCTTTTTTAAGGCTTTAAAAAAAAAATACAGCCAAAAAAAAAAGTAAGCACTAGTCAATCTCATTCATTTCTAAAAATCACAAATTACAATAACTGCAGGTCCTCCAGAACACATTTTGCAGCTTCCAGTGAGGCGGAACTCTTTAGTAAAGTTCCTGTTTCCCCGGAAGTGCTGTATATGTCGGTGCACAGGATAGGTGAGCCTTTCTGTGTGGGACAGAATAAAGATTCGGACAGGAGTGTGATAATGGTGAGTGATTGTACTGTGTGCAGACACACCGGATAGTCTGTATACCGGCCATTATCAGAGACTCCCCATTTGTCCTTACACGCGGAGGGCATTTGTACGAGCTTCCCCTGAGTGGAGGACTACGAGTCCCAGAATGCACCGCGACCAGAGCTCTGCTTCCCTGAGCCTGCTGTGTATGGAAGGGGTCCAGGATACAAGCTCTTCCCTACAGCCTGGATTATTGTGTATCCTGTACTAGGACTGCTAGGTGCACTACTAGCTCCAAGCTGCTCATAGGTTTCCATTCACACAATTGCTGCTTAGCAAATGAGTTGCTTCAAAGAATGGGGTCTTCTACAGTGAATGGGGGGAAACCTCCCCATTGCTAATCCCTGTTTAGGTGCGGGTGGGGTTAGTGGATCCAGTCTATATCGCTGTGGTACACCAAACTGGTAAAGGGCTACTGTTTAAGGATGAGCTTCGGAGTGTTCGCACAGCCCATGTACAGAGTCCGCCAGGAAGTCTGTGCTGCACTAATCACAGGCAGTGAGACATTTTCCTGATGCGCAGCTGCAGAGATCGGGAAATGTCCTACTGCCTGTGATTAGCGCAGTGCGGTGCCGACTTCCAGGTGGGCTGTGCGAACACTCCGGAGCTCATCCTTACTACGGTTCCATCAGAATTGGCAAAGGAAGTAACGTTCCGTCAGCTGCGCATGCGTTCCACCGCTACCAGGTTTGCTAATCTGACAGAACACCTGCAGTCAGAAGAAGGCAGCGGACATCTTACTACACCCAGCTACGTCTTGAATTTCACAGTAAATGTAGCAATAAGGGGAGCGTATATATATATATATATATATATATATAAATATAGTATATTGACATCTGTGATGCTGTTTTGATGTTACATTTTGAAAGAAGCTGGACGCCAGCAGTAGGAAGGTGGTGGAGGCCATGTTGGTACACCCCACACTGCTCAGTGCTAAACCTTTAGACTTTCAAAATTAAACATCCAAACAGCATCACAGATGTCAATATACTATATTTATTTATATACGCTGACTTTATGGCTAAAATTACTGTGAAATTCAAGACATAGCTGGGTGTAGTAAGATGTCCGCTGCCTTCTTCAGACTGCAGATGTTCTGTCAGATTAGCAACCCTGGTAGCGGTGAAACGCCTGCGCAGCTGAAGGAATGTTACTTCCTTTGCCAATTCTGATGGAACAGTGGCCCTTTACTAGTCTGGTTTACCACAGCAATATAGAATGGATCCGCTAACCCCACCCGCACCTAAACAGGGATTAGCACTGGGGAGGTTTCCCCCATTCACTGTAATCTGACGGGTTGCAAATTCTGACGTAACACAGCCATAGCAGGGTGCTGCAGCAATCACAAGTGATGGAAGAAACATATTGCCAGTGCACCCAATTCTTGTGAACATCTTTATTAGCATTAGTTACCCGTGCCACGCAAGAACTGCAACGTTTCTAAACCTGCAGGAGCCCCTTCATCGGGCCAATCAAAACTGAGATTTGAAGTTATGGGAGAATTCCGATCCAAAGTTCTGACCCTCCCCATCCACCTAAACGGGTTAGTTCACCTTTACCAAAAACTGCCAACGCAGGTAAAGAGAGCCTGTAGATAAATATAAACTGCACAGCTTTGACCAAAGTCAAACCCAATAGCAAACATTATAATGCAGCTTACCAGTCTTTAGATGTGATGGCTGCATTAGTTTTCGTTTTTAGGCTTGCTTTCTTTTATTTTTCATCCTGGTGATTACAAGACAAGCCATTTACCTAGTTTCCCTGTATGTCTTTGCACCTGTTCCCAGTATCTGTTTACATGCACACCTGCTGGCTTGGACTGTACTCCCTACTGTCTTATGATCCCTGCGCCTCAGTGCTGCAAGGAAATCCTTCTTTTTTTTTTTTTTTTTACTTCAGCCCTTAGTTCACAGTAGCTGCCTGCCGGGGTGCATCTGAGGAGTGGACTGCAAATTGGGGACCGTCTGCTGCGCAATCCATCTCCACCATCAGGAGCTTTGGAGAAGACCAGGCTGTTCTATAGGCCCCTTCTACACAGGGGGGGCTCTGTTGGAGTCCGCCTGCTCAGCGGGGAATCTGTCTGCTGATCCCCCACTGAGCAGGCAGATGGCTGGTCCGTGTTCGCTCTTCTTATGCAGAATGGACAGAGTCCGCTATCCTCTAATGATGTAAACAGAAAACCTGTCCGTTTACACCCGACTGCCATCCAATCCGATCTGCTAGACGGATGGAGAACGAATCCACATCCGTCTGTTTTTTAGCAGATAGAATTGGATGTTGGCGGGTGTAAACTCACACATGTCCATTGACACCTGCCGCTTCATAGAGGAGACTGGAGCCCACCTGAAGAGCTGACAGGAGGACCCGATCAGTCCGCTAGTGTGAAAGGGGCCTAAGACTCTGCTCCTCGGCCCTTCACCTTCGCTATATGTGCGGTCATGCTGTGTTCTTCCCAGACAGTACCAGTCAGTATCCTTCCTGTACTAAACTCCTTGGGGTTGATTTATTAAAACCTGAAAGTGCAAAATCTGGTGCAGCTGTGCATGGTAGCCAGTCAGCTTCTTACTTTAGCTTGTTCAATTAAGCTTTGACAAAAAAATCCTGAAAGCTGATTGTGTTCAATGCAGAGCTGCATTCGATTTTGCACTCTCCAGTTTTAGTAAATCAACCCCATTGTGTACTTCATCTGTATTCCTGTGTGCCTACATTCCCTGGGACCCAGGTGCACCTTAGTGTTCCTGTAAGCTCAGCATCTCACTGCTGCTAAGGTACTGCTGTATGTCTGTCTCCCTGTGAGTGCTGCACCCCAGGGCAGTAAGGCAACTTTCACACTGGCAGCGCCGGTCGATAGCACTATAACCCCGCTCGTTTCTGTAGCGTTTCAGCTGCGCTTTTGCGCCACTTTTTGGGTAAAAAAAACTCCTGTTTTGTGGCTCTTTCAAAGTGCTTTTCAGGTGCTTTGGAAGCGCTGCCCGTTCATTGCAACCGGCAGGGCGTTTTGGGAGCGCTAAATACAGCTCTCCCAAACTGCCCCAAAGATGCCGCTTGCAGGACTTTTCGTAACGTCCCGCAAGTGCACCGCCCCAGTGTGAAAAGACACAATGCAATGAATGGGAGGCGGTTTTCAGGCACTTTGCCGAGGCTTTTTCTAGCGCCAAAGTGCCTGAAAACCCCCCAGCGTGAAAGTAGCCTTAGTGTTGTTACTGGTTTTCTGTGTTCTGCATGTCTGTAAGACCAGCGCCCAAGTGCTACACTATACTTCTGCCATTCCAGTCAGTCATGTATTCTGTTTTTTCTAAGTTCCTCGTCTCTGTGCTTCACTGTTCCAGGACTGCTGTATCCTGCATGGGTGTGCTCTATGAGCACACCAGCTTCCAGAGGGCAGGGGACAGCCCCCTTCATGATATGTAGGCACTTCTGTTCCTACAGCCTCAAAGCTGTATATCTAGAGCGGGGATATGCAATTAGCGGACCTCCAGCTGTTGCAGAACTACAAGTCCCATGAGGCATAGCAAGACACAGACAGCCACAAGCATGACACCCAGAGGCAGAGGCATGATGGGACTTGTAGTTTTGCAACAGCTGGAGGTCCGCTAATTGCACATCCCTGATCTACAGTATCTCAAGAGATTCAGAGTGAGGTTTAGTGATGTCTCCACTGTGCTGCTCACTCTTCTTCTCCTTGCTAGAGGCTCTGACACAAGGAAGCAAAGCCCTGCTTTTGCCAGGATAGCTGCCTCCACACAGGGACGCAGTGCGGAAGAAGTCATGGTAAACAAGTAATGTAAAAAGATCTTCTGCGTGAGGCCAGAGGCAATACTGGGGAAAAGTCAATTGCCATTGGTCTTCCTTTTTAGGGCAAAGCTTCCACAGTACAGTTCCTCTTTAAAGGTGATACTGTACATAAATACTGCGACAATAAAACAAGTCACGCTAGACCCCCAAAACTAATAAAAGGAACCCAGGTCACTATTTATTTCAGGTACTTATATAGCGCCGTCAATTTACGCAGCGCTTTACATGTATATTGTACATTCACATCAGTCCCTACCCTCAAGGAGCTTACACTGTAAGGTCCCTAACTCACATTCATACCTACTAGGGACAATTTAGACAGAATCCAATTAACCTACCAGCGTGTCTTTGGAGTGCGGGAGGAAAGCGGAAAACCCGGAGGAAACCCACGCAGGCACAGGGAGAATATGCAAACTCCCCTTGTTACTGCTAGGCGAAAGTGCTATCCACTACACCACTGTGCTGCCCACTAATATAAGTAGTAAAAATAAGCAGCAAATATATCCATATCTTGGGGTGGCTGATTACTTTTCATGTTTATTCAGTGTCCTTAATCTTGGAAGCTGAGTGCTGAAGCCCGCTTGTCGTCGAACATCACAGGGCCGGTCCAGGCTAGGGTAAGATCGTGACCATATGGTCGGGATCCAACCAGGTGCCTGGATCGGCAGCTGGCTCAGCCTCCAAGCGAGCCACTGAGAGCCTGAGATAGCTGCTCCCACCCCCTCCATAGCGCTGCTCTCCAGTGAGTACTGGAGGGGCAGAGCAGTGAGCCAGTGACTGACAGTCACGGCTCTATGCTCAGAGCAGAAGTGAGAACTGAGCGATCAACAGTGTTTGATCGTTCAGTTTTCACTGCAGAGTCAGCAGTGGACAGATGCAGCATTGGTTCAATGCTGCAACCACCTAGGTGAGTATAAATGTTTGGAGTTTAAGTTCATACTTAAATTCATACTTCTCTTTTAATAGTTTGACAGTTCAGTTGAGAGTACAAGCAACTGCGACAATTATTCACAGCATGCCTTGAATGTTACTGTTTTGGGAAACTGTTAAATCAGTGAGTTTAGGTTCACTTTAAAGTGATGAGTTTAGCTCCTTTTTTTTTAATATGATATTTTTAGTTACCTCAAAATTTATAGAACTTTGGCATATACTCAATCACCTTTCTTTTACTTCCCCACTTATTTCTTGTTTGGTTACTGAGAGTGTAGAAAAATACCTAGGTCTTCATGTATTGTGGACCATGTGACCACCAGGCAACCTGGTTCTGTCTCATGGGAATGGAAAGGGAGTCTTCAGCTCTGTGTAACCTCCAGTGGAGCAATACTGTGCATTATTTAAGGGGGGAGTTTGGGCTTTTTAAACCAGCAAAATGTTTGAAACAATGATTGAAAAAACTACCAACTACTTTCATGTTAGTTTTCAAATGCCAAAGCATGAGCAATGGCAACCTTGATTTGTCCAAAGATTGCACTAGCCATAATTTGGAGTATGAAAGTTTTATGTTGGTTGTAAAGGTTGATATTGCTGGCCACCTGCACCATAGCAACCAATAATGCTGTGCTGGACAGCTACCTGCGTCTTGGCAACCAGTGACGCTGGATCACCGGGTAGTGGATCCAGCTGAGCCTGCTTGACAAGACCGAGAGGGTGAAAGGGGGGATACTGCACTTTGTATACTATTTATAGTGGCACTACACATTTTTTGTTTTCAATATATATGGACCTACATTCAATTTTTTAACACTAAAAGTTCTTCTTTCTTGTCCATAGCCTGGGCACAGGTGTAGTTTAAGGATTTATGTATGCATTTATTTTTTTTGCCTACTGTTTAGGAGAGAGAGTTGTTGTGTGTTTTTTTTTTTTTTTTGTGTAATAATGATCATGTACATCAGAATGTTACTCCTGGCAGTGTTTCTGTTTCTTTAGAGCATTGACCATCACTGAATTTGTATCTGTGGATGAAAATATTCACTGCGAATCCCCGCCTCCTTAAGTGACGCTTTCTCTGATGTTATGCAACACACACTTTTTAACACAGAAAATCTCATCAGCATATATATATAGGTGGTAAGTCATTTACATTTTACCAGATATAAATTCTGCTGTTTTTTTCTTCTTTTCTGTTGTAAAAATACAATACAAAATGAACCCTCTCCACCTTTTAAAATTTAGCTGAATCACTTTTGTTGCAATAACTTTGAAGCGATATTAAAGTTGAAAAGAGAAAAAAATGCTGACTGGCGGGGGTTTTATATACAGAGACCCAAGTGGTCTCTTCTGTCATAAATGCCTTTCCTGACCTGTCAGTTGTAATGTAATCTGAGCCGTGCATGCGCATCTCAGACCACATTTATGACATCCACACTGTGCCGTTATGAAGTGACTCCTGTCCACATGCGCAGGAGTGGCATAATTATGGCCAGACCATTCAAGTAGCTGGAGAGAGTGAACCCGGAAAGAAGACCGGGCAAAGATGGAAGCACCTGTGACCAGCAGGAGTGGTGACAGCGCAGCTCTGGAGGGCTTTGCTTGACAGGTAATTTGGCCATAATGTGCATTTAATATGTGGTGCATAATAGCATACTATGGTATAAATCACCCAGAGGCTCTATTAATAAAAGTTTAATATTGCTTTAAGTGTTTTGTTATATGATGCATACCTGAGGTAATCCCACTGGGATCATCTTAAATTTTCCTTTCCTCTCCCTCCTGCATTGTCACACCTTGCTAGCCATCCATGCACATGCCCCTATCCTCGCTTTGATGCAGTGCTGATTGTCACTGTCTACCTCTCCTCACTACAGTATTTCGCTTCACTTTGGTAATAATGTATATTTTACAATTGTTTTAAAAGAGGAGTATGGCCAAAGCTTTTTTGTTACCATACTTTACTTGTGGGTAACAGGGGTGCAGTTATTTTTGCTCTCTTGTGACCCAGAGTTAGCCGACAGCTAGTTAAAGCCTGAATATGAAGATGGAAGGATCCCGAAGATAATGTCGGTATCCATCTAGATGTCTAATCAGCAGCTGGCTCAGCCTCTTAGTATGCCACTACGAGGCTAAGATGTAGATTGGATGGCAGAGCCGCATAAAGTCTAGTACACACGGGCCAAATATCGGGCGGCATAGGCCGGTTCATTAGAAACTGGACGACATTCGACCCATCTGTCCTGCAGCTGGTCAGACAGAAGCTGGCTATCGGCCGGCTTCTGTTGATGGGGCAATACCGAAAAAGGTCTGCCAATCGGCTCCTGATCAATGCTCTCCGCAGAGCGGAGTGTTCTGGCAGGGGGTCATCACAGCAGAGGAGATCGCTGTGCTAACATCGGATTGTTAGAACAGCGGCTCCTCCAGAGCTGTCAGTTTTTCTTCCCTTCAGTCCTGCTGGGTTGAAATAAAGAAAAAAAATAAACGAATAGTGTATACTAGGCTCAAAGAGGAGCTCCAGACGCCTTCTGAAAAAATTAAGTCAGCAGCTAAAATACTGTAGCTGCTGACTTTTTATATTAGGACACTTACCTGTCCAGAAATCCAGCGGTGTCCTCACCCGAGGCAGTTTTTCAATCGGGTATTGGGTGCTTCACCAGCATCTCCACGAAGGGAAACTGGCAGTGAAGCCTTACGGCTTCACAGTCGAATCCCTACTGAGCATGCACGAAGCACGCTGCACTCTGCGAATGGGCTGGCTGCGGGGGGGGAAGGAAGAGGGGGGGCCGAAATTCTGTCTGAGTTCGCCATGGCTAACTCAGCTGGGAGTGGGTACCTGTCAAAACCAGGTACCTGCTCCCCCAAATGTGGCAGCGGTGGAGGCGGATAAGCGGAGCTTCCCCTTTTGGGTGGAGCTATGCTTAAAAGTTGTGCCCCTCTCCTCTGCGTGACCTGTTACCGCCCCCCATTCTGTGTGTGTGTCTGTGTATGTATGTATGTATGTATGTATGTATGTATGTATGTGTATATATATATATATATATATATATATATATATATATATATATATATATATATATATATATATATATATATATAGTGATGGGGACCTAAGCATTGCTTTCAACAGTGCTGACTGTTTACCAACACCCTAGAAACAGGGTCTAGTGAGAAATGGTTACAGTTATCTTTTGTAACTCCTCTATGGAAATGGCCAAAAATTGGACTTCAGCCTTGGGTGGAGCTTACAGTCCACACAAATTGAAATAAAGATGTGCTTTTATTGCACAACAGGGTCATGGATCAGAACTAAACCAAGTGCTACATGCACTTGGTCCCCTGGGGGGTTCAACAACTATTTTCATGTTATAGTAATATTTTTTTTCTTTAAAATGTTTACAGGAGACTGACCCTGCTTTCTGCAGAGTGATTTTTAAGGAATTTTTATGAAGTAAACTATGCATATTTTTTTTCATTATAAATGTGTTGTTGTTTTTTTTTTTGTGCAGTATCTGCTCCATAGTGGATCATGTTCTGGGAGGTGCCATACTTGATACTGAGAAGACTGAGGGCACAGCGTGAACAGTTAGAAGAAGAAGAAGAAGAAGAAAAAGAAGATGATAACCATTATGAGTCACCACCACGTCAGAAAAGAGCAGTTAAAAATAACATTAATAATAGAAGACAGTTTTTAAGAAGACGGAGGCGAAGAAGAATCTTTCCAGCCAGAATAAATCTCTCTGAGATTGATGAGCGCGATATTCAAGAACGCTATCGTCTTAGTTCAGATTTTATAATGTCCCTCTATGAACTCATAAAGAAAGACCTAATCTCTACTACAAAGAGAAGTAATGCGGTTCCCGGTATGGTGAAATTGCTTTGTGCCCTCCATTATTTCACCAGTGGTTCCTTACAAAGCACCGTAGCCGAGGCTGGCGGGATAACCCAAAGCACATTCAGCCGTGCTCTCTCTGAGGTTATATCTGCAGTCTTGAAGCTGCAAGATCAGTTTATAACCTTTCCCAAAAACACAGGAGGACAGAAACTGAATATGGCAGGATTCCGCTGCATCGATGGGTTTCCAAATGTTCTGGGTGTGCTGGGTTGTACACACATTGCAATCTCTCCCCCCTCAGAAATGGAACAAATGTATCGTAATAATAAGCACTACCATTCCATCAATCTACAGCTTGTCTGTGCTCCAGATATGAGGATCCTGGATGTGGTTTCACAGTTTCCTGGATCAACCCACAACACAAATCTACTGAAGCAATCCAAAATACATGAAAGATTTGAGAACGGAGAATTTAATGGCTGGCTTTTGGGTACATGTGTTATCATTTTTGCTAGTCAGGGCAATTCATACAACTCTGAACATTACTTGTCATACTATAAGTGTCTCTGTAGTAAAGATGTGCATACCCCTGTCTATATCGCCTTTTACATGTTGATTGATGTAAATAGGGGTGTGTTTTCCACTTCACCTCCAACTTCCTGACTGAACAGTGCATTTATCCAACCATTAGTCTTTAAAAAGCAAGTATAGGTTAGTAACTCTATATGCTAGAGATATTGTGAAGAGGTTGCTTCCTGGTTAAGGTGCCCAAACATGCTCCTGTAATGGAATATGTTTGGTCATCTTTGACTTAATCTGTTGACAGCCAAGTCATATATGATGTTCACTAATTTTGACAGATTATTTTGGATATCAACCTGAGATGGTATATTTGGTTGTATGAGAATGTCATTGGCCAGTGTGTGTGCTTTTTATGATTACTAGTTCTCTCTACACCACATTGCAGAAAATTAGCTTGTTTTACCTTATGGATGGACAGAACGGGCTACCCCAACTCATGTAATGTGGCCCAAACTGTGATGTTGAAACAAAAGTTATTGCTTATGCTAATGCTTATTGCTTATGGTAATTGGACAAGTATCTTGGAAATGCTTCCCTTTATCACTTTTTTTTTAATAAGTTTTGGTATCGGTCGTTTTCGGCCTAGTGTATTTTTCGGTATCGGCACCAAAAAACCCATTCGGTGCACCCCTATTTGCCATATTTACTTATATTATTTTACCCTCATGAAAATTTCTTTGGTCAACCTGATCTAGAAATTGAACTAATTATAGGGTGCTGACAAACTTGCAGGCAGTTCTTCGCTTTCTTATTTATAGTATTTAGCAGAGTGCCATGAATGCACCTTAAAATAATTATTTATAAAATATTATTTAAATCATTTAAACAATCACCATTTATTACATTTTAAAAAAATGACCATAATTGTTCTAATGGTCTTGTGTAGCAACATCACAGACACAGCAAGGGTGTAATGTGTACATGCCCTTAAGGCTAGGTTTCCACTATTGCGGCCTGAAAGTCGCGTAATTTTACCGCAATTTTGATGCAACTTGAAACAATGCCTGTGTTTTCTTGAGTTCTATGGACCTCAAGTTGCATCAAAGTGGGACTAACGTAGTGCAGGGACTTCTTTTGAATTTGCTGTGACTTGAAGTCGCACAGATATGAACGGTACCTTATTGGAAATCATGGGGTGGGACATTTCATGTGACTTTGAAGTCCCAAGTTGCATGACAAGTCGCACTAGTGGTAACCGAGCCTAAAGGAAGCTTGTGCAAAGAGAAATTAGGAGGCTGCCATTGCAGACCACCTCCAAACATTGCTAGTACGAAGTCATTGACATGACATAAGTATGCAAATCAGAAATCACAGTGACTCACATAGCATTAAAGGAAAAGTAAGGCTCAAGCTCTTTTAGCCATACTTTTCCTGTAGGTCACAGAAGTGCACTTAGTTCTGCACCCAGATTCAGCCACCAGCGGGCTAAAGTCTCCTGTGTTGGATGACACCACAGAGCCAGTCCAGGCTCTGCAGGTATCCCAACAATAATGTCAGGATCTGCCCAAATGCCTGACCTGCAGCTGGCTTGGCCTCTGAGCATGTGGCTGGAAGACTGAGCCAGGGCCTCCACTATCCACTGCTCCAGTGAGCGCTGGAAGGGCAGAGTATAGAGCGGTGACTGACCTTGTGATTACTCAGTTCTTGGTGTAGAGTTGGCAGGGGACAGCTGCAGCTTGGATTGATGCTGCAGCCATCTACGTGAGTATGAATGTTTGTGACTTCATCAGTGTGACTACCAGGGAACAAGCATCTTGATAATAAGAGGTCAACAGGTTAATAATGTCATGTTTTTTGTAGCAACATTGTAAGAGTCATAAAACTTTAGAAAATTGGATTATAAAGAAAGATAGCAAAGCTTCTCATTAGAAATAGGACACATGAGCTAATATTCTGAACTTCTGTTTCATACAATTGTGTCTTTCTTAGGTGATGAAGGTTATGGCGTTAAACCGTGGCTTCTAACTCCCTTTGACAAACCAGTTACAAAGGCAGAAATTCGATACAATATATCACACAGTTCAACTTATTCCGTTCTGGAGCGAACTGTTGAAGTGCTCAAAAGTCGTTTCCGCTGTTTGGATAATCCCAACGGTGTTCTGCTCTACAACCCAGAGAAAGTCTGTAAAATTATCCTTGTGTGCTGCATAATCCATAACATAGCAATCATGAAATGTCTAGATGTGGACATTGCACTGGATCTGAGACCTCCAATCAAAGACGAGTCTATAGAGGATGACACAGAGGAAGGCACTCTTCAGCGGGACAAAGTTGTAGCCGAGTTCTTTCCCGGTAAGCTTCACCTCTCACTTTGAGAACATTCACTCAATGAATGTAGCAGAACTCCTACCTGGGACAACAGATTTTCCTAGTGCAGCCTACAATAGTAGTTGACATGTGATCAGGTACTATGAACAAAATGTAGTATTTCTGTTATCTGGTGTATATAGAAATATAGTAAGTGGAACACCTTTGAGGCATCAGGATTCTGATTTGAATTCAGATATTTCAAATGATAGTGTGTGTGTTACAATTACAGGGATTGTAGAGTATTTCTGTACATCTTTTCTTTTAATTATGTTCCAGGCTACAAAATAAAATGCAAGTAATTCTTTTTTTATTTTGGAAATTCTTAAATATTTTATATACATATTTTGAATGTTTAATATTTACAACTTGCAGTCTCCAGGTGCCAAGCTTGAGGCAAAGCTTCTGCATGTATAGACTATGTTGTAAATAGACCTAAAGAGCAGGTGATCAAATTCAAATTACACACACAGCTGAATGACTTAGAGGGGACATTCCATTCCCCCTTTTTCTCTAACACAGTCCAACAGGATTGGCACGAAAGCCTGGTACACACAGGAGTCTAAAAAGAGAGACCATCCAACTAGACCTTAAAGGTTGCCAACATCCCTGGGAAGAGGAAAAAAAGATTTGTTGTCTTTGTATATGTCAGTTTGTATCAATAACTTGCTTTTTTAATATACTGGTGTTGCTGTTAAAGTCCAATTTACCTTTGGGGGTATCTTTTTTTTCCTGGTACACACAGGAAGTTTTTTTTTTTTTTCCCTTAACCCAGTAGGCTGAACGAAAAAAAACCTGGGAGGTTGCCATACTAACACATCCAGTGTTGTGCAGAGATCTCCCCCGGTGAGCTTTTGTGTTCTGACAGGGAGACTGCCACCCTGCCAGAACACAGCGATCAGACCTTGCAGCCATTGGCTGTGAGGGCTGATCAGGTGCTGGTTTTCCAGCATGCTTGTTCGACAGAAGAAGGTTGTGAGACCGGCCTCTGTCAGATGGAGAGCTGTACATATGGGCGAATGTCAGCTGGTTTCTGTTGAAATGGCCAGCCTTCAGGCTGAGGCAGTTAACAAGCAGACAAGTTTTCATAAACAAAGCCCACCATTTTTTTTAAATTTATGTCCCAACCCCCCCTTTTTTTAAATTTATTTATTATTTTTTGATCAAGCACAGACACTACGGTGCTGCTGGGAAACTTTTTTCCAACTGGGACCACAATAAATGTTTTTTTTCCAGTAAAGTAGGGAAGTGTAAAGCCTGGTAGACACAGGGGGAATATTATCTGGTATCGGTCAGTTCAACAGAAATCAGCTAACATTCGACCCGAATGGCCCACTTCTGTCGAAGAGGCATGCCAAAAAAAATCTGCCAACCGGCACCTGATCAGCAGTCTTGGCTAATGGCTGCAAACGCTAACCAGTGTGTTCTGGCGGGGGGGGCGGGCAGTCCCCCTGTCAGAACACAATAGCTCAGCTAGGAGATCACTGTACTAACATCAGATTGTTAGTACAGCAAGCTCCTTCAGATCTCTTCAGTTTTTTTTTTTTTTTTTTTCATTCAGCCTGTTGGTTCGAACAAAAAAAAAAACAAAAACGGTGTGTACTAGGCATTAAAACTTGTGTCTGGCGAGTAGTAATGTTGTGAATTGTGCAAGATTTGTGCAGCAGAAAGCTTTATTAACCAGTTCAGCTCCGGAAGAATTTACCCCCCTTCCTCACCAGAGCGTTTTTTGCGATTCGGCACTGCGCCACTTTAACTGACAATTGCGCGGTCGTGCGACGTTGTACCCAAACAAAATTTATGTCCTTTTTTTTCCCACAAATAGAGCTTTCTTTTGGTGGTATTTGAACACCTCTGTGGTTTTTATTTTTTGCGCTATAAACAAAAAGAGCGACAATTTTGAAAAAAAACACAATATTTTGTACTTTGTGCTATAATAAATATCTCCTTCTTTTTTTTTTTTAAAAAAGCAAATTTTTTTCTCAGTTTAGGCCGACATGCATTCTTCTACATATTTTTGTTAAAAAAAAAAAAAAAAATCGCAATAAACGTATATTGATTGGTTTGCGCAAAAGTTATAGCGTCTACAAAATCGGGGATATATTTATAGCCTTTTTATTATTATTATTATTTTTTTTTTACTAGTAATGGCGCCGATTTTTATCGTGACTGCGACATTACAGCGGACAATTTTGACACATTTTTGGAACCATTGGCAATAATATAGGGATCGGTGCGATTAAAAATGCCTTGATTACTGTAAAAATGTCACTGACAGTGAAGGGGGCGGTGAAGGGGTTAACTATTTTCCCTGGGAGGTGATTCTAACTGAAGGGGGAGGGGACTAACTAGAGGAAGTGATGGATCGTTGCTCCTAGCTAATAGGAACACACGATCTGTCACTCCTGTCAGAACAGGGATGTGTGTGTTTACACACACTTATCCCTGTTCTGTGTCTCCTGGTCACGATCGCTCGTGGCCAGCGGTCATCGCAATCCAGACCCCATGAGCCAACGTACAGCTACGTGGTTTCGCACAGGGGAGCCAACCTGCCGCAGTATAACTGCGGCGGCTGGTCCGGGAGCGGTTAAATATACATAATTTTAAGAAAGATTGCTGTTTGTTTTTAGTAATGCATATTTCAAATGTTGATTTTCTTCTTACAGCTCTGGTCACAAGTGTCTGTTTTCTTTTTTTTTTCACAGTTTGAATGAACTGCAATGCTGTTCCAGTTCCAGATGCTGCGAGCATTTCATCCTATCACAATGTGCATTTTTTTGTTATCATAGATGTAGCAGTATTTTTTGTAATTTCACTTTTTTTCCGCTGCTAGTTATTATTTTTTAGCTGGATCTTCCTTCTTTTTTTTTTTTTTTTTAAATATATAAATGTACCAGTTTGTTTTGTATTGTTCAGTATTGTAGCATACAGCATTACCCATTTTCTGTTGTTTATATTAAATGTTTTTGTTGGTTAAAATAAATAACCGCTTTTTTAAATAAAGTAAAATTTTTGTTCTAGGCGCTACAGATTATATACATGATCCGTTGAAAACATTTAGGGGGAGACTTACCAAAATTGGTGCACACAGAATCTAATTTCAGCTTGTTCAATTGAACTTTGACAATAAAACATAGAAGCTGATTGGTTACCATGCAGAGCCACACCACACCAGTTTTAGTAACTCTCCCCCTTAATGAATAAAGGGGACAAGCTTAGCCAATTTATGTCTGATGCGCAGAGATAGAGACACAGTCCTCTAGGCATGTACTGGACTTTTTAATCTCTCTGTTCAAACTTAAAGCGTTTGTTAGCCTAAAAAAAAAATAATGGATCCTGCTCCGTTAAAGCATGTTATACAGCACAGTGCTTCTTTATGTGTCATTTGGCCCCCTGTAACACCTAAAAAACCTGGCTGCCAGTTTCTGCCCTCACCTTTTGTAAACTGACCATGGTTTATCATTGCTGCTGAGCCCTGATACCATGGTCAGTTTACGCAGCTCTCCTGTCCTCTCCCCGCCCCCCCCCCCCTCCCTGCCTGTCAGCTCCTGTGTCAGGGCCCGCCCACTCCCCTCCCCTCCTGTTGCTGAAATAACATTTCTCACTTTATATAAACCGCTCTGTCTCCTAAGGATATGTCCCCCTGTGTGTGTTTTTTATATATATATATATATATATATATATATATATATATATAATGTATATGTGGTTTGCAAAGTAAGAAAAATAAACAAAACAGTAAAACAAATCCTTGCCGTCTGGCGCTAAAATAAACAGTAGACTGCTCTCTATACGGTGTGGGGCTGGTCCCCGTCACCCACAAAACATGAGGTAAAGCAAACCTTTGTTTTCAGTCCAAACAAACAGAGCTCCTCTCTCTGATTCCCTTCTGAGTCTCAGGCCAGAGCCCTGCTGTGTTCTCTTCCTGGTCATTTAAAGTCCACCTGAGCATGGACCAGAAGACCTGGACCAGAAGACCCAGACCAGAACCAAGCCTGCCACAGAGGCTGGAAAAATCCGGGCCGGATTCTGGTTCAGTCTCTTACAATAGAACGAATGCGAGGTGAAATATACCGATTATCGATGACCTCATCTCGCATACTGTCACAATATATAGATTTTTTTCTTTTTATAAAACACAAACACTCAGGGGGACATATCCTTAAGAGACAGAGCGGATTATATAAAGTAAGAAATGTGGGTTAACAAACACTTTAAGGTTAGAGTCAAATAACTACAAGTACCATCACAATTTTGCACACAATTGCTGTGGGAATGCCCCTGTTGCAACTTCTGAATACCTCTGGTTACTTACTGGCCACTACCAAGTCCATCTTTCAGCCTGTGACGAAGGTAGTTTATCAGTTCTGGTCATGATCCTACTATGCAGACCTTGGCGCACAGTATAGAGTATGCAAATACCAAGAGCAGAAAAAAGAGTCTGCTTAAAGGCCTAAAATATTTATAACTGAGATCTTCAGAAGAGCTTCTCATTGGTAAGTGGACCACACTGACCAATGACCACTCATCCTTTCAAGCCTTATGATGACTGCTGTCTCCAGGGCTGCTGGTACAACATACTGTGTAGAGGAGTATCTTCTGTAATAGTAAACGTACCCTTTAATTATGTCTTGGAGGGCAAGTGAGTACGGACATTCTGTCTTGGGTAGGGGGAATATGACCATGTTGAAATTTAACCAAATATAATCAGGGGAATTCTGTTGGGTTTTATTTTCAGCACACCTCTTTGACTAAAAAAAAAAAAAAATATTTTTTAGTTGGGAGAACAATTATTGATTTGTAACACTCTGCTTTGAAAGAGCTTAGCCCTTTCAAAGCTTGTATATTGGTATACCATTTTCAGCAAATATACTTTTAGGGCTCATTCTCTCTTTTGGTTGGGGGGTGGTAAATCAGGTGGTTGAGCCACATGTTTACCGCCACAGCTTCTCCCCCCTCTTAAGCTGCCGCAAATGCAGCAACAATTGTACCCTCTGCAACAATCAGAATGAAATCTATTCAAGTGTATGGGGCTGTGCCACAACTGCATGCAGTGCAGAATGTACAGGGTGGCAGTGATAGCTGCATGTCTAGTCTAAACTTAGCCTTATACTTTAATTTTCAGCAAATATACAATATGAGAAGGTAGATATCAAGAGCCTTGAACATAACTAAATATTAGCAATACTTTGAAACTTGTTGTAAAAGTCTGCTAACAGCTTTTTTAAAGTGAATGCCACCACTCCAGTTATGACCTATATTTAACATAGATCATATTTGGAGTGCATAGATGGAGCTGAAGATTGTTTTAACCCTTTTGCTGGCACTGATGTAACTATTTGCTCAATTATCTTCAACAGAATGCAGAGGTAAATTTAGGGGTATAATACACACCTGGGAATCTGTCCCCTGCACTATGCTATTACATGGGGGGCTTATCAGCTTATGTGATAGCATTAAAGTCAAGTTGAAAAACAATTTTTTTACAAAACTAACGTCTAATTAACAAAATGGAAAAACAAACAAACCCCCAAACACATTTTAAAGGACCCCACATATGCGCACATATAAATACAAATGTGTGTGGGGTTGGCACTTGTACAGAAATGACAATTATGCCACGTGTATTGCCACACACACTAGAATGAGAACAAATATTGTAGGGCCATTATGCACTGCTAATTCTAAACTGGTGATCTGTAAATAGGTTAAATCCTTCAAGGAAGCTGCATGAAGCTTGTGTTACACATATAAGAGCATTGTGTAACACAACTGTAACATTCTCTGAGCTATATAAGGAAATATATCAAGTCATTTTTTTTTATATTCAATTTATTACTGGCCTGTAGACACAACAGACAGTGAAAGGAGATTATCCAAAATGAGGTAAATCCCCTCGTGGACAGTTGTTTTAAGTGTCCATATTGAAAAATGACCCTTCTTTTTCCTGTTCCGGTGATACATTTTGGATTTTCAACTTTAGTCTCAGAGAGAGTTGTCTCCAGGGTAGCCAGAGAGTAAATATCCCTAACCCTGACCCAGATAGCATTAAAAACCTGACATAGCATCTAACCCCTGAAAAAAAAAAAAACTTAACATGGAACTAAAGGCAAAACCTTTTTTATCATTTTTGATAAAGTAAGCGAAGACTGTAAAACCCCTAACTTTTTTTTTTTTTTGCTATTTGTGTCCAATTGAGATTTCCCAGTAAAGCCCCATACACACTATCAGACTTTCTGATGATTTTTTCCTTCAGATCTACCAAAACCATATAATATAGGTCAAACCTTAGGAGTTTCAATTTGTATTCAATCAGACAGGCCCTTGCACTACATGGTTTTGGTAAATCTGAAGACAAAAATCAGCAGAAAATCTGATAGTGTGTATGGGGTCTTAAGAGGAAATCCTCCAAAGTATGGGAGACACTGGTTGTCACCAGAACTAGTGACACATTGGAAGATTCCCCTCTATTCCAAAAGCACTGACTGGCATCGCTAATGGGCACTGATTGACAGCAGTGATGGGCGGCACTGATAGCCAGCACTGACTGGCATCGCTAATGGGCACTGATTGCTGCCACTGGTGGGCACTGATTGGTGACACTGTTGCCACTATATTGTAGTAGGGGCCCCCTTCTGCCAGCTTGGGTAGGGTTGCCGCCTTTTCTTTAAGCTAAACCCGAACACTTTAGTGGCACACTGCAATTTTTTTTGTAGAATACACATTTATGCTATAGGCCCCCTAACCTGAGGGAGGAAGTGGAGACGGATCTCCTATCACAAATTGGATTAGCAGCAAGGATGGGAAGTGTTATCATAATGGGGGATTTTAATTATCCAGACATAGACTGGGCGGAGGGAACCGCGCATTCATTTAAGGCTCGCCAGTTCCTTAATGTCTTGCAGGACAATTTTATGGGTCAGATGGTAGACGCACCAACTAGAAATAAAACATTACTAGATCTACTGATTACCAACAATACAGACCTGATAACAGATGTGGAAATACGGGGAAATTTAGGTAACAGCGATCACAGGTCAATTAGTTTCAGTATAAATCACACAAATAGGAGACATGAAGGGAACACAAAGACACTGAATTTCAAAAGAGCCAACTTCCCTAAACTACAAACCTTGCTAAAAGGCATAAATTGGGATAAAATATTAGGAACAAAGAATACAGAGGAGAGATGGGTTTGCTTTAAGAGCATATTAAATAAGGGCATTAGCCAATGTATCCCATTGGGTAATAAATTTAAAAGAGCGAACAAACATCCTGGATGGCTTAACTCCAATGTAAAAATGCATATAAAAGCAAAGGAGAAGGCCTTCAAAAAATACAAGGTTGAGGGATCATCCACAGCATTCAGAATTTATAAAGAATGCAATAAGAAATGTAAGGGTGCAATTAGGATGGCTAAGATAGAACATGAAAGACACATAGCGGAGGAGAGCAAAAAAAATCCCAAGAAATTCTTTAAGTATGTAAACAGTAAAAAAAGGGAGGACAGACCATATTGGCCCCATAAAGAATGAGGATGGACATCTGGTTACAAAGGATGGGGAGATGGCAGAGGTATTGAATTTATTCTTCTCCTCAGTCTTCACGAGTGAATCGGGGGGCTTCAGTAACCAAAACTGCAGTGTTTATCCTCATGACACAACACAGGAAGCACCTACATGGTTAACAGAGGACGGAATTAAAATTAGACTTGAGAAACTTAACATTAATAAATCACCGGGACCAGATGGCTTGCATCCGAGGGTACTTAGGGAACTCAGTCAGGTGATTGCCAGACCGTTGTTCCTAATTTTTACAGACAGTCTATTGACTGGAATGGTACCAGCTGATTGGAGAAAAGCCAATGTAGCACCAATATTTAAAAAGGGCCCAAAAAACATCCCTGGGAATTACAGACCAGTTAGCCTAACATCAATAGTATGTAAACTCTTGGAGGGGATGATAAGGGACTATATACAAGATTTTAGTAATAAGAATGTTATCATTAGCAGTAATCAGCATGGATTCATGAAGAATCGTTCTTGCCAAACCAATCTATTACCCTTCTATGAGGAGGTGAGTTGCCATCTAGATAAAGGAAGGCCCGTAGACATGGTGTATCTGGATTTTGCAAAAGCATTTGACACAGTTCCCCATAAACGTTTACTGTACAAAATAAGGTGCGTTGGCATTGACCATAGGGTGAGTACATGGATTGAAAACTGGCTACAAGGGCGTGTTCAGAGGGTGGTGATAAATGGGGAGTACTCAGAATGGTCAGGGGTGGGTAGTGGGGTCCCCCAGGGTTCTGTGCTGGGACCAATCCTATTTAATTTGTTCATAAACAACCTGGAGGATGGGATAAACAGTTCCATCTCTGTATTTGCAGACGATACTAAGCTAAGCAGGGCAATAACTTCTCCGCAGGATGTGGAAATCTTGCAAAAAGACCTGAACAAATTAATGGGGTGGGCGACTATATGGCAAATGAGGTTCAATGTAGAAAAATGTAAAATAATGCATTTGGGTGGCAAAAATATGAATGCAATCTATACACTGGGGGGAGAACCTCTGGGGGAATCTAGGATGGAAAAGGACAAGCTGCTGCTAATAAAGCAAACAGAATATTGGAATGCATTAAAAGGGGGATCAACTGCAGAGATAAAACGATAATTCTCCCGCTCTACAAGACTCTGGTCCGCCCGCACCTGCTGTCCAGTTCTGGGCACCAGTCCTCAGGAGGGACGTACTGGAAATGGAGCGAGTACAAAGAAGGGCAACAAAGCTAATAAAGGGTCTGGGGGATCTTAGTTATGAGGAAAGGTTGCGAGCACTGAACTTATTCTCTCTGGAGAAGAGACGCTTGAGAGGGGATATGATTTCAATTTACAAATACTGTACTGGTGACCCCACAATAGGGATAAAACTTTTTCGCAGAAGAGAGTTTAATAAGACTCGTGGCCACTCATTACAATTAGAAGAAAAGAGGTTTAACCTTAAACTACGTAGAGGGTTCTTTACTGTAAGAGCGGCAAGGATGTGGAATTCCCTTCCACAGGCGGTGGTCTCAGCGGGGAGCATTGATAGCTTCAAGAAACTATTAGATAATCACCTGAATGACCGCAATATACAGGGATATGTAATGTAATACTGACACATAATCACACACATAGGTTGGACTTAATGGACTTGTGTCTTTTTTCAACCTCACCTACTATGTAACTATATGTAACATTTTGTGTGACAAAATAACATTTCTATTTGCATGTATTTAATCACAAGAGCCCCCCCCCCCCCCCCTTACATCAGAGTCACAGAGTTCCACCTTTGCATGTGATTCTGCAGTCTCCATTGACTTCGGAAGCTGCAGAGTTCCCCACTACATCTGAATCCGCAGTTTCTTCTTACATTTGAATCTGCAGAGTTCCCCTTACACTGTAAGGGGCGATTCTGCAGACTCTGATGTACAGGAAAACACTTGGGGCTCTAATTTAAGGGGGAACACTGATTTGAAAAGGAATGCTGCAGACTCTGGTGTAAAGGAGAACTGTGAATCTAAGGGGGTCTCTGATAACCAGAGCACCCCTTACATCCCCTCTTACATTAGTTTACTCACTGGGAGCCAGGAAGAGAAGAGAGGAAGACTTCACTAACAGTGGATGGATGGAGAGCTTACTAAGGCATTGGCACCTTTCCTCTTCTGGCTGTTGGGCAGAAAAGGGAGGAGAAGATGATCAGCTGTCTCTTCTTCTGTCCATGCGGGGGAGAGGAGGGCAGTCATTGCTGGCTCTTGGCTGTGAGAGAGACACTTGTAGCTCAGAGCCCTGCAGTCGCTGGAGAGCCACAGTCCGAGCTCTTGGCCCCCCCCCCCACAGTGTGGGAACTTCAGAGCCTGGTTGCAAGTGCAATCCTGGTAGTTCCGCCATTGGCGCACAGCCATTTGTGTCTATAGGCAGCTGTACACAGCATCTGAGCTTTCCGGGTGGGGGAATATGTTGGAATTTACATTCACAGTGGGTGAGGCTCCCCTGTGCAAGAGGCCTTAAAGTATAACTTAGGGCAAAACTTTTTTTTATCTTTTAGGGATTAGAGCGCGTCTTTTGATTGCTTCTTTTTGAATGCTGTGTCCCTGTTTGGGAGATTTGCCCTGTTTCCATTATCATTGAGAGTAAAATAAATGGGGGGGAGGGGGGAATCTTCCACTAGTTCTGGTGACCTGGGGCTGTTTGGCTATGGAACAGGAAGTGAAGAAAATCTCTGCAATGGGACACAGCTAGCAAAAGAAAATATGAGAGGGGTTATAACCCTCCCTTACACTATCCAAAATTGATAAAATAAAAGTTTTTCCTAAAGTTCTACATTAGGCTGACCACACCAATAGACTGTCAGCTAGACAGACTGTCCCATATACAACCCCTGGCAAAAATTATGGAATCACCAGTCCCTGAGGATGTTCCTTCAGTTGTTTATTGTTGTAGAAAAAGAGCAGATCACAGACATGGCCAAAAACTAAAGGCATTTCAAATGACAACTTTCTCAAGCTTTAAGAAACACTAAAAGAAATCAAGAAAAATAATTGTGGTGGCCAGAAACAGTTAGATTTATAGAACAAGCACAGGGAATAAATTATGGAATCACTCAATTCTGAGGAAAAAATTATGGAATCCAAATATATGGCTCAGAGGGTTGGGTGTGTCATTGCCATCATCCCCAGAGAATTAAAAAAACAAATATATACCTCGATACAGGATTTTTAAGGCAATGTAATAACAAAAGATTTATATATTAAAAAGGGGTATTTTATTATTCCAAAAAAGTGTTTGAACATACAAAGAAAGTATTTGACATTTTTACAATTAAAAGATCTTCAGATAACACGAGAGAAAGCAGGGAGCTGTGGCTCCTATACAGTGATACATCCTGCTATTAGATACAATCACCACCTAGATTGATGCGATGGCGTCAAGTAGCGCTACTTGACGCCATCGCATCAATCCTGTATCGAGGTATATATTTGTTTTTTAAAATTATGGAATCACCCTGTAAATTTTCATTACAAACACTAACACCTGCATCAGATTAAATCTGCTTGTTAGCATGTAGGTAAAGAGGGTAAATCATCACGCAGTGTTGCACAAGATGTTGGTTGTTCACAGTCAGCTGTGTCTAAAACATGGACCAAATACAAACAACATGGGAAGGTGGTTAAAGGCAAGCATACTGGTAGACCAAGGAAGACATCAAAGCGTCAAGACAGAAAACTTAAAGCAATATGCCTTGAAAACAGAAAATGTACAACAAAACAAATGAGGAACAAATGGGAGGAAACTGGAGTCAACATCTGTGACTGAACTGTAAGAAACCGCCTAAAGGAAATGGGATTTCCATACAGAAAAGCTAAAAGAAAGCCATCTCTAACACCTAAACACAAAAAAACAAGGTTACAATGGGCTAAGGAAAGGCAATCGTGGACTGTGGATGATTGGATGATTGGATGAAAGTCATATTCAGTGATGAATCTCGAATCTGCATTGGGCAAGGTGATGATGCTGGAACTTTTGTTTGGTGCCGTTCCCATGAGATTTATGCAGACGACTGTCTAAAGAAAACATGCAAATTTCCACAGTCAATTATGATATGGGGCTGCATGTCAGGTAAAGGCACTGGTGGAGATGGCTGTCAGGTTTACATTGACATTGTGGACACTTTTCTTATCCCATCTATTGAAAGGATGTTTGGGGGTGATGAAATCATTTATTAAGATGATAATGCATCTTGCCATAGAGCAAAAACTGTGAAAAAATTCCTTGAAGAAAGACGCATAAGGTCAATGTCATGGCCTGCAAACAGCCCGGATCTCAATCCAATTGAAAATCTGTGGTGGAAGTTAAAGCAAATGATCCATGACAAGGCTCCAACCTGCAAAGATGATTTGGCAACAGCAATCAGAGAAGGCTGGAGCCAGATTGATGAAGAGTACTGTTTATCACTCATTAAGTCAATGCCTCAGAGACTGCAAGCAGTTATAAAAGCCAGAGGTGGTGCAACAAAGTACTAGTGATGTGTTGGAGTGTTATTTTGTTTGTTTGTTTTTCATAGTTGAGTGATTCCATAATTTATTCCCTGTGCTTGTTCTATAAATCTAACTGTTACTGGCCACCACAATTATTTTTCTTGATTTCTTTTAGTGTTTCTTAAAGCCAGAAAGTTGCCATTTGAAATGCCTTTAGTTTTTGGCCATGTCTGTGATCTGCTTTTTTTCTACAACAATAAACAACTGAAGGAACATCCTCAGGGACTGGTGATTCCATCATTTTATGTTAGAAGAGACATTTCACTTCCATTGTGATTTTTTGCTGAGCCATGTACAGGGACCTGCTGGAGAGTGTCAGTTCAGAATTGCTTCTCTGCAAAGCTGAGCATCAATTATTAATGAAGTGATCATCCTAAGTCCTTTAACAGGGACAAAATTACACATTTGCAGTTTCCCAAATGCAGGAAAATCATTTATTTGTTAAAGGGAATTTATTTATATGTACCCAACAACCTTTGCATTTGAGCATGATCTGCAAACTACAGGACAGTTGGAAACCCAGCCTTATTGCATCTTAGGCTGTCATTAAAATGTAAATTGCAAAACCTAGAGCTATGTTTAGATGTTGGCAGTTTCCACACAATAAACTTTCTCCACAACATATTTAGTGCAGCTCATTTAGAAAACTTCTTCCTGAAAATGCTAGATGCCTGGTTCTCAGAATCATCCAGTAGCTTCAGTACAGAATCCCAAACCAAGACCAAATATGCAGATCAGAAGTCAGGACTTCAACGGCTGCACATTTCTTCTGGATCAATATCTCACACAGTTTAGTATCTAGTTTGTTTTTTGCAGGAGATGGCAAGCAATCTGCACATTTCTCTCAGACAATTTTCTTTTTCTGAGGCGGGGATGGAAGAGTGTAATTTAAGAAACTTGCATCAATGCGGACCAACACTTTTGCTAATGCAGCGACAGGTGGCCTGGAGAGATTATACATTAAGGGTTCACTGACACCAGAAATTGCACTTTTACTGTGCCTTTTGTATGCGTAGTGATGATTTACCACGCATTTGCAGTGCATTTTTCCTAAGCTTGTATTTCCTTCAAGGTGATGTCCGTCTTCTTTGGGCTTTTAAAGTGTAAGTAAACCCTCCTATCGTTTTCAGCCAAGGAAGCTGCCATCTTTGCCTCTGTTTAATCTACAACTGCCATGATGCTGCACATGTGATCAGTTATGACACCAGCCATTGGATGGCTTGACAGTTTGGTTGAGAGCACAACCAATGGGAGTGTTACATTTCCGTCACGTGCCGGAAATGAAACAGTTTTATGGATGGGTTTACTTCCGCTTTAAGTGCACTGCAGAGAAATGCAGCTAACTGTATTTTTTTTTTACTGTAAACTATACCCATAGCTTAACCTGAATTTTGGACTCCTGCTGCAGTCCTGGTGCCTCCATGGCAGCATACTAGTGATAGAGCTCCGCCTCGACTCCTCCCTCAGGACCAGTGAATAGCATAAATTAAAGGCATAGTTCCTCCCCCAACATTCTCCTTTTTTTCCTCATACCTCTTGTGCTGGTGAAGAGTAGCAGTATGTCCATACCTCTGCCTTCGGCAGCGTCCGCCGGGTTTAGCCTTTCCCGTGCGCAGTCCCTGTTCTTGGGCCGCTCACAGCGCTGATAAGACTGGGAACCCCTCTGTGGATCTGTTGGGGTCTTCTTGCAGAGTTTCCTCACAGGAACGCAGTCTGCCACCATATCCTATGATGAAGGCAAAAGGAGTCGCAAAAGCATCAGCTCCCATTCCTTCCGGCTTGTGATTTTTCTTTTTTTCCATTTCTCATTTAAAAAAAAAAAAAAAAAAAGAGAGGAGAGACAGACTGGGGGTTCATGGGACTGCCCCACCCACCCCTAGGGTATTTAAAGTTAGCTTTGAGGGCTATCAGTCAGAGTCTCCTCGGCTGTGCCCTGCTAGGTTTCTCTAAAGCTGCTCTGTGGTAAGTATTTATAAAAAAAAAAAAAAAAAGAGGGGGGAAAGAACAAAATGGGTAATGCGTCGCCAAAAAAAACAAAACTTCTTTTTCTTTCTTACCCTTTCTTGCTATTTTCCGCAGCTGATCCCTATGCCCAACTCCGCAATGAGCCATTCATCTCGCAACAAAGATCCTCACACTTCCGTGAGTATACGTGAGTATAAAAAAAAAAAAAAAAAAAAAAAGTGCGCTCGCTGGCCTGACATGATTTTTTCTTAAAATCATAGCCCTGCCCATTCCAAGAGGACCGAAAAATCCTCAAGGCACCGCGATGACGACAGCCCAAGTTGCAGATCTCGTTCTTCACGCCACCGGTCCCGCTCGTCAAGTCATTCTTCGCGACAAAGGTCAAGATCCAGAAGACGGGACCAGTCCCCCTCTCCTAGATCCTACAAGAAGAAGAAGTGCTGGACCTGTGGGGCTAGTCCGCTGCCGAATAAAGTAGTCTGCAAGGACTGTTTTGCGGACTATGCGTCCAGCCACGAGTTAGAAAACCAGCAGGTGGTGGACCTGCTCAAAAGGACTATGAAGGACTCCTTCTCTGAGCTTGCGGCCTTGGTTCCTGCCCAGCCAGTCCCGCAGACGTCCCAGGCGCAGGATGTTGAGCTTGTTCTTCCTGGTCCTTCCGCGGCCAGTACGCCTCTACCTCCATCAGGCCGACTGGCCAGAGATTCCCCACCCGAAGACCTCTCGGGCGATTCGTCAGATCCTTCCGACTTCAGCCATTCATTGGTAAAGCCATTCATCCAGGCAGTAAGAGCCGCAATAGCTTGGGAGGATACTGAAGAACCTCCCCACGAAGCAAAAAGCTACTTCCCATTCCTTAAAAGGAAACAGGTTTTCTTCCCTTTGATGGGAGAAATTACGCAAATCATTCAAAACGAATGGTCAAGAACTGATAAAAAACTGTCATTGGGCCGTTTCAATAAATTGTATCCCCTACCGGAGTCGGGAACACAGTCACTGAACTCCATGCCAGTGGTAGACGCATCAGTGGTGCGACTCGCAAAGAATATTACCCTGCCTATGGAAGATTCCGCTTCTTTCAAGGATCCTCTTGACAGAAGAATCGATCTAGATCTCAAGAGGAGCTATTTAGCTGCAGGAGCGGCATGTAAGCCAGCGATCGCCCTCACCTCCGTATCTAATGCCATTAGAGCTTGGACGGATAACATTGAAACAGCTCTACGCCAGGATGTCCCCAAGGAAGACATAATTAAAGCCTTGGAAGAAATTAGATTGTCAGCAGACTTCGTTGTAGTAGCGGCTATAGACACGATTAGGTGTTCAGCAAGATCTATGCTGCACTCAGTAATGGCGAAAAGGGCCTTGTGGTTAAAACCCTGGACGGCGGATTTGGCTTCCAAGCAAAATTGGTGCAAAATCCCGTTCGACGGGAAGGCATTATTTGGAGACAAAATGGATAAAGCCATATCTAGGCTGTTAGGAAGAAAGTCAGGTATGCTTCCCCAAGACAGAAGGATGCGAAGATCCAGAGGGGGTTCTCCCAGGTTCCGCCAGTCAAACCCTAGAGATTTCAGACAATCAAGGCAGTTCAGAGACGGCAGAAGACCCTGGAGGGGCACTCAGGCATCCTTCTTGGGCAGAAAGTCGAAGGCCCCTCAGACTCCACATGAGCAGAAGCAGTCCTTTTGACGCCAGATTAGCCCAGACACTCCCGGTGGGAGCCAGACTAAAATTCTTTCTTCCAGTCTGGGCCAGCAAATGCCAGGATCCCTGGGTTCTCTCAACAATCCAATGGGGACACTTTTGGAGTTTCTCTCATCCACCACCTCAAAATTCGTTCACAAGAACGGAAATTCCATCCTCGCTGCTGAAGGCTCAAGCACTAAGACAATGCGTATCGTCACTCCAACTTCAGGGAGCAGCTGTGCCGGTTCCTTTGGCAGAGCGTTTCACAGGCTTCTATTCCACTCTATTTCTGATCCAAAGAGAACGGGTGGATGGAGGCCTGTGATCGATCTAAAAAGACTCAACAGGCACATACACGCAGAAAGCTTCAAGATGGAGTCTCTACAAACAATTATTCAGGCAGTACAGCCAACAGATTGGATGATATTAATCGATCTGCAGGATGCGTACTTACACGTGCCAATTCTACCTGCCTTTCAGAAATATCTCAGATTTGCAGTAGGTCGGATCCACCTGCAGTTCCAAGCCCTGCCCTTCGGTCTGTGCACCTCCCCCAGGGTGTTCACCAAAATTCTAATATCCGCTTTGGTTCTCCTGCGGGAGAGGGGTTTGAGGATATACCACTATTTGGACGACATCCTCCTCCTAGCAAGCAGTCCGGGTCAGTTGGTGTATCACCGAGACATTCTTCTCCAGTCCCTGAGAGAACTAGGGTGGTTGATAAACTCAGAGAAGAGTCAGCTTGCACCTACACAGCGGATGATCTATCTAGGTGCGATGTTCAACACCCGGGAGGGGACAGTGTCATTACCATCCCTGAAGATGAGGATTATTATCCAGAAGATGGTCAAAACCATCGCGAGCCGGTATCTAACGGCATCACAATGCCTGAGCCTCATTGGCACAATGTCTGCCTGTATACCAATGATTCCTTGGGCCCATTGGCATTTGAGGTATTTTCAGACGGGTTTCTTGGCACAGTGGAAGAAACAGCGACTCTCTCAGACAATTCTGCTGACGGGAGCAATGCGCAGGAGCCTTCATTGGTGGACTCTGCCGGAAAACCTCTCCAAACCTCGCTATCTGGGTTCCCTCTTCTGGATCACAGTTACGTCCGACGCAAGTGGACAGGGCTGGGGAGCCCATTGCGGGGAAGCCAGGATACAGTGGAGATGGTCCTGTTCCACCCAGGGAGTAGTATCCAACATACTGGAGATGAGAGCAGCGTTCTTGGCACTAACTTCATTGGCTTCTCAGATCAGGGGCCAGAGAGTACTTTTACGCCTGAACAACAGGGCAGCTGTCGCATACCTGCAGAGGCAGGGGGGCACTCGCAGCACATCACTCCTCAGGGAAGTGGACCTGATTATGCTCTGGGCAGAGAAGAACGTCCTAGACCTCAGGGTGATTTATCTCCCGGGAAGGTTGAACACGGAAGCAGACACGTTGTCGAGGAAATTCTTGGACAACAACGAGTGGGCTCTTCATCCCCAGGTCTTCCATCAGATTGCCAACCTCTGGGATCCCCCTCAAGTAGACCTATTTGCCACCCCGGGGAGTGCCAAACTGACCAGGTTCATCTCTCGCCTTCCGTATACGCAAGCGGAGGAAGTAGATGCCCTGTCATGCCCCTGGAGGTTCACCACCGCATATGCCTTCCCCCCCCGGCCATTAATATTCAAGTTCCTCTTGAGACTTCTCAGAGAAGCAGTCCAGGTACTGGCAGTACTCCCATATTGGCCGAAGAGACCCTGGTTTCCTCTAGCTATGCGCCTCAGTGTGAGTTCTCCAATCAGGATCCATCCTTTCCCTCAACTTCTGACGCAGGGCAGTTTAATTCATCCAGACCCTCAGAAGCTGAACCTTCGAATCTGGAGGTTGAGAGGCGAAGGTTCGAGTCCCTAGGATGCTCTCCAGGGGTCATAACAACCCTCCTAGGAGCCAGGAAACCAGCAACCAATGCTATATATTCAAGAATATGGGACAATCTCTCCTTCTACATCAGGTGTTCTCGGCTTCCTCCAATCGGGACTTGATCTGGGTCTTGGTCTAAGTTCTCTCAAAGTGCAAGTAGCGGCAATTTCTGCCGCAACAAATAAAAGATGGGCGGAAGAACCCTTAGTAGTCACTTTCCTCAGAGGAGTGCTGAAGATCCGGCCACCTGCCAGACGGTCTTTTCCCAATTAGGATTTATCCCTGGTCCTTGAAGTCCTCTCTGACCATCCATTTACCCCAGTGGAACAACTGACAATATGGAACATAACACTGAAAATGGTTTTTCTGTTAGCCATTACATCTGGTAGAAGGATCTCAGAACTCCACTCGTTGGGAATAGGTGATGACCACATCTCCTTTTTTTCACGATAGAGTAGAACTTCGCCCCTTCGGGGGTTCACACCTAAGGTCACTACTCCAAGCCACTTTTTGGAGCCCTGGGCACTACCAGTATTTGCTGAAGCAGATTCAGGATCATGTCACGAGCTGGACATATCCAGAGTGCTCAGAGCCTACCTAGAGGCCACTAGATCCTTCAGGAACTCGGAAAGACTCTTGATTGTTCCATTCGGTAAATACAGGGGCAAATAAGCTTCCATCAGAACTCTGGCATCTTGGGTGGTAAAGCTAATCCAGAAGGCCTACAGGATAAAGAATATGGAACCTCCATCCCGAGTGAGTGCTCATTCTACAAGGGCAGTCTCAACCTCCTGGGCAGCAAGGGCTAACGTGTCATTAGAGACGGTGTGCAGGGCCGCCACCTGGTCTTCTCGCAATACTTTCCTCAGACACTACCGTATCGACCCAGGAGCTCTCACAACGGTTGAGTTCGGGAGAAGGGCAGTTCAGGCTGCAATGTCTCATTCTAATTAAACATTTATTGTTAAGCATTATCCCACCCGTGTCAGCTAGTTATTTATCACTAGTATGCTGCCATAGAGGCACTAGGAAAACGGAAAATTGTATCATACTTACCGTAATTTTCCTTTCCTGGTGCCTATCCATGGCAGCATACGCTCCCACCCTCGGTATTCTATTTTACGGAGAATGTTGGGGGAGGGACTATGCCTTTAATTTATGCTATTCACTGGTCCTGAGGGAGGAGTCGAGGCGGAGCTCTATCACTAGTATGCTGCCTTGGATAGGCACCAGGAAAGGAAAATTATGGTAAGTATGATACAATTTTCCGTTTTATGGATGGGTTTACTTCCGCTTTAAGTGCACTGCAGAGAAATGCAGCTAACTGTATTTTTTTTTTACTGTAAACTATACCCATAGCTTAACCTGAATTTTGGACTCTCTATGCAGTTGGAGTGCAGTCAAAAATGCATCCCCCTGCATCTGGTATGAAATGGGCCCTAAAACCGATAGGCAAAGATACTGCAGGCTTTGCATGTTTTAGTTCACCAAAGGATGCACACATTGCTGTGAGGGAAGCCATTTTTAAGACACACTGCATTTGCACAGGAATGTGTGCAAGTTGGAACAAGCTTGCTTTGTTTCCCTTAGGTTGGCACCTATGCACATTGCTTCAGTATAAAACAGTATAAATATTTAAAAACTCAGTGAACTGCATTCCCAGAATTGGAAAAACAGTCATTTATAGCACATAGGAAAAATGGCAGAACAGAAAGGGGAAGCTCTGTGTGCAATGCAAAAAGCTGCATCAGCTGTGTGGTACAAAGTACATTACACACCATTACAATTGTGATCAATAGCAATTTCTATGGATCCATGTTCCCTTTCTAAGAGTAGTTGTTTATTGCAAGAACACAAAATTGTTTAGAACCCACTAATACAAATTTGGAGTGTGGGTGATTAGATGTAATACAAATTAATCAATAGATCAAAATTGACTGCAGTAGTGCATAGCATATGGCTCCCCCCACATTTGTGTCACTTATAATAATCGGACAGTGCATGGTCTAATGGGGCAGTAGTACCAACTGATATAAGGGTATGATATTATTGTTGCTCCCAAACACCTCCATTTCTATAATTTAGGACACGCGGGGAAAAAGCATGCAGCACCTACGTGTACAGTAAACTACAGGACAGTTCTCAAAATGTCTGTCACAATATAAAAATGTCAATTATAACCAGCTCACAGGCCTAGTCACACCTATGCCAACATGTTGTATAAAACAAGTGCCAATGTACACACTTAGGTAGAAATGGGTCCTTATAGTTTCCCTTATTCACACTTGTCCATATTTTTCACATGCATTTCCAATTGAAATCGGTGGAAAAGTATTAAAATGCACATTTGTGTACAATGCAAAATGACCATTTTGATGTGTTTTCATCTATTTCAATGGAAAGCACTTAGTGTGAATAAATATTCCAAAAAAGAAACTTCAGCAATCAATGTCAACCAGTCACAGAGGAGATCTCTACCTTAAATGCATTTTCCTGGACCTCCCCATATTAGCCTAAGGGTCAGCTCCGCCCCCTCCAGGACCACCTCTTTCTTAACCCATAAAGGGCGGCTATCTGCCCATACCAGTGTTCTTTATTCGTCCTAGCTCCGTATCAGCCTTTTAAAGTTTTTTTTTATTATTATTTTTTTTTTCTTCATCCACCATGGATCCTGTTCGGGTTCAACCTCTCCCGATTCAGAAGCCCCCCCCCCCCCCCCACATATAGGCTGTAAAGCTCCTGAGGAGGTGGGTTCCCATGGTGCTGGGATAATAAGGTGCAGTATAAATGACTGTATTACTGGCAAAGGTCACTGGCAGTATAAATGACTGTATATACCTTTGTTAGGCAGGTGCTGGCACTCTCTCCTTCCATGTTTTTGTGTGTTCAGGCAGTGGTTTGGCTAATCAGACCTCCATTGAAATCATTTTTACCAAAAGAGGACTTAACACTAGTCTTGAGAACATTGCTGGTTCCTCCGTTTTCATCAAGCTTTCTCTTCATTTTTTCTTTTAACAGTTTTTTGTTTTTGTCTTTTACTAGCCGTTACCTTGGCCAGAAGAGTCTCCGGATTGTGCGCCTTCTCATCTAAAGAACCATATTGTTTGGTGCTCCCAGACAAGATAGTCCTTAGGCAGATACTGAGCTTTCTACCTGAGGTGGCCACATAAATTTCGTATGAACTGGGAGGTAATTCTCTCAGCCTTTCTGGCAGATACAGCTGATGATTAGTGGAGTAGGTTAGACCTGTTCTCTGTGGTTTCAACCTACCTGAAATGGACTAAACATTTGAAAACAAGACCAGCTGTAGGTTTTCCAAAAGGGTATGCCAGCAACATCCAGAGTTGTGTCTTCCTGGTTTGTCAAGACCATACATATTGCATACAAAACGCTGGGCCTTTCTCCTCCTTCAGAGACAAAAGCACAATCGACGAGGGGTATGGCAGCATACGCGAAGGTCACCCCTGAGGTAGTTGGCAGAGCAGCAAGCTGGAGCGTGCCCAACACCTTTTATTAGGCATTACAGGCTTAATATGACTTGTCCACCTGAGGAAACATTTAGCTCCACAGTTATTACGGTGGCTGTTGCCCACTACAAATTTGAGTAGCATTGCATTGAGGGTTTGGCTTATTTTTTATCTTCCCTCCCTTCTTAAAAGAGGAGTTCCACCCGAGGTCCAGTAAAAAAAAAAACAAACAAAAAAAAAAAACAAAAAAAAAAACAAAAAAAAAAACAAAAAAAAAAACAAAAAAAAAAACAAAAAAAAAAACAAAAGTCAGCAGCTACAAATACTGCAGCTGCTGACTTTTAATTGGACACTTACCTGTCCCAGGGTCCAGCGATGCGGAGGTTTCGAAGCCCCGCTCATCTCCCCCTCCGTTCAGCGGCGCCCGCATTGCAACTGTGGGCACCGGGCTGTGGCTTCACAGCCTGGCACCCACTGCGCAGGCGGCGCCGCATGCCGTGATTGGCCGCTCAGTCACCTGGGACCTGTAATGGGTCCCAGATGATTGACAGGAGGGAGGGAGGGAGCAGAGCTGAGCCCTTCCTGTGCTGAGGGGGAAGTGATGTCACCAGCCCAGGCACTGGAAGAGGCAGACTACGAGGGACCACCTAGGAACAGGCATTTAGAGGTAAGTAAAAAAAAAAAATATCCAAATGTTTTTTTGTATTTTTTTTTTTTTTTAATTTTTTCATGTTTTTTTTTTGGGTGGAACCCCACTTTAATATTGCTTGGTACATCCCACAGTAGTCTGTGATTGGGAGGTCCAGGAATAAGGAAAATTGTTAGACATACTTACCATAATTTTCCTTTCCTGGATCCTCCCCATGTCAGCCGGAGGATTCCCACCCAGTTTATCCGTCGCAAGGCGGGTATTTTTTTGAACACTGGTGTGGGCAGACAGCCGCCTTTTATGGGCTAAGAAAGAGGTGGTCCTGGAGGGGTCAGAGGGAGCAGAGCTGACCCATAGTAGGCTGACATGGGGAGGATCCAGGAAAGGAAAATGACAGTAAGTATGGAATTTCCTTATTCATGTTGTAAAATTCTTGCATTTTTTCAGCATGAAAATGGAATAGGCCCTTAGCATCTTACAAAACGTTAAGAGCTTGTTACATATTAATAGACATTAAACCAATAAGAAGAGTTATTTAGAAACGTTCAAGAATACATATTTAGTTTGAGACCTGGAAAAGCACAGGCTGATAACCAACAATTAAATCTTTAAAGTAACTGTCTTTGGACATTCCATCTTGAAAGCATCTATTTATATGCACAGCAATAGACCTACCCCAGTCTACAGCATTCATTTTCTGCCTGTACCTATGTGGCCAAGAATATCTTTGCAGCCATGGCATTAAAGAGCTGCAGCCCTTAATGTACTATGGAACAATTGGTATAAGTGTACATTCATGCAGTAAGGCTCCAAAGCATTCAAAAAAAAAAAAAGGCAAGTGCAGGGTGTGTTAATTTTGGGTTCAGGCCCTGCTCAGCTTTCGAAAACCCTGAGATCCTGGACTCACTATCATAACTGCACCTTACTTCTCACAGTTACCTGGTCTGGTCATGTGTTTTATGAAGCATCTAGAACAGGGTAAGTCACCACTTTGCCAGGTAAAGCCAAGTGAGATATTTTATAGTCAGAGGAGAAAGGAGTAGAACCAGGCAAAGGCATTTTATGTATAGTTCTTCAGGAGCTATGTACACCAATAGCCAAAATTCCTCCCTTACACCCTCATATAAACAGACCTTCGATCAAATAACTGGCTTCTTATATCTTGGCCTATTGAAGCGCAACTTCTGTCTCTCTGGAGCACACTTGGATTTGCCATCGTAGCCTTGCAACAAAAAAAACAAAAAAACAAAAAAAAAGCAGGCCTACTAGAAGGTAAGCTCTGTTTAGGGATACACCTGCTCAATATGGGTTCTTCGAGGGAAAAAAAAAGCAACGCTCAATATAAAGCTTAAACGAGAGCAGTGCAGGACCTTGACACAAAATGTTCACCCAAAACAAAGGAGGAGCAGTGACGTGCAGGCCAAATAAAGACAGTGAGCAAGATGCAGATAGAAAAGCAACTTTTGTAAACAATATTCTAAGAGAACATTTCATCAGAATGTTCCCCTGTGGAATATTACAAGAACAATTCTGTATTATGACATGTCAGATGATGGAGTGACCACAATGCACTTGCATGGGATGGACAGGTGCTGAGGATAAAAACTTTATTAACCAGAAGACTACTGTCCAGAAATAAATACTGTAATGTGACATCATCATAAAAGAGGTAATTTTAACTCATTCTGTAAATGTTTGTCTTAGAGGAAGACAGTTCAGTGATAAGCAGTAGTATTGTTTTGGAAGGTAACAGAATGAGTATTGAACATATACTTTGATGAGGATCATGCAGTGCACAAGGAAATTAAGAGTGTGATGGAGTGATTAGATGGTAATACAATGGGATAGGATATCACACAAAAGATGAATGTTTTATGACAGAATGCATTTGCACTGTGCTGCTACAATATGAGTGAGGCAGCTTAATGCCCTCAGAATCGAACAAAAGTTGCATCAATCTGGCGGACACAGGGCAGCGCCAACATGATTTTGCGCCTGTATTGGTTATCTTTCTGCAGAGGGTTCCTTTCTAGATACACAGTCTGCAAACCTTGGGCACCGCTTAATTCTTCCAAGTCTGCCCAATTATCCACCAAGTTGTCATTCATCTGTGATAAGAAGAAAACACAAACTTGTAAATTTTCCAAATAGAGACAAAATAAGAGCATTTGCTGACAAAGACCGCAGTCCACTTAAATTTTCTAGGCCTATTCAACCAATTTTCCATCAAAAAACAATAAAATAGATCAGGGAAAACTACCACAAATTGTTTTACTGAAAACCATGAAATGGTGGTTGGTTGTTTTTGCAAAAGAAAATTGTTTTGAAACTTATAGTTTAACCGCTTCCGGACCAGCTGCCGCAGTTTTACTGCAGCAGGTTGGCTCCCCTGCGCAAAACCATGTAACTATATGTTGACTCGCAGGGCCCGGATAGCAGGCGTGCGCTCGTTGCACAAAGGGGGTGCAGATGCTTTTGGCAGATGGTCGCAATGACCGCCGGCCACAGGCAATCGTGAGCTGGAGACACAGAACAGGGACAAGTGTGTGTAAACATACACTTCCCTGTTCTGACAGGAGTGAAAGATCGTGTGTTTCCTATTAGCTAGGAACCAGGATCCGTCACTTCCTCTAGTTAGTCCCCCTTCAGTTAGAATCATCTCCCAGGGAACACAGTTAACCCATTCACCGCCCCCTAGTGTTAACCTCTTCACTGCCAGTGACATTTTTACAGCAATCAATGCATTTTTAAATCGCACCGATCGCTGTATTAATGCCAATGGTTCCAAAAACGTGTCAAAATTGTCCGATGTGACCGCCATAATGTCGCAGTCAAGATAAAAGTCGCACAATAATAAAAATGCTATAAATCTATCCCCAATCAAATCAATATACGCTTAATGTGTTTTTTTTTTTTTTACCAAAAATATGTAGACGAATACATAATGGCCTAAACTGAGGGGAAAAAAATTTTTTATATATTTTTGGGGGATATTTATTATAGCAAAAAGTAAAAAATAACGCCTTTTTTTTCAAAATTGTCGCTCTTTTTTTGTTTATAGCGCAAAAAATAAAAAAAAGCAGAGGCGATCAAATACCCCCAAAAGAAAGCTCTATTTGTGGGGGAAAAAAAAAGGACGTCAATTTTGTTCGGGTACAATGTCGCATGACCGCGCAATTGTCAGTTAAAGCGACGCAGTGTCGAATCGCAAAGGTGCTCTGGTCAGGAAGCGGGTAAATTCTTCCGGGGCTGAAGTGGTTAAGGTCAAAACAGTAATTGCAACTCTGAAAATTGGACAATTTTCAGTTCACACACACAAATGAAAATGAACGCTGACAACTCTGGATGTCCTGTTTCATCAGCCCAGTGGAACAGATTATACAATTTACACTGGATTATGGACTTGGGGGGGGGGGGGGGCAATTTTTTTAAATAGCTGGGCGCAATTGCAACCGCGAGCATGTCTTATGCCGCTGCAGCATGTCTTATGCGTGCTACAAATGTGCCACTTTACAGGCAGACTAAGGGGGACCCCCAACCCCCCCGGGCACAGCATTTAAAGGAATTTCTCATTTTTATTGTTGCACTTTAAGCATCATTAAAAATCACTGCTCCTGAAAAAAAACAATCGTTTTCAAAAAAAGTTTGCATTGATACATGAAATGTCCCCCAGGTAGGGTTGCCACCTCATCCCTAAACCCAAACACATATGAATTACACAGGTTCCAGTGGCGGAACTATCGCTCTAGCGACTCATGTGGGCGCTATGGGGCCCGCAGTCGAGTGTGGGGCCCGGTATGTCAGCTGCTTGTCTGCTCAGCGCTCGCACAGTCACACTGACTGTGCGAGCGGATGCAGCTGGGTGGCTTGGCAGGCAGGTCAGAGAGCGGACAGGAAGCTGCCAGTTGGAGGGCTCGTGGGTAGACTAGGCAATCAGTGGGTGGCGGAGCAGAGAGATGACATCTCTCACCGCCCGCCCTGCATCCCGGCAGTTCCGTCCTCACTCACTGTGCAGGCAGCAGAGAGATTACATCATCTCTCGGCTGCCTGACTCAGACTGGGACACAGGAAGTGACAATACCCATTCCCCAACTTAGCAGGAAAGTGACAATCCGCAACGTGTGGCAGGTGACGTGCCAAGTGGACAATCCGCAACTTGTGGCAGGTGACGTGCCAAGTGGACAATCCGCAACGTGTGGCAGGCGACGCGCCAAGTGGACAATCCGCAACGTGTGGCAGGCGACGCGCCAAGTGGACAATCCGCAACGTGTGGCAGGTGACGCCAAGTGGACAATCCGCAACGTGTGGCAGGTGACGCCAAGTGGACAATCCGCAACGTGTGGCAGGTGACGCGCCAAGTGGACAATCCACAACGTGTGGCAGGTGACGTGGCAAGTGACAATCTGCATCTGGTGGCAGGTGACGGTGGCAAGTGACACACTCGGGGCTCCCACCGATTCTGCATTATGGTGAGTTGAACTATTTAGTTTTCTATAACAATGTAATGATAGAAATAGTGCGCTTCAATCATCCTGACACTATAACAACCATGGTGCCGTGATGATTGAAGCGTTAACACCAGCCATTACCTAAATAAATTGCCCCCCCAAGGTGTGAAAGAGCCTTAAGTCACTTGAAAAGTCACGGGGTGTCCGAGTTCTGCAAGAGTGGGAAGATGATGCTCACCACTCCAAAAAGGGACATGAAGGAGGAGAAGGAGGAGAAGGAAGAAAAAAAAAAAAAAAAACAAAAGTTAGCTTAGCTCCTGCTTTTCCACCTTCCGTCAGTATCAGGGTATGTATAGTATGTATGTCTCGTCATTACTCTTGGTCTGTATTCTCAGCATAGTCCAAAGAATACCAAGAACAGGAGAAAAATGTGGCTGTGCAAAGCAGACCGAGACATGCAGCCCGAGGGAAGATGTCCAATGTAAGCATTTCATAACGTGCTAGTATGCAATCGCCTTATAGGTATTTTTTTTTTTTTTTTTAAAACAGCTGCAGTTTACTACCGCTTTAAGGACCAACAGGTATGAATGTAATTCTTCAAATTAAAGATACCTGTAAGGAGAGAACAAGCATTCTTCAACTAAGGACAAGGCTGCTTGAAACAGGACACGGTATACAGGCTAGCACTGATAGGGAATACTACTTCAGATACAAATACAAGTAAAAAATAGGAAAAACCTACCCAGAATTCTTGGAGTTCTGTCAAATGCCTGATATTTTCAATTCTCTTAATTCTATTAGAAGCAACATCCAAAGTAGTGAGCTTGGTCTGAAGACAAGAAGCAGAAAATATTAAGTCCTGACTGTGATCAATTCCCACAAAGTTATCAGTTACCAACTAATCTCTTCCAGCCAGCAACTCACATTGTTCTCCAGACCCTCCAAAACTTGGATGCCATTATCGCTTAGGTAGAGCTCACGCAAATTCACAAGACTCTGCAAACCTTCAATCTTTGTAAGGCGATTACTCTAAAAGCAAGAGAATGACAGGAATTTTTACGCGACTTAAATACTTTTCCTGTAATGACATCTTTCTACCACTGCACAATTGTTCTACTGGCCATTTTTAAAATAAAGAAATGCCTATATGGTGGGTTACTTTTACTGAACATATTCCTGGCTATGTGTTTTTTTTTTAGATCTGTTCTATTGAGTTTAATCTGCACACAGTTTAGTGTTGAGCAGATCAAAGTTTTGGAATGGCCCAGCTGGAGCCCAGATCTGAATCCAATTGAAGTCTGTGGGGTACCCTGAAGAGGGCTGTGCAAAGGAGATGCCCTCTCAATCCAACAGATTGGAGCTCTTTTGCAAGGAAGAGTGAGAAACAATTCCCAAGGCAAGATGTGCCATGCTCATAGACTCCTACCCCAAAAGGCTGAATATGTTCCTAAAATTGAAAAAAGTGCTTCAACAAGTATTAGTTTAAGGCCCCTTTCACACCGGGGCGGTAGGGGGCGTCGGCGGTAAAACGGCGCTATTTTTAGCGCTGTTTTACCGCGGTATTCGGCCGCTAGCGATGCGGTTTTAACCCCCCGCTGGCGGCCGAAAAAAGGTTAAAACCCCTTGTATAGCGTGGCTATAGCCGCGGTATAGCCGTGCTGTCCCATTGATTTCAATGGGCAGGAGCGGTTTAGGAGCGGTGAATACACCGCTCCTTCACCGCTCCAAAGATGCGGCTTGCAGGAGATTTTTTCTTCTCATGCCAGCGCACCGCTTCAGTGTGAAAGCCCTCAGGCTTTCACACTGAACAAACAGCGGAGGCTGTTTAGGGGCGGTTTGCAGGCGCTATTTTTAGCGCAATAACACCTGCAAACCACCCCAGTGTGAAAGGGGCCTTAGGGTGTGCATATTTATGTAACCACGATACTGTAAGTTTATTTTTTTATTTTCCCTCCTTTGAAGATTTCAGTCAGAATTGAACAGATTATAGATTACATTAAAAAGATAGAAAAAAATCCAAATGGATTTATATTGGTCTGATTTTTTTTATATCTCAAAAACTTTTACATATTTACAGGGGTGTGTAGACTTTTTATATCTACTGTATGCATATATTATTTGTTGTTTGTACCCGTAGTCAGGCCAAGAAACAATCGTGTGCATTTTGCCTTTTTAAATCCTACCTAAAATACACTGGCCCTGACCTTTGACCCCAATTCTAACCTAGAGCAAACGCTGGTCTACCCCTTTTTTTATTTTAACCACTTAAGGACTAGCCTCATTTTGAGATTTTGGTGTTTACAAGTTTTTTTTGCTAGAAAATTACTTAGAAAAAAAAAAAATATAATGTTTGGGGGTTCTAACACCCTAGAGAATAAAATGGTGGTCATTGCAATACTTTTTTTCACACCGTATTTGCGCAGCGGTCTTCCAAGCGCATTTTTTTTTGGAAAAAAAAAAATCACTTTTTTGAATAAGAAAAAAAAAAAAAAAATTAATAAAGACAACAGTAAAGTTAGCCCAATTTTTTTTTATATTGTGAAAGATAATGTTACGCCGAGTAAATTGATACCCAACATGTCACGCTTCAAAATTGCGCCCGCTCGTGGAATGGCGTCAAACTTTTACCCTTAAAAATCTCCATAGGCGACGTTTAAAAAAATTTACAGGTTGCATGTTTTGAGTTACAGAGGAGGTCTAGAATTATTGCTCTCACTCTAATGATCGCGGCGATACCTCACGTATGTGTTCGCTTCTACGCGCGAGCTCGTCGGTGCGGGGCGCTTTGAAAAACATTTTTTTTTCTTCTTTTTCTTATTTAATTTTACTTGATTTTATTAATTTTTTCACAGTTTAAAAAAAATTGTGTCACTTTTATTCCAATTACAAGGGATGTTTACATTCCTTGTAATTGGAATAAAAGTGACACAATTTTTTTTAAACCGTGAAAAAATTAATAAAACCAAGTAAAATAAAGAAGAAAAAGAAGAAAAAGAAGAAAGAAAAAGAAAAAGAAGAAAGAGAAGAAAAAGAAAGAAAAAAAAATGTTTTTCAAAGCCCCCCCGCACCGACGAGCTCGCGCGTAGATGCAAACACATACGTGAGTAGCGCCCACATATGAAAACGGTGGTCAAACCACACATGTGAGGTATCGCCGCGATCATTAGAGTGAGAGCAATAATTCTAGCCCTAGACCTCCTCTAACCTAAAACATGCAACCTGTAAAATTTTTTAAACGTCGCCTATGAAGATTTTTAAGGGTAAAAGTTTGACGCCATTCCACGAGCGGGTGCAATTTTGAAGCGTGACATGTTGGGTATCAATTTACTCTGCGTAACATTATCAGAAAAAAAAAAAAAAGCATGACAGGTCCTCTTAAATATGAGATCTGGAGTCAAAAAGACCTCAGATCTCATATTTGGACTTAAATGCAAAAAAATAAAAAAATAAAAATAAATAAATAAAAAAATTGTCATTTGAAAAAAATGACAACAGAAAAATGCGCTTTTAAGACGTATGGGCGGAAGTGACGTTTTGACGTTGCTTCCGCCCTGCAATGGTATGGAGATGGGTGGGGGCCATCTTCCCCTCACTTGTCTCCATACACAGACACAGACAGGCCCCGATCGCCTCCGCTACTGCCGACGGCTCTGGTAAGCGGCGGAGGGCACGGGAGAGTGGCACCTCTCCCGCCGCCAATGGTGATCTTGCAGCGAATCCGCCGCAGAGACCACCATTATCGTAAACAGAACCGCCGGCTCTAAAGATGGATACATTGGTTGTGGCAGCAGCTGCTGCCGTTAAGGAGATATCCATCTCCAGACTGCCGAGGTATATGTCCAGGAGCCGGTCGGTAAGTGGTTAATTATTTTTTTAATAACTTAATTTACACTTTTAGGCCCCTTTTTCATGGGACAGGCTCTGCTGGAGTCCCACCTGCTCTGTGGGGAATCTGCCAATTCCTGTCTGCTCCAATTATGCAGAGCGGATGCAGAAACAGCCTGCTGTCCTCTATGGGCTGTCGGATGTACATGGACTGCCTGTCTGTTTACACCCAACTGCCATCTGATCTGATCCACCAGATGGAAGGGGAACGGATCTCCATTCACATGTTTTTAATGGACCAGATCGGATGTCGGCAGGTGTCAAACGGACACATGTCCATTGACATGCCGCTCCATAGGAGGACAATGGATGGTCCAATCAGGTCTGCTTGAAAAACTGACAGGCGGACCCGATCGGACCGCTCGTGTGAAAGGGCCCTAACCTCTTGGAAAAAAAAAAAAAAAAAAAAAAAAAAGTAAATGTACAATGTATCTTTGTCTCCATTCAAGAGGAGAAAAAAAAAAAAAATACATTAATAACACGGGCTGCACACTGACAGCCAATCAGAGGCTATTACAGTGATCAGGAAAGGTTTTCTTTAAAGGATAACCTCCCGTTTCCCAGTCGTTGGTATGAGACAAACAGCGCTCAATAAGAGCTCAGTTTCTGTGCTGAAAGGGTGCCCTCAGCACAAACCCAGTGGCACCTGTATTTTATTCGGGTACAGTGTCACACGACCGCACAATTGTCAGTTAAAGTAACGCAGTTCTTATAGCAACAAATGGCCAGGTCAGGAAGGGCGTTAAATCTTTTGGAAAGCTGAAGTGGTTAAGTATCTGTAGGAGAAAGACAAGAATTTACCTGTACGCTCAGTACAGTGAGGTTACTTAGAGCTTCCATGTTCTGCAATTTGGTGATTTTGTTTTTACCAAGAAAAAGGCTGTCAAGATCTCTTAATGTATCCAGATTCTCAATCTCCTACAAACAAAAGAGCAAAAATTAGAACGCTGACCCATTCGCTTTAATATCGCGATCCGAGAAAAAAAAAAAAAAAAAAAAGAAAAGAAAAAGGAATGCCAACAAAAACCCATATAGACATTAGACACCAAGGGGGTGGATTTACTAAAACTGGAGTGTGAAAAATCTGGTGAAGCTGAGCATGGTAGCCAGCTTCTAACTTCAGCTTGTTCAATTAAGCTTTGACAAACAAAACCTAGAAGCGGATTGGTTTCTATACAGAGCTGCACCAGATTTTACACTCTCCAGGTTTAGTAAATCAACCCCTAATTGTCAGATTCATGCAATTCTATTCTGTGGCAAACAACATACACCAATCAGCCATAAGATTACCATCCATTATAAATGCATAGAGGAATAGACTCCACTAGACCTCTGAAGGTATGCTATTGTATCTGTCAGTAGCATAGCCTTTAAGTTGGGAGGTAGGGTCTCCATGGATCAGACTTGTTTTTCCAGCAAATCCCAAAGATGCTCGATTGGAATGCAATCTGGAAAATTTGGAGGCCAGTTCAATACACCAAACTCATTGTTTTTCCTCAAACCATTCTTGAATTCATCAGACCAGGCCATCTTCTTCCACTGCTCTTGTGGTCCAGGTCTGATGCTCATGAGTCCATTGTGGGTGCTTTTGGCTGTGGGCACCGCAACTGGTCTCGTGGCAATGCAGCTCAATATGCAACAAACTGATGCACTGCGTGTTCTGACCAGTATTAATTTTGTCAACAAAAACGTTTGTCATAATTCTTCGTCAGCGGCATTTTTACAATGCCAAACATAAGAAAACTAAATGAAAATGTGAAGGAGGGACGTTCCCACTGTTTGTGCGTGCTTGTGTGCCGTTTCCAGGTTTCTAAGCTTTTGGACTGCCGCCACTATGGCTGCCAAGGGCTCCTTCAAATAGTCCCCTATTTGAATTAAACTACCCCGCAATACGGCTTTTATTGCCTCCCACTGGGTGGGTAGGGAGGTAGTGTCCGTAGTGTGATTTTTGAAGAAGTTAGTTATGGTTTCTGAGACCCGGGCAACATATTCTGAGACGCAAAGAGTTATTTTTACAATACACTTCTTGTAAAAAAAAAAAAAAAAAAAAAAAAAAAAAAACTTGGTTTACCCTAAAATACCTTATATATGACTTAATCTGTGTCACGTTCAAACCCTAATACCATAAATATCAATTCGATTTTTTTACTCCAGGAGTATGTAAGGAGTTTGGAAATTGTAGAGAAGTGCTTAAATAATGCATTACAATGTAACTAAACCCATTTGAGTTTAGTTGACTAAATACAACTAAAAAACGGGACTAAAACTACAATGCCATTTTAGTCCTAAGACTAAAACTAAATCAAAATTTGTTGCCAAAATTAACACTGGTTCGGACACCTTTCTATTGGAACCAGCATGAACGTTTTCAGCTATGCGAGTTACAGTAGCTCTTCTATTTGATCGTACTACACGGCCAGCCTTCGCTCCCCACACGCATATATGAGCCTTGGCTGCTGGTGATCCTGTTGGTGGTTTTCCTTCCTCGGACGACTTTGTAGGTCCTGATCACCACAGACCAGGAACATCCCACAAGAGCTAGGTTTGGGATTGCTCTGATCCAATCGTCTAGTCATTACAATTTGGCCCTTGTCAAAATCGCTCAAATCCTTATGCTTACCTTTTCTGCATTTAACATATCTCCAGGGACAACGTGTTCACTTGCTGCCTAATATAACCCCACCCACTTTCAGAGGCTATTGTAATGAGATATTCAACATTATCCTGTATAATAATAATAATAATAATTCACTTTACCCATCAGTGGTCATAATGTTATGGCCGATCGGTGTATAATCTTACTACACTTTAGAAAAATCCTTGTTGGGAAAGGATTAAACATAGTGGCATGTAACTCCATCACATCATGGTCTGCCCCAGGTTCACAATCCATGGAATGTTTTAAGATGTGTATCCAACAATCACAGAATGTAAAGATATTTTGTTGGTCAACCTGTTGCTTACAGTGAATCTAAAGCTAAAACCTTAATTTTGGACAGCATGGCGAGGCTGTCTGGTTTTTATTGCCCTGTTAGGGAGATTCACTCACTCTCTAATGCTTTGAGCTCCTACAAAAAAACAAAACAAAAAACAAACACACACACAGGAAAAGAGGCAAAATCTTCCAATTAGGTTTTTTGTTCTATTTGTTCCAGCACCAGTTGTCCAAGAGGGGATTTTCGCTCAGTCCCTGTTATGTCAGCAGAACAGGAATAAAGGGGGGGGGGAACAAACAAAAAAAAACAACAAAACACACAGTTTTCACCATTCCCTACCTTATTCAAAATGAAAGAAAAGTTTTGGCTTTAGTTATACCTTAGCATTCGTAAGCCATGTAGAATCTACGTGAAAACCAAAAAGGATCTCCAGCCATTTATATAGTTTAGTATTGCATAAAAGTAGGCAAGGACCTAAAATAACCACAAGGTTTAACTTGCAGTCCATGTCACCGTTTGGGGAGACTTCCTTTTACTTCCTGTCCCTAAAACAACAGGGAGTGAGAGGAAATTTCTGTCTGGTGTTCAGATTTACCCAGCAAGAAAAACAGACAGCAGAGCTTGTGATAAAGTGAGATTTGATATAGCACTAAAACAGGTCTTTTCTTATGGATAAGTGACAGCTGCAGAGGAAATCAAACCACAATTTGATCTTTTTTTAAAGACACACACACACCAAATATAGCTACCATTTCCTACAATTTACTCACCCGGATACGGTTTGAACCCAGTTCTAGCAAACGGAGCTTTGTTAAACTGCTGAGAGCCTCAATTCGGCTAATCTTGTTATTTACCAAATAGAGGCGCTGCAACTGAGTCAATGACTCTAGACCTTCAATACGTTTTAGCAGATTAAACGAAAGGTCCAGAATTCTGCAAGGAGAAGAATTTGTCACATCAGAGCCATCTGTGCTGTAGTACAGTTTTTCTCAACTCCAGTCCTCAAGATGCCCCAACAGGTCATGTTTTCAGGATTTCCCTCAGACGAAATGGCTGTGGTAATTACTAAGGCAGTGAAACTGATCAAATCATCTGTGCAAAATAATGGAAAGCCTGAAAACATGACCTGTTGGGGCACCTTGAGGACTGGAATTGAGAAACACTGCTGTAGTAAATGGTAAAATAAAATTTATGCCTACAAAATTTATACTATGCCACAAACCTTCCCTTTTGCATCCCAGTACTACAAATTGAGAACAGGGTGGGACATACTGTAAATAAAGGGTGGGGCATACACAAAAGGCAAATAAACCAAGAATCACACAGCACAGAAGAAAAGTTCTGAACAAAACATGGAGATCAGTGTATCTGGGCCAAATGGATACTAACTAATCTTACAAAAGCATCCATTATCGTGGAAGTAAAGGTAAAACTAAACTCTAAACCTACTCCCATCCCAGCCTAATCTATCAAACCCAGTAAAGAAAAGATCGCTATACTTGCCTATTCAGGCAGCCAACAACGGAAGCCCTATAGTAAGTCTATAGGTGATCGCAGCACATTTCCCAGCCGTTGTCGGCTTTCTCTTGCACACACAAGGCGCCACTGGAGACTAGATCAGTGCAGCTTCAGAATAAGTATAGCGATCTTTTCTTGACAAGGTTAGATAGATTAGGCTTAAAATTGGGGTGGGAGTAGGTTTAGAGTTAGTTGTGGAAATAAAGGCAAAACCTAACTAACCCTAAACCTACTCCACCCCCATTTTAAGACTAATCTATCTAACCCTGTCAAGAAAAGATAGCTATACTTACCTATTCTGAAGCCACTCTGATCTAGTCTCCAGTGGCGCCTTGTGTATGCGCAAGAGAAAGCCGACAACGGCTGAGGAAATGTGCTGCGAATTAACGTCACCCATAGACTTACTATAGGGCTTCCGTTGTTGGCTGCCTCTCCTACACACTGAAGCTCAGCCTGGGACTGGACCAGAGCAGCTTCAGAATAGGCAAGCATAGCAATCTTTTCTTTACCGGGTTTGGTAGATTAAGCTGGGATGGGAGTAGGTTTAGGGTTTAGTTAGGTTTTACCTTTACTTCCACTTTAATGGATACTTTTGTAAGATTAGTTAATATCCATTTGGCCCCAATACACTGATCTCCATGTTTTGTTCAGTACCTTTAAATGCATACAAAACATTGCTGGAGAAATGGTCTTTAAAACACAAATCACATAATGAACACACCACCAGGTTTATTTTAGTAACGAAAAAGCATGCGTGAGGTTTGGAGGGCAGAAACCCCTTAACAGTGGTTATGAATCACAGCGCTATGCTGTTTGCCCTAATAAAAAATTTAAATTCCTTAACATAAATTGTGATTGAAGGGCCCAATTACAAACTTCTACGAATATTCTTACATATACATTCACTTGACACTTTATTAGGCACACCTTGCTAGTACAGGGTTGGATCCCCTTTTGCCTTCAGAACTGCCTTAAACTCTTTGTGGAATAGATTCAACAAGGTTTTTTGAAATGCTCAGACCAGCCCGTCTGATACCAACAACCATGTCACATAAGTCACTTAAAGTGGTTGTAAACCCAAAAGAAAAAAAAAAAAAAAAAAAAAAAAAAAAAGGAAAAAAAACTACAAGACAAAAAGGCTAAAATGAGCTAGTATGCATAGCATACTATTTCATTATGAATTACTTACCTGAGATCGAAGCCCCCGCAGCGGTCCTCGCACACCGCTCCGGCGGCGCTCCCGGATTTACTTCCGTGTATCGCGGGCTCCGGCGCTATGAATGGCCAGAGCTGCGATGACGTCACTCCTGCGCATGCGCGCAGGAGCCGCCGGTAACACCACACTCACTGAAAAAAAAGGGCACGTACATGCCATTGCTTCAGTGCGCATGTGCCGAGGATGTAGGCACATGCAAATATAGGGGATATCTCCCAAACTGTCCAGGTTTAGGAGATATCCAGGGTAGCTACAGGTAAGCCTTATTATAGGCTTACCTGTAGCAAAAAAATAGGATTTTATAACAGCTTACCTGTAAAATCCTTTTCTTGGAGTACATCACGGGACACAGAGCCACAGTAATTACTGTCTGGGTTATATAGGTACCTTTAGGTGATGGACACCGGGACACCCTAAACAGTAAGTTCAATTCCCCATATAACCCCTCCCCTTACCGGAGAGTACCTCAGTTTTGTAGCAAAGCAATACACGTGTAACCAGAAAGAGGGGAGGAACCTTTGTGTCCCGTGATGTACTCCAAGAAAAGGATTTTACAGGTAAGTTGTTATAAAAATGCTATTTTCTTTATCGTACATCACAGGACACAAAGCCACAGTAATTACTGTCTGGGATGTCCCAGAGCAATGCCACCTGAGGGGAGGAGACACAACAAAAGTAGGGTGCAATCAGACCTGAGGCTCTATACTGCAGCCTGCAGCACACTGCGCCCAAAGGCGACATCCTAATGCCTTCTTACATCCACCTGACAGAATCTGGTGAATGTATGGACTAAAGACCAGGTTACGGCCTTGCAGATTTGAGCCATGGAGGCTTGGTGATGCACTGCCCATGAAGCACTAACAGCCCTGGTGGAGTGTGCTTTGACCTGAAAAGGTGGAACCTTCCTCTTCAAGCCATAAGCTTGAATAATTACCTGCCGAATCCATTTGGCAATAGTGGATTTTGATGCTGCCTGTCCTTTCCTAGGACCTTCCAGCAACACAAACAAAACATCTGTTTTTCGAATCTGAGCAGTTGCCTTCAAATAGATCTTGACCGCTCTCACTACAGCCAAAGAGAGTGTAGTGACTTTTCTTCCTTAGAACAGGGTTCCGGAAAAAATGAAGGTGAAACAATATCCTGGTTTAGGTGAAAACCTGAAACCACCTTTGGCAGAAAGCTAGGATGAGGACGCAATACCACTCCATCCTTGTGAATGATTAAATATGACTCTTTACAAGAAAGAGCCGCCAGCTCTGATACCCTTCTTGCAGAAGTAATGGCTACCAGAAAAACTAGTTTCCTTGTCAAAAGGACCAAAGTAACCTGTCGCATCGGCTCAAAAGGCTGTTTTTGTAACACCAACAGAACTAAATTCAAGTCAAAAGGGTTCAGGTGTGCTTTAACCAGAGGATTAAGCCGTGTTACCCCCTGTATAAAGCTTCGGATCAAAGACTACGAAGCCAGCGGACGTTGAAACAACACTGATAAGGCCGAGACCTGGCCCTTGATAGTACTCAAGGCCAGCTTCATCTCTAGCCCCATTTGCAGAAAGGCAAGAATTCTACCCGTGACATATTTCCTAGGATGCCAACCCCTGGATTCACACCAAGAAACATATGCCTTTCAGACTCTATAATAAATGACTCTGGAAGCTGGCTTCCTTGCATTAATCAAGGTAGGTACCATTGAGCCTGAAAGCCCATGATTCTTTAGAATGTGGGTTTCAATAGCCAAACAGTTAAATTTAGCATTTGTAAAAGTGGGATGGAAGACTGGTCCCTGCGATAGCAGGTCTGGACGTGGTGGTAGGGTCCATGTGTTTCCTACCGCCATCTTTACTATTTCTGCATACCACAATCTTCTGGGCCACAAGAACTACCGACTTTCTTTCCCGCTCGATCCTGCGAAGAAGTCGAGGTAACAAAATAGGAGGGAACGCATAAATCAGTGAGAACTGACCCCACAGAGTCACCAACGCATCTGTTCCGCATGCGAGTGGATCCCTTGTTCTTGACACAAAGTTGTCGTCTTTGTTGTTGAACCTGTACGCAAACAGATCTACATCCGGGATCCCCAATCGTTGACATATAGCCAGCAAGAGGTCAGGGTGAAGGGACCATTCCCCTGGGAACAACTGCTGGCAACTTATGCCTCGTTTCCACCGAGCGGATCGGTTCAGTTCGGTACGGTAAGCTATTTTGGGTGTTTCCATTATGAAAGCGGCCCATACAACCGAACCGCTCCATTCAGGGTCCTGCTTCAGATGTGGAGCCATAGAAAATGGAACGGTTCGGTTAGGGCGGAGCTACGATACATTCCACTGATTGGTGGACGTGTGACGCCATGCTAGGCATTTTTTCTAAACCCACGTATGGCCCGTCAGTCCGACTTGCAGTGGAAACACTCGCCTGAATAGGCCGGACCATTCTAGGCCTTCCAAACTGATCCAAGCGAACTACCGACTGGTCTATTAAGAGCAGGTCGTCCAGGTATGCTATTATTGTTATACCTTGAGTCCTTAATTTGGCCAGAGGAAGGGCCAAAAGTTTTGTAAACACCCGAGGTGCAGTAGCTAGTCCGAAAGGCAAGGCTACAAACTGAAAATTAAGTTTTTCTACTTCGAAACGCAGATACTTCTGGCGAGCAGGGAAAATAGGTACATGCAGGTATGCATCCTTGATGTCGGTTGATGCCAGAAGCTCTCCCCCTTGGAGGATGGAGACTACAGATCGAATTGATTCCATGCGAAAAGAGCGAATCTTCAGGAACAGATTTAGGGCTTTGAGATCTAGAATGGGTCTGACATCCCCATTTGGTTTTGGTACCGTGAAAGGTTTGAATAAAACCCTGACCCCTGGTCTTTCACAGGGACCACCACGATCACCTTTTGTGACAAAAGTCGGTTTAACGCTAGAAAGAGACTTTTTTCTCTGGATCTTTGGGGGCATTTGACCTGGGGAAACGAGGAAACTAGTAACTCTAAATTTGTAGCCTAGAGCTATTGTGGAGACCACCCATCTGTCCCGAAATTCTTCCTGCCAGACCTTTGAGAACTGCAGAAGTCTTCCCCCCACTCGAGTGGGGGCCCCTTCACAAAGAGGCTTTAGCGTTCTGTCTTGCAGGTTTCTTTCCCCAGGACCTCTTTTGTCCCTGGGACTGACCCTGAGGTTTACCTCTTGAACCTGGCGATGGAGGCCGTCGCAACTACCTGGAGGCTGATGGCACTGGAGAAATAGCCCGTTTAAACGAGGGGCGTTTACCCTTTTTCTTAACTGGCAAAAGGGTACTTATCCCACTTGATATTCTTTGGATTATTTGTCCAAATCCTCCCCAAACAGAACCACGGAAAGGAAAACCAGCCAGGAGCTTTTTGCATGGCGCGTCGGCTGACCAACCTTTCAACCATAAGATTCTACGCATATGCACCAACCCAAGCGTAAGGCAAGAGGTTTGAACAATAGAATCTCTAATTGCGTCAATTGCAAAGCACAAAGCCTCTGGCAGCTCAGCTAATTCCTGGGCCTGCTGTTCAGGGACCACCTTAAGTACCTGTTTCAACTGGTCTCTCAAGGACTGACATACATAATTGCCACCACTGCAGGTTGAGCCACTGAACCTGCCAGGGAAAATATGTTTAACAGGAATTCCAATTTTTTATCAGTTTGATCCCTAAGCATTTGCTCATTGTCAACTGGACAAGTCAAATTTTTATTCACAGAGGATATAGCAGCGTCAATTGCTGGTATACTCAACATCTTGGTAAATTTTTCCTCCATAGGATAAAGTTTTGAAAACTTTTTAGGAGGGAAAAAGTGCTCATCTAAGTGATCCCACTCAGAATACATAAGATTTTCTAGTAATGAATTGACAGGAAGGGCATGTAAGGCTTGAGGAGGCTTTAGTGAACCCAAACAGTAAGTGGGCTCTTCAACCGACTCCATTAAGGTAGCTTAAATGTGGAGCGGACCATTTCAGTAAGAAAACGTACCAGCAACTTCTCAGAATATGAAGCTGAAGAAGATCCTTCCCCACTTGATTCCTCGGAAGAGGAGTCATCAGCCTCTTCACGGTCCCCTGAGGGGGATTCATCTTCCCCCTCCCACAGTTCCTCCATTTGGGGATCTTGGGTGGTAGAAGGGGACCTAATGCTTTTTCTTCCACTCTGTGAAGATGTGATTAAAGTCACTAAATCTTTCCTCTAAGCCACTCATAGCTGAGGAGAAAACCTGCTCAGTTATATATACAGGGGCTGCAGTGTCAGAAGCAATTGCAGCCCCTGATGACCCCGATGGCTCACTCTGACCAGCCTCCTTAGATCGGGATGGTGTTGCAGAGGGAGGGTCCTTAGGACCTGAGGGTGACCCCTTCGTGTCCTTGGTCTTTGCTGCATTTGAACCACCTCCTCTGGTCATAGAGCCGAGCACAACGCAGAGGTACCGCCAAAAAAAAATGCACCCACTGCTGAGCAATAGTCCAGCAACTGCCACTGCTATTAAGCTCAGCCTGATTCTTAAAGTAAATGTGGCTGGGAAAATGCCTATGTCACCAACTCACATGCCCTCCGTCCGCACTGTGTCCCTCCTAGCTGTATGCAGCTGAAAAAAAGGTGCATTTTATAGCTATGCAGCCCACGTTGTGGACGCTCAATTTGCACCAACGCCGCTAAGCCCCGCCCCTCCTTCCTCCAACCACCCACCGCGCCCCTGCCCGACTGCATGAAGGAGGATTGGGGGAGAAGAAAGCTGCTGAAGGAGGACCTCTGTAATGGCGGGGCGGAGCGGCACACCGCCGGCTAGCGCCATGCTCCCCCTGCCTAGAGGAAGCTATCCATGTGGGGGGACATTCCTGGAGAAGAAAACCCCCCTTTCCATGATTTTACCTGGAGCTTTGGGCCGGAGAAGCGTGTAGCCCGAGACAGAGGCGAGACTGACAAGCATGGAACATGTACGTGCTCCTGACAGCTCCCGGTGGTGACAATAGGCTCAGCAAACATTTACTTTAAAGGAGAAAGCACACAAAAATTAGAAAAATTCCTCAGGAATCTCCCTTACCTTATCCAGCTGCAGGGTTCTGCGGTAACAGACCCAATCTTCACTTCTCACGGTGGGCTCCATTTAGAAAACCTTCAGGGACTGGGCCCCCCCCCCCCCCCCCCCTTTTTTTTTTTTTTTTTTTAATTGGGGGATCTACAGCCCTGGGCCTGTAAAAAGCACCCCGCCAGGAATATGGCTGAAAAAAACAAATATGGATCCTAGGGTCCAGCTCTCTAAAAAGAGAGGCCTTACAGAAAAAAAAAAAAACTTGTTGCTTCGGACACGAGGCCCGGGTACCATTCAATTCGACCTGGAAAAGATACTTTGAATGGATCCGGTTGCTTGCCACAGTAAGGAATATTCCAGCGGAGATCAGCACATCTTTACTCATGACGAACACCTAAGACACTGGCGAAAAAAACTGGAGGTACTCCCGGGAAGGGGAGGGGTTGTATGGGGAATTGAACTCCCTGTTTAGGGTGTGCCATTGTCCATCACCCTAAAGGTGCCTATATAACCCAGACAGTAATTATTGTGGCCCTGTGTCCCGTGATGTACGATAAAGAAAGTGTGTTGCAAGGGTTTACAACCACTTTAAATCCCTTTTTCCTCACCATTCTGATGCTCGGTTTGAACTTCAGCGAGTCATCTTCACCACGTCTAGATGCTTAAATGCTGCCATGTGATTGGCCGATTAGCAATGTGTTACCAAGAAATTGAACAGGTGTACCTAATGAAGTGGCCAGTGAGTGTAGATGAATATGCAAACATCGCACTTTTACCCACTTCTAATGCACAAAAATGATCTTAGCCCCGCCCACTGCATTTCCAGATCCAGCCACTTATTTGTTATTCTGCTGATATAATGGAATATGGTATAGTAAATTCACAGGAAGCAAAATAAGACAAGTACTGGCAGTAAGTATGCCATCATTTTAGAACAGAAGGCATTTAAGGAGGGAGCCAAGTTTATTAATGTCAACATATCAGCTTCACCTCACCATGTTCTACTTGAAGCCAAAGGAAATGAGGAGAGCTCATTTAAAACTAGTGTAATTTTTTTGGTTGGTAAAGCTGTTTTACAGCTAGAGGTGGCAATATAGTCTGGTGTCTAACGGTTTTACTGTATTCGATATGATCAGTGAGATAGTTTTAATCATGGGGGTGGCAACTGCTTTCTTGGTTGTTTTTTTTTTTTTTTATTTCAAAGTATTTTTTGCTTTCTGGGTTCCTAATGCAGTGATCAAACCTGTCAGTTGCAAGCAGCACTATGTTATATACTACAGGCAGAAACAATTTGTTTATTACTAATTTGAACAATGAAAAGTAATATTATAGCAGTATTAAAGTGGATGTAAACCCTCACATATATCCAGTGAAGTGAACAACCTCAGATGATAAACAGAGATTAAACGAATCTCCCTACTTAAGTTTTACATGTATATCTGCTGTCTTCAGCTTTATATATTCTTTAGAAAGTACACATTGTGTTAGAGATTTTTTTTCTCCCTGTTCAGCACTGGGAGTGGATTCTTGGCATACACTGTGTGACAGCTGATTGGAGGAAAGGCGCACACTCCTCCACTTAGGCAAAGGAAGAAATGAAGGAATGTGCAGAGCTGTGCTGTGAATAAATCAGCTCTCTGCTAATCTATTTTTAGCACCCACCCGACACAAATTTCATGCTGGTTTTATCTCGGTTGTCTGAGAACTTGTCAGAAGTTATCATGATGATAACAGAGGAACAGAGCAGTAGAAAAAAAAAAAAACAGGACTTAGGGCTTTAAAGAAAGATAAGAAAACACTACAAATATACAGGCATACCCCACTTTTAAGTACACAATGGTGTTTATTTACTAAAGCTGGAAAGTGCAAAATCAGGCTCACTTCTGCATAGAAACCAATGAGCTTCCAGGTTTTATTACTAAAACTTAATTGAACAAGTCGAGGTTAGAAGCTGATTGGTTTCTATGCAGAAGTGAGTCTGATTTTGCACTTTCCAGCTTTAGTAAATAAACCCCATTTTGTACTTAAAAGTGGGGTATGCCTGTATGTGCTTAGGTCAAATTTCATGAATCAGGTTTACATCCACTTTAATATTTGCGGTTTAATCCATAATAGAAAAGAAAATGATGGCGCTAAAAAGGGGAAAAAAAATAAACACTACCCTAGCAAAATAGACTCACTGGAGTTGACTCAGGTTCTCCAGGTTCTGTATAACACGGATTTGATTGTCATACAGGTCCAATTCAGTCAATGTCACCAACTGTTCCAAGGTCTCAATCACCTTTATAAGGTTCTGTCGCAGGCACAGGGTCTACAGGGTCAACAAGAGGGGAGGTTAGAGGACAGGAAGTGATCCTCATATCTGAAGGACAAAAAGGGTGAGACAATGCATGGGAGCAGAGGAAAAAAAAAAAATGTGCTTTATGAAAGCTGGGACTGAGGTACACCATACACAAGAATGGTCAGACATTAGCAGTGTAGCTGTGGTATATATTCAAAGTATATGAATAATTGGGAAAATTAAGAAAAAAAAAAGTTTTACATACACTTTATAGGAGGAAACCAAGTTAAGTAGTACAAATAAAATATACACTATTCAAAATGTTTTCGCTTCTTGAAAATAAATCATTTAGAAACTTACCTTTACTTTTCTGAGCACCTCAAATCCCTGAATCTTTCCTATTCGCATGTGGTTTAAGTCAACCTCCTACAGAAACAAAAACAGGGTTAATACACCAGTAAACTGGACATCAAACAGAAACCTGCACACAGATTTTTCTACGTACTAAGATACAGTGAAATTTTAAACATTCCCATGCAATGTTAAACTTTATTTTTGGAGAGATACTCCGAGGCATGTCCACTAAAGGGGTGCAGACACTGCAGCTTTCCTCATTAGAAAATTCAGATTTGCTCAGGCAATAATAATGAACATAACCCCTCTGATGGTTTGTAAAGGACATGGTGAAACACCCATTTCCTCAGGTCAGAAAAATGTAGAAATCTGCTACAAAAGTTTGTTAAAATCCTTGCAATGTACATCACATGAAGCCCCCCCCCCCTCCCAACAAAAGTGGATTTACACTTTGAAACATTTTTGCTGAAATTTGACTTAAATTTGTTTTGGATAGAGCAAGGAAGGCTTGAAACTTATTTAAATTGTTGTGTGTACCTGTTGGGAAGATTTATCACTTCCTTTAATGGGAAAACTCTCCAAAAAGGGACAGACAAAAATTAAAATGCAGGAGGGGTTAGAACTTCTGACAAAGTTTTACTGCTGTCTGTATCTTCCTAACCCAGTAACTAACTCACCCTTCTTCCTTTTATGGGCATCACATGAACCAGAAGTGAGGGACCCAATGGGGTCAAAAAGACTTAAAAAAAAAAAAAAAAAAAGGGCAAAAAAAAATACACTTGCTGTCAGCCAAGTTATTTCTTGAATCAGAATCAAGTCTTTCCTTGCAAACCATATTCAATGACCAGTTGGCATAATAGCTTTGCCTCTTACAATTGTTTGCATGGTCATCATTCAGCCACCTGTCTCAGTTATTTGACAATCAAGAAGAAATAAGGAAGAGTAATTCTGATAGACATGGTAGCCAGGAGCCAATGGTTTACCCTATTCAATCGACAAAATTAGCCAGAAGGACAAATCTGCAACTGGGTAAACAAACCTTTCTGAGCTAAAAGCAGAAGATGCAGACTTCTGTTTGACCGTACCCTTCTGCTCTAGGCAATCCAAATGTCATAAATCCTCAATCTTCTGACCCAATCAATCACCACTCGAGGGTTTAAGTAGCACCCAGTCTCCAGACCACTTTGTAGTCAGCATTTTTCAGGACACACAGCAAATCATCCCTCCAGGTTCATGAAAAATGTATTAATGTACAATTGAGTGAAAGCAGGATCATGTTGCTATCTATTAACTGCCACACCACAGGCAATAATAATAATAATAATAATAATAATAATAATAATAAGTTAGGAGAATTAAACATTTCATGCAAGCAGCAGTTTCTCACCTCAGCTTCAGGGTCCAGGTTGATAGCATCAATGGTTACTGATGTCTCTGAGTCACCTGAACACAAGTACAACATAATAAATATGACACCAATATAAGATTATAGGAACAAATAAAGATCATTACACTTTTCAGTCTATTTTGTTATTAAGTAATCCATGGACATACAGCCATCAGGTGACAGTTGTATTATTCTGTCTAGGCTTGCATGCTAAGGGCGGATATCCTGCTGGTTGACTGAGATATTGTTTGAGATTTCACTACATCTTATATGAATCTAAAAATACTTTGCAAGGTTGTTCACATACAAAAGAAAAATATTGTAAAAGTTTCCTTATGTACACAAAATGTGCTACTTCTGTCCTTAAGAGCCTAAGTTTTACAGGGAATGACATGATTCTAGGAAACTCTCATCATAGCTCAAAAGTAAACAATTATTCAAGCCCATGAATACGTTTTTAAGACCCCTTTCACACTGGAGGCATTTTTCAGGTGCTAAAGGGCTAAAAATAGCACCTGAAAAATGCCTCCCCTACAGCCCCAGTGTGAAAGCCAGAGTGCTTTGTACACTGGGGCGGTGCACTTGCTGGACGTTAGAAAAAGTCCTGCAAGCAGCATCTTTGGAGTGGTGTACACACTGCTCCTCCACCGTCCCTGCCCATTGAAATGATTGAGCAACGCTGCCGAATCGCCTGCAAAGCGCTTCGGCAGCAGCACATTTAACCCCTTCTTCGGCCTCTAGCGGGGGGTTTAAAGTGCCGCTTTACGGCTAACGCAGCCAGCTGACAGTGTGAAGGGGCTCTAAGTGTTAAAGCGTTTGTTAACACCCCCCCCCCCCCAATATATATATTAGTGCTTGTGCTTTGAAATTTGGCACCCCGTAACTCCTATAATACCTGGCTGATCCTGCCTGGCTATACCCTCCCCTCTGCAAACAGACCACGATTTTCATAGCTGCTGAGCCCCTGACATCGTGGTCTGTTTGCGTGCCTCCGTCATCCGCAGCTCTCCTGTCTTTCTCCTCTGTCCCCCCTCCCCTCTCTGTGTGTCACCCCCATCCCCCTCCTGCTGCAGGAATAACACACACACACACACTACGGTATATAACTATCTATCTATACACATATACACAAAGTTTACATACCCTGGCAAAATTTATGATTTCTTGGGCATTTTTCAGAGAATATGAATGAGAACACAAAAAATTAAATTTATTTAATTCATGGTTAGTGTTTGGCTGAAGCAATTTATTATCAATCAACTGTGTTTACAGTTTTTAAATCATAAATGGCAACAGAAACAACCCAAATGACCCTGATCAAAAAAGTTTCATACCCTGGTGATTTTGGCCTGATAACATGCACACAAGTTGACACAAAGGGATTTGAATGGCTATTAAAAAGGTAACCATCTTCACCTGTGATCTATTTGCTTGCAGTGTGTGTGTGTGTGTGTGTGTGTGTGTGTGTGTGTATATGTGTATATATATATATATATATAAAAGGTCAATGAGTTTCTGGACTCCTGACAGATCCTTGCATCTTTCATCCAGTGCTGCACTAATGTTTCTGGATTCTGAGTCACAGGGAAAGCAAAAGAATTGTCAAAAGGATCTGTGGGAAAAGGTAGTTGAATTGTATAAAACAGGAAAAGGATATAAAAAGAATTGAGAATGCCAATCAGCAGTGTTCAAACCTCTAATCAAGAAGTGGAAAATGAGGGGTTCTGTTGAAACCAAACCACGGTCAAATAGACCAACTAAAATTTCAGCCACAACTGCCAGGAAAATTGTTAGGGATGCAAAGAAAAACCCACAAATAACTTCTTGTGAAATACAGGACTCTCTGAAAACATGTGGTGTGGCTGTTTCAAGATGCACAATAAGGAGGCACTTGAAGAATGATGGGCTGCATGGTTGAGTCGCCAGAAGAAAGCCATTACTAAGCAAATGCCACAAAGTATTCCACTTACAATACGCCAAACAGCACAAAGTCATTTGAAGTGATGAGACCAAAATTTAGCTTTTTGGCCACAACCATAAATGCTACATTTGGAGAGGAGTCAACAAGGCCTATGATGAAAGGTACACCATTCCTACTGTGAAACACGGAGGCGGATGATTTTTTGGGAATGTGTGAGCTACAAAAAAGGCACAAGAAATTTGGTCAAAATTGATGGCAAGATGAATGCAGTATGTTATCAAAAAATACTGGAGGAACATTTGCATTCATCAGCCAGGAAGCTGCGCATGGGACGTACTTGGACATTCCAACATGACAATGGTCTGAAACACAAGGCCAAGTCGACCTGTCATTGGCTACAGCAGAATAAAGTGAAGGTTCTGGAGGGGCCATCTCAGTCTCCTGACCTCAATATCATTGAGTCACTCTGGGGAGATCTCAAACGTTCAGTTCATGCAAGACAGCCCAATAATTTACAGGAACTGGAGGCTTTTTGCCAAGAGAAATGGGCAGCTTTACCATCTGAGAAGATAAAGAGCCTCATCCACAAATACCACAAAAGACTTCAAGCTGTCATTGATGTTAAAGGGGGCAATACACGGTATTAAGAACTGGGGTATGTAAACTTTTGATTAGGGTCATTTGGGTAGTTTCTGTTGCAGTTATGATTTAAAAAAGGAGCAAACAGTTGATTGATAATAAATGGCTTCAGCCAAACACTAGCCATGAGTGAAAGAAAAGTTTTTGTGTTATTCATATTCTCTGAAAAATGGCCAAGAAATCATAAAATTCTGCCAGGATATGTAAACTTATGAGCACAACTGTACATATACACACTATCCGTTCTGTCTCCTCATACAGTGCCCTACTGTCTCTGTGTAAAAAAATTCCTCCTTTACCGTATTTCACAGCGGCTTCTGGCGGTCACGTGACCGGCCGTGTTTCCTCTCTCCTACTTGCGTCTTGCTGATGTTAGCGGGGAAACCTTCAGCCCCAGCTTCTGTCAGACGGGCAGAGAGGAGACACGACCGGTTACATAAGTGCCGGGAGCCGCTGTGAAATAGGGTAAAAGGAGGATTTTAAAAAAAAATAAAAAAACAGACAGGGTGGCACTGTGTGAGGAGACAGAACGGATTATGTGAACATAGGAAAGTGGGTGAACAACCACTTTAACACACACACAAATAAAAAAGGTAAATAGTACATTTACAGTAAATATGCCTACAGTGGTTCTGGTAACACCCCCCATAGTATCAGGGCACTATAACAACTGACTGCATTAGCACATTACAACAACCTCTAGGAACAATAATTTCATACATTTTCATGGGCAATGTGATTGATTTATGCAGGGATATATTTAAAATAAATAGGCTGATCGGTAGCAAGTAGCTTATTAAAGAGCACATGTATCCAGTCCAATAGTGTACATATTACGGCAACAACAGTATAAAACAAGGGTGTTTTACTCTTAAATAGGAGATCAAATCAAGGCAATCCCTGAAAACTCATCTTTTTAAGAAAACCTATTCCACTCTCCCTAAAACCTGTACATTACCCTTAAATCATCGAAAAATGCCACCTGATATGCATTGGCCGCAGGGTATGACTGCAAGGAGGCTTAAAGATCTGTTGAATAGCCCTATTGGTATGTGCATGCTCCCCCCCCCCCCCACGTCATCTATTAAATCATAGATTGTTCCATTGTCTGTTTTTAACCGCTTAGGCTATAGTTATTTTTTTGTGCATACCACTAAATAAAAGATAGAAAAAAAAAAAAAACCCCCAACAAATACTTTTACCAAGTGCCTTTTGTACCCCCCCCCCTCCTTTTACATTGTAACCTCTCACAAACAGGGCCCTCTGAACCCTCTTGTATTGTAACAGTACAAGAAAGAAAAAAAGAGACCGATGTCACTGCCTGATTTCCTGGTAACTTTGGCAGTGAATTTTGGGGGCATGTCCTCTTTTGTTAATGCTTCACAAAAGGGGAAGGGCCCCAAAATAAATTGCCATGGTTACTGTCAGGGCTGGGCCCAGCCCTTCCTTCTCAGAGCTCAGTTGAGCTCACCCGATGATAATATCCTGCTTGTCAATCAGCCTGCTGGCTATTTAAGCTGCTTGCATCAGATCTCCTGTGCCTTTGCCTTGGTCAACATATCCAGATACTCTCTGCTGTGTTTTCCTGTTAAAGACTTTTGCCTGGCCGACTTCCCTTCTGGTTCCTAATCCGGTTTGCTGCCTCAGATCTCTGGATTCCTGTTTTACTGGCTTGTTCCGACTACCTGCTCTGGTTACTGAAGAGCTATGCTTTGACTATGTTTGTACCATTTTAATAAAGCGTGCTTTTTACTGCACTTCTGTCTCAGTCTGATTCATGGTTCCTAACAGTTACCAAGAAGTCAAGCAGTGAAGTCAGCACAGCCCAGAGTAAGATATGGGGTGGAGTGGAGTATTGTATGAGCAAAGGTATTGTATTACCACAGCTATGCAGGAGGTGGAAGAAGAGGTAGACAGCTCTGGTTGTCACACTGCACCCTTTTTCTGGGTATATGTGAGCGAATTCATTGGGTTTTTTTTTTTCTAATTCGATTCATTAAAGTTTTTTTTCTCATTAACTTATGTTTTATAGAATATTTAGCTCTAGACCATTTTTTTCCCCCTAGATTTATCAGGTAGCAAAACATTTCACCTGCTCCCTCTTCGCCATTCTGCACTTCGCCATCTTGAACAGCTTGCTTCTCCTTTAGGTCATCATCTGCAGATTCATCAGACTCTCTACGTTTATCCACTATTTCAATTACAAAAAAAGAACATGTTAAACAGAAAATGTAAACTAGAATGACAGCTATTACCCCCTTCATACTATAATATACCAGACCAGCACAAACAGTATTTTCCCATTTCTACATGTAAATGAAAGAAACCTGTATCCAGTCAATTGATGAGCTTTTCAGATCACAATGATCTCAGGTTGGCATAGAAATGAATATATTTTGATCTTATCAGATCACGTGCCATTGGTTAGGATTTCTTCTAAATCTGATGGGAAGAAGAAGTCTATTTAAAATGTTTTTCTGCCCAGATTTCTATATATCTTCCTTCACACCCGGTCTATCTTGAATTGAGGTTGTTTAAACCCTTAAATTCTCTCATCGTCTCCTTTATTTGAGCTTCAAAGACAGCTAGGCTCTCCTTCACTGCTCTTCACAACCCAATTTCTGAGTGTGGTCTTTCCATGGCCGATCTACAATTCTATCATTGGGCTTCACGATTAATTTACATAAATGAATGGATGGATCTCATCAGATCATGAAGACTTCACCTCTGGTAGGCATAAGAAGGAATCTGTTAATAATCTCATCAGATAATAATCTTGGGTAGGAATAACAAGGAACATACACCAATCAGCCATAACTTTATGACAGGTTAAGTGAACAACATTGATTATCTTGTTACAATGGCACCTGAAGGTTGGTGGTGGGATGAATTAGGCAGTAAGTAAACATGTTGCCCCTGAATTTGATGTATTGAAAGCAGAAAAAAAATGGGACCAGACCAATCAGGGCGTGTGCCCATGGTGACCCGTGTACACTGCCAAAAGCACCTACAATGGGTCAGAAAGCATCAGAACTTGACCATGGAGCAATGGAAGAAGTTGGCCTGGTCTGAAGAGTCATGTGGATGGCTGGGCGCGTGTACCTCACTTACCTGAGGAAGGGATAGCACCAGGAAGCAGTAAGGGAAGAAGGCATGCCAGCAGAGGCAGTGTGATGCTTTGAGCAATGTTCTGCTTGGAAACCTTGAATCCTGCCATTTATGTGGATGTTACTTTGACTTGTACCATCTACCTAAACATTGCTGGTGACAATGTACACCCCTTTATGGAAACGGAATTCCCCAATGGCAGCAGCCTCTTGGCAGGTTAATACGCCCTGCCATGCTGTAGAAATGGTTCAGGATTGGTTTGAGCAGGGCTCGACAAACCCCAGGCACCAGGTCGCAATTGCGACTAGAAATTGCACCCTGGCGCCTGGGCTTTTGCCGGCCTATTCACTGTTTCACACCTGCTGAGCGCTCTCACTCCTGGCTTTGAGCAGCCAGTTCTCCTACAGTTTGGCTGGCGGCAGTGGGTGGGTGTGGCTTCGGGGGCACATGACCAGTGTTGAAGCTCCATTCAGTCAGACTCACTGAAGGGCCCGCATGTTGCATCACTGAGCTGGAATTGAAGCTTAGTCGGTGGCAGTGAAGAGGAAGGGGGGGAGCTTTCATGGACCAGCCTACCTATTGAAGGTGTAGGTGCAACATTGCTGCAGCACAATTCCTTTACCTATGAGCTCAGCTGATGTTTTGGGGCATGTCATTTTGCTGGATTGGAAAGGTCTCTTTGTTGGATGGGGATTTCTCTTATTCATGCTGAATATATGGGGCTGTCAAATTCCTTTTGCCCAACGTCCAGGACATGCAGTTCTGGGCACCTGGCTCCAAACTTTTTTAGCTGGCTTCTAGATTCAAAGCAAATTTGTCAAGCCCTGGTTTGAGGAACACAAGTTTGAGGTGTTGACTTGGCCTCCAAATTCCCCAGATCCCAATCCATCGAGCATCTGTGGGATGTGCTGGAAAAATAGGTCCGACCCACAGAGTGCCCACCTCACAACTTACATGAATAAGGGATCTGCAACTGATGGCTTGGTGCAACAGCATACCATCAGAGATCTAGTAGTGTCCATGCCTTGATGGGTCAGGGCTGTTTTGGCGGCAAATGGGGAACCTACTCAGTTTTCGGTGGGTGGCCATTAGGTTATGGCTGATCGATCTATTTGGATCTTATCAGGCCATCATGATCTCAGGTAAGCCACACAAGGAATATACTTAGATTTCATCAGGTCACAGACCATTGGGTAAGATTTCTTCTAAATCTTAGGAGGCGAATAAACCTATTTAACATTTTTTTCTTCCTAGCTTAATGTAATCTTCCTTAACACCCCAGACTATCTTCTATTGAAGTTGTTTAAAAGGAGGAGTCCAGCCTGAGCTTTTTAGGCTGGGCTTCTCCTCTGGGTCCCAGGGGTGCAATTCGTTTTGCACTCCTGTGACCTGTTTTCAGCGGAGAGCGGTCTGAAGTACACTCTCCACTGACATCACGCTCCAATGAGCGTGGAGAAGCAGAGAGGAGAGATGCTAACTGATAGTCAGCAGCTCTCCTCTCGGGGTTCTGTGAAAACCGAGCCATCGGAGATGTTAGTGGTTCGGTTCTCAGTGCAGAGACGGCGTGGTACAGCTACAGCATCAGTCTGATGCTGCATCCACATAGGTAAGTATGAATCAAAGATAAAAAACATACTTCTCTTTTAAATTCTTAAAGCAGTGGTTGTCAACTCATCAGCTAAAGGGGGCCAAAAATGTAGCCCCTGACATCACCAAAGAGTGGCACATAACGTTCAATATATGTAATGCTTGAAAGTACTGTCAGAAAATCACAGACATAATAATGGTCAGAGGGTGTGGAAATGCTACATATTTTGCTGGGGATATGCTATAGAAGACAATGCAAAACTGGGAACATATTACATGAGATTAGTATCAATGTTCCCAAGTCTGAGGGCCACACATCAGATACCCAAGGGCCGCAGGTTGGGCACCAGGGCCTTCAATTCTCTGATATTCCCCTTTATCTGAGCTGGAAAGACCCCTGGGCTTGCCTTAGCCATTCTCCACATTTAAATAGACAGTCCCTTAAAGTGCACCTGTCCTCTACACACAAGTCTTCCATATTGCTGGAGGTAGCAAAAAAAAAAAAATCCAGTCCTTCAATGAGAGTGGTCTCTCCATTGCTGATCTACAACTCTATATTGGGCTTTCCAATAATATACATGAATGAACAGATGGATCACATTTATGGGTGCTCAACCTGTAAACTACAAGTCCCATCATGCCTCTGCCTTTGGGAGTCATGCTGGTAACTGTCAGTCTTGCAATGCCTCATGGGACTTGTAGTTCCGCAACTGAGGGGGTCACAGGTTGAGCACACCTACCAGATCATAATGATCTCAGGTAGACATAACAAGGAACACATTTCAATCTTCTTAGTGTTGGCAGCAGCCAACCAGAAGTCAGCTTTCATTTAAGTGCACACAGTAAGCTGACACCCGATAGGCTGCTCTAGGTGACACCCCCAGGCTATATGTCCATCCTTACTGAGTCCCCCTAGAGGTCCGTTTCAGATTTGCCTAGCCGTGTCCTGCATTGTAATGTGGAACTACAAATTCCAGCATGTCCAGGAAAGCCATCCGCTGCCTGTTATCACACCTAGCAGCGCAGGGAATGCTGAGGCTTCTAGTTCTACACTATCTCTAAAGCCACACACTGCACCAGCCAAGTCCCAGCCCACCTTTAGCACTGCCCACCCAAATTTCCTGCTCGTCCCCCCCCTATCCACGGCCGTCCGGCCTCCCTTCCTCCACCCTACCTTCCATGTCTTGCACGTCTCCCCCGCCATACGCCATTGTATTGCTGCTCTCCTAGTTCCGGAAGCCTCCGCCTCCACCAATCATAAGCCGCCGCACAACAGCCAATAGAAGAAACGGCTAAGGGAGGTCTTGTACGCATGCGCGAGCCGAGTGCATGCCGGGAATTGTAGTGTTCTAGATGATTGTATAGGTACCATGTGGGCTCCGAACTATGGGGAAGAGAGAAGGATTCCTGTACATTGGAGTCCAGTAAATGTGGCTGGGAAGGATTTTAACCACAGCCCGGTGTTTTGTCAGATTAGGCGACCCATCAGAATGTGTAACGGAATTGACATTTAGTCGCCGCCATCTTGCTACACCCCGCACTCCTCTACAGTAAGGATACACTGTTTCGTCACATATGGCGACCCATCACATTTGGCTATGGAAGTGACGATCCGCAGAGAAGTGTTGCACTGCACATGCGTAACTTGCCGATATGCGTTCCAAAAGTTTTTACGACAATAAGGAGCAGTGAAACCGTCAGATAATGTCACGGAAGTCACATTACAGACAAGCTCTTCTTCTGTATAATTATTGATTGTGAGACACCACTTTGCAACAGGGTCCCTCGCCACGATTCGAGCACGGACTCGCTTCGCTCGGCATAATTATAATCTAACTCTATGTCCACTTGTATGGTGGGGCTTGAACCTGGACTTAGGGGTGGAGCCGGTTTTAGTGTGCTGTTTTGTCATAAAAGTGTTGGAACGCATATGGCGGCGTCGCGCATGCGCACTCCAGCGGGTAGCCAAATGTGATGGATCGCCATATGTGACGCTACAGGGGGGAAGCGGACATCTTTTTACACCCACCGGAGTTTTGCATTTACACTTATTATTAACAGTAAAATTAGTTTATATAGTGAAATACAGTACTTAGAACTCCATCTGAATGTTTAGATGTTTAATTGTAAAAGCATCAAAAGTGGATTACTGCGCTGTCTAAGACCAATCTCAATTATTAATCTAAAATTCGATTGAATGGATAAATGAATAGTGAACCAGCTGCAACTTCAAGTGAGATACACACTATAAACAATCAGGATAGGTTAAGCTGCGCTATAAAAAAAATAAAACAAATAAGTGGTAACAGCCCTTAGATTAACTGCTAATAAAGCAATATTAAATAAGTGAAACTCATAAGTGTGCAAATGAGTCAATAAAGAACCAACGTGCTGCATGAGTGTCCTTATTCCTCAGTACAATTGATGAGGTAAATGTTGTTCCACAACCTACAAAGGCTGAAAACCATAGTCCTATAACATTCATCAACTGACTGTTCCACAGTGACTTGTGATAGGAAAAACCCACAAAGGTTCCTGGGGCCCCAGGACGACGTCAGTTGTGACGAAACGGCGTAGGGAGGAGCGGCGTGCTGATGTCACCGTAAACAATGCAAAGTCCCGGAAGCAACGGGCGGTTATTGAGAGACGGCCGGCTCGAACCTAACAGATACGGTATCGCTTATTTGGCTAAGTAAGTGCATTACTGTTTTTAACCTAATAAACTTTTATGGAATTTCACTGTGGAAGCCCTTTTTATCCTTACATGGTGGAATTACTGAATGTTAACTATTCTGATGAGTGGATGATCTGGGACACCTGGCTGCTTATTACAGAGACCCGTGGCGGGGGTACAAGCCACTTGCGAATTGGATCTCCTTAAAAAGAGATCTATCTATCTGGTAAGCGGCAGTATTTTTAAAGGTGGAAGGACCCTTTCTATCATACACCGTCACATCTTCGTGGGTGTTTCCTATCACAAGTCACTGTGGAACAGTCGGTTGATGAATGTTATAGGACTATGGTTTTCAGCCTTTGTAGGTTGTGGAACAACATTTACCTCATCAATTGTACTGAGTAATAAGGACACTCACGGAGCACGTTGGTTCTTTATTGACTCATTTGCACACTTATGAGTTTCACTTATTTAAAGGGGTTGTAAAGTTGTTTTTTTTTTTTTTTTAAAATAACAAACATGTTATACTTACCTTCACTGTGCAGCTCGTTCTGCACAGAGTGGCCCCGAACCTGGTCTTCTGGGGTCCCTCGGCGGCTGTTTCGGCTCCTCCCCGCAAGCATTTACCACCTTCATGCGAGCTCCCTCGCACGGTGGTGAGTGCTTGCGGGCGCGCTCCCGTGATACAGCCGGCGGCTATAGCCGCTCGCTGTATCACTCGGCCCCGCCCCCCGGCGCGGCGCGTCATCGGATGTGATTGACAGCAGCGCGAGCCAATGGCTGCGCTGCTTTCAATCCATCCACTGCAGCCAATCAGCGACCAGGCTGAGCTGCAATGAAGCTGACGAGGACGAGGAGCGAAGATTCGAGGGGTCAGGTAAGTAAAACGGGGGGGCTGGGGGCGGCGGTTCTGTCAAAAGTTTTTTCACCTTAATGCATAGAATGCATTAAGGTGAAAAAATTTTTACCTTTACAACCCCTTTAATATTGCTTTATTAGCAGTTAATCTAAGGGCTGTTAGCCCACACGAAGGTTGGTATATGTTGTAAGATACACGTGTCACCATTTATATGCACGCATAGTTGCCAACTGTCCCGGATTTCCCGGGACTTACACTCCATTCCCCAATTTTTGGTGTCCGGGGTAATGTCCCGAGAAATCCGGTTCTCGATTTTCGCCCCTGCCGCCGCTAGAGGTCTGCGGCCGGCGGAGACATTGTCTCCGCCGGCTGCCATCTTAAAGAAGCTCAGGAAGACGGCTGGGGGGGGGCTAGACGGAGCTCCTCCGTCGCCGCCCACCCTCCGCCCCGCCTACCCCCGCTCTGCTGCCAGTCTGTTATGGAAAGGGGCGGGGGTTCTAGCCATGCGATATTCGACAAGACACCGGCGGACACACTAGGGAACCTCTGAGGTAGGGGAGGGGGGGTGCACTGCACCGCTGTGGGAATTTGTAAGGGGGCTCCACTGGGGACACACCTGATGTAAGGGGGGCTCCACTGGGGACACACCTGATGTAAGGGGGCTCCACTGGGGACACACCTGATGTAAGGACACACCTGATGTAAGGGGGGCTCCACTGGGGACACACCTGATGTAAGGGGGCTCCACTGGGGACACACCTGATGTAAGGGGGGCTCCACTGGGGACACACCTGATGTAAGGGGAGCTCCACTGGGGACACCTGATGTGAGGGGGGGCTCCACTTGGGACACCTGATGTGAGGGGGGGCTCTGCCAGGGACACCTGATGTGAGGGGGGGCTCCGCCGGGGACACCGGATGTGAGGGGGGGCTCCACCGGGGACACCGGATGTGAGGGGGGCTCCGCTGGAGACACCTGATGTAAGGGGGGGCTCCACTGGGGGCACCTGGTGTGAGGGGGGGCTCCGCTGGGGACTCCTGGTGTGAGGGGGGGCTCCGCTGGGGACATCTGATGTAAGGGGGGCTCTGCTGGGGACACCTGATGCAAGGACAGACTCTGCTGGGGGCACCTGATGCAAGGACAGACGGCTGGTGGCAGGCGACGTGGCTAGTGACACGCTCAGGGATCCCACTGATTCTACATTATGGTGAGTTGAATGATTTAATTTTATATTACAATGTAATAATAGAAATAATGCACTTCAATCATCCTGACACCATAACAATCATGGTGCCGGGATGATTGAAGTGCTAACACCAGGTGTTTGGAGTATCTTTATCTGCTTTCTAGAATACACATATTTTTATTGTGTAGGATCTGGGGCTGCTGTCCCGTCATTCCCCTCTCCCCCTTTCCCTCTCCATCCCTCATTCATCTCAGACTCTAACCACACCCTCTTGAGCCACGCCCATTTAAGCCACGCCCACTATGACACGTAAACCACGCCCATTTTTCGCCACGGCGTGCTTAGCGCGCCGCACTTGTATATTTTCCCTAAGCCACGCCTACAAACGAATGCCCCGCCCCCTATTTATTGTACAGCTCCGCCTACAGCCACAAAAGTGTCCCACATTTTTTTTTTACAATGTTGGCAACTATGTGCACATCACCACTTATTTGTTTTAATTTTAAAAGCAGCAAACTTCTGTCAGATTAGCAAACCTATGAGATCAGCAGGCTTGCCACTGCTTTTAAAATTCAACATCTAACCAGTCAGACGGAGTTCTAACTACTGTATTTCACTATATAAACTCACACACTGTACTGTTAAATATAAGTGTAAAATGCAAAACTCCGGTGGGTGTAACAACATGTCCGCTTTCCCCTTTCTCACTGTATCCTTACTGTGGAGGAATGTAGGGTGTAGCAAGATGGCGTCGACGGAACGTCACTTCCGTTACACATCCTGACGGGTCGCCGAATCTGACGAAACACAAGCAGTGGGCCGGGTCTCCTACAATGAAGGGCTGGCCTCTGTAAACAAATGTCGTGCTCGCGTCCCTAGCAACCACTGGCCCGCTCTTTTCCGCTACCATGGGGGCGTGTCTATCCGCCTGGCAACATTTTCCACTCACTCATTGGCCGAAGGACCCACCGGTCATCTGACAGCCACACCTGATTGGGCGGCACGTTCAAACCTGGCAGTTCCGCCTTTTCCGCCACACAGCGCGCTGCCTGTCTGTAGGAAGGATGACATAAGAGGTGTGAGTAATGAGGTGTGCTGGCTGCTGGTGTGAGGAGGGTGGGCACTGGGCAGCACCTGTCACTTGTACTGTGGGGGGTTTGTAGTCCGCCGTAGGGGAAGTCGGCCCTCCTAGCTGGCCTTGTTTACATCGCACAGTGCCCTGTGGTGGGGGAGCTCTTTGTGTGAGATCATACAGGAGGATCGCAACTTCTGGCTGATGGACAGCCATTGTGATGAGCTCTGATAGTTGTCAGATCTGCACAGGCACTAGAGATGTGGCTCTGGAAATAGTGAGATAAATCCACGACACATTAAATTCTCTAGTTTGTCATTTCTCGGTATTGCCAGTAGTTGTCTGTAGACACTCCTCCCTGCTTTATTGTCTGCCAGAGTAGTTTGGTGGTGCTGAGATTACATTGGAGGATGGAGTGTTCCTTCAAGGGGGTGTTGTGTATTCCACTCATTGTCAGTTAGTGACACTGCAGAGACCATCGACCTTCTATTCTGATAATACCAGTATCTAGTTGTTTTTTCTGGGGGAAATTTGACAGTTGTTTTAAGGCCAAATATATGTTTGAACCATTTTAAATGAATGTATTACTAATTAAAGCTGTAGTAAACTGCAGTTGAGAGAGATAGATATATATAATCTCTATCTCCTGCAAGGCAATGCCATAATGTAATGTGATAGTATACATCACATACTAGCACATTATGAGCAACCTGCCTTAGAATGAAGCCCTCCAGCACCGCGATGACAGGGCACCCATCTTCCCCTGGTTATCCGCCTGGGTTCACATTCTCTAGCTACATGAGTGGCCGGTGGCGCAATGACATCACTCTTGTGCACGCGCGTGAGCCACCATTTACGGCACGGGCTCTGAAGGTCTGGCACTGTATGCTGACGTCACCAGGTGCATGCCCTCTGAATATCTCCTTAATAAGGATGAGCTCCGGCGTGTTTGCATGCTGCATGTGCCGATCCCGCCAGGAAGTCAGCACGGCGCAGCGCTAATCACAGGCAGTGAGACATTTCCCGAGCTCTGCAGCCGCACATCGGGAAAATGTCTCACTGCTTGTGATTAGCGATGCGCCGTGCTGACTTCCTGGCGGGATCGGCACATGCAGCATGGGAACAAGCCGGAGCTCATCCTTACTCCTAAACTGCAAGTTTAGGAGATTATTATTATACGAGATTTATATAGCGCCAACAGTTTACGCAGCGCTTTATAATGTATAAGGGGGACAACAGTACATACAGGTAAGCCTTATTATAGTCTTGCCTGTTGATACAAGTGGTAGAACAGCATTTACTACCACTTTAAAGCAGTCATTAAAGGAGAAGTGCAGCCAAAGCTCGTTTGGCTGTACTTCTCATGTGGATCACAGCAGTGCAGTTTGTTCTACACTCCTGTGACCCATTTTCAGCTGACAACAGGCTGAAGTCACCCCACCAGTCCTGGCTGGGGAAAGATCGCGACCATATTGTCGGGATCTACCCAGAAGCCTGGACCGACACCTGGCTCAGCCAGCCACTCCCACCACCTCCGCAGCCCATAGCTTCAGTGAGCTGGGGGGGGGTGCAGAGCAGAGAGCCAGTGACTGACAGTCTTTGATCGCTCAGTTCTCATACTTAAAGTGGAGGTTTGCTGAAAAAAAAAAATTAAAAGCCAGCAGCTACAAATACTGCAGCTGCTGACTTTTAATATATGGACACTTACCTGTCCAGGGAGCCCGCGATGTCGGCAGCCGAAGCCGATCCGACCTTCTGCTCTCGGCTGCTGCCGCTGCCATCCTCGGTAAGGCAATAAGGAAGTGAAGCCGTGCAGCTTCACTTCCCGGTTCCCTACTGCGCATGCGCAAGCCGCGCTGCATGTTCTCTCAGGTCCCTGCTGTATTCTGTGTCTCACAGAATATAGCGGGGGAGGACGGGGTAGGCGGCGGAAGTGGCGTAGGTCACTGCAATCACCGTGGTGATCTATGCCAGGAAGTGGGAGCAAATACCTGTATTAGACAGGTATCTGCTCCCTCCTCCCCCCTGAAAGGTGCCAAACGTGACACCGGAGGGGGGGAGGAATCCAAAAAGTGGAAGTTCCATTTTTGGGTGGAACTCCACTTTAAGGGCCGTACACACAATATGAAAGTCAGAAGTAAAATTTCGTCCGACAAATAAGCTGCCGATTTTTGGATCATTAGTATTCTGTTAGTAGTCTGTTTCTGAATCCACCTAGGTAAGTATTGATTTCTTTAAAAAAAACAAAAAAAAACCCTAAGCTTCTCTTTTAAAGTGGAACTTTACCCATAACAACTTGATAAAAATGTTCTTAAGCAAAGAGCAATAAACATACATTCCACATTAATAATGATGGTACCATAATTAGTGTGTGCTGTAAATTGCCTCCAGCATTGTTCCTGTATCTTCTTGCTGGAGGCCGCCATTTTGCTTGAGCCCAGAGCCCCTGAAAAGCAGTAAATCATAAAGCAGAACTAAACCCATCGATTTAACGGTTTCAAAAAACAGTTGCGTTCCTAGAATGCTGCTCTTCAACCAAACTGTCAAACCATCAAATTTTGATAAAAAAAATAATGTTCTTTAGCAAGGAAAAACATTTCACATTAATTATGATGCTACCAAAGTGTGTGCTGTAAATTGCCTCCAGCATTGCTCCTGTTTTTTTTTTGTCGGAAACATGCTAAAGCCCAGAATGCCTGAACAGCTGTGAGGCTGGGTTCACATATATGCGAACTGGATGCTGCCTTTCTTGGCTGTAAAGACTAGGAGGGTTTAATTCCACTTTAAGGCTGCCAGCAGATCGGCCTCTACAAACTCGGCAGTGCATAAAAATAGAGAGCAACTGAGCATGTGCAGAGCAGGATGAGACCGTGTATTACTGGATTTTAACCACCTCAATACAGAGCACTTCCTGCCCAGGCCATTTTTTAGCTTTCAGCACTGTCACACTTTGAATGAAAATTACGCGGTCATGCTACACTGTAACCATGTGAAATTGTTATCATTTTCTTCACACAAATAGAGCTTTCTTTTGGTGGTATTTTATCACTCCTGGGGGTTTTTTTCCAAAAAAAGACCAAAAATTTTGAAGAAAAATAAAGTTTTTCTTAGTTTCTGTCAGTAAATTTTGTAAATAAGTAATTTTCTTCTTCGCTGATGGGTGCCGTTGAGGCGGCACTGATAGGCTGCACTGGGCACAGGCAGCACGGATCGGTGGCATTGATGGGCAGCACTGACTGGCATCACTAATGGCCACTGATTGGTGGCAATTGTGGGCACTGACTGCTGGCAGTGGTGGGCAATCAGTGCCCTGATTACATACCTAGCTGTTCCCTATGATGAGATGCCGCTGATCGGCTCTCCTCTCCTCACACTCTGTCAATGTGAGGCGAGGAGCGCCGATTACCGGCATCTCCGTGTTTACATGTGACCAGCTGTGATTGGACACAGCCGATCACATGGTTAACCAATTAAGGACAGAGCCTCTTTCTGAGATTTGTTGTTTCAAGTTAAAAACCTTTTTTTTTTTTTTTTTTTTTCCTAGAAAATTACTTAGAACCCCAAAACATTATACTTTTCTTTTTTTTCTAACACCCTAGAGAATAATGATGTGCAGGTGTGGGGTTAGTGGATAAATATAGTGGCAATGTGCATGCCAGTGGTGAATCCATGTACGAGAGGGTTAGATGCATAGAGCCTGCATTATCAGGGTAATTAACCCTCTCGTACATGCATTCACCACTGGCATGCACATTGCCACTATATTTATCCTTATATGATAGCCAGTAGGTAGCGCCACTAACCCCACACCTGCACATCATTACTTTCTTCAGCCCCATTCAGGAACTGATTAGGGGAGGCTGCAACCTGTTATAATATTGTTATAATATTTGTTGCAATCCTGAGCACGGAGTTTCTCTCTGTATTTTTACCCTAGAGAATAAAATGGTGGTCGTTGCAATACTTTCTGTCGCACCGTATTTGCGCAGCGGTCTTACAAGCGCGCTTTTTTTGGGAAAAAATACACTTTTTTGAATTAAAAAATAAGACAACAGTAAAGTTATCCCAATTTTTTTTTATATTGTAAAAGATAATATTATGCAAGTAAATTAATACCCAACATGTCACACTTCAAAACTGCGACCGCTCGTGGAATGGCGACAAACGTTTACCCTTAAAAATCTCCATAGGTGACGTTTAAAAAATTCTAAAGGTTGCATGGTTTGAGTTAGAGGAGGTCTAGGGCTAGAATTATTGCTCTCACTCTACCGATCGCATCAATACCTCACATGTGTGGTCTGACCACCATTTTCATATGCGGGCGCTACTCACGTATGCATTCACTTCTACATGTGAGCTCTTCGGGACGTTGCGCATTTACATTTTTTTTTTTTTTTTTTTTTTTTTTTACTTATTTATTTTACCTTTTATTTTTTATGTTTTAAAAAAAAATCGTCACTTTTATTCCTATTACAAGGAATGTAAACATCCCTTGTAATAGAAAAAAGGACCTCTTAAATATGAGATCTGTGGTCAAAAAGACCTCAGATCTCATATTTACACTACAATGCAATAAAAAAAAAAAAAAAAAATGGCCCTTTTAAGAGCTATGGGAGGAAATGACATTTTGACGTTGCTTCTGCCCTGCATTGTTATGGAGACGGGTGGGGGCCATCTTCCCCCCTCACTCATCTCCATGCCTAGCAAGTGTGAAGATCCGATCGCTGCAGATGGCTCCAGTAAGCGGCGGAGGGCACCGGTGGGAGGGGGGCCCTGTCTCCCGCCGCTGATGAAAGTGATGTTGCGGCGAATCCGCCGCAGAGACCACTTTTATCCTAAACCAGATCGCTCACTGAAGAAGAGGATACTGGGGTTATGGCAGCTAGCTGCTGCCATAACAAGGACATTTCTCAAACAGCCGACGTATAATGACGGTGGGCGATCCGGAAGTGGTTTTTAAAGAGCCGTGGCTCTTTACACAGATCGGGGTTGCACGGTGTCCGAGGGTTTACCATCACTTTAAAGTAAACAAGTAGGCAAAACCCTTGTTTAATTTTTTTTTTTTTATCATTTTGGATGGAGTGTAGAAAAGTTTGACCTTCTCTCAAGTTCCTATTGCTGTCTGTGTCACCATTGGGGAGATTCACCCTCTCTATTTGTATTGCTGACTATTGTCCCCAACAAAGCAGAAGATGGGAAATGCACATTTTTTTTAAAGATGTCTCCAGAGCAAGAAATGTCCGATGAGGATACCTATTCTGGTGACAACCGTCTAAGATGGGAATTCCCTGCACTTTGGGAGATTTCCTTAAAGTGGTTGTAAACATGTCATACTTGCCTCCACTGTGCAGCTCATTTTGCACAGAGTGGCCCCGATCCTCGACTTCTGGGGTCCCCCGGCAGCTCTTGCGGCTCCTCCACACTTCAGATAACCCCCTAGGAGAAGCACCCCCGGCGCCCGCATCATTGAATTTGATTGACAGCAGTGGGAGCGAATGGCTGCACTGCTATCAATCTATCCAATCAAGAGCCGTGACTCCGTGCAGAGAAGGACAGCGCGTCTCCAGCGTGGGAATTACGGGGCTCAGGTAAGTAAAACGGGGGGGATGGTGACTGCAAGAAAATTTTTCACCTTAATGCATAGGATGCATTAAACTGTTTTTAAACCCTCTTTTTTTTTTTTTTTTTAAATAAACATGTCAGACTTGCCTCCACTGTGCAGTTAGTTTTGCACAGAGTGACCCTGATCATCCTCTTCTGGGGTCCTTCAGTGGTGCTGGTGGCTCCACCACGCATTGAGTGTCCACGTTGGAGAAGCGCTCTCCTTGATGGACACCCGTGCGGACGCACTCCCGAGTCCTTCATCTGTGTCCATTCACACAGAATGCAGGACTCGGCCCGCCCCCTGGCGCTACATCATTGGATTTGATTGACAGCAGCGAAGGCCAATGGCTGCGCTGCTATCAACCTATCCAATTGGGTCACGAGATACCAGCTACAGATGGTGTGCTTGTTCCCGGCTGGAGGATGACAGCGTCCAGGTAAGTAAAACTGGGGGCTGGGGGGCTGGGGGGCTACAGCACTAAAAAAGGTTTTTTCACCTTAATGCATGGAATGCATTAAGGTGAAAAACCTTGAGGGTTTACAACCACTTTAACTTCCTGTTGTGTCTTTGGGAGAGGAAATGAAGAGGAATCTCCCTAATGGGAAACAGGAAAAAAAAAAGAGTAAACAAATAACCTGACAGGTGTTAACCCTTTCCTAGTCATACAGAATAACTGGCTATACACACACCCTTTAATCAGCCAGTAGGAAACCTTTATTGGTGAAATCAGTTTAGGAAGGGGGGTGATCAAACACTTAGGCAGTGATCTAAGATACCCAGCTTCATCAATAGACTGTTTTATTGGCAAATATATTTGATAGACACAACTGTACAAGTTAGGAATCTATCTAGAAGACTGGCACATGGCTACTGTCATTTCTATCCATACATAACACATTTGAGGCAGGTTAGATGCTAGTATAATCTTTGGTATTCCTACTGTATTTTACCATCCTCCGATTTCTGCATGGATACAGAGAGGTCTGTCAACAACAGCATGACACATAACCTGATGACAGCCGTGAATACACGTGACTGGGATGCTGTTATCTCAGCCTGAACATCACACTTGGCTCGTCAATTTGACTGTGTAGGAAGATACAGCAAAGCTTTAATACTGTCATCTCCATGTACTGCCTATATGTTCATGTCCAAATGGACTCGTTTTTGTGAATTTACTTATTAGTGGAAGAGTTCTTACAACACATTTTAGGAGACACATTTACAGTCTTATCTTATGCTGTTTAATTGGTTACAGTTGTAGCAAGTTTTAGCAGCCTATAGATATGAGCGTGCAAAGAGAAGATCAGACCTTCAAATGATCATTCTAGAAATCAGGGGTCTCCAAACTATGACCTGTGAGCCACATCTAGCTTGTTATGGGATTTTATACAGCCCTCACTATGATCAGTGGCATATCCTCAGAAAGTGATGACTCGGAGCAGTTAGTCTTCAGTTCGCCCCCAACTATCTCAGCGCAGGTTGCTCCCCCCCCCCCCCACTCCGCTGTGTCATTTATTGCAAGGACTGTCAGTATCCTAGCAAATAATAATGTGCTTTTCTCTGCATTCACAGTGGAATGGAACTTCCTCCGCTCAGATCTGCTGTGTCTCCTGACAACTTCCCCGCTGCTACAGAGCTACTGTAAGTTTTATTACAGTGGTAAGGGGGATACTGATACAAGTTAGGACTCTGATGAGGACCCTAATGTAAGGGTGGGGCTCCTGATGTAAGGGGGGGGCACTCTGATGTGAAAGAAGGGACTCCTGATGTGATGGGGGGGGGGGGGCTTTTGATGTGTACTTATTTGTTGGAGCATATTTATTCATTAATTTTATTCATTCAGTTCATTTTTATTTAACTGATTTTTTTTTTCAGCCTGTGAATGTGTGCAAATTATACAATGTGGCACTTGTATTGAAATGTTTGGAGACCCTTGCCATAAACTGTTGTGTCATTAGAGCAGAACTCCACTTCCACTTGTTTGCATCCTCCTCCTTCCCCCTTCGCTGCCACATTTTGTTACTTTTTTTTTTTTTTTAGAGGGGGGGTTTGGGGGCAGGTACCTGGTTTTCACAGGTGCCCTTCTTCCGGTCAGATCGCTGCGACGATCATGTGGATTGTTTATGCCGAGGATGCATGTTTTACAGTTGTGCTCAAAAGTTTGCATATCCTGGCAGAAATCATGAATATTTAGCATTGATTTTGAAAATGACTGATCATGTCAAAAGAACTGTCTTTTATTTAGGGATAGTGATCATATGAAGCCATTTATTATCGCATAGCATTTCTTTTTGGCCCCTTTTTTAAATCATAATGACAAAAATCACCCAAATGGCCCCAATAAAAAGTTTCCATGCCCTGGAATATTTAGCCTTGGTGCAGACACACTGCTTAAAATGGCAATTAAAGGTTAATTTCCCACATCTGTGGCTTTTTAAATTGCAATTAGTGTCTGTGTATAAATAGTCAATGAGTATGTTATCTCTCAGGTGGATGCAGTAAGCAGGCTAGATACTGAGCCATGGGGATTAGAAAAGAACTGTCAAAAACCTGTGTAACAAGGTTATGGAACTTTATAAAAATGGATGGAAAAGGATATAAAAACATCCAAAGCATTGAGTATGCCAGTCAATACTGTTCAATCACTTATTAAGAAGTGGAAAATTCAGAGTTCTCTTGATACAAAGCCAAGGTCAGGTAGACCAAGAAAGAATGCAGTCACATCTGCCAGAAGAATTATTCAGGATGCAAAGAAAAACCCACAGGTAACCTCAGGAGAAATACAGGCTGCTCCGGAAAAAGATGGTGTGGTTGTTTTAAAGGAGCACAATAGGAGGAAACTTGAACAAAAATGAGTTGCATGTTCGAGTTGCCAGAAAAAAGCCTTTACTGTGCCAATGCCAAAAAAAAGCCTGGTGAAGGTGTTGTCGGACATATTGTAACCGGGCGTTTTTTTGTGGCATTGGCGCAGTAAAGGCTTCTTTCTGGCAACTGGACCATGTGATTAATTTTTGCTCAAGTTCAACCTGTGGGTTTTTCTTTGTATCTTTGTATCCCGAGCAATTCTTCTGCAAGTTGTGGCTGCAAGTTTTTTTGGTCTTCCTGACCTCGCCTCACACTGACAGAGTGTGAGGAGAGGAGAGCCGATCAGCGGCATCTCCTCACAGGGGAGACTTTTATAGGTAATCAGGGCACTGATTATCAGTGCCATGATAACAGTGCAGCCGCAACAGTGCCCATCAGTGACGTCAGTCTGTGCCCATCAGTGAGGCCAATCTGTGCTGCCTTTCAGTGCCCATCGGTGCTGCATATTAGTGCCGCCTCATCAGTGCAGCCTTATCAGCACACATCAGCGAAGGAGAAAAATTACTTATTTACAAAATTTTCTGACACGTTTTTGTTTTCAAAATGTTTGTTTATTTTTTTGTTTTTTTAGCAAAAAATAAAAAAAACTCTGTGATTAAATACCACCAAAAATAAGGTGTATTTGTGGGAAGAAAATTATAAAAAAATAATTTGGGTAAGCTGAAAATTGACCTGGGCAGTAAGGGGGTGAAAGTGCCCCGTATTGAGGCAGTTAAAGAGGTTGTAACCCCATAAAAAATAAAGGAAAGCAAATGACCTCCCCGGTAATCCATGTGTTGCCAACATCCCTGGTATATAGATAATCAGTAACAAGTCCCCCCCATTGCTAGTGGTACTTTAAAGGCAACAGTGAGCACACACACACACGTGTGTGTGTGTGTATGTGTATATGTATATGTGTGTGTATGTATGTGTGTGTATATATATATATATATATATATATATATATATATATATATATATATATATATATATATATATATATATATATATATATCTATATCTATATATATATATATATATATATCTCACCAGTAAAACAATGGTAACTACACATAGAGAAGATGACTGTTGTGATGTTCCTATGTACCCAACGCGTTTCGTGAAAAGCTGAGTCCCTTCATCAGGGGAAATTATATATGGAGGATCATATGGAAGATCAAATTCTATAGTAGTAATAAATTCTATAAGAGAGCAATCATAATAGTCAGGACATAAAGCAGGGAGGCAGACATGTTACAACATAACAACATACTAGTGAAACGGTCAGAGAATCTGCTTGGTCAAGCAACCGAAACACTGTGCCATATATGGAAGAGCTCTGTGAACCCCCTAAGGCAGTGATGGTGAACCTTGGCACCCCGGATGTTTTGGAACTACATTTCCCATGATGCTCATGCACTCTGCAGTGTAATTGAGCTTCATGGGAAATGTAGTTCTAAAACATCTGGGGTGCCAAGGTTCGCAATCACTGCCCAAGGGGTAAGGGAGATGGACAATGGGGCCCTCTAGATTCCACACAAGGATCCCAATTGAGCCCACAGCCGCGGTAAGGGTGGTGTCAAATAAATACACCTTAAGAAAGGTGAGAGAGAATTTGGCAGCTGTGGTTGGAATGCTGAGAATTTCCTTCACGCAGGTGCTGGGATTGAACCTTTTGGGATCCACATGCTACCCTTGGGTTTTTTTTTTCTCCCCATCCCTCCTTCTATTGCAATTATGACATTCTATTGGTCTAATGTATACTACCAATCTGTGTACACTGTATGTACCTTTCTGCCCTATGATGTGCTATATATATTACAAATCTTATACAAATATATACAAATCTTTATTTGTATAGAAGAATAAAGTATCCATCAAAATACAATACAACAAAAGCACTAATGGTGTCATGTCACACCAAACATAGCTACAATCCATGGTAACAGTCTAAAGCAGAGTTGCTCGAAAGTAATTTAATATAACAGCACTGACATTCAGGTGAGTTTCTCACTTCAAAAGATCAGGTAGTAAACATGTACATTCTGCGAACAAAAAAAAAAAAAAAAATAAAAAAAAAAAGATTATAGAGACTTAGGGTCACCCAAGAGGATAAAGAAACAAGAAGTGATGAAGAGGGGGAGAGGTGAAAAGAAAAAGAGGAGGAAGGGTGGGGGAGGGGGAGCCATTGTGATGGAACCTGTGGATGCAACAGTACGAATGACATGAGGACCTCAATCCTCAGAGCAACTCTCCAGGAGGGACTTCCATTCGTCAGAATATACGAACATGTTCCAATATGCCCATGTTTTTGAATATTGTTCTGTTATTTTGAGCGGTAAGTACCAAATCTTCCAGGGTATTGACACTACAATTTTTTGTATGTCCGAATCGGCATTTGTGAGTAGTGGCGCAGCAAGAAGGCAGGATCCCTTGGAATAGGGAAGTCTGTAAATTGTTGGGAGATCTCTGTACCCCCGACCAATACTATTGGAGCTTCGAACAGGACCAGAAAACTAGAAGAAAAGTTCCCTCCTCGTCTCCACATCTCCAGCAATCCTCCGAAGCCTCTTTAAAATATTTACTCAAAGCTGACGGGGTAAGATACCAGCTAAACTGACCATCCAGCAGCATCAACATGGAGATTGTGGGCCAGGCGTTGGCAATTAAAAAATGGGAGGTTTGAAAGCAGTCCCTCTCCGAAACGGGCCATGTTCTACACCCGGAGGGAACCCGGGATTTCCCAATATGGACAATGGACGGAGAAAAGCTCGGGTTTCCTACATGCCATGTGACCGACTCGGAGAGTAAGTCCTATAGTGCAGGCATGTCCAAAGTCCAGCCCGCCTGGTTATTTGGACATGTGTATCTTTTGTGGCCCCCAATGATCTCCCAGCGTTGGGGCCCAAAAGATATATATGCTGGCTGCCTTGGAAAGGAAAGGGAGAAGGCAGGACGAGTGCTGTACACATAGGAGAATTTCCTGTTTACACGGCAGCCTCTATAATAGGAAGTCCATCTCCTGCGCTGCCATTGGATGACTGTTCTGTCCATAAAAGGAGGCGGGACTTTGTATTAAAGAGGTCGCCAAGAAAACTATTTTTCCTGTATGTAATCTTTTTGCGCTCGTCCTGCCCCCCTCCCTGTCCCCTCCAAGGCTGCAGATGGATGGGCATAAATCGGGCTGCACTGATAGCAATGGTGGGTGCTGCATTCCTGGCAATAGGGATGCTGCACTGATGGAAATGGGGTGCTACATTCATGGCAATGGTGGGGCTGCATTCATGGCACTTGTGAGGCTGCAGATGGGCACTGACCCTTATTTTGCTTCACAGTTCTTTATTTAAAATTTAAGTTGTTTTCCCTGAAACTTCCCTCTTAACATGAAGGTGCGTGTTATACACCAATAAATACGGTATATATCCAAATAACATGCCCAAGCTCATCTCTTTACTCACACACAGCCACAAAGGCAAGACAATTCTTATTGGGCAGTGTATTGGTGCTCGAACGAACACGCTTAGACTTGAATTGAATTGAACTGAATTTTAATGGTTCAAAGAATGTCAGGCAGAATGGTCGGCCCTCACGCATGTTCACTTCATCAAATCTGGCCCTCTTTGAAAAAAGTTTGCACACCCCTGCTATAGTGGGGTGTGACTTGAGGGAAGCCGGTATGGAGGCATAGCACCAAGGCACCCTGTTCAGAGGAATGGGGATAAACTGCTTTTCTATATGCATCCATAGCTTAGGATCTTTGTATCAGCACCAGTCCATTACCCTGCCCAGGTGGGCTGCTTGGTAGTATTTGGAAGCGTCTAGAGCGGCTACCCCCTCATAGATTTTAGGTAGTGTCAGGAGGTGTCTACGCTCCTAGGCCTTTTGTGGGTTTTGTACAACTTCTAAGTTCAATAAAGAGCAATCCTGGTTGTTAAAAAAAACAAAAGCATTAAAAAAAAACATTCAGAGTGCTTCCGCTACCTCCAAATTGTGCATTTTGCTCAAACAAACATAAAATCTAACTCTGGGCTTGATGCTCTAACTGAATACGAACATATGTGCGACTCGGACCCGCATGCCCCAGGTGCTATTTCTCGTCTTTATGCCCACCTTACATCGTCACCCTCAAGCCTCCCCACCTATGCACAGCGATGGTTAAGGGACTTAAATATTAGCCTCGAGGTGGACGATTGGATGACCATTTGGACCAATACAAAAAACTCATCCATGTTGTTGCCTCAGAAGCAAATTACAAAGTGTTAATGCGCTGCTGATTTTATCATCCAATCATGTACAAGCTAAAATGCTGTTTTTTTATTTTCCTTGCATGTCCCCCTCGGATCTACAGCGACTTTACTTCCAAGTGCACTTGTAGTGCAAAGTGGATTTGCCTTTTGTAAATAACCCCCATTGACTGGAAAGTGAACCATAGGTAAAATATCCCCAAACTGCTGCTGCCCAGGCCAGATGCTGCCCCTTTCTTGCAGTTACGTGGTCCTCGGGGCAGTCATTCACACAAAGAATGGGGCTCAATTCTTCCCACTCACACCAATGATGGGGCACTATTCCTCCCACTGATATCAGTGATGGTGCATTAGTTCTCCCAATGTTGCACTAGTTCTCCACTGAGCACAAACATTAATTTTGTTATTGCCACATTCCACTGAGGCATTGTCTACTTCCCACTGGCCACAATCTGGTCCACTCCTAAAGTCTTAAGGACAGTAAACTTGCCCTTTGTTTAGAACATTTAAGGTCCCCCAGGTCTAGACCTATTCATTGTTTTAGCAGAAACTGAATGTAGTAATAGTTGATTGATCTGATGCTTTATATAACGTGTTCTTTTTTTTTTTTTCTTCTAGGAAACATTCTTAGCAATGCAAGCTTCAGTTGTACCACGTTCCCCTAGTTCTCCACTGCACAGTGTTTCTCTGCTAAGCAAGTCTTTTCCCCAGCTTCCTAACCCACGAAGGAGAAGACATGGGGGAAGAACCAGGGACCCCTGGAATACAGCCAGCCTTACTGGTATAACCCCTCCTCTATTTAGAAACACAAATGAATTGCTTCACTAATTCCGCGTACACACGACCGGACTTTACGGCATACTTGGTCCGGCGAACCTGAGTCCGTCGGATAATTCGATCGTGTGTGGGCTCCAGCAGACTTTTTTTTCTCGAAAGTTTGACGGACCTAGAAATAAAACATGTTTCAAATCTGTCCGACGGACTCGAGTCCAGTCGTCTCTATGCTAGTCCGACAGACAAAAAAGGACGCTAGGGCAGCTATTGGCTACTGGCTATGAACTTCCTTGTTTTAGTCCGGTCGTACGTCATCATGTACGAATCCGTCGGACTTTGGTTGATCATGTGTAGGTAAGTCCATTCATTCGGAAATTCCGTTGAAAAGTCCGCAGGACAAAGTCTGCCATATAGTCCGCTCGTGTGTACGCGGCATGAGGAGTTCTTTCAGTATTTGTGTAAAGTAATCAGAATGCATTACCTGCCCTACTCTGTGGTCTGTTTTTCTTTGTTTAACATACAAATCAAACCAATATATAATCTGTAGGGTTGCACCGATACCACTTTATCAACTGAGTACAAGTACCGATACTCTTTCAAGTACTTGCCATTACCAATACTGTTTTTTAATGTCATGTCACAGTGGCACATATCAGTAGCTTCTTTTTTTTCTTTTTTTTTTTTTCTTTCTTTCTTCATTTACAATGCTTTCTTTTTGTGGGGGGGGGGGGGGGGGAGTGGTTGGTTTCATTTGTGTTTTTGTTTTTTGTTTCAGTTATGAATGGACAGTCAGTGAATACGGGAAAAAGAAGGAGCCGGTAAATTACATATTTACCATCTCCTTCCTCTGCTCATCCTGACAGATATGGGATGGGAGGGGGGACCGTAGGAGGACACAGAAAGCCAAGGAAGATGCAGGGGGACCTGGAGGGTGACCTGGAGGAGGACATGGAGAGCTGGGGAGGACACGAGGAGCACAGAGGGGGACCCGGAGGAGGACCCGGGGAGCACAGAGGGGGACAGTTGGGTTGAACGGGCGGCGGTGGGAGGTTACAAGCATCGATCTCCCTGACAGCCACGGGAGAGAGAGAAGGAGAAAAGGCTGTCAGAAAAGCTATACAGGGAGATTGGTTCTTGTAACTTCCGCACCGATCATCCCTGAAGCTGCCCAAGCGTCGGAGCATTTGCACGAGTACTAGAACTCATGAAAATGCCCGGTATCGGTATCAGTGCAACCCTAATAATCTGCATGTAGGGTTTTATGGTATACTTGGTAACGCCAGGCTTGAAAATAAGACATGTTGTATCCCTTTTTTTTTTAAAAATTATAATGATTTTATTTTTCCTAGGTGACGATTGGAGCTCTTACAGTCTGTCTTCAGCTGCCAGTAACATCCTACTTCGCTCACCCCTGGAATCTGCCAGTGGAATTCCCACTCCAGATGATACCATACACTCATTGCCCTCATGTGTACGAAGTTCCAGCAGAGCTGTGCTCACTGTCAGCACCAAGACCACACAGGTACTTATCATGCCTTCTGCTTGTGCTTTATCTGGCGCCATCCAGACCTAAAGGAGACTTGAACTAAGACATCCTTCTGGAAATCCTGATAGAATACTGTAAGCTAGCCTTTCATAAACCTTTTTGGGGTCTCGGGGAACTCCTGCTATAAATAATATCTAAAGCTCATGGTGCATTAGTATGATCAGTAAGTTGTAGATTTAATAATTATGGAATGTGGAGTACATAGAACATTTGACCCCAGAGTGGATTATTATTATTATTATTCATTTTTTTTTTTTGCTTTTTAACACCCCCTTCACTAGATATCTAGCTTACTTCCAGTAATTGTTAAATTAAACAAATAATAATAATGACCAGAAAAAATGCATGTAGTGAAAATTTCAGTGTCCTATTACATTGGTGGTCAGTGAAAAACAGAGGTGTCAGATCCCAGCCACTACCATATGTGACAAATGGCAGGTCAAGTCTCACTGTGCTGCCACCAATACGTGACAATAGTGATGCCAGCCTTACCTTGTACAGAGATTTTCCAGCTTATGGGACCACAATTTTAGTGCCTACAGACCGAGTGATCAACACTGAAGTCGGTTAAAGGGATATTAAAGATCTTAAAGGCAGCATTTTTTTATGTTCAAATAACAAACATGTCATACTTACCTTCTCTGTGCAGTGTGCGCTCTTGACCCTTCCTGTTGAGTGCCCCCATAGCCAGCAGCTTGCTATGGTGGCACCCGAACAGGCTCGCTCCTGAGCCACTGCTCGGTGTGTCTATTCACACATGCAACGTGGCTTGGCTTTGCCCCCACTCTCTCTTCCTCCCGGTACTTTCTCGGCAAATAAGAAGGAAGAGACCTAGGAAAGCTGCTGCTCTCATGCACATCACTGGATCGAGATGGGGGTTTTGCACACAGAAGATTTTTTGCCTTTATGCATGAAGGTAAAAAACCTTGAGCCTTTACAGTCACATTAACTATACAGTTAACTTGTTACGTACCAAAACAGCAGCCACCTTGTATTTTATCGGAAACACAAACCAGCAAGCCTGACCATTAAAGCAATGTCTGTAATACTCGCTGTCACACAAACTTCCAGAGGTGCATACTAAAGCAGCGCTTTCAAAGAGACAGGGTTTATTTTAGGTTTTGGTACTTTAGGATAAAGTAAATGATTTTAAAATATTGTTTAATGGTAGAGAAGGCAAAAACTGACTTGCAGTTCTCAATGGACTACAAGTCGACTAGTGCTCCTCAGTAGAAAAGTACCACTGGAGATCAGTGGAAAAGAACCTCTCTTACACTGGAGACCAGCAGAAAAGTGCTCCTTTAACTGCATGCTGACCGTATAACACAGATAAGGCGGCTTTGCAATGCCAGATCACGTACCTAGTAAGTGATCTGACAGTTCCTGGTAGGGGGTGCGCACCACCGGCGACCTGGCCATGCTGTGACTAAAAACAGCAGATATCGATCACCGGCTTCCGGCAAATGAATTACTGCCGGCACCCAGGGATCGTCTTGAGTTTACACAGAACAGGGCTCTGCCTGTGTAAACAAGGCGGAGCCCTGTCCTGTCAGTGGGGAAGTAATAGATTTTCTTTCCACACAAAGCAGGGAAAAAAATCCATGACTTTCCCTAGTAAGCATCTAACACAGTACACCAAAACACATTTAACAGTTTGATTGCCCTAGATGTTTAACCCCTTTCCAGCCAGTCTCATTAGTAAAGTGACCGTGAATATTTTTAGCACTGATAACTGTGTCACTGGGTCCCAAAAAGTGTCAGTTAGTGTCCAAATGTCCGCTGCAATATCGCTATAAGTCGCTGATCGCCATTGCTAGTAAAAGCATAACGCTTGATGGGATTTTTTTCTTTTTGCCAAAAACATGTAGCAGAATACATATTGGGCTAAATTTATCAAGAAATTCCATCTATTTATTTATTTATTTTTTAATTGGATATGTTTTATAGCGGAAAGTAAAAAATATTTTTTTTTTTTAAACTGTCGGTCTTTTTTTTTTGTTTATAGCACAAAAAAAAAAAAAAAAAAAAACCAGTGGTGATCAAATACCTCCAAAAGAAGGCTCTATTAGTGGGGAAAAAAGGACATAAATTTTATTTGTGTACAGCGTCGCAGCGTGCAATTGTCAGTTAAAGTAACGCAGTGCCGTATCGCAAAAAATGGTCTAGTCATGAAGGGGGGGGGGGGGTAAATCTTCCAGAGGTCAAGTGGTTGATTAAAAAAAATTTTCTTTTAAATGTTTCCCTTAAATTGGTGGTCAGTTGAAAAGGTGCCCCTTTACATTGGGGATCACTGTGAGCGATTAATCCTTACATCGGTGGTCAGGAATGACCTGTTGCATTGCTCACTGATCAAGGACCTCCAAGCAACCTCTGCAGGAACCACTGGGTTCAGAGAATTCTGGTTAAGAAAGGCTGTTCTAGACTTCTTAGGCCTCATGTACACCGCTGCTGGTAAACGGACGTTTAGGAGCATTTGGGCATTTTTTTCAACTGCTCCTGAACCCTCCTCTGTTATCTTATCAGTACATGTACACTGGTTCATTTATAGTCTAGGCAGTTGTGTTTAGAGGCTTTTTTGGAACCCAAAAAAATGCGTTCAGAAGCTGTGTTTAGAGACATTCCAAACGCGGCATGTAAACGCGGTTAAATGGCCGTTTTTAGACGCTGGTTTCTAGCTGTCAAGTTAAATCTTTCAGGAGAGGTTGAACAACGTCCCGTGTACATGAAGCCTTACTGACAAACAGTTAAAGCATATGTCCAGGCAGTATTAAATTAAAAAAAAAAAAAAACATATTATCTGTGCAGGTAAAGAGGTGAACTGAACTGACCTCCCAGAAGCTGCCCCTGTAAGCATTTTACAAAACTGGTAATGATGTTAAAGAGAGTAATAAAAGCTGTTTCACATTTTGGGAGCACGTTGAAAGACAAGAATAATGCTGAGACATGTTTCAGAGGGAGGTTAGGGGGTAAAAGTATGCATTGCCTGAACTTGCCCTTGACAAATTGTTTTTTTTAAATTAATGGCATAGTACAATAGCAATCAGCCTGGTAGCAGTATTCATTGGCTTAGAGTAGCTCCTAATAGTTTTAAAGTGTTTTCCAATGAATGCATGTCTTATTTACTGTAGGGCATCTTATGCACCCATTAGAAGTTTCCCTGGGAACACAGACTTGTGTTGTGTGCATGACTAAAGGCAACCTACTGCTGTCACAATGTAACTTAGCCGGTTTCCGAACGGCGCACGCCGATGTACGTCGGCAGAATGGCACAGCTGGGCAAATGGGCGTACCCGTACTTCCCTTTAAATTTTCCGCCGTGCCATTGCGCGCGTCAGCCAGGAGCTCCGTGAGTCGGATCGCGGGTCCCGCGACTCGATGGCCGCGGGGATATCCGCTTTCGCCTCACGGAGAGGGCAAACGGGGAGATGCTAATTAAACAAGCATCTCCCCGTTCTGCCTAGTGACAGTGTCACTGATCTCTGCTCCCTGTGATCGGGAGCAGAGATCAGCGACATGTCACACGTAGCCACGCCCCCCCACAGTTATAAACACTACCCAGGACATACTTAACCCCTACACTGCCTCCTAGTGGTTAACCCCTTCACTGCCAGTGTCAGTTAAACAGGAATCGGTGCATTTGTATAGCACTGATTGCTGTATAAATGACAGTGGTCCCAAAAAATGTGTCAAAAATGTCCAATGTGCCGGCCATAATGTCGCAATCACGATAAAAATCGCTGATCGCCGCCATTACTAGTAAAAAATAAACGCTTATTGCGATTTATTTATTTATTTTTTTACCAAAAATATGTAGAAGAATACGTGTCGGCCTAAACTGAGGGAAAAAAAATGTTTTTTTTTAAATATTTTTTTGGAGGATATTTATTATAGCAAAATTTAGAAAATAATGCGTTTTTTTTTTTTCAAAATTGTCGCTCTTTTTTTGTTTATAGTGCAAAAAAAAAAAAACCGCAGAGGTGATCAGATACCACCAAAAGAAAGCTCTTTTTGTTGGAAAAAAAGGACGTCAATTTTGTTTGGGAGCCACGACGCAATTGTCAGTTACAGTGACGCAGTGCCGAATTGCAAAAAGTGCTCTGGTCTTTGGCCAGGAAAATGGTTCGGTGCTTAAGTGGTTAGACATATAGCTTGCATGCAGCTTTAAAAAAAATCACTGGCTATCAAGTTTAAATGGCAAGGCTACTTTTGTTAGTGTCATTTAAAGAACAACTTTCATAATTTGTTTTCAGACTGCCATGTGTCTAACAGAAAGACCTTATTATTTCTCTAGATTTTAATGGCCAATGATAAAGCCTGCAGGCTTTTTGGATATAGCAGTCTTGAGTTAATTGGAATGAGTCTGTCCAGTCTGATTCCTGCATCCAGCCACAGGATCTCCGAGGTTTTAGAGGAGGAGCTTACTGAAGCTGATGGAATTTCCCGGGTACCTGGAGAAGTGGTAAGTGTGTCTACATTATTAAAGACTTTATAAGGAATGCACCTTAATAGAAGGAATTGTGGAGATAGATTGTGGTTTTTCTACAATATAAATCATTTAAAGTGTGCCAAGTTGGGAGCATCTTGTTCTCATTTGTAAGTAGATTGCCATTATTAACAAAAAAAAAAAAAAAGCTGATAGGCCACCTGACATCAGTAGAATCATGTCACCTTTTAGAGAAACTGTAGCGTAATTTAAAGATTGTAAGTTGACCTTTAACTAAAAATAATACTTTTGTGTTTTCTTGCGGGTAAAAAAATGCGCATTCATTTTTTTATTTTAATTTTTTTACACAGGGGCCTGCACCCACCATCAGTGGATCGCAGGTGCAGTGTCAGGCTCTTGCACACTCTCCCTCCAGCTTTCTGTCCATGCCTCTGTAGGGGTTTCGGTTAGAAAGCCGGAGGAGGATTCAATGGACTAGGAGTGCACTGATTAACGCACTTGTAGTCCATTGGGAACTAGAAGCCATTGCCACGGTGGCAGAAGGTACTTGTAGTTTATTTATTCACAGACCTCTGTGAATGAATGACACATCTGTGCAGGTGATTTTAAATGTGACATTGGCTAGAGAGAAAGGAACACCCACCCCCCCTGTTACAGGAAAAGGGGGGCTCAGGGGTGAGGTGGGCTGCTGGAACATGTTACACCCCCAAATACAGGTGTAACATAACATGTCAAATCCAATCCTTTAGCTAAGTACAGTCTCTATCAGCGCATACACAGAGCAAATTACATTCTACTTTCCCCATGTGAAAGTTTTTTATGGCTTGGTCATTGGCTGCTCAGGCTTAGGCTCTGTATCCTGGGAGAATGTGAAAAGTTCAGATTCTCCCCCATACTAAAAGTACAGGATATTTCTGAGATCTCTAACGCATGAATGGAGTGGTAAGGAAGTATGGCAAGGATCAATATCAATGTGAAGCTTTGTTCAGTGAACCTGCCACTTTGCCCTCAATGGGTAAAGGGACGGGATTTTTATAAGGAAGGTTTTACCTGAACCATATACTTCAGCCCTGAATATCTGCAGTGACTTGGCTCTCCTCCATATTGCCTATTTGAAAACTAGACTACAAATAAATTACAGTCTCTCTTCATATATTTTTATGTAGTATCTACACAGTGGATGGAATATGTGTTTTTTAAAGCTAGAAGAGAATCTGGTGTTTAATATTCAGAAATGTAACTGATAAATAAGGCTGCTTTTGAAAGTCTGTGCTTGAATCCCCAGAGACCCACAGTGTTCATAAGCAGTGTTTTGAAGTGCAGATCATGCAGGATTGGCCTTGGGAATCATAGAACTTCTGTTCGTAGGAAGTGTTAGATCTCTACATACAGGCTTTTACTGTTCTTGATGAGGACAAAATGTAAAGACATTTGATTCAGATGGGAACACATCATCTTCCTTGGGCATTTTGTAAGACTGTCTCCATAGGGAATACAAAAGCAGTCAACTAAGAATCACATTTTCTGCTAACATTTGAAGATTTATCCAGATGCAAATTCAGGCTGCAACTCAGTTTAACCAATCATATTCAGTGTAACCATATTCTGGTTACTTCATTCTCAGAATAAAGACTTCTTCTAACCTTTTAGTGATTATCCTGTTCATCAAAAGCACATCCAGTACTATATACAGTATGTCACTTCAAATTACATGAGGAGCCAGGTGGACCCTGTACTTTTTATATATAGGCTTCTTACAGTGTCCCTGGTATGGATTCGATATTGGTTTATGTATGAAACCTACGTATCCACTACCATTAGGATAAAGGATTTAGAATCCTCATCATTATTAATATTATTAGGGGTGCACCGAATGGGTTTTTTGATGCCCAAACCGATACCGAAAATGAAAAATACACTAGGCCGAAAACCGATACCGAAAATGACCAATACCGAAACTTATTTGTAAAAAAATATATTTCTATACAGGAGATGGTCAGAGACTGGGGACATGGTACAGGAGATGGTCAGAGACTGGGGACATGGTACAGGAGATCAATGCAGCCTCACCAGTGCCCGTCAGATGCAGCCTGCCTGTGTCCCCATTGCAGCCAGTCAGTGTCCCCATTGCAGCCAGTGTCCCCAGCCTGTGTCCTCATTGCAGCCTGTGTTCCCATTGCAGCCAGTGTCCCCAGCCAGTTTCCCCATTGCAGCCTGCATCCCCATTGCAGCCTGCCTGTGCAGGGGAAGAGAGAGGAGAGCCGCCACCGCCTTGTTGATTTGAGTGCCGGGAACATCATAGCTTTCCTCTCAAATGCTGTGTGTTCCCCGCTGCGTGCCGTCACATACAGCCCCTCCTCTTTGTCCGGGCACTTTGATTGACAGATCACCCGTCCAATTCTGTGCTATAGGACACCCCCATGATGGGCAGGGGGGGCGGAGCCCCGCCCCATTTTCGGCTCCATTATCGGACGTTTTTCTCTTTCGGCAAATTGCCGAAAAGGCTATTTTCAGCCGATATGTTTCTGCGGCCGAAATTTCGGTGCATCCCTAAAATATTTATATTTTTATTACAATACAGGATTTTTTTTAGCACCAACAGGTTGTGCAACACTTTACAAAATTGAAGGGAGACCGTACAGGGACAATACATTTCATTTCAGAGGGGTAAGGGGATGCCCTGCTCATTGGAGTTTACAAAAAGGAAAATGCAAGGGTAGATCTAGTGTTTGTTAAAATGGCTCAAGAACAAATCTTCTCAACATGATATAGATTCATGTGGCTCCTATGAAGTTCCTTTTTAAATAGCTCCCATAGAAATTTTCCTTGGAACATTGGGCTGCACCACTGTAGGCACTTCCATCTTTACCTGGTTTTCCTTCCGGGTTTGTCGGCTTTGGCAGTATGAATGGCCAAGCCTCGATGCCGTCACTCCCGCAGCACGCAGTTCGGAATGAACGACAAAGTCCATTCAGAGCCCAGTATGCATGCTTCGTGAGCTGCTGCTAAAGTAAATATCTCCTAAACAGTGCACGTTTAGGAGATATTTACTGTACATATAGGTAAGCCTTATTATAGACTTACCTATAGGTGAAAATCAACCATGCGAGTGTACTACCACTTTAATTGACTGGACACTACTGACTGGCATTTTCAAGGCTTTTGATATGTTTTTATATTTTTTTCTATCTATTAACTCATTGACTATTTATAAACAGACACTAATTGAGATTTAAAAAGCCACAGATGTTGGAAATGTAACCTTTAATTGACATTGTAACCTGTGCATGTCACCTTGTGTGTCTGTACCAAGGCCAAGCATTCCAGGGTATGAAAACTTTTGATCAGGACCATTTGGGTGATTTCTGTTATCATTTATGATTTAAAAGGATCCAAACAACTATGTGATAATAAATGACTTCATATGATCACTATCCTTATTTTTTTTAAATTTTTTGTAAATTACTTTTTGTTAGGTTTCATGAAATACAAACAACAATCACCCGCATTTAGCGGAAACAACCACTGGTAACGGAGAGAAAAAAACATACCAGTGTAGAACAACAAAAGGCACAGAAAAAAAACAAATAAAAAAACATAAACACAACCCTAGTATAGCTTTGCCTAGATGGATATGTACATTATATTGCCCTCCTGGCGGAGTTGTGTTTCATAGCGATTTAGTGCAGTGACCCCCTGCCCAATACTACAGGAGAGTGTCTGCTAATGCCCCCCCAATCCCCTCACAAGGAGAAACTGAAGTCTTTAAGTATATGAAAAGACCCCCCCCCCCCCCACCAAGAAGATCCTTACATTAACCTTGAGTTAGCCAGTACTCAACCAGTACTCCAGAAACATTTTCTTCACAGCTCTGTAGTACATACCAGGGTCAGTGGCTGTACCTGTTTATGCAGTTAGTCCAATACTGTGTCCACAGATGCCATACAACCCCCCCCCCCCCCCCCAGACCTTGTCAAACTTGGCAAAAGCCCTCCTGCTCAGATAAGTAACTTTGTAAAATTGTACTGCTTTGTTGACCAGAGATTTCCAGGCCTCCAAAGTTGGGGTAGACTGACTTTTCCACGATAGGATAATTTGTTTTTTAGCATAGAACAATAAGGTGAGAAGAGTCTGTATATTCCTAGTAGTGGCTAAAGGTTCAACTAGAGGCAACAAGCATACTCCAATGGACAGGGGGATCGAAATAGAAGTGACGACTCTAATACAGTGTGCTATAGCTTGCGAGTATTGTTTAATATGGGGACAATCCCAAAATATGTGCATGAAATTTGCCATAGGTGTTGAGCACCTCCAGCATAAAGACTGTTGGTTCCCAAATATTTTTTCTAATCTAGCTGGGGTAAGGTATATTCTATTTAAGAATTTATAGTGTATTAATCTTCCTGTCTGGGTACTGGATGGGACCATAAGTAAAAAAAAATTTAGACTTAGTCCAATTAACCTTAAGGCCAGAGACCACCGTAAATCCACCCAGGAGTGACAGCGCTGCCTGTAGAGACGGTCCAGTGTCCTTAATAAACAATACTAGGTCATCTGCGTAAAGGGCCATAGTTTCAGTCAGGGTACCCACAGTGATCCCCTGTATCTGGGAGGAGGAGTGCAATCAGGTTCCATAACCAATGCAAATAGTTCCGGTGAGAGTGGACACCCCTGTCTGGTGCCCCTGAACACTGCAAAGGCATCCACCCCCCCATTGAGACAGAGGGCCACAACCAGAGGGTCATACAGAAGCGATATCCTTTTAAGGAAGGTGGGCCCAAATCCCATGTGGTGCAAAACTGACTCATGTACCTCCAGTCAATGGAATCAAAGGCCTTTTCCAGGTCAAAAAACACCAGGGCCCACCCAGACAACCCCCCCAGCCTCCAACTAACTATGCGTATACACCCTCCGGAGATTAATATCTGTCGCCTTCTTGGGCATGAACCCAGTCTGATCTGGTGGTATTAAGTGGTGTATTATTTTCATTAACCTATTGGCAAGCATTTGGTAAGAATTTTGAAGTCCATATTGAGCAAAGCTATAGGCCTATACGATGAGCCAACAGAGAGGGCCTTTGTCGTGTTTAGGTAGTAACACCACATGAGCCTCGTAAAACGAAGTAGGTAATATACCTGTTTCTAAACAGTCCCCATAGAGTTGTAAGAGTCTGGGAGATGAGAGCTCCACATATTGTTTGTACCATTCTGCCAGAATCCCATCAGGGCCCGGCAATTTGCCATTAGGAAAGGATGCAACAGCAGTCGCAAGTTCTTTGTCAGTAAAAGGTGCATCCAGGCTGACCGCCACCTCGGCAACACCGGGATCTGGAGGGAGTCCAGCAGATCCACCAAAGCCTGATGGTCATACGATGGGACAGGAGAGTATAATTCCGAGTAGTATGAAACAAATGCCTGCTTGATGCTCTCCCCATCTCTCACAAGAGTGCCCTCTGGTGAGTGAACGCAAGGGATCGCCCTCAGCAGTCAGGTAAGCTAGTAGCTTCCAATTTTTTCACACTTTTCAAACAATTTTTCAGCTCTGTTTTTAAAATTGCATTGGGCAAGACTTTGGAAGTGTACCAATAGTGCCCTTCTGGCCATCTGCAACTCAGCCAGGGAGGAAGGGGAGGGTATGTCAGCATGGGTCTTTGCACATTGTATTTCATGAGCTTGAAGCTCTTCAGATGAGTTTTTCTCAGCTCTGGCAGCCTTGATGGCCGATAGATACATCCCCTGGGTAGACGCCTTAAATGCATTCCACACTACAGGCCTGTCCGCCGTACCCTCATTATGATCACAGTATTCTTTCAAATGTGGTGAGACCAAGGCCTCCACTGAGGACTCCGCCACCCAACCAGGATGCAACCTCCACACCCCACCACGCCTACCCGAGGTAAGATTCAGCATAACCTGTAGAGGGGTATGATCAGAAATTTTCCCCCGGCCAGGTAGGAAACCTCTGTAACTTGGTGCAGCAAAGCTGGGTTGGCAAAGGCCAGGTCAATACGGGAGGAGAAAGCGCTGACGTGGGAAAAATGGGCGTAACCTATCTCCCCACGATGTTTCTACCGCCGCACCTTCTCCAAAGTCGCTGAATTGGTCCAGTATCCAAGATCCAGGTTCTGCCCCCGAGTCGGGTTAGAGGTGTCCAGGGCATAGTCCAGGATGTTGTTGTGGGACATATATATTAGCTATTGTCAGTAGCTGGGATTTAACATCCTATTACCACTATCCCATATTGCCCCTGAGGATCTTTAACCACATGTTCTATTGAACAGGTCAGCTTCTTGTGAATTAAAATAGCTACACCCCTAGCATACGAGGAGTATGTGGAATGTATAGCTCTCTGGGTCCAATTCCTGTTGAAGGAGAGTACGCTACTCCCAGTTAAATAGGTCTCCTGCAAGAGGACTACGTGAGGATTCTGAGCTTTAAAGTGGATGTAAACCCAATGTCATCCTTTCTAAACTACTGCCATAGGGGTTATCTATAACGATATACATGCCTCCTGCATGTATCTTTACCTGTCAAATGTCTCCCCTCTGTCTAATATGAGATCCGAAAAAAACTGCATATTCTGTGGGTGGGTCTGTTGTCTGGAGCTCGGTGGGTGGAGTCGTGATGTCAGTAGACTCCCCGCCCACCTCTACACTCCCCTTGTCAATATTAATTTTCTCCTGTGTATTTCTTACATTGAACTTCTGCTATAATCTCTAACATCCAGTGAAAAGGCAGGAAAGTAACCACATGACTTCAGCATGCCAAATCATGCTGAGGTGTGGAACAGCCAATCCTTGCAGAGCTGCTGAAGAAAGGAGTGGGGGTGGGAATTAAAAAATAATGCATGTCTCTTAGGCTAGTGCTTGAGATATGTAAATCACCTGTCACTCACAGCAAGGGGGAGGATTTGACAAAGTTTTTCTCTGTTTGTTAAGATTTATCTCACTAAACAATAAATGAGGATTGCTCAGAGCTGAATTAACTGTTTGTGGCAAGATTGGGCTCAAATGATAGGAAATCTTATATTCTACATTATGACATAAAAAAAAAATTTGGGTTTACATCCACTTTAAGGTACTGAAGAACCAATGATCTCTTAAATTTAGAGTTTAATCCATGGACGTTCCAAGAGATGACTTTGAGATCACTCATAGTAAAGGTCTATAGAGCATGGGGGCAGGATAAGTACAGTAGAGAAGGGGGAGTAGGACCTGGATGCAGAAAGCCACAAATCACCATAGAACAGCATATTAGCAGTATAATTTGTGCTAGGCAAATAACAAGCCCATTGGTAAAATCTCTCAGGGCGAAAAGCAAAAAAAAAACGAAGAAAATTAACAGTGTAAGAACCAAACGCCCTGTTTGCTCCAGGCGAACAGAACGAAAACGGGGAAAAAAACGCCAGAGAAACTTTAGTCCCAAAAACCTAGAAAACATTAGTGTATTATTCCAAGAGCCCACCCACTCAGTAAGGGGTCGTGAAAACGTAAAGTTATAGCAAAGCATTCAGCAATAGTGCCTTAGGTTCCTGCAATTAACAGATATAGTCCCAATTCCTTCAGCATTATCCACTTGCTAGAGAAAGCATCTGCCATAGAGGAACAGGTTAAAGCCGGACAATTGCAGGAGCATGGACAACAACTCCCAGCACACAGCATTAGGCGAGGCAATACAACTAGTCGACCACATCTGCTGGGGATTCAAAGAGTTTTGCAGATACATTGTGGATAACTTTTAGGCGGCTGGGATATAGCATGTTGTAGACCTAGATCCTTCTCCCTCAGGCGCCTGCGGACATCCGTAAAGGAACGCTGTCATATTTCAGCTTGTGATGTTTATGGGCCTCTGCTAGGATCAGATCCCTGTCCCTGAAGTTAAGCAGGCAAACCAGGAAAGCTCTTGGCCATACGCCAGCAGGCCTCCGGCTGGCGCCCTGTGTGCACGCTCCACAATGTACTGTACAGGTGCTGTAGGCCCAGGAGCTGTTTGAAAAAAGCCTCAGCAAACACCACAGGATGAGTCTGAGTCTGTTCTCAGTGTCTTCTGAATGTGCCATAAGGAGCTTGACTTGCTGCTGAAGTTCAGCCACAGACTGCATAGTGGAAGCAGAGGTGTCCTCCACCTCAGAGATGCGTTCTTCAGCTTCGGCCCCTGAACTTGTCCATGTCCTGCCTAATCAACCCACATTCTATGGACTGGTGTCTATCTTCCCCTCCACAGTGGACTTACTTTCCACAATAGCTGCCAAGATCACAGCGGTGGATTTCTCACCCTGGAGCTCTGCATCAACCCGATAACCAGTAGAGGAGCCCACCGGGTCCGGTGTCACGATCGCCACCATGGAGGAGTCTGTCTGTGTCTCCACTGAGACTGGAGTGAAGGAGCTTTCAGGCAAGATGGTCACCGCACGAGTGCTCGGCGGGACTGTCCAGGAGCTCTGCAAGGGTGCTTTCTTAGCAGAGTTACGTTTCCCTGTCATGGGGGGAACCAGGGAAGCTTCCCAGACCACTGGAAGGTACCTGTGTAGCAGGATGGACAGTGGAAGCCAGGTTATCTGCTGATTAAGCAGACAGATGGCAAGAGCCTAAGCTGGACACGTCTTCTTCCTCTCATATCCTGGCCACGCCCCCCACTATCCTTATGTAACCACTTGGTGACCACCCACCATAGATTTTCTTGCAGCAGGGTGGCCGCTCTGCGTCAGATCATGTACCCTGTGCGTGATCTGTTAGGTCTGGGTCGCGCGCGCTGCCGGCGACCCTCTCCCGCTGTGATTGGAAACAGCGAGAGCCAATCGGGGGGTCTGACGGACATGATGTCGTCCTGCCCCAGTTAGTAATCACTGTTAGGGAACACATTGAACCCTTTGATCACCCCTTCCCTGCCAGTGTCATTAGTACAGTAACGGTGCATATTTTTTTAGCACTGATCATTGTATTCGTGTCACTGGTCCCCCAAAAGTGTCAGGTGTCCGAATTGTCCACCGCAATATTGCAGTCTTGCTATAAGTCACTGATAGCTGCCATTACTAGTAAAAAATAAATAAAAATATCCCATAGTTTGTAGACTCTGTAACTTTTGCGCAAACCAATCAATATACACGCATTGAGATTTTTTTCCCAAAAATATGTAGCAGAATACATATTGGCCTAAATTGATGAAGAAATTTTTCATTTTTACATTTTTTTTTATTAGGAATGTTTTATAGCAGAAAGTAGAAAATATTATTGTGGGGGGGGGGTTAAAAATTTTTGTATATAGCGCAAAAAATAAAAACTGCAGAAGTGGGTATGATGTTGTTTGATGCAACCAGAAGTAACACCATATGAAAAATTCCACTCTAATGTTCTGGCTGATTAGCCACCAGTAATTTAGGATTTAGCAAGTAGCATGGTACTTGGGGACTAATTTGATTTTGCTGTTTTACATAGCAGTACCAAATACCTTTCCCATGTGCACTCCTTTTACTGGTAAACATAATTCTGTGTATGTTGTACAATTTTCCTTGTGTCTGCAAGGACCAGAGACAGAGTGTTATTATCAATGCATATATTAGATGTTCACAATGTGAGTGTCAGGACTCCAAAGAAATTTCCAGAATCTTTGTTTAGGGCAACAAACGATGCTCCTCCAATACTTGGGGCACCGTGTTTAAAATCATTGAGCCATATTGGTATAAACTGTATACCAGTTCCTGTAAAAATGCAGTCAGAATGATGTTTGGCGGCAGAGTTTCTGTTGGTGTTTAATACATATATCATAAGGAGTCTGCTATATGTTTTATGCCTCTGTGTAAATCTAATTAAGGACTTGCTACAGTGGTTCAGTGATGAAACTAGTAAAAGACTCTATTCTATGCACCCAGAGGCCAGGGCCAATTCAGTAACCTGAAGTTTTTCAAAATCGTACACATGCAGATCATGCACACCTCCTGAGCAGTCACTCTGCACGGCTACCTGACATGTCTGCTGCTCCAGATTTTTTTGCAGCAAAGCATGCAGTGTGTGCTAGGTAAAAATTAAGTTTCCTCTTCTTTTTTTTTTTTAATAGAGACATTTTGTTGTAGACCTTCTTTGCAGTCATTGTATGGTTTTTGTCTTCAGGTTGAAGCAGTGCGAAATGGAGGTGATGTGTTCATGCTGCGATTGTGGATACGCAGAGTTCAGAGCCAATGTCTTTTGTTCCTCGAGACCGCACAGACTATTACAACTGTTCTTTCATTTCAGCAAGATGTAAGTAAAATAAAATATTTGTGCATTATTGTCTTTATAGTGGATGAATAGAAATGAGACAGTAAGCGGCGCTGCCCTCTAAAAATTAGTGAGTAGCAGGAAAAATATCATAAGCTCTGCACCTAGTGCAGATATCTCTGATATGTGAAATTTCACTAAGAGCAATGAAAACGTTTTCTAGGCAGTATAGCGTCACAGACCATCAATGCTTACAAGTAGATAAATGAAATATGTTCCCCCATCAGGGCATAAGTGTCATCCAAAATGAGATAAAAAACCAAAGTGAATAAAAATTATAATTTCAAAAATATTGGGACAAAATGGCGTCAGAGGGAACGTAATCCCTATATAAAGATCTATGTTCTACGTGATATCAAGGTGATGTGTGTGTGTCACTTTAATGTGAATGTGCAGAAATAATTAAATAAAGTAATATTAATTAAATATTCAAAAGTATTGGGACACTAATAAAAGATAGAAAGGTAGACCAGATAAAATTGCTAATGTAAATCTGTGTGGTGATTGTGTATCCCCTTACGTGTTCACCAAAACATTATAAATAATAAATAATAAAGTGAAATATAGTGATTAAATTGCCTAAATAACCAAAAGTATTGGGACAGTATGGCGCTATGGAGTGTGAGTGATAAAACCTTAATCCTCCTATGTAGTAAAACAGATAATCCTCCTATGTAATAATAGCCAGGTAATGCTCATCTACTGCCATATGTAAATTATATTTATATACTATTGTTTCTAATTAGTTCAAATTGCTCATGTTTAAAACTGGTATTAAGGTTAAAAATCCATATATAAAATCCATGCAGATCAAATGTTATTAGGCAGGTGGGAACAAACAGGGTTCAGCTAAAATGCTATTTGTTTCATCCAGGAAGGTGCAACGTAGTGACTTCTGTGCAGTTTTTCATAAGGTGACTTGAAGTGACTTGCAGTGCTCGCCCCCTATGCTACCCCACTCACCAGAGATAATCACCCCTACAGGGGTACCAAGCGACAAAGTGGGTGCCTGAGGGTGGTTGGTTGTTCAGTTCCAAAGTACTTCCATTCCTCTGCTGCTTTCAATCCTTATGGCTGTTATGGCTGGCGAAACGCGTAAGGCGGAGTCACGCTCACACGTCATACCCGGAAGTGAACGCTGGAACGCAAGCTGGGACGCACGCTGTTAGTTCGTTGCCGGTTCCCTTCTTGCTCATAGCGCTGTCTTTCTTGTTCATTGTGGCTTACAAATTTCTGTGGATTGGATTTGTTGTGATGGAATAAATGCTTTGACATACTTCACGAAGGCAGCCCCTTGTGTTTCTCTTTTTCTCTGGATATCTGGAGTGATTAACAACTTAAGGTTACACTGCTGGAGCAGTATGATATGTCAGAGTACACAACATACCAAGGACAGCCATAAGGATTGAAAGCAGCAGAGGAATGGAAGTACTTTGGAACTGAACAACCAACCACCCTCAGGCACCCACTTTGTCGCTTGGTACCCCTGTAGGGGTGATTATCTCTGGTGAGTGGGGTAGCATAGGGGGCGAGCACTGCAAGTCACTTCAAGTCACCTTATGAAAAACTGCACAGAAGTCACTACGTTGCACCTTCCTGGATGAAACAAATAGCATTTTAGCTGAACCCTGTTTGTCCCCACCTGCCTAATAACATTTGATCTGCATGGATTTTATATATGGATTTTTAACCTTAATACCAGTTTTAAACATGAGCAATTTGAACTAATTAGAAACAATAGTATATAAATATAATTTACATATGGCAGTAGATGAGCATTACCTGGCTATTATTACATAGGAGGATTATCTGTTTTACTACATAGGAGGATTAAGGTTTTATCACTCACACTCCATAGCGCCATACCGTCCCAATACTTTTGGTTATTTAGGCAATTTAATCACTATATTTCACTTTATTATTTATTATTTATAATGTTTTGGTGAACACGTAAGGGGATACACAATCACCACACAGATTTACATTAGCAATTTTATCTGGTCTACCTTTCTATCTTTTATTAGTGTCCCAATACTTTTGAATATTTAATTAATATTACTTTATTTAATTATTTCTGCACATTCACATTAAAGTGACACACACACATCACCTTGATATCACGTAGAACATAGATCTTTATATAGGGATTACGTTCCCTCTGACGCCATTTTGTCCCAATATTTTTGAAATTATAATTTTTATTCACTTTTGTTTTTTATCTCATTTTGGATGACACTTATGCCCTGATGGGGGAACATATTTCATTTATCTACTTGTAAGCATTGATGGTCTGTGACGCTATACTGCCTAGAAAACGTTTTCATTGCTCTTAGTGAAATTTCACATATCAGAGATATCTGCACTAGGTGCAGAGCTTATGATATTTTTCCTGCTACTCACTAATTTTTAGAGGGCAGCGCCGCTTACTGTCTCATTTCTATTCATCCACTATATAATTGTACCCTTAGGGGTACCAATTAGAGATAGGCAGCAGCCCTTACTTTTATCCTAAGCGCGGACACACTCTCTTATATTATTGTCTTTATATTAGTTCATCACTGATTGAATTGTATTGTACATGCTTATTCATGTTAAAGTGGTTGTAAAGGCTGTAAAGTGGTTGTAAAGAATTCTATGCATTAAGATAAAAAACCTTGTGTGCAGTAGCCCCCCTAGTACTTGCCTGAGCTTCATCTCTATCCAGCGATATGCACAAGTGCCTTGGCCGTCTGGGCCGTCCTCTCTCCCTCCTGACACACAGCAGCTTCACATTGGCCCCCGCTACTGTCAATTAAAGTCAGTTAGCCAATCAGGAGAGAGAGAGGGAGCGGGGCAGATCAGCAGTTCCGTGTTTGAATGGACACACAGAGCTGTAGCTCAGATTGGGTGCCCCCATAGCAAGCTGCTTGCTGTGGGGGCACTCGATGGGAGGGAGAGACCCGAGAAAAGGAATATCCGGGCTGCTCTGTGCAAAACCATTTCACAGAGCAGGTAAGTATAACATGTTTGTTATTTTTAAAGAAAAAAAAGGAAACTTTAGTATCACCTTAAGGACTTGCTTTACTTGGTGCCATATAAGCATTTTATTATCATATTTTGCTCGCCAGACAGGTCAGTGATAAAGTTGTGGAGAATTTTAAAGCAGAGTTAGGTTATAAAAAATATCCCAAGCTTTGAACATCTCACAGAGCACTGTTCAATCCACCATCCGGAAATGGAAAGAGAATGGCACAGCTGCAAACCTACCAAGACATGGCCATCCACCTAAACTGACATGCCAGGCAAGGAGAGCTTAAGACCCTTTTCACACTGGGGCGCTTTTCAGGCGTTTTAGCACTAAAAATAGCACCTGTAACATTCCTAAAAAAGCGCCTTTCAAGCCACCCCAGTGTGAAAGCCTGAGTGCTTTCACACTGGAGCGGTGTGCTTGCAGGAAGGGAAAAAGTCTTGCAAGCAGCATCTTTACTGCTGACGCCCGCACCGCCCCAGTGTGAAAGGGGTCTTAAACAGAGTAGCAGCCAAAAGGCCCATAGTAACTCTGGAAGAGCTGCAGAGATCCACAGCTTAGGTGGGAGAATCTGTCCACAGGACAACTATCAGTTGTGCACTCTACAAATCTGGCCTTTATGGAAGAGTGGCAAGAAGAAAGCTATTGTTGAACTAAAACCATAAGAAGTCCTGTTTGCAGTTTGCGTGAAGCCATTTGGGGGACACAGCAAACATGTAGAAGTAGGTGCTCTTGTCAGATGAGACCAAAATGTAACCTTTTGGCCTAAAAGCAAAATGCTATGTGTGGCGGAAAACTAACACTGTACATCACCCTGAGCACGTCATCCCCACCGTGAAACATGGTGGTGGCAGCATCATGTTGTTGGGATGTTTTTCTTCAGCAGGGACAGGGAAGCTGGTCAGAGTTGGTGGGAAGATGGATGGAGCCAAAAACAGGGCAATCTTAGAAGAAAACCTGTTATGCCCTGTACACATGGTCGGATTTTCTGATGGAAAATGTGTGATAGGACCTTGTTGTCGGAAATTCCGACCGTGTGTGGGGTCCATCACACATTTTCCATTGGAATTTCTAACACACAAAGTTTGAGAGCTTGCTATAAAGTTTTCCGACAACAAAATCCGTTGTCAGAAATTCCGATTGTGTGTACACAAATCCGACGCACAAAGTGCCACGCATGCTCAGAATAAATTAAGAGACGAAAGCTATTGGCTACTGCCCCGTTTATAGTCCCGACATACGTGTTTTACGTTACCGCGTTTAGAACGATCGGATTTTCCGACAACTTTGTGTGACCGTGTGTATGCAAGACAAGTTTGACCCAACATCTGTCAGAAAAAATCCATGGATTTTGTTGTCGGAATGTCCAATCAATGTCCGACCGTGTGTACAGGGCATAAGAGTCTGCAAAAGGCTTGAGACTGGGGAGGAAGTTCACCTTCCAGCAGGACAATGACCATAAACATACAGCCAGAGCTACAATGGAATGGTTTAGATCAAAGCATATTTATGTGTTAGAATGGCCCAGTCAAGTCTAGACCTAAATCCAATTAGGAATTTGTGGCAAGACCGTCCAATCTGACAGAACTTGAGCTGTTTTGCAAAGAATGGGCAAAAAGTTCACGCTCTAGATGTGCAAAGCTGGTAGAGATATCCCCAAAAAGACTTGCAGCTGTAACTGCAGTGAAAGGTGTTTCTACAAAGTATTGACTCAGGGGGGCTGAATGCAAATGCACGCCACACTTTTCACATATTTATTTGTAAAAAAAAAAAATTGAAAACTATTTATTATTTTCCTTCCACTTCACAATTATGTTCCACTTTGTGTTGACCTATCACATAAAATCCCCAAATATAAATTTACATTTTTGGTTGTAACATGACATAATGTTGAAAATTTCAAGGGATATGAATACTTTTTTCAAGGCACTGTATATGTTATGCTCATAGATACAACTCAGTTAAACAAAATAAATCAGTGCAGTACTAACGTATTTACAACAAAAAAATTAATAATGCACATTTAGTCGAAAAATTTAAACAAGCGCCTTCAACCGTGCTAAATTATATCTTAACTCATTAAAGTTTCTTTATAATCCCTCATTCCGTTGTATGTGCTTCCAATAACTTAATCGCCCACCTTCCCTCTTGTACAAAATCACCAATTGTGCTCTCACCTTGTAAATATGACTTAAAAGTTATACAGGGGGTCCCCTAGTTACAAACATCCGACTTACAAACGACTCCTACTTACAAACGGAAGGAGACAACAGGAAGTGAGAGGAAATCTACCCCTAGGAAGGGAAATTAACTTCTGTAAGAGCTATTATGGGGAGATGGTGCCTCCACTGATGCTTTATCACAAAGGCTTGTTTCCACAACAACCCAAAATTTTCAAAATCCAGTTTTCATTGGGACAGAAAGTGAGGTGAAATCTTCTGAACAGGGGCACAGACCGCAAAACAAATGTTACAAGGGTGTTAACCCTTCCCTATGCTATCCAAAAAGCTTAAAAATTGTTTTTTTGGCTGGAGCTACACTTAAAAAATTTACCTGTTCCGACTTACAAACAGATTCAACTTAAGAACAAACCTACAGTCCCTAACTTGTTTGTAACCCGGGGACCCCCTGTATTAGGTCTTATAAGGCATTGTTCCCCTTTTAATTGGGGTTCCCTGATTATTCGCTTTTGCCTTTTGTTTCTCCTCCTTCAGTCCTCAGGGATGGCAGAACAAAACCAAGAAGAAAACTCCAATAGATTTTTTACACTTTTTTTACACTTTTTTATTAAAATAACATCCAGCCAATACACTCGATTTTTTTTTTTTGTGCACTTCACATTTATGCACAAAGTATGTACACAGGGACATCAACAGCTCATAAAGAGCAAGTCAGCTCCTTCTGGGTTCGCAATGTACTCAATGCCACCCAAAGCACCACCCCAACGCGCTTTGTCACTCGATCACATGAATTCCCAGGGGGATTGTGATTGAGTGACAGCGTTTCATATTTATAGTCTGAGATACCATGCTAATTGTCCGCCATGTGTCCAGAGACCTCACTCCTATATCCTCAGGTCTATTCCTAACAAGGCGCCATCTTTCTAAAGACCTTTTTTGCCATTCTATTGCCACCATTTTACCTAGGCCCAAAGTTTCTCATTTATTCTATTCAGACACCATTGGGGTACCTCAACATCTGCCATAATGACACTATTTTCCTTGAGCCTAATCGGTCCTTTTTATTTATTATAACACTATATCGCTGGCAAATGCAGGTGAAAACTACCTCAAATGCTTCACATTTATTAAAATCACATAAGCTGCATAAAATTACATTATTAATTTGAACACCTCCTTATTTAAAAATCAAATACTGCTCCTATTTCATTCCCTTTTTGTTTCATAAATGTGACCCCAATTAATATTATTATTTACCAAAATCCCCTGAATAAAAACCCAGTAAAAATCCCCAATTTATTTATGGTGTTTTTAGATATAATGTTTAGATATAAATAGGGGATTTTTTTTACCAGATTTTTGTTTTCTATTCAAGGTTTTTTGGACTAATGTTAATTATTTTAATTTTTATATTTTTTGGCTTATGTAAATTTGTTTGCGCCACATTGTTTTACACATGTTTAAATAAAAAAAGGTTTATATGTTTCATTAACGTTGTACAAGGGGATAGAATGCCACAGATTAATTTGATAAGGTCAAAATCCATTAGGGCACACATTTTGGGAAAGTGAGATTAATCCTGTATTATAAGCATGTTAAATTAGTGTTGCGAAGTGGTCCTGTGGTATGACTGAGAGTTTTAAAAAAAAAAAAAACTTAATTTCTTAGAATCTAAAATGTTTTTGTAGCGTACTCCATTACAACACTGTTGGCACTATATAAATCATAATAATAATTCATACATTTTTAGATTCTAAGAAATTAAAAGTTTTAAAAAATGTTTTCAGTCATACCTCTAATTTTTTGGTTAGCCTAGCCGTCGAAGCAGAACTATAGAAACCTTTGCAATTACACATTTTTGTCCAACCAGTGTTATGATGCGCACATCTTTGCCACATTGCATAAGCAGACAGGTAACGTTGCCCCCTTTTTTTTTTTTTTTTGGTTTGTAGCCTCTCATGCCACCTTTCTGCCTGAAGACTACTCAATGTGCAATGAAACTTTTTCATCTCACTACTGATTCATTTCCGGGTGGGGCAGGCAGGTGGCACATAAAAGCTGTAAAGATTTGGCAAGTTAAACAATTCTGCTTACAATATATGTATTTCGCTGTTCGCTAGAATTTCTGATTTTAATCCACGCTTAATTGTATCCAGTTACATGATTATTAATTGTTGATTGGTCGTTACTTTGTGTCTTCTAGGGGCAAATTGTTTCCTGTGATCTATCCTGTGCACAGCTTTATGGCTATACAGACCCAGAGGAGGTTCTAGGCCAACACATTACAGACTTGATGCCATCAGTTCAAGTTCCCAACCATAAAAAAGAGATGTCACAGGTAAAGATTTAACTGTATAAATGATCATTCATTTTGGGACATACAAAAGAGATGTTTGTGTCCTACCTAAGACTGCCTGGATCAAAGAGGAGGGGCTGTATATGATGGCGAGCGGTGGGGAACACACTGCTATTGAAATGAAAGCCGTTATGTTCCGGGCGCTCTGATCAACCAGGCGGCGGCTCTCCTCTCTCTTCCCCTACGATCGCTGGGAGAACGACTCCCATACAACCCAGGCTGCCAGCGGTACTCGCCCCCTACTCCCAGGGAGCCCACACTGGAAGGGCTGCTCTAGAGAAATAACTAGAGTTATTTTAAGGACATGTAAATTACAGCAGTGAAATGGAGAAATACCATAAATAACACAGAATTGAAAACCATATACCGCAACTCCTTGGAAACAAGGCGTTGAAAGAAATAATCTGATTAGGATGTCGTGAGAAAATCCTGCCCTAGCAGCTTAATCACAAAGTACATGTAAACCCTCGCTGATTGATATATAGTTTGCTAAAGAACTGTATATCATAAATTTTATTTTTTCTAAACAAAATACTTGTTTTCACTTTTTTTCCCATCATTTTTATTTCCTGCAACTTTTTTGCACACTACATGCATGCACTCCAGCAACCACATTTGTCATTAGTCAGAATTATAACTCCTCAAATGACTCAAAGTGTAACTCAAGGCAAAACCTTTTTTTTCATTTTTGGATAGAGTAAGGGAGAATTATAACCCCTGTCGTTTTTTTTTTTTTTTTGTGTCCAATAGAGGAGGTTTTTTCTTCACTTTCTGTCCCACAGCCAAAACAGGAAGTGTAAAAAAAAATCCCTCCAAAGTGAGGAAATCCTGGAATGTCATAATGGTCACTAAAACTAGTGTCCCTATTGGAAGCTTTCCTCTATTACTGTTCTGGTGTCAACCCATAATATAGTATTTTCTTTTGCTTTCACTTTAATTGATAACGTTTAACTGACGCTCACTGTAGTAGTCGGCTAAACTACATGGATGGCGCTCTCTGCCAGGTCCTGTGTCGAGAGGCTTGTCCTTTTAGGAGTTCCAGGTCCTCTGTCTCTTCAGTTTTTACTTGTTGCATGAGTTTACTCTTTAATTGTACAGCTCTGAGTTTCATTTAGTTTCCTGTATTTTTATTTTACTATGAAAGGTGTTGCAATTTTCCTGACTTGTAGAATCAGGCCTGAATACAAAGAAATAAAGCGGAACTTCACGCAAAAGGGAAGTTCGACTTTTCTGCTCCCACCCCCACCTCCTCTTTTAACTTTTGGATATTTTGGGGGGAGAGGGGGGGGGCGTTTGACACGCCTAGGCGATCCGAGCGTGAGTTCGTGGGACCATTAACGCAGTGCAGCATGCACAGTGGGAAGGCTGCTGTGAAGCCGCAATGAGTCGTGGCCAGCTTCCCCCAGTTAGTGTTGTGACACCTGGGACTCGAGGACCGGCCTGGGTGAGGACAGTACTGGATGCCTGGACAGACAAGTCTTACATTGAAAGTCAGCAGCTACAGTATTTGTAGCCACTGATGTTTAATTTTTTTGGGAGGGGAAATTAAAGAAAAGCTCTAATGTACATTCATGCAGGCCCTGTTCAGGACACCTGCATATGGTAGCATAATAGATTGTAGCGATGCACTGACACTTTTTTTTCTTTTTTTTTTTTACTATGAGTACTGATACTTTTTTTTTATAAGTACTCACTGGTACCTACCGAAACTGTTTTGTTTACACTTCAGCTGTCAGCAGTGGTACAAAGCATTGAAAAGCTATTTACAAATCAAGTAAATACATTTTTTTTTTTGCGCTTTTTTTCAGTGTGAAATGTGTAAAATATATGTTGTAAAAATATTAACGAGCAAAGCAAAAAAAAAAAAAGTTTTAGTTAATAATAGTTTATAAAATAAAAGTAAACAAAAAATAAAAAAGGCCTTAATTAAGGCTGATTACAGTAAATTTAAGAGTTAAGGGGTTGAACAGAGGAACGTTTAAAAAACACCAAAAAATTGTTTTTACTTGACATGTCGCTTTAAACTGACTTTATCTGCAGATCAAAATTCATCCCTTTTAATCTGTAGATGAAGAAACAGATGGATACAAAAAGAAACCATGTTTCTTTTTATCTTTGTGTTTCAGTGGCTAAGCAATGCAATTGCCCAGGTGCTTTTTTTTAAAGTAATTTTATTTTTTGGACAGCTCCAAATGCTGGACTTCTTTAACACTTCAGCTGTCAACAGGAGAACCCCACTGACAGCTGAATAAGTCATCGGTTATAAGGACGCGGTGGCCCCGCTCCTTACCGATAATCTCTGGCTTTTTTTTTTTTTTTTACATTTCAGCTGTCAGTGGGAGAATCCTGCTGACAGCTCAAAGAACTGAGCCTGAATCTATCATTGCATTTTCAGGAGTACCGATACTCGTACAAATGCTTCGTATTGGTATCGGTGCAACCCTAATAGATCGGTGTGTCCATTAATGTTCCCCTGTTAATGAGTGATACACAGGTATAGGAGGCTAGATCTGTTAATACATTTTGGTATACATGGGAATTGCAAAATCTTATTTACATCCATAACTTCAGATTTTGTGATGAGCAATAGGAGATGTTCCACTTTGGAGTACTTTTGGTAGCAGAAGAATGTTATCCAACTACAATATGGTGTCCTCCAAAGAATTCTGCCAGCTCAGTCAAGGCAGTCAGAAGCTACTCCTGGCAGGTAGTATGGGCAAGAGAAAGAAATATCTTATGTGACATCACCAACTCTGATGCCTCAAAAATGTCTTGTAGGAAGGGCAAAACAACCCTAAAAGCCAGATACACTCAAATAAATTAAAAAAACAGGCTCCATGCCACTCTCTATTTAACTGTAGTGTTATTTTGTGAATCGGATGCATGTTGCACAGATTTTAAGAAAGAAACTAATGCAGAAAACTGTCTAGAGTGGCGTGTGCCACATAAATTAGGCAGATAGTCCAGTTTAGGTCTATCTGTGCCATCCATACCACTTTCTATTTCAGAGAAATGGAAACTGGCGTGGATTCTGTGACTTATTAACAAAAAGATTGCAGCAGTTTCCCTCAAGGTGCTTTTTGTAAGAGAAATGTAATACAAGCAAGAGAAATGTGTCAAAACATTTTTAATATCTGTATGCATTGTACTTCTAATTTACCAATTAATCTACCACTGAGCAATAGAACGACATGGATTTGTTTTTGTTTATACTCAGACCAGGTAAGGTCTGGGATCTATGAGGGACTCCTGCAGGATGTTGATGAGTAAGGTTGGCTTCTTAGGCTTGGTTCACATCTCAGCCGCATGCGGCTCACAGCAGGGGTCCGGTGCGTCCCTGTTCTCTGTTTCAGGGACGAATCGGGGACAAATTTTTGCATGAATTCGACCCTAAAACTGAGCCAAAGACACACAGGACCTCTGTTCAATCCACTCCGCAGCCACCCCGGAGATATGTGAACTGGCTTCATAGAGAGCCGGCCACAATCTCCTGTCATGCGAATTGGGTGTAGGGAAACCACATCCAATTCACACTAGTGTGAACCCAGCCTGAACACTAGCTGGAATCTCTTTGCTTTGTAGACTGAAAGCCAGGTAGCTGAAACTCAATAAAGAACTCCTGTGCCTATTCTTTTAAGCTTTCTGTCACTATATTATCTTACTATCTGATTCTTGAACATTGCACCATAGTACCTTTTGACATAAAATATTATTTGTTTTTTTTTAATAGAGCATCCAGCACCAGAATGTTGTGGGCATGTCACGTGATGGAGTCACTTTTCCTCTTAGTCTGACTCTGATAGAAGACTTTACTGAAGGTGTATCTTCAGTTGAAGAATACTATGGCAGTATAACTGTCCTGTCCTCTATCAGTGGCCTAATCACTCTTCTTCCTGATGGATCCATCAAAGGCGTTAATGGAACTTTTTCACGCTTTCTGTTTGGATATGACCGAACACAGCTCCTGGGAAAGGTAGGAATCTGCCAAACTCTTAAGTTGCTTCGAAAAAGGGGCTTTCTAGTCTTTTTACACTTTGTAGGTATACCGCAATCCCTTTTTAAAGGGTAAGTTTTGTAATAGCATTAAACATAAAATGTTATGCCTTATGTCTAGTGTCAGAAAGTATATCTTCACAAATAAGAAGAGAGAGGGGAGAAGCTGCTCAAAACAGGCATTAATAACTCTCTAAAATAGCCCAAGCCCAAGTGATCCCTGATTAAACCTTAGACATTTAAAGACCTCCCCAGCTGACCAAGGCATATAGTAATTAGCGCTTTTGAACTGACCATAGACGGGTAGTATTTTTTGGTTTTAATGGAAAAAAAAAACAGCCAGCGGGACCCCTTCAACAACACAAACAAAGTGAATGGCGGAATCCCTCTGCTGGGACATTGCATTCTGACAGCAGGACTCGCCACTGTCAGAACACACTGACCAGCGACTGCAGCTACTGATTGAAAAAAGTTTGGAACAGTCTGTGGCCAGCTTTAGATATGTTTGGCTGATTGCTTGTTTTCTCTGTGGTAAGCCAGGGCCAGGAATATCTTCCTGCTTAAAGAAGTTCACTTTTTAGAAAAAATAAACAAATGCACATTTTTTTGCAGGTACAAAAATGTGCATTTATTATAATTTTTTGTAGCCTGTAAAGCATTGCATCAGCGATCAGCAGATCGCTGGTACAATGCAAGTATCCAGCAGATCTGCCAGTTTAACTGCTTGCTCATGCATCCCGTATGGGCTATCAGATACAATCTGACAGCAAGAGATAATGAACTACCACGGTGCTCCACAGCGCTGTGTTGGTTCATTGAAAATTATAACCCGACAGCCACAAAGGCCTCCGGACCGCTTCCATTTTATTTCCATTCACAGGACCCGCTCGGCCACGTTTTTAAAAATTGTAACAGCACGCACGGTGGGGGGGGGGTTCGGGTTTAAGATCCCCGCTAGCTGTCAGATCAGGGAGGTGTGGGGGTGGTCCGGTGTAACATGTTACAAAAGGTGAACTTATCCTTTAACTCTCCTCTGTCCTCCAACAGATATACTCAATTGAAAACCGTGAGTGGCGGTCAAAAATATTTTCGTGAACAAAACTTGTCTTTGCAGCTAGAACCATGTTTCCACGTCAGTTTTTTTCATAGCTGCTTCTTTTTTTTTTATGCCACAAAAAATAATTTTAATGTACATATGAAGTATAAGTGGGACCAATATTTATGCATTTGTTGAAATTCTAGGAAATATTTTCTTTAAGTATAAAAGGTTCTGTTTTCATGAAAATAAACTTCTCTGAGATAGACAAAAAAAAGCAATAAAAATTGTCAATCTGTTACATCTCCAAACCTGAAAAACATCCAGTGGTCAAGTACCCTTTTTGCCATCTCTTTTTAGAATATTACCTTTCTTATTCCGGGATTTTACCAATACATACGAAGTGCTGAAGAAGAGTTGTCACTGTTGACACCACCTCAGGATCTACGTGCTCCAGCCAGATCATGTGAGGTTCTCTACTGTAGTGTGCCTGGTAAGTGAGTCACTAAAAGCTTCTTCCCCTTTGAGCAGGTATGTTCATTTTTAAAGAAGAATTTTGTAGAAACTCCAAAAGAAAAAGCGTCAGAATACTTTACACTATCAGACACTGTGGCCAGCAGCAGACCAAAACCTTCCTTCTTACTAGGGTTGTCCCGATACCACTTTTTTAAGACCGAGTACAAGTACCGATACTTTTTTTTACTCGCTGATACCAATACTTTTTTTTGTCGGTAGCTTTTTATTTTTATGTCTTACAATTTATTTATATATATATATATATATATATATAATGTGTGTGTATATTATTTTTAGAATATTTATTCGTTACAATGTTTCTTTTTTTTTTTATATATATATATATATATTAGTGGGGCTTTGGTGAGATATCAGGGGTCCAAACAGACCCCTGACATCTCCCCTTTGAGACATGGAAAGGGACTGAGAACACAGATTCCACAGTCCCTTTCTCAGCAGCCACAGCTACACTGGAGATGCATGGACAGGAGACAGAAGCTCCTGTCCATTCATAAACTGAAGCATCGTAATTATCGTTTATGATGCTCAGTTATTGTGAATGGACAGAGTCAGTTAGATATAGGCGAGAATATGAACACGGAGGAGCGCACGGAGGGGGAGAGGAGGAGGGGGGATGGAGGAGCCCACAAAGGAATACAGAGGAGAACTCGTAGGGGAGCCAGAAGAGGATACAAGGGAAACACTCAGGAACAAGTGTGTGGCGGCGGGGAAGTTATAATCACCGATCTCCCTGTGTGTTTCTCCTCCTCTCCCCTCCATGGCTTTTAGCTGCTTTACTGAAAGCCACACAGGGAGATTGGTGATTATAACTTCCCCACCGCCACACGATTGTTCCTGAGTGTCTGGGTATCGGGTGAAGGATCGCGAGCAATTGCACGAGTACAAGTACTCCTGCAAATACTTGGTATCGGGATTGATACCGATACTAGTATCGGTATCAGGACAACCCTACTTTTTACCTAAGATGGTCTCTTCTTTCCACCTCTGTGAGGACCTTGTTCTTCCTTTCTGCTCTGCTCTGCCCCAAAACATGCCAAGGAAATTGCCTTACACTGTATGTGGTCAGGGCTGTAAGGCTCTACCTAGCAGCCACAGCCTCTGTTTCCCTCTTTGTTCTGGCTGTAGGACCTCATAAAGGGCATCTTGCTTCCTTCACCAGAATTACCAGCATCAGGATCAGACATTTTTACAGGGCCTATGCCCTAAAGGAGATGATTCATTCCTTGTCCATCAAAGCTCATTTCACCAAGGCTGTTGGTGCCTCTTGAGCTTTTCAACATCAAACATCTGTATCCCAGATTTGCAAAGCCGCCATCAGGTCCTGGGTTAATATGTTCTACAAGTTTTACCAAGTGGGTGTTCAGGCTACAGTGGATGCAAGCTTTGGCCACAAGGTGCTTCAAGCTGCTATCTGAGTGTTTTTTAGGGTTCTTAACCTTTGCTTTTTGTGGGCCTGTTGACAGTTCTGTTTGCTAAGTTGTTGCCTACCCCTCATTTTATTGCTTGGAGATGTCCTGTGGTCTACAAATACAAGTCCTGTGTCCGATACTGAATTTTTTACTTGGCTGTAAAAAAAAAAATCAAGAAGGCTCCTCCTCTCTGTTTTTGATCACTCTTTATTGCTTGCTTAACAACTTGAGTCTCACAAAATGGGCAGGGTTATTTGAGTGCACACTTGGGGCTGCCTAGCAAGTTTTTGCCAATGTCCAATCAGCTGAAGGTATCCTGCACATAACCCATGGTCTATGAATCCAAGTCCTGTCCTAAGGAATTTAAAAGCAAGTCAAAATGCTTATTTGTTTTGCACCTACTGAAAAATCCTTCTATAGGAGTTCATTGGAGGATACAACTAAATCCCCTCTAAAAGATGCTATTTTATATTGTTGGCAAGTAACAGGAAACCTAGATTGTGTGCAGGGGTATAGCCACTAGATGTGGCTGTGTCTTTCTCTTTTGCCCTATGTGTTTCCTTCTTGTGACATCAGGGGCATGGCCCATCACAGCCTGGGAGATATATATGTAGTACTTATCGTATATACCTATATCTATCTCTCCCCCGGACTGTAATTGACCGTGCCCCTGATGTCACAGCGATGAAACTCGTAGGACGGAGCTTCACTGATCCAGGAGAGAGTATTCTTGAGTGAGCCGCCAGCTTCTGCAGTTTTCCTCACAGCGCGGTGGGGGGCTTGGTACTTTTGCCTGTTGCTCCGATTTCTAAATGTGAGTGCACCTATGCTTTTTATCAGTAAAAATGTGTTTACGGTGTACACTGAGGCTTTGCTTTTCTATCAGCTGGGCTTCGCTTTGAAGCTGATTGTTCCATTGAGTGCGTCAATCACCCGCTGAGAGCATTTACGTGTGTACTGGATATCTACCTGCAGCTGCCATCCAGAATCCTGGATTGTTTGTTCTAAGCTTTTCTTGGCCCTTATAAGGGCCCACTTCCAAGGTGAGCATAAACTCATGGCTTTCCCTGGTGGTGGTCCTTCACATGCACTTCCAGATTGGATGATATTCTGCACTATTTTATGAAGATTTTGTCTTGGATATTGTAGTTTGTGGATCAGATTGCATGTAGCACTTTAAATAATCATGGACTTGATGTTGGGATACTTATCTTGGACTTTAATTATGATTATGTAATAATCAGGGACTCGCATGGATTGAGATATCGCTCTCTCTTTCTCTTTCTCTCTCTCTCTCTCTCTCTCTTTCTCTCTCTCTCTCTCTCTCTCTCTCTCTCTCTCTCTCTCTCTCTCTCTCTCTCTCTCTCTCTCTCTTTCTCTCTCTCATAATCAATTGTAAAAAATAAATATATATATTTTGTTTATTGTTTTATATTTTATTCATTGTTTATTCATTGTGATTTTATGTAGTTTATTGGTACATTGATCATCACCTATTACAGTGCAACACTTTTCATACACAAATTCTGAATGTGTAATCATTCTTCCCACTGATCATCACAGTAATGTAATGTATCATGAGTTGTAGATATAGTACAACGCAATTTTTAGCAGGGGCTTCCTGAGACCGGAAAGCTATTTCAAGGGTTCCTCTATGTTGAAAAGGTTGCCAAAAGCTGTCCTAGAGGCTCCAACTATATCCACACATTGAAGAAGAGAGTTCTGTGTCCTCCAATGTATCCACTGCAGAAATGACCAACTGTGTCCCTCTGATCTCTGCTGCTTTTGTGGAACTACTCCCAGCTTGCTCCGCAGTCATATATTTTGTCCACTTGATGTTACTAATGCCCAACAAATGGGTAATCATTTTCTAGTTATAACAAAGTGTTCAGTGTACCAGTGCTGTTGCCTGTTGAAACAAACCTAATCTTAAGCAACGTCAAATAATGAGGTTGATGCTAATTGTTTGCTGCGATTTAGGACCATGATTTGAAACCCATTTTTATTTGTGTCTCCAATTGTCAGCTGCAGAGACATCTGTACAGAGATGCAAATCTGATGATTCTTTGGAAGGAGTTCAGCATCCTGCTTGTCGTATTGTAGTGAGCCCCTCATCTCCTCAGTCTACAGGGTATCCTGTTTTATTACAACTAAACATAACATCTTATAAAAAATATAATGAGATTAATTTACTTTGGGAGTAGTGCATGCTCACTTTCTATCTGTAGAAAAAATATCTTAATAACATTCAATTTTGCCCCCATTCGGACAGAACAAGTGTACATGCAGTTTCACAGGATTGAGATTTTTTTTTATAAATGCACCCCTAGGGTAAGACACATATTGCAACTTCCTCAGACTGAATTCTAAAAAAATATCTTATCTTCAGCATCCCTGTATTACATGATAGATTAAAGGCTATCTGCAATGCTCCTAATGAAGTGCTGGGGATGTATGAAATTTGACCTTAAGCTGGGTGCGGTGATCTGATAAAGGCAGTGAGCAGAGAACTTTTAAAAGTAAGTGAAGTTTAAATTTTTTAGCAGTCCTAAAGGCGAACCTGTCATATCAAGTATATAATCTTACATTACTTGTAAAGTCTAGGCACATTCTGGTCCCTGCAAGTTCAAATCTACCTGTGGTTTATTTCTTTTTTTTTTTTTTTTTTTTTTTACACTGAAGCCCGTAAAGCATTGCACGTGCGTTCATCAGATAGGGGGTACAATGCCAGGATCCTGCAGACTCTCAGGACACTGACTGTACCTCCCATATGGGCAGGCAGATACTGAACTGAAGGAAGAATCGGTGAACTACGAGAGTGCTCACCAGCTACCTCGCAGTTCATCAAGAACTACAAGCCGTGGGCCAAGATGGATGACGATACTTGAAGTTCGTTCATTCACAGAAATTATGTCAGCGGGTGCGGGGAGAAGATCCCCCATCCACTGTTACAGAGGGTGGGAAGCTGTTTTGTATGCATACAACAATGGTGGTTTTAGCTGGAAAGGTTTATTGCTGAATTATTACAGGTACAGGCTCAGATTTTGATCCTGAACCTAAATTCACTACCTAGCACGACACGGAACAAGTTGGTAGGATAGGCAGTTTGGACTTAACCAGTTACATGCTTTTGTGTGAGTCAGTCACTCATTATGGGGTTACTAAGCCCACAACAGTAAAATCAGTGTGTATATGCTGTAAAGCATGCTTGTTATACTCGCTGTGAAACCTACAGGGGTTAATCCTCTGCATTGTGTAAAAAGGCAGTTTGATCCTGTCTTCTCTGATCCTCCCCTTCTCCCACAGTCTCCAATCTATCTCCTGATAGAACAGAGGCAAGGAAACAAGCTGCACATGCTCCATTTGGTGTGTATTGCTAGAGAGTTTTTTTTTTCTCTCGGTAGAGTGACCCTGTGCTAATCACATGCAATCAGCACTGTGCAGACAGAGGGTCAGGGGTCCTGCAGCCTCATAGCACAGTCAGAATAGAATGAAAACTCCTACAATCTTTACCCAGACACAGAAGTCACAAGACTGCTCTAACTGCTGATGAGAAAAGGTATTTAGCAGTTTATACTTACTAAAACTATTGCATTTCCATGTTCTGTGTATTGTGGGAGACCATATATAGTGAATGCAGGGTCCTGGGTTTAGTAACACTTTTATAAGTAGTAAAGCCAAGATCAGTGTGACAGTCATACAGTCTGTGCCTTTAAAACTAGATAACAATCCTCACAGGTTTCTTTCCAGTTCCATTTAAATGTAACTAGATCCTATCATCTCCTAGGGAGATCCTAACCAGTGTTTTTCTGTGTATGAGAAGTGTGCTAATAACATTCTACTTTCCTATAACAACCGATAAGCATCCAGCTATCATTTCTACAGTCCATGATTTCAAAATGAATCTGGATGAGTGCTTTGAGAATAAGTACTTTTTTGTTAGCACACTTTTCATATGTGAACCACTCTGTTTTTTTTTTATTATTGATTGATTTCATGTTTTGGTACCAGTTCCCAAAAAAAGGTATTGTGAAACAAACAAAAATTTAGTATCTTCTCGCTTTATCTTTTGTTTAGGACAGCTGTTGGGCAACACCAGTTTGCTTCCACATCCCTTCCGGATCAGTGCAGTCTGGGTATGCCAGCATGTTGCCTGTCTCCAGGAACTCCCACCCAGGATGAGCAGTGGGACAGGGAACCAGCAGCGAGGAAATGCATGCTGCATGACCTCCTTCCAGGGGTGGATATGGAACCTCTCACCCACTGTTTGAAAGGCTTGAGCTTAACTGGTAGTTACAATCAGCAGAAAGCAATGGATGTAAAGATGCTGAACCATTCTCCAGATGCCTGCCCTGGTTTGGAGCATGACGGAAACAGCCCTTGTCAGCACTGCTGCACCTCTACAATGAAGAAAATAAATCCCCCACCTAATCCTGCCCCAGTCACAGCCCAGGTGGCTCCATTACTCAGCTGTTCTATGTTTTCATCAGTCACCCTTTCCGAATGCCCCATACCTTCTGAGAACTTGCACCATGACACACCTTTACCGTCCGTAGATGTTCCTGAATCTAATAATTTCACTTGCACAGCACAAGATGTGACTTGTAACTCGCCTCTCGTTTCAAATCCCCCATTATGTCACAGTAGCCCAGTAAACAGTAAACAATCCTCTTTAAAGAGAAACTACTTTAAAAACACAGACCATCTACCACAAAATTCATCACCCTTATCGACACCCTGTCCTGAGCACAGTGCTGAGGATGTGTATGAAGAAGTTATCCCATCCACCAACACAGAGACTGTACAGAGCCCTCTATGTACACATCTCTCAGCGGACTCCGAGCCAGAACAAAATATCGATGGGTTAGACTGTGACTTACCCAACAGATCTCCAGAGAGACCTTCAAGCCATAATGGAATAGCAAAGCCTCCTAGGGAAGAATATTCCCAGGTTACTTCCACCCCTGTAAGGAATGGATCTACCTGTTCCTTGGTGCTAAAGTCTGCAAACCACAGCCATGATCTTTTTCTAACAACCTCCTCTAATAATGGTGAAATTAAAGAAGGAAACTTCAGTGGATGCTGTCATCACCAAGATGGCTCCAGACTCTGTAAGAACTTTTTTTTTTTTTAAATTTTATGTTACATACAGACATTTGTAGCAAAATGAGCTAGTTGACTTGATATTTCTACATGTATAATATAAAACGGAGCACCAAGCCAAACGATTTTAATAATTTTCAACCCCAAAGACTTTCTATCAGTAAGACAAGATCTCTGCAACAATATAGGATACGCAGAAGGAATATACTATACAGACAATTAGAAAGCTATGAAATTGCTGAATATATATATAATATATATATATATATACATACACACACAGTATGTGTGCGTGATTATATACATATATATATATATGTGTGTGTGTGTGTGTATATATATGTATTCTGTATGGCCAACTAATCGGCTGGCCGATTAATCGATTATGAAAATAGTTGATAACTATTTTCATCGATTAGTTGTCGATTAATCGATTAGTTGTTTTAGCCTTACTCCCAAGAGCACAGGGGTCTCCATAATTCTCAAAAGGAAGAAGTGTCTAAATGCTGGTTCACACTGCAGCGATGTCCGACATTGGATGTGATTCGCACTGCATACGATCTCTGTCCAATGCGATTCCAGCCATACAGATAGTATGGCTGAATTTGCAACAAATACGGACCAAACTCCAGGACCCTTTTTTTGGTCCGCAGCAGAATCAGATCACATGGGTGTTTGCGAATTTGCAGTTCACACTGCAATATGCAAACTGATTTGGAGGTGTCATTCACTTTTAATTGACGCTCCCAGCAGTTTGCATAGGGCAGTGTGAGCTGCTGCTGGGAGACATGCGATGCGCAAACCCGCAATGGATTCGCAGGGTTCCCGCATCACTGCACTGTGAAGTAGCACTAAAATTTCTGTTTCTAAAATTCTGATTTTGCGTTTTCATTGTGGCTTACTGAGTGTAGATCAATGAGAAAGAAAATAATTTAAACAACTATAGTATCAGGCTGCAACATAACAAAATTGAAAAAAGTGAAGGGGGGTCTGAATCTTTTATGAATGCAATATATATATATTGAACCAGCCGATATTCGGCCCATGTGTATCAGCCGCAATGCTAGCTAGGGTGATAATGTGAATATACTGTTATTGAGATCCCTCTACCACTGTGTACCTCTCTCGTTAGAAGCTTACAATAGCTGTTGGGTGAAAAATGTTGCGTTTTATTCATTAATCTGTCGGAGAGAACTGTCCAAAAAGCCATCTTATTAAAACTTGTGAAAGAAGATACAAATCTAAATCTGATTTAGTGTTGGGTGGTGATAGACTGTCCTTCCCTCAGACATCTTGATGAATAAAGCCTAGTGCACACAAGCAGAATGTCAGGCGCCAGCGGGGGGCATGACCGAAGGGGCATGACTGAAAAAGGTTTGCCGATCGACTCTCGATCAGCACTCTTCGCCAATGGCAGAGAGCGCTGACTGGATTGTTTTGGAGCGACTAGAGTATTCAGAACACAATAGAACAACAGGAGAGATCAATTTACTAACATTGCATAGTTAGTACAGCAGCTCCTACCTAATAGGCTTAAGGGATAGTGGGGTTTTTTTATTTAAAGAAAAGGAATACTGAAGATCTGCCTTTTTCCAGTTTATGTTTATAGTAGCATGTAGGCTCAGCAATATATATTATGTTATCTTTTTCATGATCTGAGACACCTAGACATGGCACATTCGTTGGAAATTAGATAATACGAAATGGTGCATTTAGACAACAATAATTATATTTAACTGAATGTAGAAACACCATTTTACATTTTTTTTTCTTCTTTTTATTACAGATATTCAGTTTGAAGTGCATTCTGTCTGTTCGTCCGGTTTACCTTTATTTAATGTTTGGGTAACAAAGGATTTAATGCAGGGCCAGAGAGAAGCAATAGCCAGGGCACAGCTTCTGCTTTCCAGTTTGGCAAGTTCATCACAGTCTTTGCTGGAGCAGTCAGAGCGAAGTCTTGGAGAGGTTGGTATAATCGAAGGCCTAGTACTAGTTGCTGTTCTCTCCTACTGGTGGTATGCACAGGAATGGGTTTAGTTTGCCGTTACTCTATGCTGCTGGATACTATACAAAGAAAATGAGCAGACATCATTATAAGCCAAGAAGTGCAAGCCACATTGAGACTTTAGAAGCTGTGGAAATGTTTCATACTACCATTCAAACATAAATGCTAATTGGCATTCTGTGTTATACTATTTTCAGCTGCAACAGCAGCATAAAACCCTGGTGGTATGCTACAGATAGGACCACTACTGTACAGGTGAGCAGCAGTTCACCTTGCAGTGGTCTGATACACCACCCTCTGAGTCAGAGTGGTGCATTCAGTAAGGCTTAAAGGCTAAGATAACCATTTTTCTTTTTCAAAATTCCAGCTCCCCTATGTACCAATATACCAATAAAGTGGTTGTAAACCTAAAAAAAAAATCCTGTTCCTTTAAAGCAGGATATACAGCATAGTGCTTGTGCAGTGTCATTTGTCCATCTCTATGCTGTAAAATGTGTGCTGACCACGGTAATCATGGCTGCTGATCCATGACACCGTGGTCAGTTTACGTGCCTCTATCATTCAGCTGCTCTTCCTCCCTGCCTGTCAGCTTGGGAATCTGTGTGTGAGCCGTCTCCTCCATCCCCTCCCGCCGATGTGGCTGTCAAATCACAAATCCTGGAATACAGAAAGATATACAGTTCGGTATCTGTTTCAAAAATTATGCAGCAAAATACCTTATTTCAGAGCGCCGCTGTGTGCTCATGTGACCTCCCGCCGATCTTCTCCCGGCTGACGTCAATGGGGAATCTTGGCCCCTCCCACTGTAGTACTTAGATCGGGGAAGGAAAGCATTGGGAGGTCACGTGACCGCACAGAGGCACTGTAAAAGAAGGTTTTTTGCTGAATATTTTTTTTTTAAATTACAGCTGCTGAACAGTATATCTTCCTGTAACGGAGGAGATTCCAGGATTTGTGAGTAGTGACTTTACAACCACTTTAATGTACTTTTGTTGCAGAAAAGAAAAAGCTTTCTTTTGTATTTTAGGACAAGGCATTACCTCAGCCTCCAGCTTGTTCCATAAACAAGTTTATGACTTCCTGATATATAGATTTAGAACATAAAAAAAGACAGAGGAGTTCATCAGCTTAGCTCATGAGCACCCACCCTGCACCTGTCCTCACCCTTCAGGAGATTGCTCCCACCCCCTCTGTACTGATATGCAGGCAGTAGTATTGAAAACAGAAGTATGTTCCTGGAAGTCTGCATATACTATACAATCTGCTAGATTTCATGTAGAAAGGATGCTTTAAGGTGCATTTTGCAAATAAAGAAAACATTTTTTTGCCATTCTATGCTGTATGTATTTTTGCCAAAACATTTACCCGATTCTGCAGAATTCACACAGTGGGGCATATTTTTTTTTTTTAAACTGTGAATTTTACATTCAACTAACATTCACTGCAGGTGATTCTTCCTGGTGCATGTGTTTTTAAATGATAGCGATTGATTCACCACCAGAGAATTTAGGTTAAAGTCAGTAATTTTTCATTTGTTAATAGGTTGCAGCACAAGTTTGACGTAGTCCAGCACAAATCTATTAGAAATACATACATTTATCTGTCAAATGGTTATTGAACTTCATTTTTAAAACATTGCTGACAGGCAGGGTATTTATGAAAGAAGAGACCCTATTGGTGTCTTCTGTCATAAATGCTTCCTCCTGCCTGCCGTCATGTACACTGAACTGCGCATTCGCATCTCAGCGAACGTTTACAGCCCCAGATCTGTGCTGCGGCAATGTGATTCCCGTTTGCATGTGCGGGAGTGACGTCATTGTCGTCCGGCCACTCAAACGGTCTAAGGCACTGAACCCAGAAGGAAGACCAGATGAAAATGGAGGGGCCGGGGGACCTGCCAGATCGATCACACTGCAGTGCTGGAGGGCACTGTTTGACAGGTAAGTCTGCCATAATGTGCTAATATACTGTGCATAACCCTCCTGGGGGCCCCTAAAAAGACAAAAACATAGCTGACTTAACCCCGGTCACACCAGTGCGACTTATGTGATTTGACAGTTCAAAATCCTTTGATAAGTCACACCTTATTTGTGCCTATGGAACCGTTCAAATCAGTTCGACTCTGACTTGCACCAATTTGAAAAAGGTTTCTGTACTATTTTTTGACGATTTTATGTGCAACTTGCATTGACATCTGTGCATGAAATCGCACAGATGTCAGCAAGCTGCACATGAAATTGCACTGACCAACATGTTTGAAATTGTACTGAAGTAGCGCATTTTCAAAGCCGCATTCAATGTGATCTGAGGCTTAAAGTGATTGTAAAGGCTCGTTTTTTTTGTTTTATAATAACAAACATGTTATACTTGCCACCTCCTGTGCAGTCGGACTGGAACAGAGCAGCCTGGATCCTCCTCTTCTCGGGTCCCTCTTTGCTGCTCCTAGCCCCTCCCACCTTTGAGTGCCCCTCAGCCAGCAGCTTGCTACAGGGGGTACCCAAGCCGAGTCAAAGCTCCGTGTATCCATTCAGACACGGAGCCCTGACCTGGCCCCGCCCCCTCTCCCCTGATTGGCTGACTGATTTTGATTGACAGCTGCAGGAGCCAATGGCACCGCTGCTTTGTCTCAGCCAATCAGGAGGACTGTACTGGATGGCTGAGGGGATTGTGGACATCGCTGGAGAGAAGGAGCTCAGGTAGGTAATTGGTGGCTGTTGGGGAGGCTACTACACACAGGTTTTTTATCTTCATGCATAGAATGCATGAAGATAAAAAAACCTTCTGCCTTTACAACTGCTTTAACTACTTCAAGCATTTTTTTTTCATTATTTCGCATCATGGGGTAACAGATGTCCTTTCACTTGTTCAGTAGTTATTATTGAAAGAATTAGAAATGAAAAAAAAACTGTTCTAAATTATGCCGGAAAGCACATATACTATGCATACATTCAGATCATGCTAATTAAAATAATATTCACTAAGGCTACTTTAACACTGGGGCGGGCGCCGGTGATAAAGCGGAGCTATTTTTAGCGGCGCTATTCGGCCGCTAGCGGGGCGGCTTTAACCCTCCGCTAGGGTTTTCGGCCGCTAGCGGTTTTCGGTCAGAGACTCTTTACCTAGATCGGTGTTGCAGGGTGTCAGACTGACACCCCTCAACATCTATCGCCGCGATAGGGCGGGCGGCAAGTGGTTAAATAAACGAAAAAAAATGCATATTCATTTTTTATTTTTTTTTAATGGTTTTATCTGATTAATCAAAACAATAATCGATTATGAAAATAATCGTTAGTTGCAGCCCTAAACTGGACCTTTGTTTCGAAAGTTTGGTGTCCCCTGTTTTACACCTTACATTACTATTAAGACCCAGTGTGTGCTGATCACGACTGCTTTTACAGCGCTGTGATCAAGCAGTCACAGGCAGAATTGAGCAGAGTATGCTATAATCTATGGTGATCCATATGTGTTACCTTTATTAACATAGATTGGATATTTGTTTGAATTTTTATATCTGCAAATTATATAACTGCTTGTTTCAAATGACAGCAGTCTTATTATTACATGTACTGCCATTCAACAACTCTTTCCTTAAGTCAAGTAGATATATCTGTTTGTTGATCTTAAAAGACCTCAAGATTAGAGCTGAATAATTAGAACCTTGTATATCCTCTTATATCTCTCAGCTGATCCGCAGCAGTGCTGAAGCTGGACATTGCACTGAGATCCAGGATCTTCAGACATTGGGGGCCTGTGATGGCGAGTATGACCAACAGTATGAGACGCTCTTCCCTCTTGGAAAAGGAGCTTTTGGCTTTGTATGGTCAGCTAAACACAGGGACGATGCAAAGGAGGTCAGTTCTTACATGTAGACTTTCCTTATTGATGTTTTGCAGGGAGTTGTCTTTTTTTTCTTTGAGCGCAAATGAGTGCATTTCATATAGTTGTCACAAAATGTAGAAAAGGCGCTTACAGAGATAATTGCCCAAGATCAAAGCATTCAAATATATAATAGGTTGCAATTAGCATATATTAAATTTAATGACATGCATGCTGGGGCAAGGCTGGTTCATCCACAAGTAAACTAGACAGAATTCTAAGGCCCAGGGGGTGTCCCAGACACAACTTTTATGTTTTTTAGCAAATAAGGGGCATAGCGCATTTGTGCACCTGTCTGTCCTTTCAAAAGGTAGGATAGCTTTGTAACCAGTTGGTGTCCAATAGGGGAGGGGTCATGCCAGTTCAGACAATGCAAATGGAACAGTCCTTATCTACGTTAATCAAAGGCTTTGAGGGGGCAAATCTGCTGCTTGGCCTTGGGCCTCATTCTGCATTATTCCGTCTGACTGTGGGACACTGTAGCACTTACAAGTTTTAGAAAAATAAGTGTATGACCATGCAAAGTAATGTGTGTGTTTTTTTTTTTTTTTTTAAATAGGTTGTAGTAAAATTTATCCGAAAAGATCGAGTCCTTTTTGACTGTTGGGTGCAGGATCCTGAACTCGGGAGGGTAACGCAGGAGATTTCTATTTTATCCAGGTTACAGCACCCTAATATTATCGGGGTAAGCATATTGTTAATAAATAAGCTTTCATTCTACTTTTGAAATGTCAAGAGCATTAGTAATATGGTATGTTCACTCTGGAAATTTCATTTAGTTTATATTTTAGGGCTATGTGCAAAAATATCATCATACAAAATTGTATATTTGTGTTTTTAGCATAACTCTGTGATGACAAATTTATTACTCCAATAATTTTCTATAGGAAGGATCTTAGTAGTAGTTTTCTATTGATACGTTTTAGAATATTCCTCCATTCATCATCATACCTTTTCTATGTTCCTATCTAGGTTCTGGGGGTATTTGAGAATGACACATTCTTTCAGCTAGTGATGGAACAGCATGGAGATGCTCTTGACCTCTTTGACTTTATCGACAATCAGCCAAATTTGGATGAACCACTTGCCAGCTATATCTTTCGACAGGTGAGATCACTTACTGTTTGTGTTTTTTAGAAAGTTACATGGATGAATGGAAAATACTGTTTATGCAGTCGCCAGTATAACGTACAGTTCTCATGTGTGAACGTGGGAGATAATGAGCACCAGAAAAATTCTAGGCATAGGAAGTTAATGTATGTTTGGCCAAAAAGAAAAGTGTGTGTGTATATGTGTGTGTGTGTGTATATATATATATATATATATATATATATATATATATATATATATATATATATATATATATATATATATATATATAATTGTCTAGCACATCTCTGTAACACGTGCACATTTCTCTGTGTTTATACCTTTTTAAACACCTTGTAAGTATATACAAATACATGTTGATTAGCCAGAGATCTCATCAACCGTTTGCCAGCTCTATACCCATTTTTGGAGTGCTTTTTTAAAAAGTGGGCTGTTCCCACTGTGGATCTGGCTGTATCCCAACTTAATAAAGCACTGACGATTCCTATAGAGGATGCACTTGTTTTTAAAACAGAAGCATGGTGCTCCAGTGTACTGACTGACAGTCATTGCTCACCGCTCTGAGAAGACCAAGAACTGAGCAATCAGCAGTCATGTGACTGCTCAGTTCTCTGTCTCATAACTAAAGGGGGGGGGGCAGCTTTAGCTCGGTGAGCATGAATGTTTTTGTTTTTGTTTTTTTTCATACTCTATACTTTTCCTTTAAGGACCTGATTGATAAACGATTGGATATTCTTTCTTTCTAAAACCTTGTCTTCTCTAGCCGACGATGCATTGTAACCTGGGTTGACTGTTATACTAGTTTGACAAACTTTAGGGGAATGGATTTGAGTTATAAGAAAGGTTCCGGTTTCTCTCCAACTGCAACCCCTATCTGTGGACTATTTAGAGCTCATGCCAATAGCCCCAAGCTATTGTGTTGACAAGTTCGTACATAACTCCCGTCTTCTTTCTTGTATAAGTCTCCTGTCAGTGGACATGTGACAGATACTTTTGGTCTGAAATGCTGGGCTGTGTAAGGGTATGGAAAAAGAGTCTGCTGTAGATACCTTTCGAAGGCCAGCACCTCTTTGGATTGGGCATCCTCTTAAAGGATGTCATCAGAGGTAAGAATACTTACCTACCATAGAAAACAGTTCAATTGGTGTGGGGCAGAGGTTGCCATCATCCCTTTATAATGTTATAGCATCTCATCATTCCTCTTTTTTTTGGGGGGGGGGGGGGGACTTTAGAACAGAAACCAATATATTAAAGCAGTTTGTTATATACAAGTATACATTTTATTTGACCAGATTGAAAAACAACTCCATGATGCTCAAACATTCTTTTAAATCAACAATAGCAGTATAGCATTTATACAAATTTGTTTGCTAGGTGGTAATACCCCAAACCACACATGACTGTACAACCTCCAAGGTTCAGTTACTTTTTTTTAAAGCCTTCTGTGTTCAGACAGCCCCCCTAATACTCACCTGAGCCCCATCTCTATCCAGCGATGTCCACAAATCCCTTGGCAGTCCGGGACTCTCCCTCCTAATTGACTGAGATACAGCAGTGGCAGCAAGTCAGTCAAAGTCAGTTAGCCAATCAGGAGGGGGGGGGGGGTGGGCGCTGAACCACAGCTTCGTGTCTGAATGGGCACACGGAGCGGCAGCTCAGCTCGGGTGCCCCCATAGCAAGCTGCTTGCTGTGGGGGCATTTGACAGGAGAGAGGGGCCAGGAGAGCCGAAGAGGAGGATCCAGGCTGCCCTGTGCAAATCCACTGCACAGAACAGGTAAGTAAATAAAAAGTTATTTTTTTTTAAATTAGACTTTGCAATCACATTAACTTTCCTGCAGTAGATCCTTGCTTTTATTTTTTACTTTTTTTTTTTTTTTACTTTTTCTTCCCTTCATCTCTGCTATTGATTTGGTGTTTTTGTCCTTGCATGTTCTGGTAAAAATGTTCTCCCAAATGTACTGTAGAGGTGAGTTTGAGCTTGACACAGCTGCTTCCTATCATCTCCCTACTTTGCACACAATTTGTTCTTCAATTGGACTACCTTGACATGTCCCCTAATAGTTATGCTGTGTCCCCAATGAACAATGATATAAAATTCTCTTTATACACACTGTAATATCCTTATCCCATTGAGTCATTAGGGAACATACATAGCTTTACTATGTTTCTCTCTTGTTCACATGCTTTTACTATTCACATTCAACTAGCTGGTCTTCATCCCCTACTGCACGTTTATAGAGTGGGTCCCAGTACTGTTTCTGTACAGCCCATAAATGAGGGGGGGGGGGGACTTTTCCTAAGTGTCAAGCCTAATATAGATAGGGTATTTACCCCAGAATTTGCTCAGGTGCCCCATAAAACCTAAAAAGAAGAGTATTTTATAAATAATTAAAAACAAACTTTTTTTTTTTTCCTGATTGCAGTTGGTATCAGCAGTGGGATATCTACACAGTCACTATATTTTGCATCGTGACATTAAGGATGAGAACATTATAATTGCCCCTGACTTCATTATAAAACTGGTTGACTTCGGCTCTGCAGCTCGTTTACAGCCTGGAAAGTTGTTTTCTACCTTTTGTGGTACCACCGAATACTGTGCACCTGAGGTGCTGCTTGGCAATCCGTGAGTTTATTTATTTTTACATATTACCTATGTTCTGGCTAAATAAGTCTTTTTTTTTTTAATGTCCAGAGAGTCCCTTGTTGCCTTGTAATCCTTCTCTAGTAAACCGCATAAAGACATGAATTGAAGCATAAAAGACAAAAACTCAGTAAGACTAAAGCAGCCCATACACAAATTTATTTCCTGCATCCAGTGTTGACAGGGGAATCCCTCCCTCCAGCTATTGTATTCTTCCAGTGGGGGAGCGGGGGAAAGCCGTAAAGGAGAAGACAGTGCCACTAGCGATAATCACATGCAAAAGCCGACAGGCTGGTTGTACCCAAGTTGATCGATCAACTTGGTACATTCAGCCTGCTCATACATGGTTGGAAACCTAAGAGCATTCTGCTGAATGCATTAGCAATCCGATCAGAATTTTATCTTTTTAGTGATACAAATATAGGAATCTGAAATAAGTAAAAACCAATAGAGAAGATACAGCCACTGCACACAACAGTCATTTTATACTACTTGCCTGGATATGACATGTGGAAGAAAACAGGAAATAGTAGTTTGAATTTTACTAACAATTAATGAAAGTGAAGTAATTATTCCTTTTTTCACACCTTGCATAAGAGATATCAGAGTGGCTCATTATGGGTTACAGTATGTTGCAGATAATTATTGTTCTCAACACTGTTCTACTGGGTAAGCTCATTAAGGTTCAAGGAGATAGATGATTTCCTATGTACATGCAGAACTGTGTTCCTGTTGTGGCAGTGGAACTCCACTCTAAATACATATAGACTTGCAGTAAATTTACTTGTTGGCCAGCATCATCATCAAAACAAATAAACCATGGCAGTATTTGAATATACTATTTGACATAGGATTCAACACTTGATAAATATTGAAATAAGAATAAAAACCTTTGTCATTTATGATCGTTTGTTTTTGAATATCAGCTGGGGTCATTACATAACAGGCATTATAATGGGCATCATGAAAAGAGGAACACAATTTGCATTCTGTGAGGTCAGTCCAGCTAGACACAGCATTACTCGGCACATGTCTTTTGCAGAACACAGGCTTCGTATAACAAGGCATTGTTATGCTGGTTACTAAGCATGTAATGCTTTGTGAAAAGGCAGTGGAACAGAATATTAGAGAAATTCGAGAAAATGTGTTCTTTTCCAAATAGCTCATTATAGGGACACAATTATTATTTGTTCATGATGTTTTTTAGTCCTAGCAGTAAGACTTATCTCAATGATTTTGGGACATTATGGTGTGCAAGTCATTTTTTTCCCTAAACACGTTTTTTTTTTTTATTGAACATTTCTGAATTTCTTGAGACAAATACATCAAGTAGTACAAGGTATTGTAACAAGGTAATTTGCTATGACTTCCCTCATGCTATAAGCATTAACGTAGGGTATCCTTTGTAATACCAATGACATTGAATCTCATTCCAAACACTGTTTATACCATGCCGGTCTGTTAATCGCTTCTCCCTTTCACATACATTTCTTACAAAAGGCTGTTGGCCTGCGTATCCTATTGTATCTCTTTTTTTTTATAATCATGTACAAATTTCAGGTGCTTTGAGCCACTTGTCCCAAATTTTTTCATACTTTGCAGGGCACCCTCTATGGGAATACGTGAGTTTCTTATTGGGTAGTACTGTATTACCTTCTGTGACCCAGTGTGCAAACTCCGGAGGGTCAGGCCTCATCCATGTTCTGGCTATGATCTTCCTTGCAGAGAAGAGTGTTTCATGTAGAAATATCTTTTGGAATTTATTAATCTCTGTATCTGGGAAAATTCCCAGTATGCACGTTTTGGGCTGTAGTGTGATAGGACAGACCATTGTGTCATGTAGGAATCTTACCACCTGGGTCCAGAAGGCCTGGATCTGCGGGCATTGCCATATTAAGTGGAAAAAGGTGCCCACTGCTTGATTGCACATCGGGCATGTTGCCGACTGATTATGTTTGTATCTGGATATTCTGAGCGGTGTGAGGTAGGATCTATACAGTATGAAGATCTGAGTCAACCGATCTGATAGTTTAGGGGATACCATTTTGCAAGCATCTAGAGCATCACTCCATTCATCATCCTCCAGATCGCCCACCTCCACCTCCCTCTCCCACCTAGATTTCAGTGCATACGCTGACCTGGTTGCTAGTGGTAACGTCAACATAAGGTAGAATAGAGAGATCAGTTTTTTTGGGTCTGGGCATTTTATTGATTCCATTAGAGGATTATTGTTTGAGACAAGATCATCTAATGGAAATTGTGATCGGAAGTCATGGCGAAGTTGTATATATCTAAAGAATAGCTGGTTTGGTAGTAGAAACTCCAATTTTAATCTGTCAAAGTTCTTCAGTTTTCCATTACAGATGATATGGGACAAATAAAATATGCCCCTGGAACTTCACACCTCACTGTCTGGGATCATATAGAACAGATTTGTGTGGTGTGTAAGTCATTAAAAAAAAAATATATATATATATATATATATATATATATATATATAGCCCTCTGGTCCCTCCTGTATTGATTTGTATTGTAAGTGTACTGTCTGCCCCAATGTTGTAAAGCGCTGCGTAAACTGTTGGCGCTATATAAATCCTGTATAATAAAAAAATATATATATATATTATTGTAATAGTGAGAGTCCCTGTCACTGTGAAAAGGGATGGAAAATGGACACAGAGTCTGCATGTCGGCGGACTGCAGTGCTACAGAGCATAGCTTTGAAAGGGAGAAAACTGTTTTGGCAGTTTTCTCCATTTTGCTATGTTCGGGTGGGGCTCTGTAATTTGGAGATCCCGCAGAGACTTGGGTGGGATCTCTAACCCTGTGTCCAGGTCTTATGGATAGCCAGCAGGTTGTGAGCCCAGGTGCACACAGCCCATATAATGAGGGGCTGGTGAGAGCAGAGAGTGGAGGAAGGTGGAGTGTGTGCAGCTTGTTGCTGCTGCTGTATCAAGACAGACCTTTGTCTGAAAAGCTGTCCGCCCTGTGTGAGACTACATCCCTGGTATAGGGGGGACTTCATGTCTGAAGGACTGGGAAGGTTGGGATGGCCACAAGGGCCTGTGAGACCAGAGAAGGGTCTGGGAGACTGGGAGAGCCGAGGCGACTAGTAAGTCCAAGGGGGCTGAAGAAAGTCCTGAATTCTGGGGGACAGTAAGCAAACCCAGGGATCTGGAGAATCCTGTTGAGGCCAGGAGTAGGCCGGTTCAGCAGGGAACTGCAAGGTAAAGTAAGCCTAGGAGCCAGGAGTCTTGGTATTTTTGGTTGTATGAATTTACTGGAGAAGAACCCCTGTGTGGGAAATCCTGTGTATAAACTTTGGTTTTGTTCCTGTTAATAATAACGGGCTGCCATGCCCTCAAACCTGATAACTGACTGCTGTGGACTCACTACGTGAAGATGCATCTACCACTGAGCTAAACACCCCAATATCACAATAAAATATATACATTTTTTTTTCCTTAACATTTTAAGGTATCCTGGTCCAGAGCTGGAAATGTGGTCTCTAGGTGTAACGCTCTATACCCTAATTTTTGGAGAGAATCCTTTCTGTGAAGTAGAAGAGATCTTAGAGGCTGAATTAAACCCTCCATTTGCTGTATCCCAAGGTGAGAATCATCCCTTATCACAATTGCTAATCTAGTGGTTCACACTGTGGTAGACAACCATTCAGAAATCAAGTAGGGCACTCCTGCTGTCACTTTACTGTAAAAAAAGTCTTTCCGTATGCATAGGTTAAACCGTTTTTCTCGAATAGTCTTCCAGGGCAGCATCCGAGAGATAGGCTCCTCCTCCCTGAAACAGGAAACACATTAGTCCACCATTATAAATTTCACAGTCTTACCTGCGTGCCTCAGTTGTTTATGTTTCCTCCGGACCCAAAGGAGCTGCAAAGAAACATTTGTTATTTTACTTGTCTCTGTGCTAGTTGCAGGAGACCCCCCTGTCAGTATCCCATCCAGCCCAGTGGGCCTTGGGAGGCTGAGCAGGAGCAGCAAATTTGAGCAAACTTACTCTGCCTGAGATTTCACCCCTACAGAGGGGTCTGCAATCATTCCCCCAAGCTGCAACAATACACTGGCATTTCCCCCATACCATTTTACTATGCTGGTGGAGGGACCTGCTGAAGCTTTCATCTGGGATCTTTTTCCAGGTGTCAAGCAAGGAGGTAGTGGGTGCATGGATGCTTTACCCCCTGACCACAGGCCGCCGCCACCGCCTTGCCGAGCAGGTAGGTGTCTCTCAGCTTCCATTTTTTTCTTCTATGGGATGCATAGTGTCTGCACCCGCCCGCCCGATTGTCTCTGTTACCGCCGCGATCAGCGTCCTCCGCACCCCGCAGAACAAGCCTGCTTCTTTCCTCATGGAGGCTCTGCGGGGTGTACCAAGATGGCGCCGATGCCAGAAAATCGTCACTTCCGGTTCCGGTCGGCGACCATTTTCCCGGAGTCTGAAGACTTCCAGGAGATAACAGAGCGGGGCACTTCCGGTGACATCACTGGGAGGCGGGAATTAAAAAAAAAAAAAAAGAGGAAAATATTTTTTTTTTTTAATCATTTAAAAATAATAATAATATAGCAGCAGAGTCCCCCTCCCTAATGGAAACCCAGGAAGGAGGACACCAGCGGCATGTGCAGGTATATCCATCAACCTGCACAGGGTCAGCTGGGGGAAGGGCGGAGCAGTCAAAAAGGCTCCTCTAAACAGAGGATCCTGGTAGTCGACCATGTCTGACGCTTCTCCACCCTGCCCTCCAGATCCTGCAAGTCAGGTCAGCTCCAAGGTAAGCCAGAATACTCCAGGGTCACCTCTGTCTTAACCTCACTGCGAAACTGTCCACTTACAGGCAGCTTTTAACCACCTACTTGACGGGGACCCTTTTGTGCATGATTTCAGGCAAGGACCCCAGAGGAAAGGAAAGTGAATAGCAAGAAAGCATGTGCTTCGTGCAGCCACCCGTTTTCACCTGAATGGAAAAAAACCCCTATGTCAAAAATGCATAGACAATATGGTGACCAAAGAATTGCAAGGTTATCTGAAAGTTCTGCTCAGCTCTTTCAAAAAAGAAATAAAGAGCACCACGGCACCACTACGCTCAGCAATTGAGAAGTTGGAAGCACCAACAAGTTCCAGTTAGGCCAGTACCCCGTCTACCGGCAGGACATGCGTTCCTTCAGGGAACAGACAGAACGACAGGAACAAGTGGGGGATTCAGACGAATCCGAACAATCTGAATCGGAGGATGGACTTTGCTCAGACTCCGATGAGGAAGATGCAGCTTCAGAGGGCAACAGCTATAGTGGACACGCTAGGTATTAAAGAACAAAAAGCCGCAGAGCTCACACTACATGACAAAATGTATAAAGGGCTACAACCCAGGAAACCTATAATATTTTCTGTACACCAATCTCTTAAGGATATCGTTAAAAAAGAGTGGGAAGACCCAGAGAAAAAACTCTTCATACCAGCTGCAGTCAACGCAGATATCCGTTTGCAGAGAGGGACACCAAAACCTGAGTTAAATGCCCCAAAGTGGATGCCTCTCTGGCAAGAGTCACAAACAAATCTGACTTGGCCTTTGACCAGGTGGGTACCTTAAGCAATCCCATGGATAAGAAAATAGAAGCCCTTTTAAAGAAGGCCTGGGAAGCAGGGGTTGCGAACCTAAATCCAGCAATCACTTCCACCTGCACAGCCCGCACCTTACTAATCTGGTTAACCCAGCTACAAGAACTACTGGAAAGTGACACATCTAGGGAAGAATTAATAAAAAACATCCCTACACTGAACAGAGCGGCAGCTTTTCTAGCAGATGCCTCAGCTGAAACCGTCAGAATATCCTCTAGGACCACAGCACTACTCAACTCAGCCCGAAGAGCCCTGTGGCTGAAGTCTTGGGAAGGTGATATCCCTTCTAAGAACAGACTGTGCGGAATTCTAGTCACTGGAGACCTACTGTTCGGGCCTGGACTAGAAACGATACTAGACAGGACCGCAGCAAAGAACAAGGGTTTTCTCCAAACCAAAAAGAAGCAAGGAAAGGCGCCCTTTCAGCAATTCAAAAAGTTCAACAAGCGCTGGAGCAAAGAAGCGCTGGAGACAACAAGACAAAAAAGGCAAGGGTGAATTCATCCTCAAGCCTCCTAACCCAAAGAACAAAAAACAATGACTCTCATCAGGTGGTGGGCAGACTTGCAGCTTTTGCCCACCAATGGATGGAAGCAACAAAAAACAAATTCATCATATGCACCATAACGGATGGCTACGCAATAGAATTTTCCGCCTGCCCCCCAACCAAGTACCTAGTAACCATGCTACCAAAGGACGAAGATCGTGCAAAGGACTTTCTAGAGTCCCTGGAAAATCTACTAGATCAGAAAGTGATTCGCCATGTACCTCAAGAAGAGGAACAAAGGGGGTTTTATTCCCATATCTTTTCAAAGAGAAAACTGTCAGGTAAGCTAAGGCTCATACTGAACCTCAAGCCACTCAACAGAGGGATAAAATACAAAAGATTCAGAATGGAGTCTATTTACTTGATCAGAAACATCCTGCCACTGGAGACATTTATGGCGACAATAGACCTACAGGATGCCTACCTACATGTCCCCATAAAGGAGAACCATCAAAAATTCCTGAGGTTCGCAATACAAGGGCCAGCAACCACACTGCACCTGCAATATATAGCTCTCTCTTTCGGCATCTGTTCGGCACCCAGAATCTTCTAAAAAATAATGGCAGAAGTGCTAAAAGGTCTAAGACAACAAGGCATTGGCATAATACCATACCATCTACTGTTCTTTGCAGATACAGCAGATGCCCTAGAGAACAACCTGCGCCCTAGGCTGCGGGGCACACATGGAGAGCCTCTGCACACAGGGAAAATGGAGTTCCAGATGGTGCAAGCCTCCTCAAACATGAGAGAACTAAAAGCTGTGGGGGAAGCATTAAAAGCCTTCAAACCAGCAATACAGGGGAGAGACTTAAAAGTACAATCGGACAACGCCACGATAGTGGCATACCTCAACAGGCAAGGAGGGACAAAGTCCCAAAGCTTGATGAGGCTTACAGAAACAATCCTACTATGGGCTGAATCAAACACAAGGCCAATATCGGGCATCCACCTGAAAGGAACAGACAATACACTGGCACACTTCCTGAGCCGGAAGACCATAAAATAGACGGAGTGGTCACTGAACCAAACGACCTTCGCACAAATCACTCATGTGGGGGGTACCCGAGGTAGATCTGTTCCCCTCTAAAGCAAATGCAAAATCACCAACATTCTTCTCAATGGATCCCACAGATGGCAACAGCGGAGTAGATGCCTTCAGCCAAAGCTGGGGATAGCGACTGTGTTATGCATTCCCCCCAACTGCCATAATACCAAGAGTGATTAAAAAAATAAAGACAGAGAGAGCAACGGTGATACTAATAGCACCGCACTGGCCACAAAGGGCATGGTTCAGCCATTTGAAGTACCTCAGCATCCAACCTCAACTGACACTGACGGACTGGCCAGATCTCCTATCACAGGGCCCAGTCAACCATCCGAACCACAGAATCCTGAAGCTTTCAGCTTGGTTACTGAAAGGGTAAGACTTCAGAACAAAGGGCTGTCAGACAAGGTGATCAATACCATCCTAGACAGCAGGAAACTCGTGACTAGGGCAATCTACGAGAAAGTGAGGAAAAAGTTTGTCTCCTGGAACAAAAACAAACACTCCCAACAGAGGGATAATTCCAATAATTTTGGACTTCCTGCAAGATGGAGCAGACAAAAACATCTCCCAAGGCACGCTGAAGGTACAAGTGGCAGCACTCTCCTCTTTCATGGACATCAGACTTAAGCGATTCCTAATGTCGCTTAAAAGCTAGACCAGCTATAATGAATAGAATTCCAGCTTGGGACATGTCCACGGTGCTTAGAGGGTTTCTCTTTCCTCCATTTGAACCAATGGAAGATAGCTCAGACAAAAACCTCACACTAAAAACGGCACTTCTTGTGGCCCTAGTATCGGCCAGAAGAGTGAGCAAAATCCAAGCCCTGTCTATGATGGAACCATACTGTCTAATACATATAGACAAAATCATTCTCTTGCCAGACCCGGCCTTTCTACCTAAGGTCTCTTCAACATTCCATAGAACCCAAAATATCATCATCCCTTTGTTTCCAAAAACTATGGACAGCAAAAAAAGAGACACAACAAACTAGATGTAAGAAACACACTCATAACATACCTCGAAAGAACAAAGGATTGGCGAAAAACGACCTCTCTTGTTGTCCTCTATGCAGGAGTTAACAAAGGGAAGCAGGCATCCAAGAATACCATCAGCAGATGGATAAGAATGGCCATACAGACCTATGAGGCACAAAACCTCACCCCTCCAGGCGGGATCAGAGCACACACAACCAGAGCCTGGGCAACCTTGGTTGCAGAGAAAGCAGGGGCAACTCCAGAGCACATCTGCAGGGCAGCGACATGGTCGAGCTTCAGGACCTTCGCAAGGCACTATCATATAGACCAGCTGTCTGACCAAGACCAGACATTTGTTCGCAAGGTGCTCCAGTCTCTATACCCACCCTAGTAAGTATTGCTGGATACATCCTCTTGGAAGCGGCCCTGGAAGACAATTTGAGAAAATAGAGTTAGGTACCTGGTAACTCTTTTTCTAAGAAGTCTTCCAGGGCAGCACTAGTTCCCACCCTTAAAATGACAAATACCAGGTACAACGGGGGAGCTTTAAGCTTACTGAGATTTCCTTCGGTGCTTTAATACAACTGAGGCACGCAAGTAAGACTGAAATTTATAATGGTGGACTAATGTGTTTCCTGTTTTAGGGAGGAGGAGCCTATCTCTCGGATGCTGCCCTGGAAGACTTCTTGGAAAAAGAGTTACCAAGTACCTAACTCTATTTTCCTTCAGATGCAAAGAGTGCCTGCTTGTCATTTGCAATAACCTTGTAAATAACTCTGCACCAAGCTTGCTATATACTATTACAGTTTGGGGCTTCTGACAGAACCCAGAGCACTCGGAAAGCTTCAGCAGTACTTGATGAACCTATGTACCTTGCTGAAATTCTTCAAGCAGCTTGTGTAAAGTGACAGCCAGCACTTCGTTTAGAATCTGTGTTTAGCATTCAGAAACTGCAGGTAAAGGGTGCTGTAAAGACTTAAGAAATCTACTTCAAGCCAGCCAGCGCTTTGTAAAGCTTTCTGTACACAGTGTTGTGTAGCAGAGAGAAATCGCCATGTACAAGACTTTAAAGTGGTTGCAAAGGCAAGACATTTTTTTACCTTGATGCATTTCCTGCATTAAGTTAAAATATTTAAAATATTTCCCAGTATTTGCCCCCCCCCCCAAAAAAACTGAGTGCAAATACCTGAGACCCAGCCCTGCCCCTTCTCTCCCCTGACTGGCTAGCTGACTTTGATTAACAGCAGCGACAGTCAATGGCGCCGCTATTGTGTCTCATCCAATCAGGAGGGAGAATCTCGGACGGCTGAGACACTCATGGACATCGCTGGACAGAGAGGAGCTTCAGGTAAGTGTGAGGGAGGGCTGCTGCATACAGAAGGTTTTTTATCCTAATGCATTAAGATAAAAAAACCTTCTGATTTTACAAAGCCTATAATAATATTGTACTTAATACGGTTTTACACTACTCAGAGTTTGGTATTGTTTTATTATTATTAATTCCATGTTTTTGTTAGTGGTAATTGTTGGATTTTCTACTTCTAGAATTGCAAGACCTGATTTCGGGTCTTCTTAATCGTGATCCTGAGATGCGCATGACTCTTGATGAGCTCCTCAGAGACCTGTGGGTAACACAATCTGTAAACCTTGCTGAATATACCTGGGAGGAGGTGTATCCACCTATTAGCTCCCAGAAAGGTAAGACGCTAATTACATTACTGACATTTACATACAGTATCAGTGAGTACACCCCTTTCATTTTTATAAATATTTTATTTATATCTTTTCATGTGACAACACTGAAGAAATTACACTTTGCTTCAATGTACAGCTTGTATAACAGTGCAAATTTGCTGTCCCCTTAAAGTAACTTAGCACACAGCCATTCATGTCTAAACCGCTGGCAACAAAAGTGAGTACACCCCTAAGTGAAAATGTCCAAATTGGGCCCAATTAGCCATTTTTCCTCCCCGGTGTCATATGACTCGTTAGTGTTTACAAGGTCTTCGATGTGAATGGGGAGCAGGTGTGTTAAATTTGGTGTTCTCTCTCTCATACTGGTCACTGGAAGTTCAACATGGCACCTCATGGCAAAGAACTCTCTGAGGATCTGAAAAAAAGAATTGTTGCTCTACATAAAGATGGCCTAGGCTAAGAGAAGATTGCCAAGACCCTGAAACTGAGCTGCAGCACTGTGACCAAGACCATACAGTGGTTTAACAGCACAGGTTCCACTCAGAACAGGCCTCGTCATGGTCAACCAAAGAGGTTGAGTGCACGTGCTCAGCGTCATATGCAGAGGTTGTCTTTGGGAAATAGATGTATGAGTGCTGCCAGCATTGCTGCAAAGGTTGAAGGGATGGGGTCAGCCTGTCATTGCTCAGACCATACGCCGCACACTGCATCAATTTGGTCTGTCTGACTGTCGTCCCAGAATCTAAAGATGATGCACAAGAAAAACCGCAAACAGTTTGCTGAAGACAAGCAGACTAAGGAAATTGATTACTGGAACCATGTCCTGTGGTCTGATGAGACCAAGATAAACTTATTTGGTTCAGATGGTGTCAAGCATGTGTGGTGGCAACCAGGTGAGGGGAACAAAGACAAGTGTGTCTTGCCTACAGTCAAGCATAGTGGTGGGAGTGTCAGGGTCTGAAGCTGCATGAGTGCTGCTGGCACTGGGGATCCCCTCCCTACGGAGACTGGGCCGCAGGGCAGTATTCCAACATAACGACCCCAAAGACATAAAAAGTCTATACACACCTGTTAAAATGTCAAGTTTCTGTGATGTAAAAAAAATGAGTCAAAGATAAATCATTTCATAGCTTTTTCCACCTTTTAATGTGACCTATAAACTGTAAAACCTAATTGAAAATCAAACTGAAATCTTTTAGGAGGGGGGAAGTAAGAATAAAGTAATGTGGTTGAATAAATGTGCACACCCTCTTATAACTGGGGATGTAGCTGTGTTCAGAATTAAGCAATCACATTCAGACGCATGTTAAATAGGAGTCAGTACACACCTGCCATCATTTAAAGTGCCTCAGATTAACCCCAAATAAAGTTCAGCTGTTCTAGTAGGTCTTTCCTGAAATTTTCTTAGTTGCATCCTACAGCAAATGCCATGGTCCATGGAGAGATTCCAAAGACATTGTTAAATGCCCCCCCCAAAACCCATACCAGACCCTTATCCAAGTATGCAGCCCGGCAGATCAGGAAAGGGGGGGGCAGGGGGTGGGAACGAGCGAGCGCCCTCCTCCTGGTCCATACCAGGTCACATGCCTTCAACATAGGGGGGTGGGTGCTTTTGGGCAGGGGGGTTCTGTGCCCCTCCTTACCCCAAAGCACCTTGTCCTCATGGTGATGGGGACAAGAGCCTCTTCCCAACAACCATAGGTGGTGTTTGTGGGGGTCTGCGGGCAGGGGGCTTATCGGAATCTGGAAGGTGGGGGAACGAGCAAGCGCCCTCCTCCTCCTGGACCATACTGGGCCCCATGCTCTCAACATGGTGGGGGTGGGTGCTTTGGGGTGGGGAGGGGGCCCTTGTCCCATCATGTTGATGGGGACAAGGGCCTCTTCCCTACAACTGTGTGTAGTGGTTGTGGGGGTCTGCAGGCAGGAGACTCAATCTGAAAACTCCCTTTAACAAGGGGGCCCCCACTTTATGTGAATGAGTAATGGGGTACATTGTACCCCTACTCATTCACCCAAAAAAGTGTCAAAAATAAATAAAACCAGTACACAGGTTTTTGACAAAGTCCTTTTATTAAAGTAGCTCCAATGTTTCTTTTCCCTCCGGTCTATTCCCTCCTCTGGTTCTTCTCTCTCCAATTTATTCTCCCTCCGCTGTCTTCTGCCTCTGGTTCTCCTTCCCCTGCTGTCTTCGTCCTCTGGTTCTTCTGCCGTTCTTCCCCCTTGTATGGTCTTTGGGGGGGCCCCACACAGTTTTTGTTTTTTTTGGCGCGGTGTTCTCCCCTTAAGAGTTATACCCAAGTCTTCTAAACCCTTAACTTCTATCTGGTTTTGGTCTCCTGTTTATTCAGTTGTTCGCACTATCTACACTGATAGGTTACTGACCCTTGTCTGCTGAATTGACAAATTTCTCCTTAATGATGTCAGGTGGGCCAAATGTAGTTTTAGAAATTGTACATTGCTAGCACTTTTCTTATTTCTTAAAGAGGTTTTTGAATTCCAGGCAGAAAATATATCGCCCGTATTTATGCCCCCTAGATGCTGTTTTTATGACTGTTCAAAGTTGTTTAGCTTTCTTTATTGCAACACAGCCTGGATTTCTGTGACTAGCCTGCCTGCTGTGCAGGGGTTTAGTGTGAGAAAAAATAGAGCAATTAGCAATGGCATTGACACGTGCATGTAAAAATATCAAAACCTCTTTTGAATTTTTTCTTCCACTATTTCTTGCTTAAAGTTATTTCTGTAAAGTTTTAAACTTAAAATTAAACATGACATTTGGCACAGTAGATCTAAAAGGGATAGCAAGATATTTCCTAGATAGATGCTTTACTTCCATTTACTCCCCTGTTCACCCGCTGAACCCCTTTCCTCAAAAAAAAAAAAGGAAAAAACAAAACCCACTGATGTGTTAGTGCTGTGTAAGCTCAGATCCAGAGCCAACTCAGAACTAAGGACCCTTCTCCCATGCCCACATGACAACGCCTGATGACTGGCCACTCAGGCTGCTGCACTATGGGAGATGAAAGATGAAGAACTATGTGCTTCTCCTTACCCAAAATCCTTCTATTTTTTTTGTCTGGGCTTTAACTGGTGAATAGCGAATATGTGATTAAAAGGTGAGTACAGAGCTCAACCTGCTATCCACCAAACCTATTACTTTGGGCAAACTACAGGTCTGCTCAGAAGTAGATCTCAGCTTCTCCAAGGTTGCTTCTCTTTTAAGGCTGCTCATAGATATTACAACTTTGTGCTTTGGGGTTTGAACCCTGAATGGTAGTCCAGAGGCTACTTAGAACATCAAGAGTGTCATGCATACTGGGTAACCTACCGATGACATGTCCATTAGAGTGATGTGAATTATGGGACTAGTAATCATATATCATGGGAAATGCTTTCATAGGTAGTAACAGAAACCAAAATGAGTCCATAAAATAAAACCACTTGGTTGAAATGGTAGAAAATCTAATTTGTTCACTATTGTTACCCCCTCACATAAATAAACTACAAAGGAAGTGTCTTTCAGCTTTTCCTTTATCTGTGTTGATTGACAGCTAGGTGTCTTTTTTTTTTTTTTAGAGCTCTCTGTAGAGATTTCTCCCTTTAAAGTAGTCTTTAAGATACCCTTACTGTAGATGAGATATGAGAATTTCCTATAAAATGAGAATAAATGCAGACCTGTTTGTTATGACTGTGTTTGCAGATGAAGGATTGGAACAGTTTCCTGTCAGCTACAGCACTGAATGGAACGGAGAATTTGGGAATCGAAAAGACTGATGAAGATGACTCCAGGAGATTCATTTGATATCCAGGAGAAGCCAGACTGTAGATTGCATTACTTTTAAAGCATTTATAACACAACTGTTCCTGAGATTTCACTGGAACACATATAACAGACAAGCTACAGGAAAAGCTACTGCTTAAAACCCCTGAGGTCAGGTCACTAAATCGCATACCACAACATTACCAAATAGCCTCAAACTGAACAACTGGTGCTTCACACTTCCAAGTTCACAGCAGTTGGTCATTGAAGAAATATTTATGGTTAAAAAGTAATCCTCTATGTTCATCCAGTGCAAAATGTCATTACACTGACATGCAAAAAGGCTGTGACTACACTGGGAACCAGCCTCCTTTTGTACGCTCATATTACTGTGCCATACTGGTTTTGTGCCAAAACAATATAGTCTGACTGCTCCCATAGGATGCAGTAGGTGCTGTCATCTGTATGTGGCATTATTACTAATGTGACTTGCAGAACTTAAAGCAGAGAATAAATTCAGTTTTAATCTCTGCTGCTTTTATTTTAAGAGACTGATGATCATTTCACTTATACATAAGATAGGAAAACTTGTAAGATTGCATTGATTATAGTTTGAAAACATACACATATTCCCTAACAGATGCCTTTACATAAGCATTCACCATGGTACATTCCTACCTGTGAGCTTTGCTGTAAATGCCTGTTAATAACAAAAATCTGCTGTTGGCCAACTATGATATAAAATAATATTAATAGCCATTGTGCGTTTAGATTGAGCATTCCATGCTGTGTTTCATCTCCGTCATGATGATGCATTGGCACAGCATGGCTTTGCTGAGTAGGCACAGACATTATTTTGAATATTTGGTTTTAAGAGATCAGCTAATGTGCATATAAGCACCCTTTCCAGCTTTAGAAATATATAATAAATAGGTTCTATTGAGCGAAGATTTAAAGAGCTTGAAAAATGATCTATGTTGGAGGAAACGGCATGCAGTCCTTTTAGTGATTGATATATGCTCAGTAATATTGTTTGCGTCCAATAACTCCCTTGTGATGCATTAACGCGTGCTGTGTTATGTTGCACATTAACGAGCATTGAGGCACCCTATTTAAATAAATGGGATGCCAAAAATCAGACGTGACCCTTTTTTTTGCAATGCACATCATGCATTTCAGCATGCTGCAAGGATGGTGTGTTGCCTTAGTGTATTGAGCTGCCATTCAAAAGAAAATGGCACCATAATGCACGCTACCTGCATTAACGTGCGTTGTGGTAATACCTGCTTTACCACAACACAAGTCTAAGTGGGCCCTAAAGAATCACTAAAACAAGCATTGCCTTGAAAAAAGAACACACTGCTTCCTTGGTTGTCATACTAATCCACTGGCTTCAGTACTTTCTGAGTTACAGACATAGAACAAGTATGTTAATTAGAAGTTTGTTTGTTGCAGTCTGAGAAAGCCAGGCAGCTAGCATTTGCAGCTGATCATCAGCAATGAAAGCCTACACATTTTCTTTCAATACAGGTTCCCTTTAAAATCCGTTCAAAGTATGCATGTAGAAGTTTGAATACCCTGCTAGAATGTGGAATACTTTTACTACATTAACATCTGATGTGCAGTGTGTTTTTTATGTTATGGTGACCATACATGCTTCGATGAATGGTTTGATTTCTTTACTGATCAAGTAGAAATAATCGATCTATAGTTGACAACAGATTCAATTGATAATGCCACACCAGAAGAAGTGGATTTTAAAGTGGTTCTAAAAGCAGAAGTTTTTTTTTTTTTAACTTTAATGCTTTCTATGCAAAAAAAAACAACCTTCTGGGTGCAACTCCCCCCCCCAGCCCCCTCTTTGCACTTACCTGAGCCACATCTCGAGCCAGCCATTTGCATGAGAGCAGTGGCTCTCCTGATCTCTGTCTCCTCATTGGCTCACATAACCGTGGGAGCCATTGGCTCCTGCTGCTGTCATTCACAGCCAATGAGAAGAGAGCATTGACAAAGTTGGGGCAGGGCCAAGCCATGCTTTGTGTGTGAATGGACAACGTCCATTCACAAGAATGCAGCTTTGGAGTGAGTCTGCTCGAGTGCCCTCATAGCAAGCTGCTTGCTATTAGGGGCACTTGGCAGGAGGGAGGAGACAGGACCACCGACGGGGGACCCAAAAAGTAGAGGATCATGGTTGCTCTGTGCAAAACCATTGCACAGAGCAGGTAAGTATAACATGTTTGTTATTTTTAGAAAAAAAAAATTGCACCTTTTTAGAATCACTTTAATTTATAGTTAAAATGAGATTGTAACATCTGATCGTAAGTTATCGACCACATCTTTGTTCCCACCATGTAATCTCATAATCTGCTTGATCAAAATATAGTCACATTCATAAACAAAGTATGTCAGTGTTACCAATTTGATCCAAAACAATCGATAATATTCCACCCTGGCCGATCAACTCAGTTTGATCGAATAAATTGAGTCTCAAATGATTGGAAGGGAAGATATGGCTATTCAATCTTTTGTTTGAGGACTGGATCGTTTTGATCTATTGCACATCGACTGGATAAAAATATCAAAACAAATGTGACCAGACCACCATTATTCCTGTCTGACTGGAGTTCCCCTTAGATTACTGGACCAAAGGTGAGCTGTGTATATTGTACCCTGGGTTTAAATGTATGACTGAACTTTAATGTTCCCTTGCAGTGTGTTACTGTACATGCGTAAACTTGTTTGAGTTGCAAGTGTAGAGCAGTAGACAAAAAGTCTCTGCAGCATTTTTTTAATGCAGCGCACCACAGCAAACCTCATGTATGTCATGGTGTGATGTGCGAGTGTGGGCACCTATTGCAGTTGTGCATTGGGCTGCGATTCTTCTGAATGACACAGCAGCACACCCACAATGCACCATGCCTTATGGTAACATGCGGTAAAGCATGCATATTACCACGGATTACGTGCAATGCATATTTGGAAGTCCAGTTCTCAATCCTGAGTAGAAAAGCCTGTCCCTTGCCAGGTGGTGCAGAAAAATCCTACACAGCCCCTGCTGAGTCAGAGCTAGAGCTCTCCGATCAGCATAGGTTAAGCTCCCTACTAACTGAAAAGCTCTAGCCCTAACACAGGAGGAACCATGCACTTTTCTAATTGCAGAGCCATATGTTTGACTTGGCAGGCGGTGTATTGGACCTCTGCAGGGAGACCACTGCTTCTACACAGAGAAAAAGTGTCCTTTTCTGCAGACAGCTGGCAGAGGGCAGTATTTTCTACTCAGGCTGTGGCTTTCTAAAGAAGACTTTGTTTTGATGCACCTTGAAAAGAAATCTGTACTGAAAGAACTATATAGGCTGCCATTGATGTCCTCTTAAAATTTTTTGGGTGTCTGGCTGTTTCTGGTTTCAGTACTTTGAGGTATGGAAAAAAGCATTGTAGAATGTGAAGTCAGATCTACATATTTGTTCAAGGAAAATGTTGAGATGTTTGGATCAATATGACAGCCAGAGAACTCAAATTTTCTGAAGGTAATGTCAGCTTGCTGAAATAAGATTAACCTCTTGTGGGCAGGTTCATCTTTGGCAACACATTGAGGTCAGTGTAATGGAAATTACATGATTGTCACTAGGAAGTTAATCTAAAGGCCATGTGATACTAGTGATCTTGTCGCCTGTGACCACTCATCAACAGCATGATTCCGAAGAGAGGATGTAATTTCCCCTGTATTGTTGCTTCCTCCCTGGCTAAACCATTGAGATGTTACATTGCAAACGAGGTGCTGCAGCATTTCTGTGAGCGAGGATGCGGCTTCCTTTATGGTAAATATCAGTTGTACCGGGAGTTGCCAGTGTAACATGGTCTGTAGAGCTATCTATGTGAGTGATTATTACTCACTTGTTAGAATAAGAAATAAACTATTTGGGTTCATTAATCTCATGCTGTTGAGCGGTTAAACCTCTACTTGAACTCTGTGTGCTGCAATAAAGATGATTGCCAAACAAATTACATTGCTTAGTAGCACGAGATTAAAATCATCCGTGAAGTTTCTTACCTATTCTTATAAAGATTAATATTCCAATTGGTGCTAAAATTGCTAAGAATAAATACACATAAAAAAGTAAAAAGTGAAACAAAAGCTCAAAATCACCTGCTAATTTAAACCACCTCCAGTTTTCCCCATAGCAGCCACTTGGGCACAGATTGTTACTTTCTAGTACAGTAATCCGATTTTCCATCTGCTTATTACCAGTTTCCTTAGTGGTACCTGTCTCCTCCACATTGTTCCACTTACAGGAATGACAAACGTATGCTGCTCTGTTTTCTGCTAAATGATTTATTTATATAGCTTTCACTGACAAATGGAAGATGTGATATTCAGACCAATGTGCTGAATTATATTGTGCCAATCCTCTTTTCTGTATTTTTTGACAATCAAATATTTTCTTTTCAGTGGTAGTTCATCTGTTATTGTAAATTGAAGACCCCAGAAAAAAGCACTTGTTCTGAGGGTGCAGGGTCGGTGCTACCACTAGGCAGCCGCCTAGGGCGCCTTGCTGCCTAGGGTGCACGGCCACTGGTGTTCCTACTCTCTTCTCTCTGCAGCAAGCAACCAAGTCTCAGCATCAGCAGGCAGCCACCGCTCAGTTCACACATAGTGTCAGAGGCACAGCGCCTGGTGGAGGACCGTGTCTGTGTCCTGACTCCTGAATGAATGGAAGCAAGCAAACATTCATTGATGGGCACTGGTAGGCTGCATTTGATGGGCGCTGGTGAGGCTGAATTTGATGGGCGCTGGTGAGGCTGAATTTGATGGGCGCTGGTGAGGTTGCATTTGATGGGCGCTGGTGAGGTTGCATTTGATGGGCGCTGGTGAGGCTGCATTTGATGGACGCTGGTGAGGCTGCATTTGATGGGCGTTGGTGAGGCTGCATTTTATGGGCGCTTCATTAGAAAGGTGGGGTATACATGAGCAGGGCAAAGGGGGTGGAGCCAAGAGGGGCAGCAAAATGAGGTTTCGCCTAGGGTGTCAAAAATTCTTGCACCAGCCCTGTGAGGCTGCACACACCTACAATAATTTCTCAGAAAGTCATAGCTGAAGATTCCTGCACACAGACCTGATATGCATGCACAGGAAAAAAATAATTGTTTAAATGGAATCTATCACAAAGCAAAATACCACAGTGAGAAGTATCAGGTGGAAGCTAATTACTTGGTGCATACTATTGCCCAGGCCAGCTAAGCTTAATCTATTCAGCATTCCTGCAGCTAAGAGAATTGTTGGGAAACTAATGTGCTGCTCAGGAATTACAGAGGCCTGTGCAAAAACCCTTTAATGAAAACTGACATTTTCTTACACCCAACTGCATGTCCGTGCTAAGTAGCATTTACTTGCAGGATTGAGGAATAGATTTTAGGTGTCAAATGACAGCTTTCATCTAGGCTCATCACACTGGTGTTACCTATAACAGGTTCCCTTAAAAAAAATTGAATCTGATGTATTTTTAATGCCAGTGCCAGTTCATGAGCAGAAACCCATAGAACATAATAATCATTTGGCAACAGTATAGGACATGCTGCTTCCAAACTCTGAATAGGATCTCCCTTGTTGAAAATCAGATGCTAAATGGCAGTAGGGGCTCATCCTATACTCAGAGACTTCACAAATTTAAAGGAAAAGACTGGCAGCAATCCAAAGAAAATTCAACCGCTGGTAACCTTATTCATCCAAGCAAAATAAACAGAGAGAACCATCCCGTGTGTGAATGTGTTGGGGAAGGGATCCTAGACATGCGCCCTTTGTGTTCATGTTGTCCGGATGAATAAAGTTACCAGCATTTGAATTGTCTTGTGCAGATGGTCTTTTCCTTTGGATTGTCCAGTAATGGCTCTTTGCTATCCTTACTACCTATTGCCTTTTCATGATTAAGACAGAATGCTCATGTAAGTGTGTTGGTGGGTTCATTAAAGTAGAGCTCCACTAAGAGCTTGTTCACACCAGCTTGCTGCACTGGTGTGCGCTGAAAAAAAGGTGGGACATGTAACATGTTGCTCTAGCATGCCATAATGCATTGCAGGGGGCTGCAGAACATAACAATTATATACAGCTGTGAAAGAAGCCGATACTGTAATGCATTTTAACAAAGCAGCACATGCGGGATAAGATGTGTACATCTTGTTCTGCTCCTGCTGGTGTGAATGAGCCATAAATAAGCAATAACTGGAGCAAGTGTAAAGTATTTTCTAAGGATTGCTCTGAAAGTGTAACTTCAAGTACAAGAGCTTGACTTGGAACTTTTTAGCTTGAGAGATCCCAACAAAAGGGATCTTCATAACCACCTTCACTCATTCTGCTTGGACATAATTCTTCTTTTAACATATTGCACCCAACACTGACATTCTATTGTTAGCCATTATCTGAGTATATAACATGCCATCACTGGTAGATATTATTGTACGTGTGAGCACCTTTTGGGGGAGAGAACAGGTAGAGAGAGCTCTTATTACTGCAGTATAAAGCTGTGACTGCATTGGTGGCCAGTATTATACTGTACTATATGTAGAAGATGACATTACATAGATGTAAGCTGACAAATGAAACTGCCGTGAAAAGTGTCAGTATTTGTAGATGCTGGTTCTCCCAGCTGCCTCTGTACAGTGATAGGCTAAACTTGAAAATTGTTGATGTCTCACTTTATTTATTGCAGTTAAAATTTGTTCAATATTTTTGTTTTTATATGGCTTGTTTCGTTTTTTATGGCCTTTTAAAGTTTTTTTAAGTGTAAGGCCTCGTTCGCGTGGGGCATATTAATGTATATGCCCACGGAGGGCTGTATTTACCTGCATAGGGATGCACAGGTGTTCACGCAGCTCCGTGCAGGTCGTGGGATGCAGAGGCCGCACGGACACAGCTGCAGCTCCCAATTTGATATACAGGTACGTGTCCTTGGAACACAAATTGTGTGAGTTTGGGGACGTGCACCCACGTGGATGTCAAATTGGGAGCTGCGGCTGTGTCCCAATTGATATCAATAGGATGGGATGTACGGAACACCTGTGCTCCCCCATTCGGGTAAACACGGCCCTCCATGGGAGTACACTTTAGTACACCTCCTGTGATAGAGGCCTAAACCATTGAAAGATATATTAAATGCACTTATAAAATCAAACCTTGTGTGGATTTTTTTTTCCTACTTGTAAGTGTATACAATTTTTTTTATTGGAGAATTAAGTCAGAAATTGTTTGAGACCTTTGCCAAAGCCTTTACAGCCCAACTCAAGTTCAAGGAAAAGGGTTGCCAACAGTTAGGGTCCCTTGCACAAGGGCTGCACACTGTCCTGAGTGGTAGCAGTGTTTAGGGGCCTACACATTCAGGGAAAAAGGTCTGAAACACAGGTATTCTGTGCTTTTTGTCCATAAACGCACAGGGCCCTAAACGCCGGTACCACTCAGTACAGCATCCAGCTGCAGTGCCAGACTGCATGCAAAAGGACTGGATGCTGCACCTGTCCTGCCAGGGATCACTAAAGGTGGATTCACACTACAACAGAGACCTGCAATCCCCTGCTCTGGCAGCTCTCCATTGCAGGCTGCAGCAGGGGGCAGTGTATGTGCGATTCAGCACATCACATTGCTCCCCCACCTTTTTTTTGTTTTTGTTTTCTACAACTTATTTGAAGTATATAAAACATACACTTAATTTATAGCAATGTACTGCAGCAAGATGTGCTGCAGTACAGCATAATTGGGACACATAGGAAACCATTGTTTCTTGTGTGACGGGCATTTTTACATTTGTGAATTCAACCTAAAACATTGGGAGATGTGCACTGATCTTAGATGGCCATGTGTGCAAAGTGGCTTAAGTCTGTAGGATCTGAAAGTGCTTTGTGCAGAATTTTAAGAACAAGTCTATTCAAACAATGGAAATAAGTAATTAAGGGACTTTTAGGACACATAGAGCTATGAATTAATTGATCGGTTTGTGAGGAGGTAGGTCACAGTAGAAGATGCTGAGCTGACATAGAAGGCAGGTGTCCCCAAACTTTAAACAAAGGGCAAATTCACTTTTCGCCAGACTGTTTTTGGGCCAGACTAGGAGAAGTAACAAAAAAAAAAACAGTATCAGAGATTGGTGGGGTGGAAATACAAAATGCCTTATCTTATTGATACAAACACTGTCCTTTTTTTTTTTTTTTTTTTTACACTTTTCTTTTACTTTTCTTTTACTTTTATTTATTTATACTTTTTTTTTTTTTTTTAATATGTTTTATTTCAGAGGTGATATCACTTCCGTGAGTAGTAGTAAATGGCCCTGCGTCAGGAAAAGAAGGTTCCTGAGCGTCTGGAAGCGTCTGTGTCAGTGGGAGTAATAAGACACCCCTACCATTGGTGTTAGTGATAGTAGTAAAAGACATCTACCCCCCTCCCCCCTCCAGCATTGGTGTCAATTGGAGTAATAGAAGACCCACCAGCATTGCTGTCAGTGGGGGTAATATAAGACCTCCCTAACATTGGTGTCAGTGGGTGTGATAAAAATAAACCCAGCAATAGTGTCAGGGGGCGGGGTAATAAAAGACCACCCCAGCAGGGGTGTCAGTGAGAGTGATAAAAAGACCCCCCAGTAATTGTGTCAGTGGGGGTAATAAAAAAATTCCAAGCATTGGTGTCAGTAGGGGTAATAAAAGACCTTCCCAGCATCCGTCTTAGTCAGTGATAAAAGATCCCCCCAGCAATGGTGTTGGTGGGGGTGAAAAAATCATTTCCAGCACTGGTGTCCAATGGAGAAATCACCCCCCCCCCCATGTTCACGTCCCACTTCCTGCCTGCAGGCCCTTTCATTGTAGTGGACAGGTTATGGCAACTTTAGTGCATACACCCAGGAATGTCAGAGATACCAGAATTTACATAATCGGGTCATCTCTGAGTCAATGTCTCAGCCCAGGAAATAAAATGGATGCAACCTGAACAAAAATAGCAAGTGAAAGCATTGTAAAGTATAACTAAAGGCAAAACATTTTTTGTTTGTTTTGGATAGAGTGGAGCAGGAATAGAACACCAGTCCATTTTTATTGCTGTCTGTGTCTATATTAGGTAAATATACCTATTCTATTTGTCCTGCTTACTATTATCATCAAAAGTAAAAACTCCCAAAGTTTGGGTTGTCACCAGAACAGTAATGCCCTGTACACGCGGTCAGACTTTCTGACGGAATATGTGCGATCGGAGCTTGTTGTTGGAAATTCCGACCGTGTGTAGGCTCCATCGGACTTTTTCCATCGGAATTTCCGACACACAAAGTTTGAGAGCAGGCTATAAAGTTTTCCGACAACACAATCTGTTCACGTAAATTCTGACAGTGTGTGGACAATGCTCAGAATAAATTAAGAGACGAAAGCTATTGGCTACTGCCCCGTTTATAGTCCCGACGTACGTGTTTTACATCACCGTGTTAAGAATTATTGGACTTTCCGACAACTTTGTGTGACCGTGTGTATGCAAGACAAGTTTGAGCCAACATCTGTCAGAAAAAATCCATGAATTTTGTTGTCGGAATGTCCGATCGTGTGTACAGGGCATAAGAGAGGGAAAATCTTCCCATGGGGACACTAGTTATGGTGACACCCTTGAATTCCCTCACTTTGGAGAGATTTCCCCTCCCTTAATGTTGTGGCTATGGGACAGGGGGATATTCTCCCTTACTCTATCCAAAATGGAAAAAAAAGTTTTGCCTTTAGTTCTACTTTAACATGAAAATCTGATACTAGGGTCACTTTACTTACTGTATTTATAACTTAATAGTATAACAAATTGTATGGAGTATAGCATACTACTATACAAAATCAATCAAAAACAGCACCACTCAAATACTATACAGTAGAATATAAACATTAGAACTCGCAGTTCTGTGAATGCTTCTCTGGCACAGAACGTTTACATTAATTTTAAGTGAGTTTTGTGATGCTGCAGGTCCTCCAGAACACATTTTTCAGCTTCCATTGGGGCGGAACTCTTTAGCGAGGTTCCTGTTTCCCCGGAAGTGCTGTATATATTGGTGCACGGGATAGGTGAGACTTGCTGTGTGGGACGGATAAAGGTTCGGACAGGAGGTGTGATAATGGTGAGTGATTGTACTGTGTGCAGACACACCGGATAGTCTGTATACCGGCCATTATCAAAGGCTCCCCATCTGTTCCTATACACCGGGGGCATCTATACGAGCTTCCCCTGAGTGGAGGACTACGAGTCCCAGAATGCACCGCGACAAGAACCTCCTTCACTGAGCCTACTGTGTATGGAGCGGGTCAGGGCTGTGCGCTGCTCTCTGCGATCTCTGGTAGACTCTAACTGGATGACACTTATTGTACTAAAGTATTATGCATGATAAACAGGCGCCATGCTATCCTCCTGCAGCCAATTCCTGTCCACATGTATGTTCTATGAGCTGCACATCATTGCAATGGCAGAATATGTCTGTGCAATGATGTGACATTGCAAAGCACATAAGGGGGCAGGATAGAGCGTTGTCACCCTCTACAAGGAAGTGCCTGTACAAGGACCTTCATGGTAGGATCACCAAGTATTACTTTAACCAATTGTCTACCAGGGCATTTTTTGCACACATGTTGAAATCTGCATTTTTTGTATTTATTTTTTGCTAGCAACTACTTTAATCCCCCAAAAGTATGTATTTTCTGAAAGCAGAGACCCTGGAAAATAAAACTGTGGTAGTTGCAATTTTTTTATGTATTATTTTTGCAGTTCTTTAACAAACACATATTTTCAGGGAAAATGCACTAAAATTGTAGTGCAAACAAACGCAATAAAATCCACAACCCAATTATTTGGTAAAATATAAAAGATGGGGTTGTGTTGAGTGAAGAGATACCAATCATGTCAAGTCTTAACCACTTACCTACTGGGCACTTTCACCCCCCCCCCTCCTCCTCCTGCCCAGGCCAATTTTCAGCTTTCAGTGCTGTCACACTATAAATGAAAATTGAACAGTAATGCAACACCGAACCCATACTAAATTTGTAAAATTTTGTTCACACAAATAGAACTTTCTTTTGATCTTATTTAAGCACCACTGGGTTTTCTTCATATTTATATATATATATATATATATATTTTTTTTTTTTTTTTTTTTGCTAAAGAAACAAAAAAAGACTGAAATTTTTTTTTTCAGAAACTTTGTTTCTGTTATAAAATTTTACAAACAAATGTTCTTCATAAAAGTAGGTTAAAATGTATTTTGCTACATTCCTTTTGTGAAAATAACCTGAATCAGTGTATATTATTTAGTCTGTAGGAAAGTTATAGAGTCCACAAGCTATGGTATATACCTGAAAATTGATCAGTTCTGATGTGCTGACGGCCGGTCTCATTTCTTGAGGCCCAAAAATGCCAGGACAGTACAAATATCCCCCAACTCAGTGGTCATCAACCCAGTCCTCAGGGCCCACTAACAGGCCAGGTTTTATGTATTACCTTGGGGAAATGCAGACTAGAATACTGCAATCACTGAGTAGCAAATGATATCACCTGTGATGTATTTCAGTTATCTTGTAAACCTGGCCTGTTAGTGGGTCCTGAGGACAGGAGTTGATGACCACTGCCCCAAATTACCCCTTTTTGGAAAGTAGACAGTCCAAGGTATTTAGTAAGAGGCATGGTGAGTTTTTTGAAATTGTATTTTTTTGTCATTTTGTGGAAAATTAATAAAAAAATGTAAAAAAAAAAAGTTCACTTTTTGTTTTACATATTGTCACCAGTGCAATACAGCATCATCATATAACGGGTGTGGCGGTGATTAGGGACACTGACTGGTGACGGTACACAAAAAAAAAAAAAAAAGGAATTAAACGCAATTGTACACAATGGATGGGATGAAAGGAAGCCATCCATTGTTTACAACTGTCATGTGACCTGCTATGATTGGTTACAGCTGTGACATGGTACTAGCAGCGAGACGGTATACTGTTCAGTCATCAGCTGTGTCCAGTGGACACAGCTGGTGACAGATCGCATGGCGCCTTCTAAGAGGACGTCATAAGATGTCCACTCAGAAAGAAGAATGTCCCGCCTGGCCGTCACTTTGCTATAGGCTGGGTGGGAAGGTGTTAAAATTGCGCATGCCCGTGGAATCACAAATAATTTAGTACCCACAATTCTCTATAAGCAATGCTTTAAAAGCTTGTACAAACCATCAGTTTATCTGCTTGCCGACCACCCGCCGCAGTTTTACTGCGGCAGAATGGCACGGCTGGGTGAAACAACGTTGCCATACGTCGCTTCACCGTTTGGCCACTAGGGGCGAGCGCGCACCCACAGTGTCTGCCCGGAGTGGATGCGAGTGCCCAGCGGGCGCGTGATAACCGCTGGGCACCTGTGATCGCTCGTAACAGAGCGAGAACTGGGATCTGTGTCTCTCTCTCTCTCTCTCCCCCCCCCTACAGTTAGAACACACTTAACCCCTTGATCATCCCCCTAGTGTTAACCCCTTCCCTGCCAGTGTCATTTATACAGTAATCAGTGCATTTTTATAGCACAAGATCGCTGTATAATTTTCAATGGTCGCAAAAATGTGTCCAATTTGTTCGCCGCAATATCACAGTCTCCATAAAAATCGCAGATCGCCGCCATTACTAGTAAACCAATCAATATACACTTATTGTGATTTTTATTACCAAAACTATGTAAACGACGCAGTGCCGTATCGCAAAAAATGGCCTGGTTATTGAGCAGCCAAATCTTCCAGGGCTGAAGTGATTAAAGTTAACCATGAACTATGGTCCTTGAATTATTGGTCTCAATCTGATGTTCACAATGATACCTCACATGTGTGACACAAGTGATGTTTCCATACACATGTGCACCCTATGCTTTTTATATAGGGTATGTGCGGGGGGTTGTTTATTTTATACAATGCCAATTACAAACGGCTAAGACCAATGTAACTAAGTATATAGCATACCTGTAAATCCCTGAAATACACCGCAGCTCCAGTGATCTCCTTTCGCGTCCGGGTCCCGTACTGAGCAGCTGGTCTGATGCATTGTAAGCACACAGGGTCAGCTGCCAATCAGGGAATGTTTTGAATCATCTGAAAGAATGCAAAGCTTTCTCTGATTGGACAAGGTGGATAGTGTGATGTCATTGCTCCACCTCTTCCAATAAAAGCACGCGTTGCATTCCTTCAGAAAATGCAAAACATTCTCTGATTGGTGCCTGTGCTGAGCAGCTGACCTCCTGCATTCACAATGCATTAGGCCAGCCGCTCAGCACGGGACCCGGAAGCGAGTGGAGCTCACTGGAGTAGCGGTGTATACTTCAGTGAATTCCAGATTCCGGGGGGCATGAGCCAAAGTGGACCAATGTAACTATGTATAAAATATCCATTCCTGCAATTTTTTTTTAATGAAAGCGGTATATATCACTGCCAGTTTTTGTTGTTTTGTTTTTTTTTGTTGTTTTGTTTTTTCCATTTGCACACACGTTTAATTAAATCATATTAGGCTTAAAGATTACTTAAAACACCCAAAACATTATATATTTTCTGAAACAGGCATACAAAAAAGTCGGCCTCTGTATCGCTACAGAGATCAACAAAAGTGGCTACTTAGGCAACAATGAGTCAACACCGGAGTATGTATATAAAATTGAATATATTTTATTAATTAATTAAAACGCAGCTTCAACACGCATAAATGCATCCACATGCAGGGTGTGAGCTCATGCATGTACTGTGCACCACCAGGTGCTACAATGGAGCACTGTCTTGGTGGGCACTATGATAAGTGAATACTGATCAATCAGAAAGGCAGGATCACATGAATCTAAACAAACAAACAGACAAGGGACACACATATAACACAACCACAGATACAGACAGTCCGGACGCCGGCAATCCACTCCAGTGAAACTGAATACACTCACCACAAGGTGGACTCCATTGCCATCCACTGGATAGGCAATAGGTATGGGGACCAACCCCTATAAGTGTTCCCAAGCAGGGGTGTACTCAGTGTCGCAGTGAGTGCTCCCTCTCTAATGACAAGTACCCTGGATGACTATGATGAGCTGGGGCCAGATAAGCACTTAAAGCAACCCAAGAAGTCCCGCGTGCCCCCAAGAGCCAGATGGTGATGAGCGGAGACAGCACCAGCACATGCAAGCATAGAGGATAACATTAAATGTGCGGTAGTGTGAAACAAGGCTCCAATACGGTGATCCATCCACGCTGACCGGCCAGGTGGTAACGTAAAATCTTGCCTCTATACCCTCTTCATCCTTCACCTGTTGCTCCCATTTGCAGTTACCTACCCACTAACATTTGTTATGGCTAATTAGGCCAGTATTGAGGGCTTCCCATGCCCCCGAAATATGTGTATCATATGGCTATAAAGCAACTGATGACTTAATGGACACCCTTTTTGTGGGATTGGACTGCTTTACATGACTGTACAGATGGCTTGGCGGATCAAGAGGCCCCTGCATTTATTAGCTACCATGCGATGTATGTTTAGAGGGTTCTGACAATAGCCTCTTGAGTTTCTAGGCTGGGGACAATACTTCGAACCCAGCTACATACAGGCTTCTGCATTAGTACTCTGCTTTAGGTGCTTATCTGGCCCCAGCTCATCATAGTCATCCAGGGTACTTGTAATTAGAGAGGGAGCACTCACTGCGACACTGAGTACACCCCTGCTTGGGAACACTTATAGGGGTTGGTCCCCATACCTATTGCCTATCCAGTGGATGGCAATGGAGTCCACCTTGTGGTGAGTGTATTCAGTTTCACTGGAGTGGATTGCCGGCGTCCGGACTGTCTGTATCTGTGGTTGTCTTATATGTGTGTCCCTTGTTTGTTTGTTTGTTTAGATTCATGTGATCCTGCCTTTCTGATTGATCAGTATTCACTTATCATAGTGCCCACCAAGACAGTGCTCCATTGTAGCACCTGGTGGTGCACAGTACATGCATGAGCTCACACCCTGCATGTGGATGCATTTATGCGTGTTGAAGCTGCGTTTTAATTAATAAAATATATTCAATTTTATATACATACTCCGGTGTTGACTCATTGTTGCCTAAGTAGCCACTTTTGTTGATCTCTGTAGCGATACAGAGGCTGACTTTTTTGTATGCCTTGGTCTTTTTTGGCTATAGCAACATCACCAGACTTTTGGTAAATGCACTAAGGGTATAATATTATTTTTCTCCCTATCACCTGGGTATGTATACAGTGGGGCCTGGTTTTATTCTCTCTCTCTTTGTTTACATATATTTTCTAAAAGCAGACACCCTGGAGAATAAAACTGTGTTACCGTATATACTCGAGTATAAGTCGTTCCGAGTATAAGTCGAGGCCCTAATTTACCACAAAAAAATGGGAAAAACTTATTGACCCGAGTATAAGACGAGGGTGAGAAATGCACAGCTACTGTAAGTGGAAAAGAGGGTCAACAATGCCCATTTGCAGCCTCACTGTGCCCATTTGCAGCCATAGGTCCCTCGAACTTCAAACTCGGTAGTTAAGTGTTCCTAGATGCCCCCTAGCTGCAGCCAAAATGTGGGGTCTCTGAACCCAAAGTGTCCCGAAATGACATTGCTGCAGATTGACACAGTTGACCGATTTTGGGGCCCCGTATTTCGGGGCCACTTAGTGCTAGGAACCCCAAGTTTGGTGTGCAAACCCAGTGGAACTAGCACCATAAAATATCCAAAGCTGGGATTTCTAGCACCAAGTGGCCCCGAGATACAGGGCCCTAAAAATCGGTTCAGAAAATGTCAAGCACTTTTCTGCAGCAGAGAATGACATTTTCCAAACCTATTTTGGGGCCCCGTATCTCGGGGCCACTTAGTGCTAGGAACTCCAGCTTTGGATATGTTGTGGTACCAGTTCCACTGGGCTTGCACATAAAATTTGGGGTTCCTAACACCAAGTGGCCTTGAGATATGGGGCCCTAAAGTCAGTTCAGAAAATGTCAAGCACTTCTGCAGCAGAGAATGACATTTTCCGAACCGATTTTGGGGCCCCGTATCTCAGGGCCACTTAGTGCTAGAAACTCCAACTTTGGATATGTTGTGGTACCAGTTCCACTGGGCTTGCACACCAAATTTGGGGTTCCTAGCACCAAGTGGCCCTGAGATACGGGGCCCCAAATTCGGTTCGGAAAATGAAATTTTTTGCTGCAGAAAAGTGCTTGACTCAAGTATAAGTCGAGGGGGGCACATTCAGCACAAAAAAAGTGCTGAAAAACTCGACTTATACTCGAGTATATACGGTAGTTCCAATTTTTTTTATGTTACATGATGTTAGTGCAACGGTTTAGAAAATGCAAAATTTCAGCTAAAAATAACTTAAAGTTAATTTTAGGGCACACAAATGCAACAAATTGCCCATTTTTTGCAATCAGTTTATTGTTAAAGTGGTTCTAACAGCTTAAGGTTTTTCCTTTTACCTTAATGCATTCTCTGCTTTTGGGTAAAAAACATTCCTATGCCCCCCCAACAGCCATCCCTAAACACTTACCACAGTTCTCTCTCAATCCAGCTCCTTGTGCAGCAGTGCTGCTCCTCTCTTCCTGCATTCACAGGAGTCTCTGTGAGAACAGTAGGAGCCATAGGCTGTTTGCTGTTAGTCAAATGCTGTGAGGAGGGAGCGGGGGCATGGCCAAGTTGTGCTGTGCTGTGTGTCTATGATCTGCACAAATGCATCCTCAGCAGTAGGCTTTCCGAGGGGGAACTCAAGGAAGAGGAGGAGATAAGAGCGCCGACAGGGGACTACAGAAGAGGAGGTAAGCCACCGCTCTGTGCAACACCATTGCACAGAGCAGGTCATTATAACTAGTTTGTTTTATTAATAAATGAAAAGCTTTACAACCACTTTAACCATTAATAACGGGCCTCAAATTATTGCTCTGATTCAAACCCCCTCACATGCGCTTTCTCACCCCTGACGCAGGAGCTCTGAGCTCAGCATTTGAGGGCTCACTCCTGTGAAGGGGAACAGTAACAGCTGGGAGTCTCTTAGCAACGTCCTAGCAACGAGGCAGGATGAGGAGATGCAATTTCTCTTAGTTTTCCAGTCTGGCTTCATGAGATACATAAATGGCCTACACCTATACGAAGGGCATTATTTAAGTGTGTAACTAATAACAATTTCTGGCGCAAAGATAGTTTGATCATGAGGGACAAACATCCGTATGAGGACACAATAATGGAATTAGATTTCTCAGTCCATAGGAAAGGCCATAACATGGATAAGCAGTTGGCGGCAGCTATCCTTAGAGTATAGCCAGCTCTGTGGGATAAGAACAAGGGAAGAGAAACGGAAGCGCCACCTAAGTGTAGCAATTAAAACTAGTTTTATTCACAATAGTTTAAAACACTCGCAAGATAGTGTAGTAAGTGCGCTCATGACATATATAGGGAAGCTGCTCTGGTCCGTCCTGCAGACACTGCACTGTGGCGGGGAACCACTGGCGATGGAGGAGGTAGATGGATCCTGTTGCCACCAGAAAGTCCAGGCAAACCATTGTGGAACACACAGCGGATTTGACGTCGCAGAAGGAGGATAGAGGCTACAGGCTATGCGCTCGGAGCACCAGCTCCTTCTTCTGACCAGGAGCTGAACAATTCTAAGGTGCTATTTATACATAGGGGCTGGCTGTGGGACTACATGGGCCAGCAACTCCTTTGATGCAAAAATAAAGCAAATTCCTACACTGAGCAAAAAAAAGACTGGACAATAATTAAGAGACTTCTAGACTGGATTTATTCAAAATAAAAGGGCAATCATAAAATACCTAGAAAAATCAGGTGCTAAGAAAATAATTAAAAAAACATAGTTAAATGAAATAAAAATAATAAGATATATATGTAACGGTATTGTTTTAAACAAAACATACTTTTAAACAATATTATACATGTTAGGAGCGTTTGATCAGAGTGAATATAGGGAACTGATATTTGGCGATAAAAAAAGACCCAAAATATTTTACTTTTTTTCAAATATATACATAAGACCATAAGCGTCCGCTGTAAAAGAAAAAATTAAAACAAATTAGATGGGAACCCATAAAGATAGGGGTGAATATTGACGAATCCATGTATTAATGGATGATTTATACTCGTATGATAATAACTATAATATGTAATATATGCAGGGTTAGAGCAAGATATGTGCCTCCTATTTCCTCATTTAATCCTCCCCAGAAAAGGGTAACCAAAGACTATATCCAGTATGTTTCCTGCTGGCATAAATGTTTAAAACGTTCAGCCACAAGAAAAGATCTTGGATGGCCTCGATAACCCAGACTTAAAGCAGAGTTCCACCCAAAAATGGAACTTCCGCTTTAAGGGCGAAGGTGACCCCCTGACATGCCACATTTGGCATGTCATTTTTTTGGGGGGGACGGAGACCCTCTTTTTCAGAGGGTTCCAGCTTCCACTTTCTCCTGGGGAAACGTGGTGTGTCTGGGGACACTATGTTGGCCGCAACCACCTTCTATAAACCGCCTGTGTTCCCCAAAACGTTTTCTTAAGGTTCTTCCAACGTAGAACAATCCACATGGGCAGGTTAAACAATAGACTACGTATTCTGTAGAACAATTGTAGAAATGTACATGTTAGACACAAGGGTTTTTTGTACTGATACAGGCCAACCAAAGTAATTAGAGTCTGTGCGAGTAGTTGAGGTTTCTTTGATTTTACTAGGGGCCACTTTACTTTTAATATTGCTGCCTTTTCTATAGGACACTTGAGATCCATCGTCAATCATGACACCTGCTGGCACCGCTGACCCCACAAAAAAAACTCCGCTCGCCCCGAATGCTCTCGCTGTCTGACAAAATTTAAACAGCTAAGGGGCACGGCCACCCGGTGACGTCACCTGGTGGCACCACCCGCTTGTGACTTCACCAACCCAGCATGCAACGGTCAATGGTGTCACAAGGGGGCGGTGACATGGCTGGGTGGCCCTGCCCCATAACTATTTGAGAAATGGCGGGAGCCTTCGGCGCAAGCTGAGCTTTTTAATTTTTTTTGGGGGGGGGGTCGAATAAGGGGGGATACAATGTAACCTTACTCATTCACATGGGGGGGGCAGGATCTGGCGCTCCCTTATTAAAGGGGGCTTCCAGATTCCAATAAGCCCCCTGCCCGCAGACCCCTACAACCATGGGCAGCACTGATCCATGTATTCTGACAGCGGAGGAGTCAAAATCCAATTGCCCAGAAGGGTGGAATTCCCCACCCACATTGATTTGTCATTTATGGCCAACTTTACTTTTCCTGTGTTTTAAGACTTATTCACACTTGTGCAAAGTCCTGTACAGTGGTACCTTGGATTCTGAGCATAATTCGTTCCAGAAAAATGCTTGTAATCCAAAGCACTCGGATATCTAAGCGAGTTTCCCCATAGGAGTTAAAGTAAACTCAAATAATTTGTTCCACAGTGACTGCTATTGTATGCAGTACCGCATGTGGCCAGAACGGGGTGGGGGGAGCCGGAGACGGCTCGGATGCACTCAGACACTCAGAGAGGCTCAGGGACACTCAGGAACGGAGTGTTTCCAAGCGGCTCCGAGTGTGACCTATGCATCCACACCTCTGGCCAAATGCCAAAAAAAAATAATTGCTTGTGTTTTGCGAAACGCTCATAAACCGTGTTAATCGCAATCTGAGGTATTACTGCATTTGTCTGCACTTGAAAAACTCAGTTCTCTGTAGGGCACACAGGAAGCAATTGTGTTCACACTACAGCAGAGTGGCGAGGTGAGGAAAAACACAGATATCTACATTTTTCTCTACCGAAGCACACCTGAGGTCTCTATCCATCTGCATGCTGCTATACACTGAACAAGGCATTCATTGGTTAACTTGTAATAGTTTCAGAAACTGCTATACCGGATGGCCCAGGACTTATTTTAAGTGTACAAATAAATCCCCATAATAGTAGGTTTTTATCAGTTCAGCCACTATATAGAGGTTCATTTCGGCAGGGCCGGGACAAGGGGTGGGCAGGAGGGCTGGCTACCCTGGGCACTGTAGTATGTGAGGTGCGGAGGCGCCACAAGGGGATGGGGGGGGGGGAACAGGGGGTAAATATTGTTCTGGGGGGGGGGGGATTTGTGCTAGAACAGGTAACTGCTAGGCGGGGACATTTTTTGGGTGGGGGATTTGTGCTAGTAGGGATGATTGAAGGGTATTTGTGCTAGAAGGAAAAATATGGGGGGGGGATTTGTGCTAGGAGGGGAGTTTGTGCTGGGAGGGGGATTCTGGAGTAGGGAAGGGGTTTGTACTTGGAGGGGTAGAGGATTTGTGCTCGAAGGAGAGATTTTTTTTTTTGGGGGGGGGGGGGGGATTTTGCGAGAGAGAGTATTTGAGCTTCATGGGGGGGGGGGGGCAAAGATTTGTGCTGGGAGGGGCATTTTGATCAGGGGGGTGGATTTGTACTATCCCTGCAATTGTTAAGGTATCTGTCCATCTATGGTACAAATTACTATAGTAGAGATTTAGAGCTTTACATTTTATTTATACAGAATAGTTGTTTTGGATTCATTGTTTCTATCTTGTGTGTTCCAAATGTGATACGTGTTCAGCTTCTTATCCTGTGCTTCATTTAGGTGTCTTTATGTCTCAGAAATCGGCTTATTTTTGGTTGGTCAAGTTTATGCTTGAGACACTTGTCCATTGTTCCTGCTGCTAGACAAGAGCTTTTGGATCTAGGCTTCTCAGAGACACAAGTTGAAAGGATCTTGTCTATGAAATGCACAGTACACAGCACTTCCACCATCAAGGAGCTTCGTGTGGTAGGACTGAACCACAAAACAATATTAAGAATTCTTGAAGAGAAGCCAGCGATTCTGAAGACAAGAGCCAAGCAAGTGAGGGACAAGGCTGACACTCTGAGGAGCCTAGGACTGGGAGAAGGTAATCCTTTTTTTTTTTTTTTGTAAAGAATTGGCTATTCACAAAACAATATATTAATTGTATTATATTGCGCAACACTGACTTATTGATATGTAAAGGTAAGTTAAAAATCAACGCCTTCTTGCTCTTCTGTATCTTAACCACTTGCTTACTGTGCACTTAAAGTGGATGTAAACCCAATGTCCTCCTTTCTAAACTACTGCCATAGGGGTTATCTATAAGGATATACATGCCTCCTGCATGTATCTTTACCTGTCAAATGTCTCCCCTCTGTCTGTTATGAGAGACGAAAAACTGCATATTCTGTGGGTGGGTCTGTTGTCTGGAGCTCGGTGGGTGGAGTCGTGATATCAGTAGACTCCCCGCCCACCTCTACACTCCCCTTGTCAATATGCATTTTCTCCTGTGTATTTCTTACACTGAACTTCTGATCTCTAACATCCAGTGAAAAGACAGGAAAGTAACCACATGACTTCAGCATGCCAAATCATGCTGAGGTGTGGAACAGTCAATCCTTGCAGAGCTGCTGAAGAAAGGAGTGGGGGAGGGAATTAAAAAATAATTCATGTGTCTTAGGCTAGTGCATGAGATATGTAAATCACCTGTCACTCACAGCAAGGGGGGGATTTGACAAAGTTTTTTGCCCCGTACACACGGTCGGATTTTCCGATGGAAAATGTCCGATCGGAGCGTGTTGTCGGAAATTCCGACCGTGTGTGGGCTCCATCGGACATTTTCCATCGGATTTTCCGACACACAAAGTTGGAGAGCAGGAGATATAATTTTCCGACAACAAAATCCGTTGTTGGAAATTCCGATCGTGTGTACACAAATCCGACGCACAAAGTGCCACGCATGCTCAGAATAAATAAATAGATGAAAGCTATTGGCCACTGCCCCGTTTATAGTCCCGACGTACGTGTTTTACGTCACCGTGTTCAGAATGATCGGATTTTCCGACAACTTTGTGTGACCGTGTGTATGCAAGACAAGTTTGAGCCAACATCCGTCGGAAAAAATCCTAGGATTTTGTTGTCGGAATGTCCGAACAAAGTCCGACCGTGTGTACGCCCTATTTCTCTGTTTGTCAAGTTTTATCTCACTGAACAATAAGAGGATTGCTCAGAGGACCGAAAATTTAAAAAAAAAAAAAAAAAAATTTCATAGTTTTGTTATAAAATTTTGAAAACAGGTAATTTTTTCTCCTTCACTGATGAGCGCTGATAGGCGGCACTGATAGGCACTGCTGAGGCGGCACTGATAGGGCACTCATAGGTGGCACTCATGGGCACTGGTAGGTGACACTGATGGGCAGCACTGATTATGAGACACTGATGAGCATTTATTGACAGCACTGGTGGGCATTGATGGGTGGCACTGTGGGCACTGGTAGGTGGCACAGTGGGCACTGGCAGCTGACACTGGTGGGCACAGAAAATGCTGCCGTGGCTTTCTGTGTGAGGGACCAATGTCCCTCTGACAGAAGCCGGTGATTTTTTCCCCTCACGCTGACAGCGTGAGCTTTTGTTTACATCATGTAATCAGCCGTCATTGGCTGACAGCTGATCACGTGGTAAGGGGCCGGGATTGACCCCTTACTCAGATCTGTGATCAGTCGAGTCTCATAGACTCAGTAATCACAGAGCGCGCTGCGCGTGACCCGCAGGGATGCGCAGACAGCGCTTGCTAGGGGGGACGTCCATGGATGCCCTCCCGGCAATTAAGGCCCGCGTTGTAGCTGTCTTTCGGCTATAGAGCGGACTGCAAGTAGTTAATGTATACTACCTAGCTGCCCAATTATCCCATTTTTTAAATTTTGATAAAGAGGATAAGGAACGATATATCAACTTAGCATGTTCGAAAACTTCTGGTCTGGTTGTACACCCTTTTTCAGATTCTTTTAACCACTTGCTTACTGGGCACCTCAACACCCCTCCTGCCCAGACCAGCTTTCAGCGCTGACGCACTTTGACAATTGTGTGGTCATACAACACTGTACCCAAATTACATTTTTATCATTTTTTTCCACACAAATAGAGATTTCTTTTTTTTTTTTATAATTGACAATTTTTATTGTTTTTCAACAGAAGAAGAATTAACAATTACAGCATTATAGTATTGGGTACAGGAATAAAAAGAAGTCATAGTGTCACATTTCAATTTGGCACATAGTCATCCAAACATTGGACGGTTAAGCCTGGTAATATAAACAGTTAGTAATGAAACGGAGTAGGTTAACTAGACAGTTAAACGTTTCATACTTTGTATCCATTAGTACCCTTTACATATGTATATAGTTTCACAAAAAGGAAAAAAATTTAAAACAGTAAAAAAGAGAGAAAAAAGAGAGTAGATAGAGGGGGGAGAGAAGAGGGGGGGGGGGAAGGTCGCCACCCATCACCAAACCCGGGGCACGTCTGTGGGGGACGGGTTATAGGTACATGAATGACCTATATCATTAAGTCACAGGGGTCTCAAACAGAACCCAGGGTTCCCAAATACGGTTATGTTTCTCAAGAGTATCATTTAATGAGGCCGTAAGATATTCCATTCTTTTAACATCTCTAATCCTGGAGTGCAGCTCAGTCAGTGAAGGAGTCTCTCTTTTTTTCCATTTTAGAGCCACCAGGCAGCGTGCTGCAGTAAGCACATGCGCTAAAAGTTTTTTGGAGGTTTTTGAGAAGGTGGTAGGCGGAAGGCCTAAGAGAAAGATCTTCGGATCTAGAAGCACTCCAGTATCAAAGATAGACTGGAGTAGGGATTGTACCATACTCCAGTAAGGACTGATTAGAGGGCAGGTCCAATAGACATGAAATAGTGTTCCCCTATCCTTATAGCATCTCCAACAGCGAGAATCGGCTGTGGGATATATAGAGTGGAGCAGGTCAGGGGTCTGATACCAATGGAATAGTATTTTGTATTGATTTTCTTTATAAAGCGTGCATATGGAGCTTTTAGTAGCCTGGTTCCATATAAATTGCCAGGTCTTAAGGGGTAGATCTGAGCCCAAAGCCTGCTCCCACTTAGCCATATATGGGTGTCGTGGCCCATCTGGTGAGAAATCAGTGACCAGTATTTGGTAGGAACGTGAAATCATGCCTTTAGGGGACGAGCCCTCTAAACATAGTTTTTCGAAGTCTGTCAGGGGAGAGAATCTTAAATTCGACCTCAGCGATTGTGCATAAGGGCGTATTTGTAGGTAACTGAAAAAAGCCTGTTTGGGAAGATCAAAAATTTTTTGTAGTTCTTGAAAGGATCGTAGCATTCTAGTTTTAGGGTCAATTAGTTGGCCATACCGAAATATAGCCTTGTCCATCCAGAAATGGGACATCTGTGAGGTTAAGCTGTCAGGGATATTGGGTGTGAATAGAAATGAGGTGACTGGGGACGTCATTGTGGTGAGTGGATATTTCAGTTTGGCCCGTCGCCATAGTGTACGTAGAAGAGCCATTGGTCCTAGCAATTGTACGCTGTTTGGGGGTATATCAGAGCTCCAAAGCATGGAATTTGGGTGTATAGGGGCTAGCCATAACTTTTCTATCTGTGTCCACCTATTGTAAGCGTGTAGGGTACACCAGGAGGCTAAAGGTCTTAGTTGGGCTGCTAGATAGTACTTAGCTATATTGGGGAACGCCAGTCCTCCTTGGGTACGCGGGGCGTATAGAACTGATCTAGCAACACGGTGTCTTTTATAATTCCAAAAGAAGTTTATTAGGTCACCCTGAAGTTTTTTTAGGTGTGAACTCGGGATGGGGATAGGGAGCGTCTCGAACAAATATAGAAGTCTAGGTAGTATCGTCATCTTCAAGGTTGCCAGTCTACCAAAAAGGGACAATTTCAGGGATCTCCATTTATTTAAGGAGGTTCTAATAGAAGCGAATATTTGGGGGAAGTTGGCCTTGTATAGAGTGTCGTATGTGGGAGTGATATGCACCCCTAGATATTTTAAGGAAGAGGTCCGCCAAGAGTATGGAAAAGTTTGTGAAAGCGTTGAGAATGTCTGAGGTGTTAAATTAAGAGGGAGAACCTCTGTCTTGGAGCTATTAATTTTGTAACCCGAGAGGGTGCTATATCTCTCCAGCTCTGCTTGTAAATTCGGAAGAGATATGCGGGGTTGAGTGAGAGTGAGGAGGACATCATCTGCAAATAAGGAGATTTTGAAATCTCTAGTACGGACTGGTATACCGTGTACATTTGGGTTGTTTCTGATATGTGCTGCCAGTGGTTCAATGCATAGGGCATATAAAAGAGGGGAGAGTGGGCAGCCTTGGCGGGTCCCATTGGAAATTAAAAAAGTAGGGGAAGTTGCAAAGTTAGTGCGAACCTGGGCTGTTGGGGCCGAGTATAGGTGGGTGATAGCTCGAAGGAACGGGCCCTCAATACCAGCCCGGTTGAGAGTCGCAAACAGGAAGGGCCAGCCCAGCCTATCAAAGGCTTTTTCGGCGTCCAAACTGAGCAGTATTGCCTCTAATTTGTTCCTGTTCGCGACCTCAACCAGGTCAATGACCCTCCGGGTGTTATCCCCAGCCTGTCGACAAGGAATAAAGCCTACCTGGTCTCTATGGATCAGAGACGGCATAAAGTTGTTTAATCTATTGGCCAGTATTTTCGTAAAGATTTTTAAGTCAGTATTTAGAAGTGCTATCGGCCTGTAATTGGATGGGAGGGTGTGGTCTTTCCCTAGCTTTGGGATTAGTGTCAGGTAGGAGTTTTGCATATCTCTGGGGATGGGCGCGTTAGAAAGAAATGAATTAAAAAGGTTTGTCATATGGGGGAGTAAGTGTGTTAGAAACGTCTTATAATAGAGGTACGGTAGTCCGTCAGGCCCAGGGGCCTTATTATTTGGTAGCAGTTTAATTGTTTCTGTTATCTCCTCCTCTGTGATGGAGGCGTTAAGAGTCTCCAGGGCAGAGGGAGTTAGCTTGGGAGTGTCTGCTTCTGCTAAATAGGTGTAGATAGCCTGGGTTAGATCAGGAGGAGGTGGGTTGTGCGGGACATTCGGGTCGTTATACAGTGCGGAATAAAAATCGTGGAAAAGTTGTGCTATTTTGTCAGGGTGGGAGTGGAGGACGCCATTTGCCTCCCTAAGTTGTGTAATGGAAGCGGTTGCTGCCTGATCGCGAAGCTGTTTCGCCAAGAGTGTGTGTGGTTTGTTGGCTTTGTCGTAGTAAGTCTGTCTAAGCCTGACTAGCGCCTTTTCTATCTTCCCTATTTCGATATCTCTCAGTCCAGCCCTTACACTAGTGAGTTCTCTAAGGGTTGTCAGTGATGGGGACTTGAGCAGGCGCATTTCTAGATGCTTGAGTTTGTCCAGAAGAGCGCTGCGTGTAGCATTAGCGTTTCTTTTTAAGGCCGTGGAAAGTGAGATACATTGGCCTCGTAAGACCGCCTTATGGGCCTCCCACAAAGATGGGGCGGAGATCTCGGAGGAGCAATTTTCCACAAAGTATTGCTTCAAAGTTTGTTCTAATTCCAGTCTGGATGGGTCATGTTTAAGTAGGAAGTCGTTTAGGCGCCAGTGGCATTTGCGAAGGGAGCTCGGGGAGAGTGTCAGAGATAATGTAATCGGTGCATGGTCCGACCAGGAGATGGCCTGAATGTCTGATTTCGTACATGTTCGCAGCGTCGGGGCATTAACAAAGAAATAGTCTAGTCGTGAGTGGGACATATGGGGATGGGAATAAAAAGTGAATTGTTTAGCTGATGGATATGTGGTGCGCCAGGTGTCAAACAGGGCAAATTTCCTAGTAAGTTGGCGAAACTGGGTGGCTGTTCTGTTGGTGTTTGCCTGCGATTTCCCCCGGCCCATTGAGTGTTTATCAAGACCTGGAGAATGGACAAGATTAAAGTCTCCTCCGATCACCAGGTTGATGGGGGGCCTTAAACAGGCGGTCAAAGACCCTAGACAAAAAAGGGATTTGATTCGTGTTTGGGGCATAGATATTGCATAGAGTGATACTCACTCCTCTCCAAAGGCCTCGGAGGATGAGGTAGTGTCCCCGAGGGTCAGAGTATTGGGATTGCAACTGGAAGGGGGAGCCTTGCTTAAGAAGGATTGCCACCCCTGCCCGTTTATGTGGGCCAGAGGTCTGATATATATGAGGGTATTGCCGTCGTGCGAATGTCATGGTGCCTGTTTTATCAAGGTGTGTCTCTTGAATGAAAATAATGTCCGCTTTAGACCGTTTGAACTCTCGTAGCGCTAGGCTTCTCTTAACGTTTGAGTTAAGGCCCTTCACATTTCGTGAAAATATATCAATCATGGTGGGTGTTTAGTGGAAAAGTACAGTAGCTTACCTAGCAGGTGCAGCAGAGCCTTGAAGTATAGGAAGTCCCTATAGTGGGTCTCCATGGTGATTGCGGTATGAAAGCCTATGGCCCCCTGAACATGAACCTGGTCCCGGAGACGGGCGACGGCCAGGGAGTTGGGAAGGGAGTGAGAGATAGGAATAGCAGTGGGAGAGAAACATAAGAAAAGGTACAAAAAAGAGAAAAAGAACACAAAGGTTAGTGCAACATTAAGGTTATTCAACCGTTCACAATATAACCCACCTACACAGAGTGATGGGATGGGAGACTCCGAAGGGCCCCCTCCGACGTCGGGGCCAAAAATACCAGCGTCAGAGAAAATAAAAAAGGGAGCCATTCGGGGAGTCCCGGGGGGGAGGAAAGGATGGACCCAAAGGGGAGAGGAGAACCTCCCTCCGGGCCTGCCTGCATCTAAAAAAAATTTTATGAAAACTTAAGTAACAGAAAAAACAGGGAACCTGCATGCATAAAAATGGCAGCCGACATGTCTATACTTATGTCACTAATCAGAATGAAAGAATAAACCCATGAGGCTTTTGATTCGTGGAAGTTGAAGCAAAAGTAAGATAACTTCTATGGGTTCAAAAATGATGGTATAGAGGTATACGTATATGAAATTTCCTCTATGTAATAGTATTCTCCTATAATTTAACCTCCAACAAGGGGGGAGGCAAAACGGAGAGGGGGTGCCATGTCCCTCCCCTGAAACAGACAAACAGTGAGAAAGAGAGGAGAGAGTGAGAGTGGGGAGTAGGTGCAGATGGAGGTAGGAGAAGGGAGAGGGAGAGAGGGAGGGGGGGGGGGGGGGGAGAGGAAAAAAGAGGGGGGGAGGAGGGGGAGAGGGTAGAGAAGAAGAGGGTGTGGGAGAGAGAGGGGGAACATGGGGGGGGGGGAGAAGGCACAACCCAACTAGTTACATAAGTCTTATCTAAACTTTATAATCTCATTCAAACATGCGTTGCTAAGTCAAGAGAGAATCCGTTTGCTGAGTAAGTCCATACTATATATGAGTAGGGTGAACAGGATATGTCTCCGGGTTCTCAGGTAAAAAATAACAGAAAAAGACAAACCATACGAAACTGAAGTGATACATCTGGGCAAGATGAGAGTTCAGATGAGCAGCAGTTCAGCGCTGACGAGGTGGAGGAGACGGACCCGCGGATCGTGGTCTTGTGCGTTTCCGACCTGTAACCTGGATCCAAGGGTCTGGGCGAGGTGGGGGAGGTGGCAACGGTTCCCATCCAGGGGTAGGTGGAACCGGTATGTCCAGTTCTCTGCAGAAAAATTGAAGATCCTCCGGGTAACGGAGGGTGGTGGACTTTCCGTCTTTTTTTGCCGTGAGGCTGAAGGGGAAACCCCAATGATAGCGGAAGTCGTGCTCTCTGAGCAGGGTGAGGAGTGGTTGCAAAGATCTTCTCTGTTGGAGGGTGATCCATGAGAGGTCTGGGAAAAGTTGCAGGGAAGCCCCGTCAAAATCAATAGCATGCATATTTCGCGCCTTTCTCATAATGTCCTCCTTGAGGGTATAGTTGTGGACTCTGCAGATCACGTCTCGTGGACGAGATCCTGGCCCACGGGGGCGCAGAGCTCGGTGTGCACGGTCCAGTTTAACCCGCTGGTGTTCTGGGCGACCTAGAATGCTATTGAAAATGGCTTGTAGAGTCACATTTAGGTCTTCCTCTTGTGTCGCCTCTGGTAGACCCCTGACCCTAATATTGTTACGTCTGCCTCTGTTGTCGAGGTCCTCAAGGTGGCGTTGGAAGTCCCTGAGGGTGGCAGCTTGTAAAGCTAAGCGGTCGTGTATTTGTGAGATTTCAATTTTCGTGTCATTTGTTTCTTCTTCTAAGGATGCGACTTTAGTGGACAGCTGATGAAGATCAGTGCGAAGCATATTAATCTCTGTTCTACATGTGTCACGCACTTCTTGAATTAGCATTCGGAAGTCCTGTTTTGTGGGCATGCAGCGGACGTAGTCTCGCCAAGATGTACATGTTTCAGGGTCAGGGTCAAGGTCTGGTGCAGCGTGGGCATGAGAGCCCTGCACTACCGCAGAGTAGGAAGCTGGCGTGGGGGGTCCCCTCTGAGGTGGTGGTGATGGGGTAGTAATGCTGGAGTGCTTGGCTAGTAATGGGCCTTGTGAAGTCCCCATGTGTGGATGAGCCCCCTGTGATCCTGGTGGCTTCAGGGCCTGGGATGGTGCCGGAGCCTGGACTGTGTCCCTCTGGAGAGGGGAGAGAGAAGGGGCTCTGTCCCTGTGTGGCTGGGAGCGTTGTGGCAGGGAGCGGGGGTCCCATTCTGGAGCATATGAGTCCCAAGGGGGGGATGATTGGCCGGATGACATAGAGGGCGCAGGCCCTATGAGGCATGGGGGAAAAGTCTGCGATAGACTGCCCAGCATGTGGCCTCCAGAGGAGGGGGCGATCGAAAGTTCAGCAGGGGGGGTCGGAGGGTGGGTAGAGGGTAAGTCACCCTCGGATCCGTACCTGTCGCTTCTGCGGTCCGCCGAAGCTCGGAGGGAGGAGGATGGTGAGGTTGCTGTATGTGGCGCCGGCGCCATCTTGGCCTCGTGGTGTCCGGCCGTAGCTCCTTGCCCGAAGTACTCAGTAATGAGTGGCGGGGGGACCGAGGAAGAACGGGTGGTGTGTCCTCTGGGGTCCGTTTCCTTGTTTTTGCGCGGTTTGCCCATGTTTAGTGGCGGTAAGGTGCAGGTCCCAGCTCTATGCAGGCAGGCCGGAGCGGGAGCCTCAGTGAAACACGTCCGCTCGGGAAGCCATCCAAGCCACGCCCCCAGAGATTTCTTTTGGTGGTATTTAATCACAGCTGGGATTTGTATTTTTTGCTAAACAAACAAAAAAAGATGGAAAATTTTGAAAAAAAAAAAAAATCATGTTTCATAGTTTGTTATAAAATTTTGCAAACGGGTAATTTTTCTCCATCATTGATATGCGCTGATGAGGCGGCACTGGTGGGGACAGATAAGAACTTCTGTAGAACTTCTCCAGAGCCTCTCCAATGGTATGAAACTTCCTATCTTAACCTTTCTGCCTATCTCCTACTCTGTCTGCCTCTAGGCAATCCCTGAAAACTCATCTTTTCAGGGAAGCCTATCCTGCCTATACCTAAAATCTCAACTTTTATTACCTCCATCAGTTCATCCCCCTTCCCCTATTTACTACCTTTTCTATCACTTTCCCCACCCTTTTTAGAGTCTCACGAGCAGGGCCCTTCTAACCATCTTTTCTTGAATTATATTATTACTATTAGGGGTGCGGAATTTAATCGATGTGTCCCCGATGCGGCATCGATGCATGCGACCCGAAAAATCGATGTCGGGTGACGTCATCCTGACTTGCCCCGCCCCTCCCGGAAGAGTGCTCCGAGCGTGTCTGTCAAAATAACTTTTGTAATAAATGCACAGTTATAATCCATTAAGTGGCCACCGCTGTATGTGCTTTTTAAAATATATGCGGCTTCATACCTCATTTCTTAGTGTGTGTATAACTGAATATGCCGCTCATGTGACTGCCATGTCCGGCCCGCCTCTCACGTCTCTCCTGACGTCAGCCCAGCCCACCTCTCTTCTGATCTGATAGCTACAGTCAGTGGGCAGGGCTGAGAACTCCCACTGACGTCAGGAGAGATGTGAGACGAGAGAGGCGGGCCGGACCGGACTGGACCGGGCAGTCACATGAGCGGCATATACAGTTATACACACACTAAGAAATGAGGTATGAAGCTGCATATATTTTAAAATGCACATACAGCGGTGGGCACTTAATGGATTATAACTCTGCATTTATTACCACACAGGTATTTTAACAGCAGTATGTAGAGTACAAATGTGTTTGTACTCTACTTACACTGGCTCCTACACATGCTCTATGCTGACATTTCCCTGGCTGTAGTAACTCCTGGTTTGCTGGAAGGTGCAAACGGGGGAGCCCAGAGAAATGTCAGCACAGAGACTGTACAGGGAACTTCACAGGGCTGTTTGTCAGTTGTGGATTCTAATCCCTCCTGACCTCCCAGCAGCCGTATGTGTGAATTCCTGTACCCTGTAGTGCACCGGATTAATGCACCCCCCAAAGTGGAGTTCCAACCATTTTTTTTAGTTTATTAAAAGTCAGCAATAAACAGACACTCGCCTGTCCCACGGTCCATCGATGAGGCTGCACGGAGTCTCGCTCCTCTCCTCGGCGCCGTCATATCTACTGTGGGCAGTGACACCCGGCTGCGACAGCTTACGGCTTCGCGGCCGGGTGCGCACTGCGCTCTGCCATTGGCCAGCCAATCTTCTGGGACCTGTGTTGTGTCCCAAAAGATCGCTGGCAGGGAGGGGCCGCCTAGTTCGAGAGGAGGAGTCACCTAGGCGGCCGGGACAGGAAGTCCCACTAAAAAGAGGACACACACCCCCTCAAAAAAATGACATGCCAGATGTGGCATGTCAGGGGGCGAGGAGTGCTTAAAGCGGAAGTTCCACTTTTGGGTGGAACTCCGCTTTAAAGGAGTGAGGTTATTTTTATTTCAAAGAAAGAGTTCCAGTAAATTTTTTGTTTATTAAAAGTCAGCAGCTACAAAAAAAGTGTATCTTCTAACTTTTAATAAAAAGACACTCACCTGTCCCACAATCCAGCAACGTGGCCACCCAAATCCTCCATTCTCTCCCCTGTCTGTCCACGGCGCTGGCAATACTACTGTGGGCATCCGGCTGTGACAGATTGCAGCTTCACTGCCGGGTGCGCATTTCTCACTGCGCTGTTCTGCATAGCCAGGCAGTCCTCTGGGACCTGTGATGTGTCCCAGAAGATTGCAGGGAGGAATGGCCGCCTAGGCGGAAGTGGGAGCGCGTCAGTATTCGTGATGCATCGCGGAATCGTATTGAATCATTGACCAGATAATCGTAATCGAATGGTGAGACCAGTGAAGATATGCACCCCTAATTACTGTCTCCTAAACTGTTGACAATATATAATTCTTGAATGAATGTAAATAAATATCCGCGCTCAGTAAAAAATCAAACAAAACAGCAGCTGAGCACCATAACCCAGATATTGGGCACTAAATCAAATGTAAAAATATAAAGTGCAGCGCTTCAAAGGCGAATCAAAGATAATGCATATTTAAATATGGCATATAATATATCTATAGTGCAAATGTACTTACTGTGTGATACTGATTATGCATGTGACCAATACAATACAGAAAAAACATACATTGTATTATAAAGTGCAATTATAAAGTAAAATAGCATATAAAGTGCCAACAAATAAATCATTTCAGTGAAAAGTTCATTAAATGGATGAAGTTTAGAGAAAAGATCCCACGTGAGATATTCACGGGGGTCACAAAGCGCTTGTTGGATCAATGATCCCACAGAAGGATGTCCAGATGTCCTGAGCTTCTCCTACCAGAAGCCTCCACATACACCTGGCGATGGTCAGACCAGAACAGATATCCACAGTATCAGGAGGTGCAAACATGCAAAGAAGCAAAGACTCCAATAGTGCAGTATTGTCTCTTTAAGGTATATTTAATGATAAAAATTGCAGTGCTGCATACAGGTATTCTGAAACGAGTATCCAGTGCGAGTTAAGGTAAAAAAGATTCCTTGCAAGTATAAAATCCACAAACAAATGTGTGTAGGCTATTGCGCATGCGTGCGAGCAGGGTGTCCCGACGATCGTTTCATCAGATGTGACATCGTCAGGGGTACGCCCACACGTCTGTGCCTATATAGTCCATTGGCTAGACAGAGGAGCGCTGCCATTGGTTAGGGTCAAATGGCCCAAAAGCGCTCTTTGGGTGGACAGACCAGGCCTATCATGGATAAAGAGAGAGTGCTTCATGTAGCCATTGGCTGAACTGTATGTCCATCAACCCAAGAGAGTATGAACTGAATTAAATAGCATTGCTATTTTTAGACATGTGCGTTTAGGTTCGTAATGAATAGAGTTTCGTACGAATTTGTTAGCATTCCTACATTTGGATCAGTTCGAACATCTGAATAGCTGAAAGAACCAAAATACGAAAATTACGAATAAGCAAAATAACGAACACACGAAAATACAAACTTACAAACGGACAAACTTATGAAAATACAAAACTCCGAAACAGTAAGAGAAAGAAAATGACATCTACAAAGAATGATTTACATTTCGTATTTTCAATCCTTTGTTCGGAATTTCGTATGCTGGTATTTTCATTCGTCTGTTCGTAATTTCGTTTGTTCATGTTCTCGAATCATTCTTTTGAATGGACAGTTTAAGTGTATCTTAATATGTATGTTCGTAATTTCGTGTTCTTGAATCGTTCTTTCAAATGGGCAGTGTATTAGTGAGTAATGTATCTTACTTAATATCTTTAGCCAATCAGCTTATCCCTTTTGTGTCACACTGCATTCCTGAATCTTTTTAGATTCAGTTGAGGAAGAGACTGAGTCAGGTCTCGTGACTTAGGGAGTGGACTGGAGTAAGTACAGGACATATTAGAAAAGCAAGCATAGGATTATTATTCTTCATTTCCTATGAAAGTACGAATCAACCAAAAAGGCAATCTCATAAAAGTAACAATTACTAAATTACGAGTAGTGTACCGAATAAACTAAAATTATTATCTAACAAAATTTCTAATTTCTAATCAAAGAAAATTAGACTAACGGAATTACGAATCATTTCGTATCAAAGAAAATATAATTGTTACGAAAATACAAACGAGTCTGAATATGAAACCTCGCGTCTTACGAAATTACGAATCGTTAGACTAACGGAATTACGAAGCATTTCGTATCAACGAAAAATATATCTGTTACGAAAATACGAACGAGTCAGAATATAACAACTCGCGTATTATGAATCGTTACGAATCAACAGAAACGTAAAGAAACTAAACAAATGTTTTTGTTGTGCACATGTCTAGCTATTTTAACTGTGCTGCCATCTTGTGGTAAAAAAGAAAAAGGCGATTTTTCTATACAGATAATACTAGAGGCTAGCTTCCATGTGTTGCCAACAAGCCTTAACTAATCAATAATATATATATCATTAAAAACTGCATCCAAACTAATCCAAATATATACAAATTGCTATCAATAATAAAAGGGAAAAAATAATAATAGTAAAATGAAAAATAAAATAAAAGTAAAAAAAGGCCAGAAGTCTGGAACAGGATAAGTATGCAACAGCAAGACTGTGCATATAGGAGGGGGACAATAACTATTATTGATAAAGCGGTTGATGTCCCACTCCACATTCAAGCCCCATGGCACATGAGACCCCAATTTATGTATCCAATTGGTCTCAGCCCTAGAAATATTTTGCTTGCCATTGCTCCCACGCCAATGGGATACATATTTTTCAAGGGCAACAAAAGTAGTACCCCTAGTGCTTAGAAACATTATGCTTATCAAAGCCCGTACAGATGTTAGTTATGTGTTCCCCTAATCTAATATTCAGCATTTGAACATATTTTTTTACATACTCCTTCAGGTTTTCTATATTCCACCTAGTATGAACCTCGGATATAGTTAAGTTTTTTCAACTTAAAAAATGTTCATTACATGCACAACTAAATGTGGCGTCTACCTCCTCAGGTGGCCTTGAATATGTGGGGCTCACCATTACGAATGCTGCATATTAGATTAGGGGAGCACATAACTAACATCTGTAAGGGCTTTGATAAGCATATGGTTTCTAAGCACTATGACCTAAAACACAATCAGGATCCTAGGGTTACTACTTTCGTTGCCCTTGAAAAATATGTACCCCATTGACGTGGGAGCAATGGCGATGGCAAGTGAAATATCTCTAGGACAGAGACCAGTTGGATACATAAATTGGGGTCTCATGTGCCATGGGGCTTGAATGTGGAGTGGGACATCAACTGTACGCTTACACGCTCTACGCATGCAGGATCGCCTACACATGTTTGTTTGTGGATTTTATACTTGCAAGGAATTCTTTTTACTTTAACTCGCACTGGATACTCGTTTTAGTCAGAATACCCGTATGCAGCACTGCCATTTTTACCATTAAATATACCTTAAAGAGACAATACTGCACTATTGGAGTCTTTGCATGTTTGCACCTCCTGATACTGTGGATATCTGTTCTGGTCTGACCATCGCCTGGTATATGTGGAGGCTTCTGGTGGGAGAAGCTCAAGACATCTGGACATCCTTCTATGGGATCATTGATCCAACAAGCGCTTTGTGACCCCCCCGAATAAGGGTGGTCGCTGTCTTTCCGGTAAACCTCACTGGATATCACATGGTCAAGCATTTGATCCAGGCTCTTTAACTCACATGGCATCTTTTCTCTAAACTCCAGCCATTTAATGAACTTGTCGCTGAATGATTTATTTTTTGGCACGTTACATGCTATTGCACTTTATAATTGCACTTTATAATACAATGTACTGGTATGTTTTTTCTGTATTGTGTTGATCACATGCATAATCAGTATCACACAGTAATTACAATCATTTTTGCACATTTGCACTTTTATAGATATTATATGCTGTATTTACATATGCATTATCTTTGATTCGCCTTTGCTGCACTTTATATTTTTACAATATATATTTCTTGAGCAACCCGCATTCTAAAAAAAATTGGGATGCTGTGTAAAATCTACATTAAGTTCTCATAAACCTATATTTTATTCACAATAGAAAATGGCAAACATGTCAAATGTTTAAACTAATTTTTTTTAATAATTTTAAGAAAAAAATGAGGTCATTTTAAAATTGATGGCAGCAAAAGTCAGGACAGGACAAAAAAAGCTGGCAAAATAAGTGGTACTAACAAGGAAGTGCTGGAAAAACATTTTGCAACTAATTAGGTTAATTGGCAACAGGTTACAAGGGACGGGGGTCTCCAGATTACATCACCGGATGGCCACATCCCATGGCTATACACTGAAGGAAAAAAGTATTTGATCTCCTGCTGATTTTGTACGTTTGTCCACTGACAAAGAAATGATCAGTCTATCATTTTAATGGTAGGTTTATTTTAACAGTGAGAGACAGAATAACAACAAAAATATCCAGAAAAACGCATTTCAAAAAAGTTATAAATTGATTTGCATTTTGAGTGAATTAAGTATTTGATCCCCTATCAATCAGCAAGATTTCTGGCTCCCAGGTGTCTTCTATACAGGTATCAAGCTGAGATTAGGAGCACTGTCTTAAAGGGAGTGCTCCTAATCTCAGCTTGTTACCTGTATAAAAGACACCTTCCACAGAAGAAATCAGATTCCAATTTCTCCACCATTGCCAAGACCAAAGAGCTGTCCAAGGAAGTCAGGGACAAGATTGTAGACCTACACAAGGCTGGAGTTGATGTATGAGAGGATGGAACTCTACATGTTTGCATACTTGCGCTTCTTCAGGAGTTTAGGGTGAGTATTCACTAGCACTAGCCATACAAATAGTGACTTATGTTGTATGTAATCCTACTTTTTGTATGTTATCTTGTGACTATCTGTGTACTCATTGTACATTTTCTCATTCAGAATACTTACCCTAAGCTCCTAAAGAAGCGCAAGTGCACAAAACATGTAGAGCTCCATCTTCTTATACATCAACCTGCACCAGGCCCGCCCAGACATTGACAGTTGCAACTCATTGGCACATTGATTTAGCTATGATGGGACCATATTGGTGGTATTAAGCTCCCAGCATAAATTTAACCAATTGCCTACAGGGCATTTTCACCCACTTCCTGCCCAGACCAATTTTCAGCTTTCTGCGCTCACACTTTGAATGACAATTACTCAGTCATGCAACACCGTACCCAAATGAAATTTGCGTCCTTTTTTTCACACAAATAGAGCTTTCTTTTGGTGGTATTTAATCACTAGTGGGTTTTTTATTTTTTGTGCTATAAATAAAAAAAGACTGAAAATTTGGTGAAAAAAATGCCTTTTTCTTTGTTTCTGTCATAAAATTTTGCAAATTAGTAATATTTCTTCATAAATTTTGGGCAAAATGTATACGGCTACATATCTTTGGTAAAAATAACCCTAATTAGTGTATATTATTTGGTCTTTGTGAAAGTTATAGCATCTACAAGCTATGGTGCCAATCATTGAAAATTGATCACACCTGATGTACTGAAGACCTATGGCCTCTTTAAGACGAACGATCCGTTCAGATCCGCCTGTCAGTTTTTTAGGCGGACCCTCCGTAGACCTCTATGGAGCGTCAGATGTCAGCGGTGACATGTCCGCTGACATCCGACCCGCTCCGATCCGAAAAAGTGTAACGGAGGAAGAGCGGCACTCTGACAGGTCCGTCGCTGCACAGTGTGCAGCAACGGACCTGTCATCTGCCTGCTCAGCGGGGATCCACGGAGCGATCCCCGCTGAGCAAGCGGATGTTCACGGGGCGGATCATCACGGATCCGCCCCGTGTGAAAGGACCCTATCTCATTTCTTGAGACACTAACAAGCCAGGAAAGTACAAATACCCACAAAATGACCCCATTTTGGAAAGCAGACACCCCAACGTATAATCTATGAGGCATAATGAGTCTTTTGAACAGTTCATTTTTTTCCAGAAGTTTTTGGAAAATGTGGAAAAAAAATGAAAACGCATTTATTTTCCCACAAAGTTGTCCATTTTTAAGATATTTCCAACACATAGCATGTACATGGCTAAAATGACACCCCAAAATACATTCTGCTACTCCTCCTGAGTATGGCGATACCACATGTGTGAGACTTTTACACAGCCTGACCACATACAGAGGCCCATCATTGAAGTAGCACCTTCAGGCGTTCTACAAGCATAAATTACACATCTAATTTCCTGACAACCTATTATTTTTGAAGGCCCTTATATTTCTCACACATAGCATTTACATACCAAAAATTACACTCCAAAATAAATTCTATTAAGGAAAGGGTAAAAAAAAATTATTACCTGTGGTTTTAGTAGTTTCCCCAGAGGAAAGAATTGGTCCAGGCAGCAGGCAGGGATGTGCTTAGCAACAATAGTAATTTATTCAGGCAGCAGGCAGGAATATTGTCTATAGTCAGCACAAGGATATCGTCAGCACAGCCAAAGCATTTGTCCATTGAAATTGTCCAGGCAGAGACAGCCAGCACAGCCATAATATTGGTCCGGGTACACCGTTACCTCCCTGCACTCATTATTGTACCGCTCTTCAGCCCTTCATAAACATACTGCCTCTTGCTATAGCTTATTATTTCCATAGTCCCGGTAGCAGGCAGAGGTGTGGTCAGTTTATGCTGCAGGCAGGGGGGTGGCGGCAGTAGGTCAGCAGCAGCAGGCTGAGGGCCGCAATCAGGTAAGACCTGTGCACAGGGGTACATGGGTAGAGGTTTCGACCCACCCAAATCTCTATGAAGCCTCTGGACTCCAGACCCTAATCCGGAAATTAAGAAACCCGGAGACAAAAAAAATAGTTTTCTCCATCTGGAAAAACATTTCTGGAGCCCCTCTCATGTGAGACCCCTGTGTGCTACAGTAGCAGGGCAACAGATCAGTCCAAGCGGTAGGCAAAAGCATAGTCCATAAAACAGGCCAGGGTCAGATGACGTGCAAGCAGTCCAAGCGGTAGGCAGAAGCGTAGTTGATAAAAAAAGGCCAGGGTCAGTTCACATGGAAGCAGTCCAAGCAGTAGGCAGAAGCGTAGTTGATAAAACAGGCCAGGGTCAGTACAGGTGGAAGCAGTCCAAACTGTTGGCAGAGGCATAGTCAAAAAACAGGCCAGGGTTAGTTCACGTGGAAGGCAGTGGCATGGTTATTTGAGGAAGCATGGGTCAAAAATGGTCAGCACAGATGATGAAAATGGGGAAATGGTTAAGAATATGGGCTAATATTTTAGGGATGTGTGATATAGTCTGAAGCATTCACCAATGCAAAGGCCAAGTTGGGAGGGAAACTGGGGACAATGGTAGCTGGTATCGCGGCCTGCTTCAGATGGTGAAATGTGGTCTGGGAAGTGGCTAACAGCATCAGAGCGAAGGTTTTCTGGGGGGGGGGGGGGGTCTTTGATAGTAGATGAGGGACGTGACAACTTCTTCTATGAATTTTAGGAACTGGGCAGGGCTTTCTGTGGATTTGGTGTGAATTATTATGTAGGCATTATAAATGGCCAAATGAATTAAATAGAGTGCTACTTTCTTGTACCAGAAACGGGACCTCCTTATTGATAAGTAGGGTTGAAGCATTTGGCTGTTGAAATTCACCCCCCCCCCCCCCCATGTACAGATTTTTAATCTTGTACACATGTTGGCTTTACAATGGGACCTCGTCTTCTCTGAACTTCAACTGTAATGTCATCATGGATGGTGGACATCATGTACACATTCCTGGTATCCTTCCACCTCAAGGCCAGAACTTCGTTACATCTCAAAGTTGCTCTTTCTCCCCTTCGCAATTTCTTATTCACTATGGCTTGTGGGAAGCCCTTCCTATTCTTTCTGGAGGTTCCACAGGCCAGGGTTTCTGCAAGGTATAGGTGTTTGAAAAGGGGCAGGCTGGTGTAGAAGTTATCCAGGTATATGTGGTAACCTTTCTTCAGCAGTGGGTATGCCAGGTCCCATACAATTTTACCAGTTGTGCCCATGTAGACCGGGCACTCAGGGGGCTGGAGCTGGGAATCTCTTCCTTCGTATATGCGGAATGCATACAGGTATCCTGTGACTCTCTCACAAAGCTTATAAAATTTCACTCCGTATTTGGCCCCTTTGCTAGGAAGGTATTGTTTTATTCCTAGCCGGCCTGAAAAGGGTACCAGGGACTCATCTACACATATATGCTTATCGGGGACATACAGTTCTGCAAATTTTTGGGAAAAGAAATTAATGAGTGGGCGAATTTTATATAATTTATTGTAATTTGAATGATTGCGGGAAGGGCACAGGGTGTTGTCACTGAAATGAAGACAGCGCATTATCATCTCGTATCAGGACCTGGACATTACGCAAGAATAAATGGGCATGTGGTGGATGGGGTTGGTGGACCAATAGGCATGTCCTTCATTTTTTTTTTGTAAGCCCCATGTTTATGGTGAGGCCCATAAACCTTTTGAACTCCTCCAGAGTCAAATCCTTCCACTCAAATGGATGGGCGTATGATGATTGCGGGTTGTTGGCAATATGCTTCTGGGCATATAATATGGTCTGGTCCACGATGAGTTGCAGCAAAGTGTTGAGCAAAAATAAATAAAAACAATCAGATGTGTAGCGGCCCTGGCTCTTGGGGGACGTGGCACGCCAGTGCTGGTAGTTGGGGGATTTGAAGTTCCTGTGCTGGCATTTTGGCGTGATGCTGCGGCAGTGCTGGTACTGGGCCTGGGCATTTCTTGTGGCCTTTCGCTGGCGGTAGCACTGGTAGTGGGCCTTTGGTTTTGGCATCTATCGCTGGCGGCAGTGCTGGTACTGGGCCTGGGAGTTTGATCCTGGGGTATATTGCTTGTGGCTGCCTGGTTTCCAGAGCGCCATGCTCTTTTAGGACGGATCCATTCTTCCTCTGATTCATTTGCCGATTCACTACTATCGATCGGTTCAAATGCTGAATTTGATTCACAATCGGAATTGGCATTTGAATCTGATGAGAGCTCCCCACTGCTCTCATCAGTCATGGAGAGGATCTGGAACGCCTCCTCACTTTGTATAGAATCATTTGGACATTTTTTCTGAAGGGCTGTGCGACGGTTGACAAATGACGGTCACTGATGGGTGACAGGTGATGGGTGACAGGTGACGGTCACTGGTGGTTGACAGGTAACGTGTGATGGTCACTGGTGGGTGACAGTCACTGATGGCAGTCTCTGATGGTGACTGGTGCACTTTATGGGACTGATAGGTGACAGATGAAGGTCACGGATGGGTCACTGATGACGGTCACTGACGATGGTTACTGATGGGTGACAGGTCCACTCCTGACAGCAGTCTCTGACGATGGCAGGTGCACTTTGTGGGCACTGATGGGGGTGAAAGCTGCACTTTGTGGGCACTGATGGGTGACAGGTGCACCTTGTGGTGGGCACTGATGGGTGACAGGGGCACTTTGTGGGCACTGATGGCTGACAGGTGCACTTTGTGGTGGGCACTGAAGGCTGACAGGTACACTTTTTTTTATAAGCACTGATGTGGTGACTGTTGAGTGACAGCTATAATGGGGGGGGGGGGGTAGCGGCGATCGGCGATGTGACAGGTTCTGTTTTGTGGTGTTGGTGCAGTACACTACAATACACACATAGATCGGTAACTCACTGCTCCTGGCTCTTCTCTCCTCACACTGGAAACGGTGTGTGAGGAGAGAAGAGCCGGTAACAGCTAGTAACCGGTCTATGTTTACATTTAGTGATCGGCTGTAAAGCGATCACAGCCGATCACATGTTAAACAGCCGCCGGCCAATGGTTGTTTACCCTTGTTGGTGACAAGCAGCATTCCTGGCAACACGCCGCCACCAACATGACCGCGCTGCAGGCTCCCAATTGTGCGCATGCGCGGTCTAAAGCCGGGAATACCCATTTGTGAATGGCCATGACGTAATCGCGGCCGATCACATGGTGAACAACCATGCCCAATGGCTGTTCACCCCTGTCGGTGACGCGATGTGTCTCAGGAACATGCCGCCACTGACAGTGCAGGGCTGCGCGCCCGCGATTGCGCCCATGCCCTGTGTGAATGGGCCACCGTCATATGACGGCGGCCCAGAACAAGAGCCGCACCACTCCGCCGTCATATGACGGTGGGCGGGTGGCAACAGATTAAAGAAGAAGCCATGCCAAAGCTCTTTTGGCCATACTTCTCCTGTGGATTACAGGAGTGCACGTCAATCCACATTCTTGTGACCCAGATTCAGCCAACAGTAGGCTAAATTCTGGTCTGGATGATGTCACAGAGCTGATCCTGACTCTGGAAGGATTCTGACTTTAATGGATCCACGTAGATGCCTGAGCGCCAGCTGGCTCGGCCTCTCAGCGTGTCGCTGAGAGGCTGAGCCAACCACTACCATACCCTTCACATTCTGGCGCTCCAGTGAGTGCTGGAGGGGCAAAGCAAAGGGTTGGCGACTGACAGTCACCGGTTCTCTGCTCACTGAATACCTAGAACTGAGGAATTAGCTTTGATCGCTCACTTCTCGGTCTTGGAGGCGGCGGGGGACAGATGCAGCATCGTAGTGATGCTCCATCCACCTATCTGAGTATGTATGTTTTGTTATTTTAAATTTCCCTTTTAGGAGCTGGGCATTGCTGCTGAGTAGGAGTAGAGGATGCGGCAAAAAGACTGAACTTATTACACATGTACATAGTTACATATACATAGTTACATAGTTAGTAAGGTTGAATAAAGACACCAGTCCAACCAGTTCAAACTGAGTGAGTGTGGGTGCGTGTCTACAATTATCCCTATTTATTTTAAGGTACCCATATAGAGCGTCAAGTTACGCAACGCTCCACATATACATCGCACACTCACATCGGTCCCTACCCTCAAGGAGCCCACGATCCAAGGTCCCCAACTCACATTCATATACTAGGGCCAATTTTGGACAGAAGCCAATTAGCCTACCAGCATGTCTTTGGCATGTGGGAGGAAACCGGAGTACCCAGAAGAAACCCAAGCAGGCACAGGGAGAACATGCAAACTCCAGGCAGGTAGTGTTGTGGTTGGGATTCGAACCAGCGACCCTTTTTACTGCTAGGTGAGAGTGCTACCCACTACACCACTGTGCCGCCCGAAATGTACCGTGAAGAAGTTTTTTTTTGTAAATATTGCTAAATATGAAATGGATTTTCTGTTAGCCCCCTGTATTTTGATATATTCATTAGAACCATTGTTGAGGAGTTTGAATGTGATAGACCATTTAATCATTAAAACCATTGATCCTACTTTTTTTATCCTCTACAGGCATCTATTACAAATGAGCCATATGTACTAGCAGTTAATGTGATGCAACCCTGTAGAAACCAATTAAAGGTCACCATTCCTTAATTTGCAATTGGCTCATATTGATAAGGGTTTGTTCATACCCAATGCAATTAAAAACGTATTTAGTATAGAGAATGATGTAGCGTATGTTGTCATGCATTTTCTGATGTTTTAGCTGGCCCGTGTTAGAAAATTCAGCACGCTCCATGAATCAAAAAATTACATCTAGTGTGAATAAAGCCTTAGTTAATTTTGCATGTTTAAATTCCTGATTTCCCTCTGCACTAAATTAATTGGTGAATTTGTTGTAGCAGTAAAAAGAAAAAATATATATTTTTCCAGATTAAATATCATAGTATTAATTCCTGACAAATGAGACCTCTTCATTACTGTGTACATAATCTTTCTTCCCTCTCTCAATATACAGGATCTCTTCAGAGCTCTCTGTCCAGATGCCCCTCCTTACTGTCCATACCCCAGTCCCGCCTGTTAGCCTCAGCGCAGTGTCTGAAGACTCGGTGTCAGTTCTCATCTCAGCAGGTACAGAAAATCCTTAATACCACACCAGAAGCTCTAACCCAAGATCCCAACCATCTAGAGGAGCTCTTCCAAGTGAGTGTGACCTAGATTATCTTTAATGGTTATTTATTTCACTGTTGTACACTATCAGGCAAAAGTCTGTGGGCAGCGTATTGTCACACCTACCTATATGGCCAAAAGTAGGTGAACACCCCTCCAACTTATTGAGTTCAGGTGTTTCCAGTAAAGTGTACTGTAATGTTACAGCATACAGACACATTTTAAACAATTCTGTGCTTCCAAGCTTGTGTGTGGTCAACCCTTATAATGGATTAACAAGTCTATTGTGGAGGAAATGGAGTGGGCTACACAGAATTCTTACCTTTTAACTCTACTGAACACCTTTGGTATAAATTGGAAAATCGGTAGCAAGCTATGCTTTCTCATCCAACATCAGTGTATGACCTCAAAAGTTAATTTAGCTGATAGGGCTCAAAATTCCAGACACACTCCAAAATCTTGTGAAAGCTTATGGTTTGGGAAATCAGATGTTCAGCAAGCTCATATAGATATGCTGTATGGGTCTAATAAACCATAAGACAGCGCTATCACCTCATAGTGTGATATGTTACTTTCAGAGAACGCAATCTGCCCCCTTTTTCGATTTGCTTCCTTTGTTGTTTCTTTTTGTGTTCCTAAATTTGGATATTTAGTAAGTATGCTGCCTAGACGGTTTTGAGTCATTTTTTAATGTTCTTGCTATTTTAAATGGATTGATTTGCATACATTGGATATAAATGCCATTAGTGGTGACGTGTGCTCATTCCACCCCTGGAGGATGCCAGTTGACTAAATGCGTAGGACAGTGTTTTGGATGTGACGTCACCACACACACCAGGTCCGTACTCATGAGTTGCTGTTGTGGCCGGAGACTGTCTGGTAAATAGAAGATTGTGTGTTTTACCAGTGTCAGTTGTGGCACTTTTTTATGTAAGTGTACGGTATACATTTTTTAGAATAAAGTTGTTATGGTTTTACAGTATGAGAGTTCTTTCTTGCTTTGGACCGAGTGTATATAATTGGATGGAAGTGCCAGCTGATGGCGGGTTTGAAGAGAAATCCACTGAACCCATATGAGCTGTGAAGGCCTGTTGCTTCAAGGGGTGATTGTCCCGGTTCCGGTGTCACGTAAACTTTTTTGAACATTTCCAGGGCTTTTATTTAAACCTGTTTACGATCCCCAAAAAAGGGAGTACGGTATGTCTGATTCTGGACCTCAAGGCCCTGAACCGCTTTGTGAGGGTGCGGAAGTTCAGAATGGAGTCCATGCGCTCCGTGGGGGCATTTCTTCATCAGGGGGACTTTCTTATCTCCATCGACATCAAGGATGCCTATCTGCACATTCCAATTTGTGTACGACACCAGCAGTTTCTCTGCTTTGCTGTGGGAGAGGAGCACTATCAGTTTGCGGCGTTACCCTTTGGTCTCGCCTCCGTTGTTCACCAGAGTGTAGGCCCCCGGTTCTGGCACGGCTGCGTCAGCGAGGAATTGTTGTTTTAGGCTACCTGGATGACCTTCTGCTGCGAGCAGAGTCACCAGCGACCCTGAGGGGCGATGTGGAGATCACTATTCAGACTTTGGGTGGCTGATAAATTACTAAAAGTCTGTGCTGATTCCAGTTCAGAAATTGGATTATCTGGGTCTGACTCTGGATTCCACTCTGGCCAGGGTGTTCCTTCCGCAGGACAAACTCCAGAAGTTACAAGCGGCTACCCGCTCACTGCTGTCCAGCAGGTGGGTCTCCCTGCGGACTTGAATCCGGCTGCTGGGCCTGATGGTGTCTACATTCAAGGTGGTCCCGTTTGCTCAGTTCCATACGAGATCCTTGCAAAAGGAGATCTTGTTAAAATGGGACAAATGTCCAGAATCTCTGGTCAGTCAGATTCGGCCGAGCCAAGGAACCAAAGGGTCCCTGATCTTGTGGCCAGTATCGTCTGATCTACGCATTTCCTCCTCTCAAGCTTTTGCCTGCGGCTGTTACACAGGATCGAGGCCGAAGGCATTTTGGTCATTCTAGTGGCCCCTGACTGGCCTCAGAGATCCTGGTACGCCAACATGGTGTGTCTGGTCGCAGACGCCCCCTGGTGGCTGCCTCTCAGGGAGGATCTACTATCCCAAGGACCAATCTTCCACCCTGCTTTAATGGCCTGGCTGTTGAAAGGCAGGTTTTTAAGGATAGAGGCTTACCTGCGTCAGTTATTTGGACATTTCTTAAAGCTAGGAAGTCTTCTTCCAGGAAGGTATATCATCGGACGTGGAAAGCGTACAGTTCATGGTGTGAGTCAGTTGGGCTTCACACGCGTTCCTTTTCGATGGCTCAGATTTTGACTTTTCTTCAGAGAGGCGTTGAAAAGAATTTGGCCTTGAGTACCATCAAGGGCCAGGTGTCGGCTTTGGTGGTTTTCTTTCAAGGCCCCCTGGCTTTGCATTCCCTGGTGCGTATCTTCATTCAGGGGGTATGACATGTGGTTTCACCGGTGCCATCTCCCTTGCCACCTTGGGACTTGAATCTGGTGCTTTCGGTTCTACAGAAGCCTCCGTTTGAATTTATTAATGAAATTCCCCTGCTCACTCTGTCACAGAAGGTGGCCTTCTTGGTGGTTATCACCTCTGGTCACAGAGTGTCTGAATTGGCGGCGCTATCCTGTCTCACACCCTACCTGGTGATTCATAAGGACAAGGTGGTTCTTCATCCTTGTCCTTCGTTCCTTCCAAAAGTTGTTTCTGATTTCCATTTAAATGAAGACATTGTGTTGCCTTCCCTAATGTCCCAGGCCACAACATCCGAGGGAATTTGCCTTACACACCTTGGATGTGGTCCGTGCGAACAGGGTGTATTTGGCGGCCACTGAGTCCTTTCGGAGGTCAGACTCCCTGTTCGTGACCGCGGACGGGCCAAAGAAGGGGCAGTCTGCTTCCTCGGCGACCACTTCTAGATGGATCAGACAGACTGTGACTCAGGCCTATTTTGCCAGGGGTCAGGTTCCTCCCTTCCCAGTGAAGGCGCACTCTACTCAGGCACTGAGTGCCTCCTGGGTCTTCTGTCACCAGACGTGACGCAAGTTTGCTAGGCGGCCCCCTGGTCGTCGGTGCACACTTTCACAAAATTTTACAAGGTGGATGTGCTGGCATCTGCGGATGCCTCTTTTGACAGCAAAATTCTGCAGGTTGCGGTCTAGAGGGTGTTTTCCCTTGTGAAGGGGTTTTCAGGTTGGGATCCAGTTGTTCTCGTTGAGCTCCAGGTTGTCTGGTTGACCTGTTTTTTTGTGGCTGTCCCACCCCTCATGTTTGGCACTGCTTTGGGACATCCCTATGGTTCTGAATAAGGAAGCACTGTGTCTGTCAATGAACGAATGAGAAAATAGGATTTTTGACTTACCGTAAAATCCGTTTCTCTGAGTTCATTGACAGACACAGCACCCGCCCCTCTGTGGAGTTTTTTAATACTTCTGATACTGTTTGTTACATAACTGAAGGCCTATAGCAGAGAAGGGGGTGTATATCACCTAGGACTGCCCATGGGCATAGTCAAGTCTTTTTTTCTGCCTAGTGTCCTACTCCTGTAGGGAGCAATATAACCCTATGGTTCTGAATAAGGAAGTGCTGTGTCTGTCAATGAACTCAGAGAAACGGATTTTACGGTAAGTTAAAAATCCTATTTTCTTTATGCATCAGATTGTATAGTGTATGGCCAGCTTTACAGTGCTGGTCATTGAAGGGCCCCTTACACTGTTGATCACTAGCAGAAGGGTTACATAACACTGGTGGTCAGTTGAAAGAATGCCCTTTAATTGGAGGTACTGGGAAGAATAGAGGGCTAAAAAGATAACTGGTAGTGGTGGTTACTTACAGTGTCAAGAAAGCAAACTTAACTGGGTTTTCTGCAGTAATTTACCATAAAATGTTAAATGTGACAAACACAGTGTGCTTAAGCTGATAACACACAAACAATTCTTATTTCTCATGTCTTTATTAAACACATCCATTAAACATTCACAGTGCTTGAGGAAAATGTAAGTGAACCCATAGACCAGTAACTTCAACGAAAGCTAATTGGAGTCAGTAGTTTGCATAGGTTTGGTTTAGGGCAACTGTGATTGCTAAAAGACACTCAAACATTGTAAGATTGCTGTTCATAAGAAGCATCAGCCTTGCAAAAAGAAGCTCTCTGAAGAGGTATAATCAAAATGAGTTGATCTGCATAACACAGATCAAATTACAGACAAATTGTCTATGAATGGAGACAATTTAGTACTGTGTCTACTTCCTAGAAGTGGGTGCCAGCCAAAAGATGACTCCCAATGCACAACGCATAATCCTCAATGAGGTAAAGAAGAACCCACAAGTAACCGCTAAAGGCTGGAAAACATCCCAGTTTATGAGTCCACCATATTTAAATCTTTGAACAGGCAGGGTTTCCATGCCGGAACACCACGGAGGAAGCTGCTGCTCTCCAAAAAAAACATTGCTGGGTGCCTGAAGTTTGCTAAAGAGCACCTTGGCAAACCGCAGCGCTACTGGGAAAATGTTTTGATGAAAAAAAATGTTGAATTGTTCGGGAAGAATACTCAGCACTATGTATAGCGCAGCTTACCAACATCAAAACATCATCTCAATGATGAAGTATGGTGGAGGGAACATCATAATTTAAGCTTGCTTCACTGCCTTGGGGCCTGGACCACTCGCCGTCATCAACGGGAAAATACATTTCTGAGTTTACCAAAATATCCTACAGGATAACATCAGAGCTGCTGTCTACCAGCTGAAGCTTAGTAGAAGTTGGGTGATGCAGCAGAACAATGACCCTAAGCATGGGAGTCAATCCACCACAGACTGGCTTCAGAAAAAGAAAATGCGCCTTTTGGAATGGCCCAGTCAGAGCCAAGACCTTAACTCTATAGAGATGCTGTGGAATGACCTCAAGAGAGCCATTGATCCCAGACATCCTACAAATGTGTCAGAACAGTAGCAGTTTTGTAAAGAGGAATGATCACAAATGTCTCCTTAACGTTATGCAGGTCTGATCCAAAGTCATTGCTGCCAAAGGAGGTTCAACCAGCTATTAACTCCAAAGGCTCACTTACTTTTTCCTCCAGCACTGTGAATGTTTAATCACCTCCTGCCCATGCTATGGCGGAAAGATGGCTACAGCACAGGCTCACATTGCTGGGAGGGCGTCTATGATGTACATACCCATGATCGCGCTTCCCCTGCAGCACGCATCGGCATGGATCTGTGATCACTGTGTCCTTTGGATACAGCTGATCACAGATCGGGGGAAAAGAGCCAATCACAGTAGCTCTTTACCATGTGACCAGCTGTGTCCAATCACAGCTGATCACAGTATAAACAGTATTTGCTGGTTATCGGCAGTCCTCTCCTCACGCTGACAGCTTGTGAGGAGAGGAGAGATGATAACCGGCAAATGCACACAGGGGACATCTACACTGATATTCAGGGCACTGATCATCAGTGTTGTGATGATCAGTGCAGCCTCAACAGTGCCCATCAGTGCTGCCTATCAGTACTGCCTATCAGTGCAGCGCACATCAGTCAAGGAGAAAAATTACTTATTTAGAAAATTTTATAACAGAAACTAAGAAAAACTTTTTTTTTTTTCAAAAGTTTTGGTCTTTTTTTCGTTTCGTTTTGTTTAGCAAAAAATAAACACCCCCAAATGATTAAATACCCCCAAAATACCCAAACTTTTTTGTTTTTGTACAGTGACTGCGCAATTGTCATTCAAAGCTTGACAGCGCTGAAATCTGAAAATTGACCTGAGCATGAAGGGGGTTGAAAGTGAGTAGTAGGCAAGTGGTTAATGGGTGTGTTCAATAAAGACACAAGAAATTAGAATTGTTTGTGTTACCAGCTTAAGCACATTCCCCTATAATTCATAAAGACTGGCGCAGACAGATTTAGCAAAAGTGTCTCTCATGTATTCTAAAAGAGGTAAAGAATGCGCCAAATTCATATACTTATCTAGAACTTGTACTTGGATTTGCTCATGCTGCGCCACTGTTAGAATGCACGAAAAACACTTTCGGAAAATCTGTCTCATACAATTTTTTTCGCTGTATGCCAAGAGAGTTGGTCCTAATTAGCTTCACTTTTAAATTTGGTGCATTCAATGTGACACAATGAAAAAGTGGCGCATTTTAGAACTACCTGTATTGGGTGCACAAGTTGCTGTCAGAACCAGAAGTGTTGCAAATGCTTCATGAATTTGGTGCAATGCATTACCAAGAGGGATTATTGCTGGAAAAGTAGCGCAGCAGCTTTATTGAATCCCCCCCCCCCCCCCCCCCATTGTATTTGTCTATTATTGTGATTTAGATGAGGATCACATTTTATGGCAAATTACTGCAGAAAACCAGTTAATTCCAGGGGGTTCATATTCTCTTTCCTGCCACTGCATCTGAGAGTCAGAAATTGCTCAATGCTCCAAGAAATCCCTAGCTACTTCTGCAGGAACCCAAGGATTGCACTGAACTCTGATTAAATAAGACTGATATAGACCCTTTTTCCTTGACTGTTATTTCTCTAATTTTGCAGTATGCATACTTTCGGATGGGTGGGAAACATGGAGACATCATTTCTTCTGGAATTTTTCAAAAATCGCTATATGAGATTAGAGTTCGGCATCATTTTCTGGAGCGTCTGGGTAGATTCATGCCACCTAACAAAAATGGTCTGTGTCCTCTTTCCAACCCAAAAATCAAGGAGGTTGTGCAGTTGTCTGAGGAAGACTTCTTATCACGGATTGCACGCTCTTCATCGGAAGAGTTCAACATTTTCCAGAAGATTCTAGAGCGCGAGGAGAGGGAAAGTGCAGAGGAAATAGAAGAGGACCAAGATAATTTAAGTACTGATGAGGAATATTCAGAGAACGAAGAAGAGTCAGAAAAAGAAGATGACTCAGATGATGAGAATTATCCAGAGAGTTTTCAAGGTGATCAATCAAAATACAAAAATTATAAGAATAAATAGATTTTTAAAAAATGCAATCCCATTCATTCTCCTTATTCAGTAGTGCTGTCAAATGATAGTTTAAAGGAAACCTGTCATGAGGGAAATAGAGCTACCTTTGCTGACCTCTCCCTCTAAAAAATGCTAATGGTGTGGCTGTTATGCTGATGCTCTGGTTTAAATACTTTGAGTCATTGGCCTGGAGCAAGTAGAAATATAAGGTGCCTGACTCTTATTTGCTCCAAACTTGTTCCAGAAACATTGATGCCGGGCATGACCAGATAAGTAGCATTTTTAGGAGGAGGCCAACTAAGGCAGCCTCATTTGTATTGCATTACAGATGAACTTTAAAGTAAAAAAAATCACATTTGATCATATATTGCATACTCACCCCTCTATACTTTACACATTCCTTTACTGTAATATTCCAGTCAATTGCAAAGATCACACTTTATTTTCTTACAGTATGTCACTGGCTGTCTTGTTCAGTCCAGCTAACCGTTTGACCCACCTTGGTGCAACTATACTAAGGAATCACAATTGAAATATAAATTTGTCAACAAATGTACTGTACCTGTTAGGCTTCATGTACACCAGCCGCTCCTAAACTTGAGTTTTAAAAGCTTTTGGTGTTTTTTTTGCCAAAGCTCCTAAACTCGACTCCATAAAAGCCTATGTGTCAATGTACACATAGGCTTTAAGCAGAGTTTAGGAGCTGCCACTGTTAGGCGAGGTTCAACCTCCCTCTCCTGAACACGGAAGAACCGAGTTCAGGATAAGAACGTTTTGACCGCCGGCCGCGGAAAAACACAAAACCGCAGCAAAATCATTTTGCATCTTCCTTTCGACCATGGTAAATGTAGGCAGGGTGTATACGAAGACTTAATGTTTTCTGGATCATTTAACTGCTTCTCTAAAGCCATCCATACATGGATTGAAATTCCCTGCTGAACCGGCCGAGTTTGATCCATGTATGGGCAGGGTGGTTGTACAGAAGTCAATCTACCATTCGACTTCTGTACAATCGCCCTATCGGAAGTGGAAGTCTCCCCCGCTGTCAGAATACAAAGGCACAGCAAGGGAGAGTTTTCCCATCCACCTCAAATGAATCGTCTATGGGCTGCGTTAGTCAAAATATAGCCTGAAAAAGATGCTTAATATTTACAAATGTTCACCATTTTCATCTCTGCAAAAGTCAGTACTCTGTGCTTCTATTTCTCACAAACTTTTGTACGAAGAGAACATATCATTTTTTTTTTTATGGAAGCTGTCAGGAGTGAATGCATGTACCACTTGCTTAAAATGGTATGTGGTGGCTGCATTCGTTTTCTTCTTTTTTTTTTTTCACCTGGTATTCCAGCCAGTAGATCTGTTTTTCAAAAGAACAAGCTGTCCTGTTGCAGTTACAAGGTTGAGACAAACCATTTACTACTGACTGGGGTGTTTACAATGGTCAGCTTTTATTAATTTACATAAATCTTTTATTCCAAAAGGAAAAACTTTTGTTGTAACTGTTTAAAAAGTGTTAGCTGGAGTCCGGTTTCAATTTGCTAGTGTATGTAAATCTGCTAGTACATCCAAAACTCCCCTCCCCCCAGATTAACAATACTGCCGTCCAAAGATGCCCCTGTGCTCCTTCATCCAGAGTTGGGACACACTAATAAAGTAGATGTGTTACTGGCCAGATCATCGAGTGAAAACTGAGGGAAAAAGCCAAGAAAGAAAATGAATGCAGCCACTATATCCGATTGCTAAGCTGCAATAGATTATATTTGATTTTGGATTTAATAACGTTTTAAATAACAATTGTAGTCTAGAGTTTTCAGAGGTGGTCCTGTTGCACTGAAATATGCAGATGCTGAAAGGACTAGTGGGTTTACTGTTGTCTACCATAGCCTAGTTCTTAATAAAATGAGGAAAGCCACCCCATCGTAAGATGCCTGCACTGTCTTGGTGGCCATTGGCCAGAATGGGCAATATACAAGTAGATACTAATGAAGGGTTCTGGGATATTTCTCTTACAGTGGCAAAAACAATTATATGATCCCCTGCAGAATTTGTAAATTTGCCCACTTACAAAGAAATGAAGGGTGTATAATTTTTATCATAAGTGTATTTTAAACTATTTAAAAAAAAAAAAGAAAAGGAAAAAACTCTAGCACCACTGATACCTACAACTCAACAACTCAACTAACAACTACGTACAAAGCCATTCACAATTTCGCCCCCAGCTACATCACTAGCTTAGTCTCTAAATACCAACCTACTCGTTCTCTTCGTTCCTCTCAAGACTTCCTGCTCTCTAGCTCCCTCGTCACCTCCTCCCATGCTCGCCTCCAGGACTTTTTTCTAAAGCCTCTCCAGTCCTATGGAATGCCCTACCTCAATCTGTCCGCTTATCTCTTACTCTATTAGCTTTTAGACGATCCCTGAAAACCCTTCTCTTCAAAGAAGCCCATCCTACCCACACCTAACAACTGTATTTTCATTTTTCTCCATCAGCTCATCCCCCACAGTTATTACCTTTTTGTTTCCACTTGACCCTTACTTCTAGATTGTAAGCTCTAACGAGCAGGGCCCTCTGATCCCTCCTGTATTGATTTGTATTTTAAGTGTACTGTCTGCCCTCATGTTGTAAAGCGCTATATATATCCTGTAGAATAATAATAATAATAATCTCCGGCGTGTTCGCCTCTCTACTTAGGAAAGTAGAGAGGCGACGTTGCTGCAAGTTGCAGCACAGGAGATTTAGTTTCAGGCTCTGAGGACACCATGCGGAGGTAACATCTGGATATCCGTTGAGGCTGCTGTATTACAACGGTTCGGGGAGTTTAATCCCCAGAGGGGAGTGTGACACCCTGTCTTGAGGAATTTGGTGAAAGGTGCACATTTTACAGACAATACTAAGATCACCATCTGTGTCTACTTCGGACTCTTTCTTTTTCTTCACTTATGTTAAGAGACATTTGTTAGCTAGTCACTTTAAATACTGATGGGAGTGCTGCTTTTGGTGTATTTTAAACTATACAGACAGAATATCAACCAAAAATCCAGAAAAAAACACGACACAAATGTTATAAATTAAGTTGCAGTGAGTAAAAAAAGTATTTGATCCCCTACCAACCAACAATAATTCTGGCTACAGTATGTGCTCATGTGGTACACAGATTAGTCCTGTCAATTTAGGAAGGTGCTCCTCACGACAATTCGTTATGTGTATAAAAGACAACTGTCCACAGAATCTTTCTTCCATTCAAACCTCACCATCATGGGCAAGACCAAAGAGCTGTAAAAGGACATCAGGGATAACATTGTATACCTGCACAAGGCTGAAATGGGCTACAATGCCATCAACAAGAAGCTTGGTGAGGAGACAACTGTTAGTGATTATTCGCAAATGGAAGAAATTAGGGCTGGGGAAATTAAAGATTAATTCCTCGATTAATCGTTAATTTTTTTTGATCAATCAAAATTTTTTTTATTGGTAGGCTGCCTGCCCTGGGGCTGCTTTGGGCCAAGCTGCAGCTAGAGCACAGCACTCCGCTCCCTCCTCCTCCAAAGTTTTCACACACAGCGAGAGATGCCTGCAGACTGTGTAATCCAGGCACAAGCACTGACTATAGCGAGGCTTTGATTATGGGCACGGTGAGACTGCATTATGGGCACGGCGAGGCTGTGATTATGGGCACGGCGAGGCTGTGATTATGGGCACGGCGAGACAGCGATTATGGGCACGGTGAGACAGCGATTATGGGCACGGTGAGACAGCATTATGGGCACGGTGAGGCTGCGATTATGGGCACGGTGAGGCTGCCATTATGGGCACGGCAAGGCTGCGATTATGGGCACGGTGAGACTGCATTATGGGCACGGTAAGGCTGAGATTATGGGCACGGTGAGGCTGAGTTTATGACATGTGACGTTCTAGCCATGCCCCACTATGTCCGGCTTCGGCCGTTGCCATAACAACTGTGCTAAATCAGCTAAAAGTAGTTGGATCTGTATGTGCGTTATAATTAATCGAAATTAGTCGATTAATCGATTTTAAAAAAAAATTGATTAATTGAACACGAAAATTTTAATCAGTAACAGCCCTAGAAGAAATACAAAATAACCATCAATCGCCCTAGGGCTGGAGCTCCAGGTCGGTGCAAGGATACTTGTCTACTCAGGCGAAGGTGTATTTTGGTGTCCTGCTGTCACCCTCTCCACTCCACAATGCAACCCCCCCACCCCCATATGGCATAGACTTTATTTGCGCTCCATTCATTTATAGTGCAGGAGTATTGAATATAAATTCAAGGAGGTCAGGTCACTAAAATTTTTTCCATTGAGGTCCAAATCTCAAACTTGTGCTATGATTTTAGTCATATATCTATAAAAAAATGAGAAAAGTACAATTTCCGTAGCATTTCAACAGTATTTATCCCCATCAGAGTGCCCCTTTACATCAGGTCACCTCATCAGTGTGCCCTCTAACACCATATGTTCCCATCAGAGTGCCCCCATAGATCAGGTTCCCTCATCAGGGTACCCCTTTACATCACATGACCCCATCACAGTACCCCTTAAATCAGGAGTCCCTTTTAAAGTGCCCCCATAGATCAGGTGTCCCCATTAGAGTGCTCCCTACATTAGGTGTCCCTATCAGAGTGTCCCCATGGAGTAGATGTCCCTATAAGTGTGCCCATGGAGTGGGCGTCTCAATCAGGTGTCCCCATGGAGCAGTTATCCCCATAGAGCAGGTGTTCCCATGCAGCAGTGTCCCCGTCCCCAAGAAGCAAGTGTCCCCATCAGTGTCCCTAATGAAGTAGGTGTCCCCATCAGTGTCCTCACAGAGCAGGTGTCGCCATTAGTGTCCCTAATGGAGCAGGTGTCCCCATCAGTGTCCCAATGGAGCAGGTGTCCCCATTAGTGTCCCCATGAAGTAGGTGTCCCTATCAGTGTCCCTAATGACGCAAGTGTATCAATCAGTGTCCCCATGACGCAAGTGTCCCCATCAGTGTCCCTATGAAGCAGGTGTCCCCATCAACGTCCCAATAGTTCCCATCAGTGTCCCCATGGAGCAGGTGTCCCCATCAGCATCCCCATGAATTAGGTGTCCCCATGGAGCAGGTGTTCCCATCAGTGTCCCTATGAAGCATGTGTCCCCATCAACGTCCCTATCGTTCCCATCAGTGTCCCCATGGAGCAGGTGTCCCCATCAGCATCCCCATGAAGTGTCCCCATGAAGTAGGTGTCCCCATCAGTGTCCCAGAGAAGCTGGTGTGTTGCCGTTCATCTAGGAGGGAAGAGAGGAGACAAAGAATGAGCAGGAGGGAGAAGGAGGGACGAAGTGCAAGTGGACGTTCGTGACAGTGGCAACAGCTGAAGTTCACAGTGCCCACAGCTGTGCTGCACTGCTGCCTGTCACCGTGTGCCGTATCATCTGTGTTGGGCTGAGCTCGGTAAATGTATGAGCAGAGCCAGCACCAGCAAAAACACTTCTTGAGGACCCCCCAGCTTTAGCGCCCCAACCCCCCCCCTCTCCTGGCGCCCTAAGGCGGCTGCCTTATGCTGGCGCCGGCCCTGTGGAGCTCCATGCAAGATTTTGCCTCATGTGGTAAGGATGATCATGAGAAAGCGAGGGATCAGCCCAGAACTGCAAAGGAGGAGCTAGTGAATGATCTCATCGCAGTTGGGACCACAGTCACCAAACAAACCATTGGTAACACAATACGCTTCCATTGAAATCCTGTAGCCCCCCGCCCCCCCCCCCCCCCCCCAGGTCCCCCTCAAGAAGGCACATGTACAGGCCCGTGTGAAGTTTGCCAATGAACATCTAAATGATTCAGAGAAGGATTGGGAGAAAGTGCTATAGTCAGATGGGACCAAATTGAGCTCTTTGGCATTAACTTGACTCACCGTGTTTGGAGGAAAAAAATTGCTGGCTATAACCCTAAGAACACCATCCCTACAGTCAAGCACAGAGGTGGAAATATTATGCTTTGGGGCTGTTTCTCTGCTTAAGGTACAGGCTGACTTTGCCACATTGAGGGGCCAATGGACAGGGCCATGTATTGTAAAATCTTGGCTTAGAACCTTCTTCCCTTAGGCAGAACACTGAAGATGGGTCATGGATGGATCTTCCAGCATGACAATGACCCAAAAGATACCGCCAAGGCAACAAAGGAATGGCTCAAGAAGAAGCACATTAAGGTCATGGAGTGGCCTAGCCAGTCTCCAGACCTTAATCCTATAGCAAATTTATGGAAGGGTGGACCAAAATCGCTCCTGAGATGTGTGCAAACCTTGTAACCAACTACAAGAAATGTCTTACCTCTGTGCTTGCCAACAAAGGTTTCTCCACCAACTACTAAGTCATGTTTTGCTTGGGGATCAAATACTTATTTTACTCACTGAACTGTAACTCAATGTATAACTTTTGTATCATGTGTTTTTTTTTGGACATTTGGTTTATATTCTGTTTCTATCATTTAAAAATACACCCATGATAAAAATTATAGACCCTTCATTTCTTTGTAATTGGGCAAACTTACAAAATCTGCAGGGGATCAAATAATTATTTTCCCCACTGTATGTGTTAGCTCAGTGGATGCTGCACTGTAGTGTACAATGGCCGGTATACCAAATTAGAACAAAGAAGTGACACCAATTCCACACATATCACATTATCTGTCATTATGTTAGAATATATATTTCATTCTTGCTATGGTAATGTTTTGTAGCCATGTAGTTCATTTTTATTTATTGAAACTCATTGACTGACCAAAAGAAGACTTAAAGAAGGGGGAAAAAAACGTATTTTATAAAATGTTTTATTATAAAACCCAAAGCGCCTAGCCTGAAGGCGAAACTTAACACACCGTTACAGCCCAATCATCTTTGGCGCAGCTTTGGATATTGTCATCACCTCACCTGGAGGTTTCACCCTATTGGCTGCTGTAAAGTATAACATTGTTTGCATCACACTTGCTGCTGCTGCTACTGTGTGGAATGTGGTGTTGTTCTTGGAGTCAGAGGCCAAGGATGAGTCTTGCTTTCCTTACTCAAATGACCCAATCCCACATACACAAAAAGGCTTTAGAGTCTCTATAAAAACTATAATGATTTGAGAGGTTGCAGAATGAATTTCTTGATATGTGTTGTCAAGTTTTTATTCTTCATGTTTTCTATCCATCTCTAAGCTACAAAAACAAATGAGCAGTTTCACCATTTCAGGCTCTATGTGGAGATGTGAAACAAAGTTGAGTAACAGAAATATGAATTTGTGGTCTCTCGTATTAAGTCATTTTCCCAGATCCGATTAACCGCACCAGATTCCCGGTCTTTGTACAGTCAAGGCTAGAGAGAACCTTGTGCTACACAATAAGATGTGGTTCCAGCTCTCTTCTGATCTCTGGAGAGTCATTTTTTGGTATCTGCTGATTGTGTTATGAGCTCCTGATGGTGAACTGTAAATGCTCTGAATGATTCCTTCCAGATGGTTAGCAGAGTCAGCAATTCTGTACTCTGCCTGTCTGACAGATGAACTGAACAGTTGCTTCCAGGCTTGTAGCCTAAAGGAGTGACTGTCTTACAGATCTTTGGCTGAAGAGAGAAAGGATTCCGGCCCACTCATGGCAAGGTATCTCTCCAGGTCCCTGGGGGCAGTGTCACAGGGCCAGTGCTAGCTGTGTCTTGCACATTGCCAGAAGTTATAGGGTCCCATGAGGTTGGGTAGGGGGGAGAAACAAGCTCAGCAGTGTCTCCCATGGGGATGTGTGACATTCAAATCCTTCCCCACGTTGCAGCAAATGCTTCTTTGTCTGTAAAGGAATGTAATCTTGTTAACATTGTTGAATGAATTCAAAGCACAAGTCAGTATTATAGATATCCAGCATGCTATAAAGGACTAGCAAACATATGAAATGTAAATAGTAAATTCCATACCTTGGAGTACAGTACAGGACATGGGACAGGAAGTCATACCTTCAGGTGAATGTACACTGGTAAAAGGATTACTGGGCACACCCCCATTGCACCCTTATATAGCTTCCCACTCTGTGGCACTCCAGTTTTGTAGCAAGCAATAAGGATAAGCAAGGGCGATAGAGCTGTGTCCAATACTGTACTCCATGGAATGGAATTTACTCGCCAAAAATTCCAATATCCTACTTAAACAGGACAAGAAATGATATATCATCTGGACAAACCCAAGCAATAAATTGAGGGATGGGCAACAACATAGCAAACAGCAGCAACAGGCTCACAGAAACCAAGAGCCAAGAGACCCGAAACACCCAAATGACAGCTTGAAACCTTGTGGCCAAAGCTTACATCAGCAGACCAGGTGGAAGCCTTGCAAACCTGTCAAACAGATGCTTGATGCTGAAAGGCCCAAGAACCACTGACAGATCTCATGGAATGGGTCCTGGTAGGGAAGGGAAGAAATTGTTCCTTGAGGGCGTAAGTCCTGGAAATGAGCTGCTTGAGCATTGTTGCTGCTTGAAATTGTGGAAAAAGAAGCAGGGTATCCCTTCTTGTGATTGCAAAAAGGGGCTCTTCTTTTTATAAAGGAAGGCATTAGTGGATCCTAACTGCTCTGACCACATCAAAGCTACAGAGTGAAATCTCATTGTCCTGTTTCAGAGCTCATCATAGGGGAGGTAGGACAATGTCTGCATTGGGGTGAAAGGAAGAGACCTCCTTGGGAAGGACATAGGGTCTTCCGTCACCATACCAAGATATTTTGGACAATTTCATGCTTCCAATATTGTGGGAACAGTTTGGGAATGGCCCCTTCCTGTTCCAATATGACTGCGCACCAGTGCACAAAGCAAGGTTTATAAAGGCATGGATGAGCAAGTTTGGGGTGGTGGAAATTGACTGGGCTGCACAAGGTCCTGACCTCAACCCAATAGAACACCTTTGGCATGAATTAGAGCGGAGACTGTGAGCCAGGCCTTCTTGTCCAACATCAGTGCCTGAGCTCACAAATGCGCTTCTGGAAGAATGGTCAAGCATTCCCATAGACACACTCCTAAACCTTGTGGACAGCCTTCTCAGAAGAGTTGAAGCTGTTATAGCTGCAAAGGGTGGGCCAACTCAATATTGAACCCTTAAGGACTAATGCTGGCCATACACTATACGAAAAATCGGCCGAACACATTTTCGAAAAACGAACGTTCGACCATGACCGCAAACGATCGTGCCATCATGTAATGACCGATAAATTGTTCAGTGGACATGAATAAATAATTTTTTGTTCGTTTTTTTACATATACCTAGTGCAGACAGTTCGGGCGGGAAACACATTAACCTTGCAATTTATCGTACGTTCGGCAGAAATTTTCCAAACTTCCCGTTCGTTTTTTTTCCACAAAAACGTCACAAACGATTATCGATTTGTGCCCATTAACTTGCCGAAAAACGAACGAAGTGTCTATACGAATGATTTTTCGTATAGTGTATGGCCAGCATTAGACTGGGATGCCATAAAAGTTCACAGTCACATAGTTTGTAAGGTTGATAAAAGACACCAGTCCATCCAGTTCAACCTGAGTGAGTGTGGGTGCATGTCTACAATTGTCCCTATCCCTGTACATTGTGTCTCAATACTTTTGGTAATATAGTGTATATATGCTATGCGGCGCTTACCAATTATGCAACCGTTTCCGATAATTTACATAAAAATCACATTCACAATCAAATTGTGCTATGTGCAGAATTACCAAATTTAGTCCTATATTTATTATTACAAGATTATTAAAAAAATTCCATTGTGGACCATAATCATTAGTAAATAAAATGTCCAGTGTTGAATATGTGAAAAACTTGATCCAATGCACAGAAAAACAGTTCATTCAAAAAAAGTGCTCCTTGTCCAATAAATATTATACGTGCTCTGTGCCCAGCTCAGCCTTTTATATCAATAAAGATCTTAACTTTAAGATCCAAAAGTACCAAATTCAGATTCCAGGGAAACAGAGGGGGTTGAAATGAGGGATTAACAAGGACAACTCCTTATATAAAGGCCTTTACAACAGTGTCAAGCCAAAGATTTATGGAATATAATGGATAAAGCTGAGACCTGACCTCTTCAGATGCTTCCGATTTTTTGAGATGTGTTGCTGCCATCAATTTCAAAATGACTTTATTTTTTCGTTAAAATGGTACATTTTCTCAGTTTAAACCTTTTGATATGTTTTCCATTTTCTATTTTGAATAAAATATGAATTTATGGGATTTGAAAAATCAATTTTTTGGGAATGGGGTTGTAGGACACCCTGTAGACTCCTCTAGCACCACAAGAAGATGATATTCATGGAGGCAGGTGATGATGTCACTTATACTTTAGAGAAGATCATTTTGATACAAGAGCCCGTTAAAATAAAGAAAAAAATGGAGGATTCTGCAAAACATGAGCAGAAGTTTAGGAGAATAGAAAGACTTGTCTGGAGATGGGTTTTAAATGTAAACACTGGAAGAAATAAAAGAATCTGCATTTCTCTTAAAAGCCAATCAGCTTTTAGCTTTTAATATTGTTTGTTCTTGCTAGGATCAATACACTAATCAATGTTTGGAACATGAACAGGGGCAGACTGACCATTCGGGCACTGACAGAGGGCCCCATGCCACTAGAGGGCCCCATCAGGGTTTCCAGCCTCAGTAAAACCAGGGACAGATTGTAAAAATCTGTGTATTTTTACATCTGTCCCTGAAATGTCTGACACCGACATCATTTTGATGTAAAATTTCGGAAGCTATAGCTGCTCCGCCCCTCCACTACCTCCTCAGCTAATGGGAACACAGTGTACACACCCCCTTCCCCCGCGCGGCTTCTTTGAATACAGAGCAGGATATGCTGACAGCGAGAGGAGAGGGAGGCGGGGACACAGCTGCAGTTTGGGATGGACTTCAGGCTGATACAAGGTAAGCTGACTAACTTATCTGGCCCCGTTCCTATGACAACGTCCAATAGGACGAAACGTACGTCGGAAGGCAGACGCGCTGACGTCATCGTTTCTACCCCACTGTGAACGGGTGCATGCAGGCCGGCCGGCTGATTTACAATACATGCTGTTATTCGAGTTTTTAATGTGAGTGTGCTACTTTCATTTTCTATTTATTAAATTGTTTATACGGATTCACACTATGGAGGATGTGTCTTTTATTCCCCTGGGTTCCTCATGCTGAGTGTTTGGCTTGTATGCTGGAGAGTTCCGGGCAATCCTCCCTCTATGCTGTGACCGTTGGTGGTGTCCCCGCTGAGTGGATTTCATACATAAGCCTTATGAAAGCTTGCCTTCGGTAAGCATACATCTGTATAGGTGGTGGATCCTTCTCACGAGGTGTTTTTTGTTCATCAAGCCCTTAATCACTATTGGTGAAATTATCTGCAATAAGGACTGTCTTTATTTGAAGTTACTATTAGCCACGGACATATTCTCCTTTTTTTCATCATTCCTTTTTTTTTTCTTTTTTTCACTAATTTATTTGTCTACAGTCACAATATTCAATATTTATAATATTAATCACGATCATGTTGTGTTGATATTTGGGTTCAGATTATAATATGTTGTTTTATTTATAACACTTTAATCAAGGCAATAGGTTGATGGGTATTTATTCACTATAAGATTTATAGCGCGGTTCTGTTGACTGCTTTACTAATTTAATTCCTACCTATGAATGAGAACTGCAGCTTGGGGGTGTAGGGAAGCGCAGTAATTTTTTATTGTTTTGGTCTATTAACTTATCTGGTTAATTGTCGTTTTATCAGTGCTTTCTCTGGTGATCAGAAGGGGGAGGATGTGTTTCCTCTAGCAGAGCTCCTGTCTCTGAGGCTGTTAGATCGTTTTTCTGTGTGTGAGAAGTGCACTGCTCCTGCGGGAAGGATGTTCTGAACTTCTCCCCCAATCTCTGCTACATCTCCCTACTGATTACCTGTCCACCAATACACAGACACATCATCCTCCTCTCCTGTATTACCACTGGATGTGTCTGTGAGCTGCTGGGGCACTACAAGTCCCAGCATGTCAGGAGATGGGGGCAGCAGCAGTGTGTTAGACTGATTTCTAGACGAAAAGTGCTGGTGTGTGTATACTGTGTGTGTGAATGTATATGCTTAATGTGTGTGTGTGTGTGTATATACTGTCTGTGTGTATTGTGTGTCTGTATACTGTGCGTGTTTCTGTGTGTATACTGTGTGTGTCTGTATACTGTGTCTGTATACTGTGCATGTGTCTGTGTGTATACTGTGCGTGTCTGTGTGTATACTGTGTCTGTATACTGTGTGTGTGTCTGTGTGTATATTGTCAGTATACTGTGTGTACACTGTGTGTGTCCGTGTTTGTATACTGTGTGTGTGTGTCCGTGTCTGTATACTGTGTCTGTATACTGTGTGTGTGTCTGTGTGTATATTGTCAGTATACTGTGTGTACACTGTGTGTGTCCGTGTTTGTATACTGTGTGTGTGTGTCCGTGTCTGTATACTGTGTGTGTGTCAGTGTTTGTATATTGTGTCTGTATACTGTGTGTGTCTGTGTGTATACTGTGTGTCTGTGTGTATACTGTTTCGGTATACTGGGTGTGTATACTGTTTGATCCATGTGTGCCCACTGCCGCTCAACAGAAATCGCTCTAACAATCCTGTGCCCATGAAAAATGCACTTGTTGCCATTTGGAGCCATCTGATTTGAACTGCTGAGCTCGGCCTCGGATCCGGCAGCAGGTCTGGGTACACACCTGTGCAGTGACATCATGGCACACATCAAGCATGGCTTTTATTCACATGCCTCAATGCCCAATCTGTGATCAACCACAGCAGTTCACTATTCAGCTGGCTCCACAACTTACTTGCACAGTTCAGAGGTTGCAACAAGTGGATTTTTTTTAAAGCCTTTTCCCACCAGCTGCCTACCACACCAAGCACTAAGGTGCAAAGGTGTGTGTAAAGGGACACCGATAAAAGGTGACATTCTGGGGGCTCTGCCATAGGGTGCCACTGTGGGGGCTCTGTCGTAAGGGGAGATTCTGATGTAAGGGGGGATGGACTCTGTGAACTCTGATGTATAAGGAGAATGTTGGGACTTTGGTGTAAGGGAGGACTCTGATGTGAGCGTGGCGCTCATCCCGACTTCTGTACTCTATATGTTGTTTTGTTTGCTACTTATTCCTGACCCACATACTCTGTACATTATACTGTACATAGACCTGACCAAGGTGTTGTCTCAACAGTTGCTGGTTTTAATTAAAGGGATAGTAAAGTCTTGTTTTTTATTTATTTTTAAATAACAAGCATGTTATACTTACCTCCTCTGTGCAGTTGGTTTTGCACAGAGCAGCCCGGATCCTCCTCTTCTCGGGTCCCTCTTCGCTGCTCCTGGCCCCTCCCTCCTATGGAGTGCCCCCACAGCATGCAGCTTGCTGGGGGGCCCCCAAAATCGTCAGTCCGCCCCTGAACATGAATGTATTGCAAACAAATAAAAAGTCCAAGCTACTTACTGCTCCTCATCTTCAAGGCTTACTGGGGACTTTAGTCTCTGTAAAGCAAAACATATCCAATAAAATCAATTTCTTCATTAATTTTGGCCAAAATGTATACTGCTATATGTATTTGGTAAAAAAAAACCCCAGTAAGTGTATATATTGTGTGAAAGTTATAGAGTCTACAGACTATGGTATATACTGTATATATAATCCTGATGTACAGTACTGATGGCCCTCAAATGCCAGGACAGTACCACTTCCCCCCAAATGACCCCTTTTTGGAAAGCAGACAGCCTGAAGCATTTAGTAAGAGGTATGGAGAGTTTTTTTAAGTTGTTTTTTTCTGTCACAATATTTTTGAAAATGAAGAGATTAAATTAAAATTTGTTTTGTTTTTATTACATACTATCACCAGTGCAGTACAGCGTCATCAGATGACTGACGTGGCGGTGATGAGGGACACTGACTGGTGACAGTATGTTATAAAAAAAAAAAAATACATTTTTACTTTTTATTTTATTTTTTTCATACTTTCATCAGAGTAGTTTTTTTTTTTTTACACTTACACTTTACACTGAAGATCATTGTACCAGTAAAGTTTTTAACTGTCACGAATGGGTTAACCATTCATGACAGCTGTGATCACTAGTGATCTCTGATTTGGGACACCTAATCACATGGTACAGGGTGCTGTGATTGGCCCAGGTACCATGTGATAGCCATGAGCCAATCACAGCATAGTCAACACAGCTGTTATGAATAAATTAATTTCAGGAAAAACAGAAATGGAAGGCGTGCACACTTAGTGTATTACCAGAGATAATTTATTAATAAGAAATTTTTGTATAAAAGTGGGTACTCACAAAATGCAACTGACAAAAGGCCATAAGCACAGTGCATTGACATGCACAGAACACGGGGTGCGCCCCAGAAAGGCATTAGCTGTACCCCGTGTCAATGCACTGTGTTTATGGCCTTTTGTCAGTTGCATTTTGTGAGTACCCACTTTTATACAAAAATTTCTTCTTATTAAAATATCTCTGGTAATGCACTAGTTGTGCGCGCCTTCCATTTCTGTTTTTCTTGTAGTTCCATTCGGATCACCCCGTCTGAGAAAGGCAGCATCCACTTAGTTTTGGGATACCATATATACCTTTCACACCACCATTTTATCTGACATCTGTTACTCCACACCTTGGAAGACCTATTAGCGCTGGAAGTGTGTTTTTTATATGAATAAATTAATTTGTTAAGATTGTGATGTCACATGATCAAAGGGCCCCGAGGGGGAATGGTGCCCCACTTAGCCCGACCAGGCAAAATGACGAACATGTACGTAATTTTGCCTGCATGTGCTAATCTGCTGCAGTATATGTACTGTGGCTGTTCAGCAAGTGCTTATACAGTGCCTTGAAAAAGTATTCATACCCCTTGAAATTTTCCACATTTTGTCATGTTACAACCAAAAACGTAAATGTATTTTATTGGGATTTTATGTGATAGACCAACACAAAGTGGCACATAATTGTGAAGTGGAAGGAAAATGATAAATGGTTTTCAACATTTTTTACAAATCAATATCTAAAAAAGTGTGGCGTGGATTTGTATTCAGCCCCCTTGACTCTGACACCCCTAACTAAAATCTAGTGGTACCAATTGCCTTCAGAAGTCACTAAATTAGTAAATAGTCAACCTGTGCGTAATTGAATCTCAGTATAAATACAGGTGTTCTTTGAAGCCCCCAGAGGTTTGTTAGAGATCCTTAGTGAACAAACAGCATCATGAAGGCAAGGAACACACCAGAACAGTCAGTGATAAAGTTGTGGAAAAGTTTAAAGCAAGGTTAGGTTAAAAAAAAATACCAAGTTTTGAACATCTCATGGAGCACTGTTCAATCCATCATCCGAAAATGTAAAGAGTATGGCACAACTGCAAACCTAACAAGACATGGCCATCCACCTAAACTGACATGCCGAGCAAGGAGAGCAATGATGAGAATAGCCGCCAAGAGCAAACATGTGAAAGAAGGTGCTCTGGTCAGGTGAGACCAAAATTTTACTTTTTGACCTAAAAGCGAAATGCTATGTGTGGTGGAAAGTTGATGGGAAGATGGAGACAAATACAGGGTAATCTTAGAAGAAAACCTCTTATAGTCTGCAAAAGACTTGAGACTGGGGTGGAAGTTCACCTTCCAGGAGGACAATGACCCTAAACATACAGCCAGAGCTACAATGGAATGGTTTAGATCAGGGGTGCCCAACCGCTGGCCCGTGGCGCCCTATGATGTGGCCAGCCACCACTTGCTCTGAGATGGTGGGTCGGCAAGCCCAGATCGCGGGTTCCTGACCCACCATCTCCGAGCATCGGCGCGAAGAACGGAGCCGCCGCTAGAAGAAGCAGAGCCGATGCTTCCTGTATAGCGCTGGCTCCTTCACAGGCGAGTGATACCAAATGTACTCCGCCTGTGACAGGAAGACTCGGCTCTGCTCTCTACAGCAGTCACATCTTTCTGTCACACTAATGCACGGGAACCCGCAATCTGGGACAGCAGCCAGCAGTGCTAGTACCAGCCAACAGTACCAGTACCCGCCAGCAGTACCAGTACCCGCCAGCAGTACCAGTACCCACCAGCAGTACCAGCCAGCAGTACCAGTACCCACTAGCAGTAGCAGCCAGCAGTACCAGTACCCGCCAGCATTACTAGTACCAGCCAGCAATACCAGTACCCACCAGCAGTACCAGCCAGCTTTATCTGCCAGCAGTACCAGCACCTGTCCGCAGTACCAACCAGCAGTACCAGCCTTGTAGGACATCCAGTAGCAGCCACCAGCCATAACCACCTGGGGGACAGCAGCAACCAGCTGCAGGAATCCCGAGTAAGAAGTGAAGATCAAGGTCAGTTGAGAAGCAGGTAAACTGCTGTGCATCAATGTGAAAGCAGCCTTAAGCCCCTTTCACACGATCGGTCCGATCGGGTCCGCCTGTCTGTTTTTCAGGCAGACCCAATCGGACCCTCCATTCACCTCTATAGAGCGGCAGATGTAAACAGACTTGTGTCTGTTTACACCCGCCTATCTGCAATCCGATCTGCTTAAAAAAACAGGAGGGGATTTGTCCCCTTCTGTCTGGGCGGATCGGAGGGCCCTTAGGGTAGAGCGGCCTGCGTCTGTGTCTGCACTACATATGCAGAGTGGACACAGACCTGCCATCTACCCGCTACGCTCATTGTGGCCCACGACTGGTTACCAAGTCGCTAAAGTGGCCCTTGTGACGAACGCAGGTGTCAGATCCCTGCCCCATCGCTAACTTGCAACGAAGGACCGGCCAACCTCACACCACGCTGTCACTTACGTAACAATGCCGCTCTCAGCTGCGCCCAGCACATAGGTTTTCTAGCTTGTGGAACCACAATCTAGGTGCGAGCAGCCTGAGAGTGATTGTCACTGGGCTAATTACACAATTAACCCTTTAACTGCCACCACCCTCTTTTAAAAGACAGAGTCGGGGGAGACTCGTAATTTTAGCAATACCAATTATAATTTTAGAATAAGCGTCTGCCACACACACTGCCACCACAGACAGGTCTGCTCAGAGTCTTACTCTACAACAGTAGCGCCCTTCAAGAGGCAGGTAAGTTTATAGCTTGCATTAAGAGCTTTAGAGACAAGTTTAACACTTTTCAACATAAGGGTTTATTATGAAAAGGTCAAGGTTGATGCAAATAAAACATTTACAGAAAAAAGATGTTTCAAAAGATAAAGACAATATACAGCCACAAAGCAATAAGGTAGAATTGGGAAGGAAGAATACTAGCAATTAATGTCCGAGGGTTGATCAGAGTTCGATCGATGAGCTAGGTAATCGGTTCTCAACTTGGCAGATGTTTCTTACTGGATGGTAAAAGGAGAACTGACCATTGTCTTGGCATCTCCTCTTTTCTGTCAAAGCAGGGGGTGTTGACAGCGACCAGTAATCAGTAATCGTCTGGTCATCTTATTTAGGGGTTGGTTGCTGGGAGGTGTCTACACTTATGACCACATCCCAGGTACACTGTGATACATATTCATATCTCTGCATCTCTACTGTTTATAGACTGCAAATATCCATATTATTGTTCAGCGTGAGATTTCCTTCAAAACAAATATAAACATGCCATATCTCCAGTGTATAGTCTGCTTAGGAGGAATAAGGGGTACCAGTGGTTTCCCATATGACCTGACATAGGGGTGCCTGGACTTGAAACGTTATAAATTATCTGAGGAAACTAAATATGTCCATATTATGGCTGTGCTATTACTAAGTCAGAAGTTATGAAACATGCTGAAATTTCATACTTATTCCACTGTTTAAAGCTTGATGTGTATTCAGACATTTTACAATGTCTGCCTGTTGGGTCTCTGAATGGAGAGGGTGATAGTTTTACGACAGGCCTGAACACTCTGCCCTTTCAACAAGCTGTTTTTTACTGACCTAGCCTGGTTCTGTTTTCTCTGTTGAGATAACCTCTTCTGTTGAACTTAAAAAGCTTTGAATTCCTAAGACAAGGGAGGAGGGAGTTCAGATTTCTCTGTATTGTACACGGTTAGCCAAGCTGTCATGGCTGCGTTCCAAACAACATGGCAGCTAGCTACAGCGTTTCATGTCCAGTATGTGATATCGTTACAGCCCTCGCTCCTCAAAAGGTTGGGCACCCCTGGTTTCGATCAAAGCAAGTTCATGTGTTAGAATAGCCCAGTCAAAGTCCAGGCCTAAATTCAATTGAGAATCTGTGGCAAGACTTGAAAATTGCTGTTTACAGAAGCTCTCCATCCAATCTGACAGAGCTTAAGCTATTTTGCAAAGAAGAATAGGCAAAAATGTCACTCTCTAGATGTGCAAAGCTGGTAGAGACATCCCCAAAAAGACTTGCAGCTGTAATTGCAGGGAAAGGTGGTTCTACAAAGTATTGATTGGGGGGCTGAATACAAATACACTCCACACTTTTCACATACTTATTTGTAAAAAAAATTGAAAACCATTTATCATTCTCCGTCCACTTCAGATTTAGACCAACTTTGTGTTGGTCTATCACATAAAATACATTTACGTTTTTGTTGTAACATGACAAAATGTGGAACAATTCAAGGGGTATGAATACTTTTTCAAGGCACTGTAGATGGGGGATTTATTATTTCATACAATGCATTTCAAACAGAGGCTACTTGTATTCAGAAGTATCTGACCTTTACTAGCACTTTCCTGCATGAAGTACTTTCAGAGTATGTCGTATGACAAATCATCACATTGTTTTCCAGATGTTTTATTTTTACATGTGAGCCAATAATTGAAATGATAAAATTGCCCCCTGCCCCTATAAAACTATAAGTTTGGAGGATATTTTTATACTAAAGTCACTTCATGTATATTGAATGCTCACATACCAAGACATAAAGAAATTATATTTTACACATGCAGTAAAATGTACATCACATCTATTGTGTCCCTGAATCATTCAGTAACTGGTGGTGATAAGCTTACCGGACATTCCTACTCACTTGGTCTACCTCTGGCAGCTCCTTCACAGATCTCCCTGGAGCACACGTCATACTGTATCTTGTACACCCGCCTATACCTGCAAAACATGCCACTTGAAAAAAAAAGAGAAGACATGACTATTCTAAATTGTTCATTAACCGATGGAAAGAGAGGACAGAGATAAGCCCTCAATTCCTCAGAAGCATTTACCGCTGAATGTTTGGAAGGAAGCAAAGATAAAAGAATGGAGGCGAAGGAAGGAATAAGCAAAATGGGCCCATTTATGAAACTTGAAGATAGGTGAATTGTGATGTGGTGCCTGTAGTAATCAGTTGGCTACTTGTTTTCATGTTCTATCCTGCATTAGAAGATGTGTGCTTTGTTTTCGGAGTGAGGTTCAGGAGTATTTTTACCCTACAGAGTGGGAGATGTTGAAAGGCCTGCTTACCTGTTTTTTTTTTTTTTTATACCACCCAACTCCAAATTAGCAGCCTAATTGAATAAGCAGTTCTTCATTCTAAATGCAGTACCCTATAGTAAACTATAGGAAACATCTTGTACTGACTAAGGCATCCATTTGACATCAGGAGAGTGATGTCTGATTTGTTCAGACAAGCACTAGCTGGGTTTTGCTGGGCTGCATTCCACTGAAGAACTATTTATTGAGTAAGGACATTAGCAAAGCTGATCAGCAGAGGTGCTCAAGTGTGAAACAACCTAAGGCCTCAAGCACACAAGACACTGTTAAACTCGTGTTCAGAGGCAGTTGGACACTTTTTTCAACTGCCCCTGAACCCATTAAATGTTATCCTATGTGTCCATGTACACAGTCTTGTTTTTTGGCGTTTTTAGGCAGTTGCGTTTAACCTTGTTTTTCCAGAAGCAAAAAAATGGGCTCAGACGTAAAAGTTTTCCACATTTCAGACGCCAAACGCGGATAAACGTTGGTACCGCGTTTAGCCGCGTTTGCGTTTATGTAATTTTAAAGGAACATTTTACAACCCGACTTTGGGGCCCCATATCTCAGGGCCACTTGGTGCTAGGAACCCCAAATTTGGTGTGCAAACACAGTGGACATAGCACTACAACATATCCAAATCCACTTTTCTGCAGCAGAGAATGACATTTTCCGACCTGAATTTGGGGCCTCATATTTCGGGGCCACTTGGTGCTAGGAACCACAAATTTGTATATGTTATAGTGTTAGTCGAACTGTGTTACCACACCAAATTTGGGGTTCCTAGCACTAAGTTGCCCCGAGATATGGGGCCCCAAATTTGAGTCACAAAATGTCATTCTCTGCTGCAGAAAAGTGCTTGACATTTTGCGACCCGACTTTGGGGCTCCATATCTCGGGCCACTTAGTGCTAGGAACCCCAAATTTGGATATGTTATAGTGTTAGTACCACACCAAATGTGGGGTTCCTAGCACTAAGTCGAGTCACAAAATGTCATTCTCTGCTGCAGAAAAGTGCTTGACATTTTGCGACCCGACTTTGGGGCCTCATATCTTGGGGCCACTTGGTATAACAATATAACATATCCAAATTTGGGGTTCCTAGCACCAAGTAGCCCCGAAATATGGGGCCCCAAAGTCAGGTTGGAAAATGTCATTCTATGCTGCAGAAGTGCTTGACATTTTGCAACCCGACTTTGGGGCCCCGTATCTCCGGGCCACTTGGTGCTAGGAACAATTTGGATATGTTATAGTGCTAGTTCCACTGTGTTAGCACACCAAATTTAGGGTTCCTAGCACCAAGCGGCCCTGAGATACGGGGCCCCAAAGTTGGGTCACAAAATGTCATTCTCTGCTCTGCAGACGCTTCTAGACGCAAACTCGGTAAAACGCGGCTAAACACGGCAGAGAAGCGCGGCAAAACAGGCGTTTCTAAAAGCAGGTTTCAGCTTTTAAAAATGTGTTCAGCAGAGTTTGCACCAGCGTCTCGTGTGCATGAGGCCTAAATAGGATGAACAGTTTGGGCTAAAGAATATCAAAGAAATATTTTGGAAAAGGTTGCAGTTATTATCTGCCCCTTGCAGAATTAATTTATTTGATAATGCTTCAGAACATTTAGGGTATGGAAAAATAATTCTGTATTGGTGTTAGACTGGGGGGCCAGGCCGCACAGCATCATACGTTTCCATAATGTGGCCAGCAAAGTATCTTTGGTTTTTATGGTGCTGGTAACGGCCCACCTGCACCATGTAAATTCATGATGCTGTGCAGCTTGGCTGTCTGCATCTTAGTGAACAGTAATGCTGCATGGTGAGTAGAAGAGATAAATGCAGAGAGGAGTGCAGAGGGAGTGAGTGGAACAGAAAAGAAGGAGGCACACAAATAACTGAGTGAACGTGCATGGGAGGAAGAGAAACACACATTCAGAAGCAAGTAAAAGGAGCATAGGCTACAGGTTATACACAGGAGAGAGAATGGGGCTCAGCAATGCTGCTGAGACTGACCAGTACAGATGTCAGTGTCATTCAGCCCATTAAATATGATTCGGAAGCCTTAGTGGGGACATCTTCCCTCAACAATGGCATGGCTGTGATGGACTGAAAGCTGTCCTACCTCTCAATGACCTGAGAGCTCTTTTTTTAGGCATATGGAGAATCCATTAGAGCAGGTATATTGAACTCAAATGAAACAGTAGACTGAACCTGTGGAAATGGGCCACAGTATGAGTACTGAGGTCACATCTACTCAAGTCAAAACAAATGACAGCACTTTGGTACTAAAATTAAACTAACAGCAAAGTTTTCGTTCATCTGGAGTATCTGGAGGCATTACTCTACTTCAGACAAATTAAGGAATAGACTTTCACCACTAAATACAACTTAAAAAACTGAGGTCTCCTACTTCCCCTCTTAACCTTTGTGTCATTATTACACAAACAGTTAGGTGTGGCCCGCTGCCCCTACCCCCCCCCCCCTACTCACTCCCCTTCTCGGGGTTCCCCCTTTTCTCATCATCCCTTTTCTTCTGTCTATTATTCTTTAACTCCTCTATCCCTATATCTTTTCTTTCTTCGATAATCACTTTATGTGCCAAATATATTTGTAGCTGCCAGCATATATAATCTAGGCAGCCAAGAAACTCGAAAGTACTATCAACCCCGGTTCTGAGGGTACATATGGAAAATCTATCACCTCGGCCTCTGGAGCAGCAGGATCCCATTGGGGCTTCCGAGCCAGAGGTATAGACAGTATGATAAAAACCTGCATTGTATCTGAACCTTTTTTGTTACTAACATCCTTTCTATTCACATTCACGCACGTAAAACTGTACTATATAAATGTTTACACGTTTATGTTGTGGATCGGTGTACCCTATGTTTGGGTCCTGATCTAACTCTTGTTCTTTTCTGTTTTTAATGTGAAAAACAAATAATAAAAACATATTGAACCTAAAATTAAACTAACAATTGCAACTTACAAACATTTTATCCCAGAAAGAGCTTTTTGGTGAATGTGACATTCCTCAATTTCCACTGAAGAACAGAAGTTGGTGAATGTGGGTGAATGTTGATGGCTGTGTAGGTAAAGTCTAGGATATGTGGTGTTAAAATGTGCTAAAGAATTCACCCATGAATGTGAAAAGAATGTCACATTTACCTCTTTAGAAATGGGCCCCCGAGTCTTAACTCAGTTTATGTATAAGTTTAAGAAATAGTAAACTGAGTGAATACTGAAATCATAAATGCCTTTGACTGATGCAACATGTACATTAGTTAGCTTTTATTCATAGTGGAGTCTCCTGCCAAACCCGACCAAAGCCTCAAGAGTTCTAATGTACATTTAATGTAACGGCCCGTTCTGAAACCTATAAGTGATGCCAGGGGGTGTGATGATGTAGTTGAGGTAATTACTTACATGTGATGACAGACTCCTCCCTCCCACACAGGATGTGACAGCGTCTCTGAATACAGTCTGGTGCAGGCAAACGTCTCCTTTCTGCAGGCTGCAGAACAAAGGTGTCAACCTCTCCACCAACACACAATTCTATATTCCAATAAAAAAGCCACAGCCCACATAATAGCCCATAATAGTACTGCAACCATAGCAGCCAAATGACTCATTCAGTCTCCAGTGACAAATTCAGGCTTATCCTTCAATAATAATATTCATATTTAGTAACATCATTGCCCTTACTGACGAACAATTCAATCCAGATCTTGCTAGAGGCAATGAATGATTTAATGACACAGCGGCTTTAAAAACCAAACTGCCAAATTTACAGCAGAGTATTTGTGACAGTATTAAATATGACCTTTAATAATCTAAATGGGTTTTGCTAATAGATCCAAAAGTGGGCCTAGCATCAGACTACTCCATATAGCAGTAATTGGATTGTTTTATTTATACAGCAGGTAAAATAAGTACTGAACACGTCACCATTTTTCTAGGTTAATATATTTGTAAAGGTGCTATTGACATGAAATTTTCACCACATGTTGGTAACAACCCATGCAATCCATACAACAAAGAAACCAAAACAACCAGATGGCCTACCCGGTGAATGGTACAGAATGTATGCCTCATTAATTGCACCAAAACTTAAAAGTCTTCTCTGAAAGTAAAAAACAGATGTCCTTACTCCCGTCTATGTACCAGGCACACATAGTCCTCATCCCTAAGTCCGGCAAAGACATATCCCTTTGTATTTCCTATAGGCCGATCTCCTTGCTAAACTTTGACCTCAAGTTCTTAACAAAAATATTAGCGACCAGGCTGCGGATAATTTTACCATCCCTGATTAACATAGATCAGACTGGTTTCATGCCAGGGAAATCAACGTGCAGTGGTAGCACTCTCGCCTAGCAGTAAGAAGGGTCACTGGTTCGAATCCCAACCACGACACTACCTGCTTGGAGTTTGCATGTTCTCCCTGTGCCTGCGTGGGTTTCCTCCGGGTACTCCGGTTTCCTCCCACACTCCAAAGACATGCTGGTAGGTTAATTGGATCCTGTCAAAATTGTCCCTAGTATGTATGAATGTGAGTTAGGGACCTTAGATTGTAAGCTCCTTGAGGGTAGGGACTGATGTGAATGTACAATGTATATGTAAAGCGCTGTGTAAATTGACAGCGCTATATAAGTACCTGAAATAAATAAATAATAATAAATAAACAGATATAAATTTACGTAGAGTGTTTACACATCTTCAGCTACCTTCCACTGAGTCCTCCACGAGGGTAATGGTTACACTAGACATTGAAAAGGCATTTGATTCGGTGGCATGGCCTTTTATGTCCTCTGTTCTAGAGGTTATGGGTTTTGGAGAAGTATTCCACAGGTGGATTGATATTTTATATAAGGACCCGACAGCGCAGATAAAACTCAATAGTGCTCTATCAACGCCCTTTTCTGTTGGAAGAGGTACGAGGCAAGGTTTTCCACTGTCCCCGGCTCTCTTTGCCTTGGTGATGGAGCCACTTGCCTCGGCCCTCAGACAGGCGGATGGGATCAGGGGCATACAGGTGGGATTCATACATGAGAAGGTTGCTTTATACGCAGATGATCTCATTCTTTTCTTGAGTGACCCTGTCCAGTCCCTTCAAGAGACACTGACCATTCTTTCCAATTTCACTAGCTGTTCGGGACTCAAGGTAAACTGGGATAAATCCCAAATTTTACCGATAGATACATCCGTAAAAGACGTAACAGATCCCAAACTCCCCTTACTATGGTCAGACAAAATAAAATGCCTAGGTATTTACATCTCCACATCTACCTCTGACTATCATACCCTTAACTTGGAACCACTGATACAAATGATGAGGACAAGACTGAAGGCTTGGGCACATCTCCCCCTCTCTTTAATCGGGAGGATTAGTTTATTTAAGATGAAGCTTCTGCCTGCCTTTCTCTATGCTCTCAGACATGCACCTGTCTGGATCCCCAAAAAAATATTTCACCTGATAGACACCATGTTATTATCTTTTCTCTGCGGAACCAGTCAGCAGTGGCGTTGTTAGGTGGGTGCGGGGGGTGCGGACCGCACCCGGGTGACACCCGCCAGAGGGGTGACAACCGTAGGTAGCGGCACGCACCGCTAACACTACCCGCTGCCCTGATCTGCTCCTCCGGACTTGCGCTGTGTCCCTCAGCGCAGAGGACTGAAGCCGCCTCCCCCTCCTCTCTGTTTACATTCCCACAAGAGGAGGGGGAGCCCGAGGGACACACACGGCTGTGTGTATCATCCGCGCTGTTCTGAGGTCTGTACACTTTATGTATGTGTGGGTGCAGGGGGTGTCTATGCTAATGGGGGCTCTGCACTGAGGGGGGGGGTCTATGCTAATGGGGGCTCTGCACTGAGGGGGGGTGTCTATGCTAATGGGGGCTCTGCACTGAGGGGGGGTGTCTATGCTAATGGGGGCTCTGCACTGAGGGGGGGTGTCTATGCTAATGGGGGCTCTGCACTGAGGGGGGGGGTGTCTATGCTAATGGGGGCTCTGCACTGAGGGGGGGTGTCTATGCTAATGGGGGCTCTGCACTGAGGGGGGGTGTCTATGCTAATGGGGACTCTGCACTGAGGGGGGTGTCTATGCTAATGGGGGCTCTGCACTGAGGGGGGATTCTATACTAATGGGGGGCTCTGCACTGAGGGGGGGTGTCTATGCTAATGGGGGCTCTGCACTGAGGGGGGGTGTCTATGCTAATAGGGGGCTCTGCACTGAGGGAGGTGTCTATGCTAATGGGGGCTCTTCACTGAGGGGGATGTCTATACTAATGGGGGCTCTGCCCTAAGGGGGGATTCTATACTAATGGGGGGCTCTGCACTGAGGGGGGGATTCTATACTAATGGGGGCTCTGCACTGAGGGGGGATTTCTATACTAATGGGGGCTCTGCACGGAGGGGGGATTCTATACTAATGGGCAGGGGTCTACACTGAGAGGGGGATTCCATACTGATGGGGGTCAGCATTGAGGGGGGGAGTATGTACTGATGGGGGGGTCTGCACTGAGGTGGGAGGTTGATACTGATGGAGGGGGGTCTGCAGACTCTGCACTGAGGGAGGGTGTCTGAACTGATGGGGGGTCTGCAATAAGGGAGGGGAGTCTGTACTGAGGGAGGGGGTCAGTACTTAGTGGGGGGTCTATACTGAGGAAAGGGGGTCTGCACTGAGCGGGGGTCTATATTAATGGAAGGGGGACTGTACTGAGGGAGGGGGGCTATATTGATGGAGTGGGGTCTGTAGTTAGTGGGGGGGGGGTGTCTGTACTGAGGTAGTTGGTGGAGGAGGGGGTGACACCAATTTTTTCGGCACCGGGTGACACCAACCCTAGTGACGCCACTGCCAGTCAGCCAAGATTTAGGCTGACGGTGCTACAGAGACCTTTGGGGGAGGGAGGCTTGGCTTGTAACCTCCATTCCTATTTCGTGGCAGCTATGTTATCCCCGCCCACAACTGGCTGGTCTCTGATAAGTCCTACGCAGCAGTGGTCCTGGAAGCAGCATGTCTGGGGTCTTATGAGGCGCTACGGAACCTACTTTACCGGGGTCCCAGAGCTCCCTTCCCTCTCACAACGGCAATGAGAGTGGTCATACGGGCGTGGTCAGTGGCAAATTCAATACGTCCCATACCCTCTGGACACATTCCCCCACATAGCCCTCTTTGGTTTAACCCCCAAATATCAGAATTCAGGTCCATTCCCGACCCTAGTATATGGGCATGCAAGGGGATCAAATATATAAATCAGATCTGTTTTGAAGGCAGGCTTTTGACAGGTTGAAACAACAATATAACTTACCTAACTCACACTTGTTTAGATTCCTGCAGCTTAGGCACGCTTTTAACACTCAGTTTGAAAATGCTCACGTGGCCTTTTACACCTCCAATCTGGAGACTCTGCTCAGAGATGAAGCTCTACCTAAGCCCTTATCCACCATATATAAATTGTTACTCCCTAACTTCCACACGGAACTAGAAAACCGTAAGGCAAAGTGGGTGGTCGATTTCCCTACACTAGACACAGAAGATTGGGAGGAAATGTGGGAGTGTCCCTTTTCACAGCTAGTATCAGCTAGAGATAAATTAGTGCAATTTAAAATAGTACATAAGGTGTATTACACACCCGTACGCCTACACAAAATCTACCCATCTATTTCTGCTTCTTGCTGGAGATGCAACTCACCCTCAGCGGGCTTCATTCATATTTTCTTGGAGTTGTCCTCAGATTGAAATTTTTTGGGTTGAGGTAACCAATTTTATCTTGACTGTCACCACTGTACTTGTGCCATTGTCTGTAGAGGTATGTCTGCTGGGACTTGTGGAACCACTGGCCCCACGCCGGGCAATCAGAACCCTGCTAGGATTGCTTTAAATATTTTGCACAGGTGGTTGAGCGTACAGTGGTTTTGTTTTTTTTATAAATCTTTTTATATGTAATGTTTTTATTTCTCTCTCTTAGTCTGTTAGTTGTAGTGACTGAGCCTGGGTATGCCCAATAGGCTCTATATTGTTTTGTATTTACCTTGAAATTACAATAAAAACAACTTAAAAAAAAAAAAACAAATACGTTCAGAAATGAAGTTTCTCCGTGCATACCAGTCATGGCGGTTGAGTGTATTACTTATGGGTTTCTTTGAAACAACAGCACCTGCTAATTCCAACTCTTTCTGAAGCTCTCCACAAGTGGTCCTTGGCTCTTGGACAACTCTTCTAATAATTATTTTCACTCCCCTGTCAGAAATCTTGCGAGGAGCACCTGGTCGTGGACGTTTTTTGGTGAAATTATGTTCTTTCCACTTCCGGATTAGTGCTCACTGGACATTCAGACGTTTAGAAATCCTTCTGTAACCAATGCCATCAGTATGTTTTGCAACATTAGATGTTTCATGTGTGACATCTTTTTATAGGCCATCAGTTGAGACAGACCAAGCTGATATTAATTAGCACTGACAAGGGGCATTATGTGTTCAATTCTTTTTCCTGTGCCATTCCATTTTATTACACATAACTTGATTTCTGAACTTAGTTTGTTTTTTTTTTAGGAGCACATGGTAAAGGTTTTTCCCTTTCCACTTCCATGCTTGTTCTGAATGTGGAGTAGAATGTTTTAATTTTTAGGCCAATAATCTAGCGTTGCCTGGCTAAATTCAGACTTGATGACTTTTACCAAACTTCCGGAGCCTCCATACACGCCTGTTTTGGGAAATGCTTCATATGCCCCCTATTTAAAATTGGGCTCGATAGAAGTTATTCCAAGGGCAAGAATATTTTGTAGAGTCCTGATTCCAAGCAGGGAAGGGCATCTCATGCTTCATACACTCTCAGAGGCTACAACGTGGCTACATGAAAAGTAGTTACAGTATTGCAGCAATCTCATGTAGATGAGGCTCAGTCAGCTGAAACAGATTTGTCCTGGGGAGGGGGGCTACTCCCTCCCTCCCAAGATTGGATATTCAACTCCTTCTGTTTCATCCTCTATATTATAAAATACAATAAAAATATCTAGCAGGGATGGCAGGATCCCATCATACTGGTCATAGCATGTGCGCAGATCTAGGAACTCAATCTATGAGATCTCATAAACAGAGTGTCTGAGAAATATCAGAATTTGTCAATTGGTTAAATTCCACAGCATCTATCAAAAACTAAAATATCAGTTTTAGGTGCACTGACCCTTTTAACAGACATGAAAGATGAATACAGTTTATGAACGTTTTTACTATATGGAAAGTGTAAATACATTCATATTTTCTAGCATACATACCCAGCTGGCACTGCTGTCCTTTGAACCCAGGTGGGCAATCACAGACCTCTCCATTTACACAGGTTCCCCCATTAATACATGGGGTTTCCAGGCAACCCCTTCGCACTCCTGGTGTAAGACAGAAAAAAGAAAACGATTTTGTCCTGTTCATTTATTACACTTTTGTGATACCGAATAACTATATCTATGTCCAAACTGTCCTTCTATGTGGATACATAGATTAAACTGGGCCATATATTTTTCTCAATAATTGAACATGCATACATCTGTACAAAAGGCTGGGACAGATGTCTTAGTTTTGATTTAGGGATTTAATATCAGTTCTCTGATTGTAACCAAAGGTTGGTATTCAGTGAAAGTTGCAAATCAATATTGCCCCTAATTGCCTATAGAATTATTACATTTGGAAACATTTGCAAAAAAAAAAAAATAGCCAACACCAAGTATAATTCAGCATGTTTACAGGATAAAATATTTTAACATAATATTTATATACCGGTATTTGCAATGGGTTCAAATGACAATAGAACCAGTTTAGTATGAGATACTAGCAGAGTTTACACATCTTAAACCACATAATGCTTGGAGTTTTCATTGACTCTCCATTAGTGCTAAAAGATTACATATATTGCAGCCTTTTTTTAATTTAAATTAGGAAGTATAGGAATTCCTATACTTAATTCATCTGCATTGACAATTGGATAATCGAGGTAATACCCAAATAATATTTTGTGATCATTCTCAAATCTTTTAATCAACATCCATATCTCAAACAAAAAATCTCTCAGTTACTTACCCTCTCTGGGTCTCTGCTGAGGATCATGAAGCTGTAGTGCTTGCCTCAAGGGGATGGGGGAGCCTTCTGTGTTCTCCACTCTGATTGGAGCTTCAGGCTCTGAAATGTATAGATGTATAAGTAGGTTATGCAAAATGTCATTGTACCTTGAAAATGTCACCATGCTGACACTGCCCAGGACCACACTAACCTTTTGTGATATTAATGGATTTATTATGATGGTGGTTGAATCTGGCTGTTATACGTTTTCTACCATCTGTCAGCTCTGTAAATCTGATATGTAAAAAGGAAATAATAATTTAGTTGTAAGTATATATATCCAACAAACAATCAGGGGAATTCATAAAGGAGTGTAGCAGACACCCTTTAGAATTCTGTTGGGGCTTGCGCCGGATTCATGTACCTGTCAGCCCATACTCATTCTGGACACTTCTTTCTCTGTGTACTCCCTGGCCACTGCACCAAGTTTTGTAGTGGGGTAGGCAGAGCCTGATGGAGAACTGAGAGATTTGTTCCCCCTCAGGTCTGCCTTGCTGCCACTTGACAGCATTTAGTAGTAAGCAGACTCCATAGCCGCTATTTAGTCCTACATAATCCGCCCAATGCCATCCACCGTCCATCAAAAGTAAGGCGGACCAGATGGGGAACTAGCAACCGGCCACCCCAATTTTTAAGAGTCTGTTGCTGTTATATGAATAAATTCTTAAAGTGACAGCAGTAAGAACTACCTGAATTTTCCTGAATGTGGCTGTCACTACCTCAACTGCTTGCCTGAATTAGGCATTAGTAGTTCGTAAGGCAACTACCTTCAGAAAATTGTTGTTACAGCTTTCCTGAATTTCCCCTAGAATGTAGAAATGAGTCACCTGACCTGTGTGCTTGTGGACCCTCTGCAGGAGGAGGCCCTCTTTCTGTCAGCATTCGAACCTCTGGAGGAGTCTGTGGTGGGGGTCTGTTCCTTAATATTCTGGGCGGAGTCCAGCGACGCTCCTGAGGTCCCTCCCTTTGCACTGTAAGATACATGGACAATACCAGCAATAAATACATTTCTGTTTCCACAGCAGGCTCTATTTTCATTTCTGAAATTAAAAACATTTTAACTTGGCTTTGAGCAATTTTCATGCCTTGCGGTGTAACCTGCTATACATTTTGCATGCATATTGCAGTAAAATGCATGTGCAAAACACCCATAAAAATGCAGAATAAATAGTCCACAAAGCATAAAAGCACCCAAAAAGGTCCTACACTTACCTGTCTGTATACGTAGGGTCTTGGGATCACTATTCACAGGGCCGTGTGGGGTATTACGTAGTGCTGTCACCGTGATCCTGTATCTCTGACCAGGCTGCAGGTCTCGGACAGTGTATGATGTCATCTTCCCATTTGGTACATAACGACTCTTTGTGCTATGATTGTGTGTGACATTCAGTGTGTAACCATCCACTGAGTCAACTGGAGGAGTGTCCCAGTTTAGGTGAACAGTGCTGGTCGTGACAAGCACTGCTGAGAGGTTACTTGGTGGGAGTGGACCTGGCGAGTAAGAAGAAAGTCTTAAAGGTAATAACATATGGCCTTGAAAACATATCTATTATCAATGCTTATGACCAGCTTCATACTTACTATATGCATTGCAGTAATATGCATGCTACTACAACACACCCTAGTACACCATGCATGTGTTAGTGTGAATACAGCCTTAGATGGCACTGCAGTGCACTATATAGGTGCCTTGGTATGTGCGCATTACGCTGCGTGTTAAGGTGTCTTGCATTAAAGCAGCCTATTCATTAGAATGGGCTGCCTAATGTACCAAAAAAGTGAGGTCCATTATGGTGCCTTGACAGCACCACACAAATTGTCTTAACAGAGCAGAAAGGTCTGAAAGGAGCCCTGAAGCAAGCAGGTCACAATGGTGTTTTTTTGGGCAGAGATTTCAATTCTCCAGCTACTGTAATAAAGGCTATACTTTTAGGGATAGTTTACTGTAAGCTGCAGTTATTATTATAATATAATTTAGCAAAGTTTAATCACCATTTTCTAGAATTACTAGGTGTGGCTTGCAAACATAATGCAGCAGTTATTCTACTCAGTTGAGCCCATTATTTCAGTGGAGTTGGACATACACCGATCAGCTATAACATGACCACCCACCATAACCCATTGAGGGATAGACTCCAGTAGATTTCAGAAGCTATGCTGTGGTATCTGGGACCAAGTTGTCAGTGGCAGCTCCTTTAACCTCTTGCCGATCCCTAGCAGTACATCTACTGCTGACGGGTGGCAGCCCCAGGCATCGCAACAAATGGGTGAACTTCCTGGTTAACCGCTTACCGACTGCCGCACAAACATTTATGTCGGCAGAATGGCACAGACAAGCAAATGGGCGTACAGGTACGTCCCTTTAAATTTGCCACTGTGTGGTCGCGTGTGCAGCCGCGAGCTGTGTATGTGTTTAAGGGTCCCACAGACTCAACGTCCGCGGGGATACCCGCGGTCATCTCACGAAGAGGAGAGGAAGAATGGGGAAATGCTGATGTAAACAAGCATTTCCCCATTCTGCCTAATGACACTGACACTGATTACAGCTCCCTGTGATCGGGAGCGGTGATCAGTGTTGTGTCACACATAGCCCATCCCCCTACAGTTAGAATCACTACCTAGGACACACTTAACCCCTGCAGCGCCTCCTCCTGGTTAACCTCTTCACTGCCAGTCACATTTACACAGTAATCAATGCATTTTTAATCGCACTGATAGCTATATAAATGTGAATGGTCCCAAAATAGCACCAAAAGTGTCCGATCTGTCCGCCATAGTGATGCAGTCACGATAAAAATCGCAGATCGACGCCATTACTAGTAAAAAAAAAATATTAATAAAAATGCCATAAACTATCCCCTATTTTGTAGACGCTAAAACTTTTGCGCAAACCAATCAATAAACGCTTATTGCGATTTTTTTTTTACCAAAAATATGTAGAAGAATACGTATCGGCCTAAACTGAGGAAAAAAAATGTTTTTTTTATATATTCTTTGGAGATATTTATTATAGTAAAAAATAATGCGTTTTTTTCAAAATTGTCACTTTTTTTTTGTTTATAGCGCAAAAAATAAAAACTGCAGAGGTGATCAAATACCACCAAAAGAAAGCTCTATTTGTGGGGAAATAAGGACGTCAATTTTGTTTGGGAGCCACGTCGAACGACCGCGCAATTGTCAGCTAAAGCGACGCAGTGTGGAATCGCAAAAAGTGCTCTGGTCTTTGGCCAGCCAAATGGTCCGGTGCTTCAGTGGTTAAGAGGCGCGGGTGTCCCCTGCCGATCTGTGCTGTGATTGGACACAACACGAGTTTGTCAGCAGGTTACAGGGGATCATTTTAGCAGTGTACCTGCTGATGGGCAGCACAGAGGTTTGTGTGTTTGTAAACACAGGCTCTGGCTGGATTTCACCCTGCTATCAGTTACAGTTCAAAACTGAAAGCAAGGAGAGACCGAGCCAGATCTGTAAGTAAATGCAGCATACATACACTTGTTAGGCACACAGTTAACACCTTGATTGCCCTTCTGATCACCCTTGTCACCCAGCCAGTGTCATTAGTACAGTGTACAGCATTATCAATGATTAGTGTCACTAGTGACATCAGTGTCAGTTAGTGTACCTCCCAGTTAGCGCCGGATTGCCCACTACACTATCATAGTCACACTATAAGTCGCTGATCACCACCATTACTAGTATAGCGTCTGTATAGATCAGTATCTTGCTCACAATCAGAACCATACTAGTATCCCCAATAGTATAGTGTACCCAAAAAATGCAGTGTTAGCAGGATTAGCTCCGATCACTGCCAGCACTTGCGACATGTAGCAGAATACATTTGGCCTAAATTTATGAAGACATTTTTATTTATATTTTATTGGATATGTTTTGTAACATATTTTTTTTTTCAAAATGTTCTGTCTTTTCATTTAAATAACAAAAGTAAAAAAATAAAACCCAGTGGTGATTAAATACCTCAACAAGAGAAAAAAATTATATAAATGTAATTTGGGTACAGTGTTGCATGACCACGCAATTGGCAGTTAAAGTTGCACAGTGCTGAATAGCAAAAAAAATGCCCTGGTCATGAAGGGGGTAAAACCTTCCAGAGGTCAAGTGGTTAAGTCCTGTAAGTAGGTCCTCCATGGATCGGACTTGTATTTCCAGCACATCCCACAGATGCTTGATTGTAATGAGATCTGGAGAATTTGGAGGCCAAATCAACACCTTAAACTCTTTGTTGTGCTCCTCAAGCCATTCTTGAATTCATCAGACCATGCCACCTTATTCCATTACTCCGTGGTCCAGTTTGGATGCTCACATGCCCACTGGGCGCTTTTGGCTGTGGACATAGGTCAGCATAGGTACACTGACTGGCCTATGGCAGTGCAGCCCCATAATCAACAAACTGTGATTCACTGTGTGTTCTGACACCCTTCTATCGGAACCAGCATGAACGTTTTGAGCAATGTTACAGTTTTCAATGGACAAATCATTTTCAAGGACAAAATGTTCACTTGAAGCCTAATTTATCCCACCCACTTTCCGATGTCATTGTAACAAGATAATCAATGTTACTCGCTTTACCTGTCTGTGGTCATAAAGTTATAGTTAATTGGTGCATAATCCCCAGAAGAGGAGGATCAGGGCCGATCTGTGCAAAACCACAAGTATAACATGTTTGTTATTTAAAAAAAAAAAAACTTCTGTGTTCAGCCCCCCTAAATACTTACCTGAACCCACTCTCAATCCAGCGCTTTGGCCGAAGGCAGCAACTCTCCCCTCTCTTTCTCTCTCATCACTGAACATGGGGGCAGTAGTGGGAGCCATTGGCTCCTGCTGCTGTCAATCACAGCCTGTGAGGAGAAAGTGGGGGGGGGGGGGGGTGGCTTGAGTGGCACATAGCAAGCGGCTTTCATGGAGCCAGCAGAAGACCTCAGAAGAGGAGGATCAGGGCTGCTCTATAGGTCATGTTTGTTATTTAAAAAAAAAAAAAACCTTTACAATCACTTTAACCTTTGGGCTTTACTGCTTCCTACAGGAGGATTGGACTATGCAAGACAAAACACTGTAGGCCAGTCCAGGATAACCCCTGCAACTACCAGCATACTACAATTACAAAAAGGGCATTAGTATTCCTGAAAGAAGCAGTGGCTGAGAGGGAGACTCTCATTATCTGAAACACATCTGGACAATGAAGGGGGGGGTATGGAGGGAGTCACGGGGGGACACCGCGGCCGACTGGCACGCGCATTGGCTCCCGAGTGACGCGGCGGGCTGGGGCGCGCACGCGCCCCCTATACCCCCTGGAAGCCGAGAATGGCATATGACGCCCCCCAGGATAGGAGATCCCACCTGCGGACGTCATATGACAATATGCGGGTATTGAAGTGGTATACATATTAACACCAGCACAGCATTATTTGTTTTGGGTGTTTAGAGAAATGAAAGGGACATTTCTTGACAGTTAAAGAGGGAAAAGGCTTTGTAGCTTGTTCAGCTGAGGCTTCTTCAGCTGAGCAAGATGGGTGCTCTTGACAGTAACAGTAACTTTCTTGAGGAGGATGTTAAGAGCTGGTCCAAAAAAAAACGTTATACATCGAAGCCCATATGGATCAAATGGCAGTTGGAAATGTGGATGCAAATATAAAGACTTTGCAACCTTGGGAGTTTTAAACATCCAAGACTGTAAATAGAACTGGTATAATCAACAGGTTGATCCTCTGGTTTCAGAGTGGTGCACACTGCAACAGTAAGAGCCAAAACGGTCTATTTTAATTTGGAGTAATAGCAGTAGACTATGACTCCTTGTGTAAGCTCATTAGTCAAGCACTGGAATGACTCAGGCAGTCTCTGTGGCCAATTGCTTGAGAGCCAATGAGGCCATGAGCATATCAAATATCTGCATGGGAGAGAGCATACTTGTGGGCTCTGAGATCAAAGTCAGCAATTAACTGGGTGATCTGGGTCCTGCATAACTGTAGTAAAAACCTCAGCCAAAGGAGAAGAGTGTCCTGCCACACCAGATGGAGCCAAAAAGAATTCCAGGTCAGAACAGACTCTAAGAGCAGAGGATAACATGATTCTAGATAGGTAGGCACACTGCAGGCAGCCCCGGAGCCATTAGTAAAATGTGAGCTGGAGGCGTCTGTTACTGTCCCCTCATATCTAGAATCAGACATATTGAGGCCACATGGTGGTAAGGCATTGTACAAGCTTAGCGTCAAAGGCAAGGCCTCAGATACCCACAAAACTCAGACAGCTGGTAGCAGGTGAGCGTCAGATGGCTGGTGGTGACCAAAGTCACTGCAGGTAGGCAGCAGGAAGGGATTGAAGTTCCATGTTGCTAAACAATGGAGTAGATGCTTTCTCGATGCTGTATGGCAAGACAGAGTGCATAGCGCATTGCACTCCACTCACCAGATGAGATTGGCCCTCAATCCCACTTCCATGGCCAAACCTGTGGAAACAGGGAATAATGGTGCCAAGAAACCTAGGGAGCTCCCAGTGGTTAGCCCGACCGGCCTACTCACTGAGTTTTCAGTGAAGGGGAAAATGCTGAGGCAGTTACATTTGCTTTGGATCTTGATAGTGCTCAGCAGCTAAGTAAAACAGATTCTGGAAAGTGCTTTATGTGACCCCCATTGCCTGAAGGTCACTTCCAGGCTATCCCTGCAACTACTAGTCCAGTGGAATCCAGATGAAGTACACCAAAAGCCATTCTGAGGACAACTGAGCCAGAGAGTTGCAATCAAAGAGACAAAGCTCCAGCATCCATGTAGAGAAGTCTTGATTGAAGAAAATCATTGAAGACTTCGATCCTAGCAAAAACCTAAGGAAAGCTAATAGTTGTAAGGCTTAAAGTGATATTGAAGGCTTTTTTGGACAGAAATAATTTATCGGTAAGTGTCTCTGTAGGGTGCCACATCCAAATGACTAAACCAAAAGAAAAAATATCCCCTGACTGGACTTTAAAGGCACAAAAATTACATGATTTGAAGACTTTTTTGGGGATAAAAGAAAAAAAATTATTGTTATACTTACCAGCTCGGGAAATTAAATACCTCATCTCTGGCGGTTCATCAGCGCTGTCTGCTCCTCCTCTTCCCCAGGTACCCTCCAGTGTGGATGTGTCCTGATCCGGGATGTATGCATCCATAGACACACAGTGCCGATAAGCCCTGTCCCCTCTCAATCTTCAATGGAGTTTGACTGACAGCAGCAGGAGCCTATGGCTGTGCGACCAGGAAGAGGGGAGAGTAGAGAGGCACACAGGACAGCACTGGATCGTGAGAGGAAGCAGGTAAGTGTTCAGGGATTGGGGGGGAGGGGGATGGGGGAACAAGTAGTGGAGAGTTTTTTAGAACCACCTTAAACTGGCCATAGATGAGTATAATTTAGAATGAAAATTCTTAGGAAAAGAATGTTTGTTCGTTTTTTTTAATTATTACTTGGTCAAATCGACAATTTCACTGACTGCAGTGACAAGAAAATCGAAGAAGCAGGATGGAAATATTTTCTTGACCAAACAAATTTATAACAGTATATATGGTTTTAGTTCAGTAAAGTCCATTCATTCCAAAATCAAATGTTAAAAGCAAACAAACGACCTACGAATGTTCTGAGAATTTTCGTACAAAATTTCCTAAGACTTTACCTAAGAAATTGCATTCAAAATTCTACCTATCTATGGCCAGTGTCATAGATGTCTATTCCTCCTGTAGGTGGCAGTGTAGTGTTGTTTGCCAGTGTCCATTCCTCCTGTAGGTTAAAATTTCTTGTGTCCCTCAATGGATGAGAAGAAATATCTTTAAGTGACATAACCAGCTGCTTCTGAACTAAAATAGCATTTTTAATAATACTTGACTACCCTCAGAACGGCTATTTTCCACTAGAGAATGAACAAAATACTGTTATATTCAATGTTTAGTGACAGCGTTTGTAAGAGCTACTAGAAAATAAAAGTGCACTTACGTGTCCAGGCCACTAAAGGAGCACTAGGTAGGCTCTCTGAAGGCGGATTGCCAGTGTCAGAGTTGCTTAAAGTGCTGATTAGAATGGTGTATTTCTCTCCAGGGTCAAGATCTCTGAATATGAAATAAGATAACAAATGTCATCCGATTACCATAGCTATGTGAATTTTCGAAAGTAAGAGGGTATCTTATCCATTTCTATGAGTAACACTAATTTTTTTTTCTCCTTCCACTGGAACATTAACACCTATGAGCCCTTACTCGGGCAACAGAAAACTAATGCCCACTATGTCATTTTTTCCAATATGCAATTTTTTTTCATTAGTAATGAAGTACACTTTTTAAGAAAGTATATGAATACTCGCATACATCAGCTCACACTCACCTGAAGGTGTACTCTCCCACTGAAGGCTCCTGCTCAGCTTGCTGCGTCCTGTCACTAGGGTGCTGCAGAGACAGTCGCACATGCGCCACAGGAATGTGACGGTGGGGGTTCAGTGACCAGGCGACTGTGACAGAAGATTCTGTGACAGAACTAACACGAGCTCTGTCCACAGTTGGTGGTCCTATATTGTCAAACATACAGAGCTGTATATTACTTATAAGCTAATATATATAACGTCCTGTGAGCCACCACTATAAATACATAACCAGTGTATCCTCTATAATTCAGCAGCAAGCATTACACATGTCTCATATACCATGCAAAATGAATCAAATCAAATTATGGACGCTGCGCTATCTGAGTTAAAGCATAAATGCTAGTGAATAGTGCTCTTCAATAAAGTGCTAATAGTGCTACGCATGAAATATGAATATTAATAATGAATGCTATACTAAAGATATAAAAAATATAAAAATGTATACATAGATTGCAATAGCAAATAATAAATGCCTGAAATGGTTATAATAATAAAGTGACAAAGTGCATAAGTGTGATAAGTAACCATAAACCACATGTTTAAGAATAGCAACTGATCCAAAAAACTCCAAAAGATTGAATAAATAAAAAATAAAAATAAAAGTGCTCCTGTGCACTGTGCAAAATTCAAATGGTGTCAAACTACAGGTGCTCCACAATCCATGCGATTCAGAAAACGTTGTGAAGGTGATCCAATAGCAAGATGCTGTGTTGTCACTCAGGTACTAAACCCCTAGGTACTGAAGGCTCACCTTGAAGCGTGTGACCTTGCTGTCATGCTTGGTCAATACACGCATTAGAACCACTCCTAGGTTCAGCAGTAGATCTGAAATGCTGGATGGGTCACCACTGAGCCTCGGTATGTTAATAGAAAACGGAGGACTTCATGGTATAGTATGTAAAGACAATTTAGTAACACAGTAAAAAGATCCCACACAGGGTACTCACAATAGCCAGGCGCATCAGTGCGCCATTCTACAACGAGCATAAATCAATGAGAAAGACCCGCCGATAACGGGATGGTGTGCTGATTGTTCCTGGTAGTTCCCCTACCACACGTACCGTCCTGTCCCCTTCCCCTACGTGTGTCAATACAAGGGATTTCCGTATCTTCCTCAGGGGGCAATTATAAGCTGCAACCTAAACCATCTAAATGCACAGTCTCATTTGATAAAACAACGGTGTAGTAACATTACATAGTATCCAACTGGTTGCTCAGAACATCAATACTGCCCTTTAAACTTCATTAATAAATAAGGCTGATGATACTCAAAAGCACCCTATTGCTTTATGTAAAGAGAAACTGAGGGCAAAAAAATGGTTAATGGAATATTGTTATAAGGGAACTATAGAGACTGCAAATGCTTGTTGCTTGGCTACAATCAGTGGTGGCCCATCCGTACGGGGCGCAGGGGCGCCACCCCCCTAATCCATGCCCCCGGCCCCAATCTACATGCAGGGCACTGGACGCATGGATTTGAATGGGGGTTTTATTTTTTAAGCACATGATAAGACCTGAGGCTCTAATTGGCTTCAAAAAAAGGTGGGCTCGGGGCACAGAGCACTGTTCCCTGAGCCCACCCAGTTGTGTGACGATAACAAATTAATTATCACTATTGTCTTACTAATTCTCCTTCTGGCCAATCAGGAAGCGGGTCCTGAGACCGGATTGGCCAGGGAGTCTTAGGGCTCCTGGCCAATCCGATCTCAGGACTCAATTCCTGTTCTGCCGGGAGGAGAAACAACGGCCCCGGAGCAAGGAGTAGCTGGAGCGAGGAGCAGCAGCCCTGCCTTGTTATCCTTGTCATCAGCCTCCTAAGGTAAGGAGGCTTCTGGTTACCCCGTCCGTCTCCTGCGGGGGGGATGGGAGGCGTTGGTTTGCCGCCCCCCCCCCGCAAAAAAATATTGAGCTATTGAGCACCAGCCGCCTCTGGCTACAATGCTGATCCTCTTGAGTCACTGGCTCAGACAGAGTATGAAGATAGAGGTCTCTGACTTTACCTATACTTTCCTGAACTGCAAGCTTGTTCTGTGTGCTAATCTGGTGTGCCACAGTGCAGGGAGCATGCTGACAGGATGAGGCAGCAAAGTGACAAAAAAGTGAGTTAATTAGTGTGATGCTTATCCTTTCATTGTCCACTCACAGGGAGCTGTAAGTAAAAGTAATACTGCAGCAAAGAACCCATCCACCCCTAGACGGGGCTGCTCTGTGGAGCAGAGCTATATAAATCTCAGGACTGGATGGACAAACAAATCCAGGTAAAACAGGTCTCATATATGTATTTCATCTATTTTGCAGTTTGCCTGAAGTTCAGCTTTAAGACAGGAGTACCAATGTATACAGCTTTCTTCTATTTAGTTCAGGACAAAATAATTTAGTCCAAAAAACATTCATTTGTTCATTAAATGTAAAAAAAATTACCAATATCTCATTAAGTCAACTCTCTCATCATTAGCAGGTCCAAATAACTGTATTCATGGATAAGGGATTGTCAAGTACACACAGACTATATGACTACATTGCTAGCTCTACACAGGACCCAGATAATAGTTGTATTTGTTCACTGATGGAAGGCAGGTTTCCTTGTAATATTTACAACATAAACCTCATTTGTTTTCATGCTTCACTAGATTGCCATACTTAATATAAACCTTCTTACTTGTGCGGGCAGTAAGTGTGAGCGGGCGGCTGATGTCATTGTGCCTCAGATTTCGTTTCACAGTGACAATGGTGATGTTGTAAGGACGCCCAGGGCTGAGACCTCGTAGCTCATGTTCAGTGTTCCCCCTCTCCACAAAGTCAGTCCGGGAGGAGCCGTCCAATGCTGTATAACTCACAGCGAAGCCATCAGGCAAATGTCCAGGTACTTCCTCTGGTGGAGTCCAAAACACCCACACACTGTTCTCCCCCACTGCACCAAGTGACAGAGAGAGGGGGGGCAGCAACTCTATGGCAAGAAGATGAAAATCATCACAATGATAAATTCTCCTAAACACAGTCCAACATTTCCAGCATGCAAGTTATTATTATACATACACTGCTTCTGCTGACATGACACGTCATACAACAGAAAGATCAAAGCTTTTCATCTCTTTCTACGACTTCATCATTCACCTTTGTCAGTGCACAATTTTCTCTTTAAGAGCAATTGCAGGCAACAAGTGCAAGTAATCTGTGAGCTAGTAATGTTATTCAGCAACTGCAATCAGAAAGTCCACTCAGTCTACTTTATTCAGTGTTCCCTGCAATCCATTACAACAAATATTCTGAGTGGAGCTCACAAGGTCAGTGGGATTAACCACTTCAATACTGGGCCCTTTCTCCCCATTCCTGCCCAGGCCAATTTTCAGCTTTCAGTGCTGTCACACTTTCAATGACAATTGTGCGGTCATGTAACACTGTACCCATATTACATTTTTATCATTTTTTTCACACAAATAGAACTTTCTTTTGGTGATATTTAATCACCACTGGGTTTTTGTTAGTTTTTGTTATAACATTTTGCAAATAAATAATCTTCCATTATAGATTTAGCCCCGGTTCACACAGGGGCAGCACGACTTGCAGCACACTCTGTAAGGCGACCTGCACACTACTTCAGCGGCGGCTTGCAAAACTTCTGTATAGAGGTCAATGCAAGTCGCCCTGAAGTTGTCCTGAAGTAGTACAGGAACCTTTTTCTAAGTCGGAGCGACTTGAGTCGTTCCTATTAGAACGGTTCCATATTACAGAATGGAACGCGACTTAGCCGCCTGACAAGTTGCCCCTGTGTGAACCGAGTCTTAGGCTAAACTGTATTCTGCTACAATTCTTTGGTGAAAATAACCCAACCCCATTAGTGTTTATTATTTATGGTATATATCTGAAAACTGATCAATCATGATGTACTAATGGCCTATCTCGGCCTATCAACTGGTGTGGCGGTGATCAGGGACACTGACTGATGATAGAATGTAAAAAAAACAAAAAAAAAACAAAATTTTTTTCTATTTGTTGTTATTTTTTTTACTTTTTATCACATTTGTTTTCTTTTCTTTTATGATTTTTTTTTAACATGCTGTGACCAGAGCAATACATACAATACGATAGTAATGTTGTACTACCCTGGGGGAGTGATCGGGATTTTTTTTTTCTTACACACTATGATTGCTTATACCAGTGAATTTCACTGGTATAAGCAACCATTTTTACTGTATGAAATGGATTTATTCAGTATCTACTATTGTGGTTAACTGTGATTGGCCACAGCTAATCACATGGTACAGATGGGCTGTGATTAGCCCTGTCTGTATCTGTGATCATTGTGACCAATCTCAGAGATCAACACAATAGTACACAATGGATGACATGAATGAAAGCCATCCATTGTGTACAATTTTCATGTGATCTGCTGTTATTGGTCAGAGCGATCATATGGAACCAGCAACGGCCAGTACACTGATCGGTCATCCGATCAGTGTCCACCGAACACAGCGGGTGACAGATTGTACCGCAGCGCGGCCCAGGAAGGATGTCATATGACTTACACCTGGAACGGCACGTGTCCCACCCAGCTGTCATTTGTCTGTAGGCCAGGTGGGAACTGGTTAAACATCCTAAAGCCTGTGCTGTCTAAAGCTGGTCATACAGCGGTAGCTTTTCGAATGAATGCTTATATGAAAATCTCATCTAAACATTCAATAATGCCAACAGAGACTTGAGGAATGTTTTTTTTAAGTATTTTAAAATTTAATTTGCTTTTAACACTCGATTTCGGTATGAATGGAATTTCCCAAAAAAACACATACACAATTGTTGATTTGACCCCACTAATGATTAGAAAATCCAATGAACATTCTGAAAACAAACATTTTTCAGAACAAAATTTTACTAGTGTATGGCCAGCCTAACTTCCTCCTCTGCTTAATGTACCACCTATTACATTCAAAGTTCCAAATCAAGTTTTAATCTGATTGGTGGCTGTGAGAAGAGTCTAAACACTGCCACATTCTTCAGGTGGCTCTGCAGATGGTGCATTTGGAAACTCCTTTCCTACACCACAAACTGGGGTTTTCAGGTCACCAGTCATTGACAATAATAAGGAAGCGGGAGGATTGGTACCTGGTTTTAACACTGAATAATATACAAAAGCTAGGTTACAGTATGTACTGTTCCGTTCTGTTGTACAATGTGAAGTGAAAAATAGACAAAATTAATTCTTAAAAAATTGTCTGTTTTTCAGATATAGATAGTACTCTGAGGATATTATTATATTACAACAATTATGAGGTGTAGCACAAATTTATGTAAATCAGATTCACATTTCAGCTTACTGTAGTCAGGTAAGAGCTTAGTTTTGCATGGTAACTTTATCATCAACGGTCTTTGTGCTAACATAGTTAATGATGATAAGTCAATGTCTACCAGAAATATGGGAAGCTTCCAGGTGCTGGAGGCAGAGACTCAAACTCCTGGGAAGTTACCTCTTTCACAAGTGATCCCAGTAAAGCCAGTCCGACATGTGCAGCTCACAGTGCCATCCGTACCAGACACACAGACGCCACGGCTGCCACATGGGTTCAAGAGGCATAAATCACTCACTATAAAACAAAAGGTTACTCTGGTTACAGTATGACCAGTTTTGTATTCAAATATGCGCTTACAAAGAACAGAAGAAATAATATCTGCTTTTCGCTTTGCTCCATTTTTCCCTCTTTAATGTAGAATTCCCCATGTTTATTCTGTAGTCTGACATGGAACACTGCAATGTGAAAGTGCCATGTATATAAAAAAGTAAAAGATACTTGTAAAGAAATGATCTTGCTGGAATATTTCAACCACATACTAAACTATATATATACTGTACATAACGATGATAACAAGGATTTCACAAACTCGAAGCCAATAAATTATGCACCCATCTACAAGTCAGCAAGTGTAATCTGCATCCCTGCTGAATGAATGTTGACAAAACATCAAAGTACAGGACATTGAGATGCATTGTTTTCTAGTCTAAAGCCTCGTACACACTACAAATTGGGAAACCGATGTTAGTACAGCGATCTCCCCCTTCTGTGCTATTGTGTTCTGACTGGGGGATGGCCATTGGCTGTGAGAGCTGATCGGGAGCCGAGTGTCAGTCCTTTTGCGATCATGACCCTTCGACAGAAGCCGGCTGAATGGCCGGCTTCTGTCAGACCGGCTGCGTATACACAGGCTTAATGTTGGACGGTTTCTAATGAACCTGCCGATGCTGCCCAACATTCAGCCCATGTGTACTAGCCTTAAGTCTGAGTGTAACCAGAACACTTTTGCAGTAGCAAGTAGAATGATAACAATGCTTAATCCAAACTTGGAGGTCCTTAGTAATACAGCCGCTTCAAGGGTCTAGCTTTATTTGTATCCATGTAGTGGTATCTGGGGTAAATGCAGTGACTAATTTGCTGCTTATTTCAATCTTGTTGCTTAGTTCACTTGTTTTATATGTATGTTTTTTTTTTTTTTTTTATGTTTTCATTCCATAAATCAAGAGGTATAAGAATGAAGGAAATGAGAATGTACATTAGTTTATCCAAACTTATCCAAACGTATAGTCTACAACCAACTGTGCGACCACCTCACTGAGAATAACCTTTTTAATCCCCTTCAGCCTGGATTTGGCCATCAACACTTCACAGAAATTGTTCTCCTAAAACTCACAAACAATCTGCTAATGGCTAAATCCAATGTACACTATTCTGTACTCCTACTAGTGGATCTCTCTGCTGCCTTTGGACTACCCCCTCCTCCTCAAAAAACTCCACGCCTTTGGTCTCAGTAACTGTACTCTTCGCTGGTTCTCATCCTACTTATTCAACCGCACTTTAGCTTTCCTTACAATTCAACATCCTCCTCTCTTCTTCCTTTCTCTGTTACAGTCTCCCAAGGTTCTGTTCTTGGACCTCTTCTATTCTCCATCTACACCTTCTCCTTGGGTCAGGTAATAGCCTCCCATGGCTTCCAATACCATCTCTATGCCGACAACACCAAAATGTATCTCTCTACCCCTCAGCTCACATCTTCAGTCCCCTCAGGTATCACTAATTTACTAACAGACATATCAGCCTGGATGTCACACCACTTTCTCAAACTCAATATATCCAAAACCAAGCTCATAATATTTCAACCCCCATGTGCCTCTTCCCTTGATTTCTCTGTCAAGATTGATGGCACAACTATCAACCTGCATGCCAAGGTTCTAGGTGTTATTCTGGATTCTGAACTCTCCTTTAGGTCCCACATCCAATCGCTGTCCAAATCTTGCCACCTCAACCTATGCAAAATCGCCAAAATATGCCCCTTCCTAACCAATGACACCATAAAGCTCCTAGTTCAATCCCTGGTCATCTTTCATCTCAACTACTGCAACTCTCTCCTCACTGTATTACATTTACACAGGCTATCCCCCCTTCTGTCCATCATGAATGCTGCTGCCAGGCTTATCCACCTTACCAACCGTTCAGTGTCTGTAACCCCTCTCTGCCAATCCCTCCACTGGCTTCTGTTCACCCAACGAATTAAGTTCAAAATACTGACAACTTACAAAGCCATCCACAACTCTGCCCCCAGCTACATCACTAACCTTGTCTCAAAATAACAACCTAATCATTATCTTAATTCTTCCCAACCTCCCAATGCCTCCTGCTCTCTAGCTCCCTTGTCAGCTCCTCCCATGCTCACCTCCAGGACTTTTACTAAGCCACTCCCATTCTATAGAAATCACTACCCCAATCTGTCTGACTATCTCCTTCTCTGTCCACTTTTAGACGATCCCTGAAAAACCCCTTCACTTCAGAGAAGCCTATTCTGCCCCCACCTAACATCTGTACGGGTATTAGCTTTTGTATCACTTGACCCTTCCTCTTAGATTGTAAGCTCTAACAAGCAGAGCCTTCAGATTCCTCCTGTATTAAATTGTATTGTAACTGTACTGTCTGCCCTCACTCATGTTGTAAAGTGCCGTGCAAATGGTTGGCGCTATAAAAATCCTGTATTATATTAATAATAATAATAATAATTAGTGGCATGCTGGGCAATAGGACGTTATATTAACACAGCACAGACACTCTCACCTGTCTGACAGTGATAGCCGTAGTATCCCCTAGGACACACACACAGGTACGAGCCTGCTAGATTCTCACAGATGCCCCCATTCTGGCACGGAGAGGAGTCACAGCCATCCAGCTCTGATAAAAAGAAAAAAATAAGTATTTTAAACATCTGTGACTCCAGGTTTAAAAGTGAACCTATTTCATTTCCTATATGATTTTGTATCTGCCCTTATGTAAACATAAACGTTATAACTTAGTTTCTTAAACATATTTGCCAATATGCAGCCTAAAAAATGATGGTTAGAAAAACTCAGATGCTTCTATCTTTGTAGGTGAGAAGCTCCTTGTGTTTGGACAGCTAGCTCTGAACAGAAGTTCCCTCTCTGTGTTTCATTTCCGAAATACAGCATCTAACATTTCCTAAAAGAGAAAGGTTTTTACAGGTCCGCATTTTATGAAATATTTGAGGACATTGCTTTCCCCTAATTATTATGCTTAACAATAGTAAACATAGCAAAAAAACATTTTTGTTTGCTTCTCTGCATTAGCCTTTGTTAATTTGTAGTGGTCTATATAAAATGGACACGTCTTAGGACCAGCCTTACGATGAACTAAAGCTTTAAAGAGGGCCTGAACCCAAAAACTAAGGTCTAGGCAAACAGGATTTTAGTGAAACCCTTCTGAAAGGATCTTTATGAAACATTTCTTTGTTTTCCAAGTCCCAGAATGTTTTCATCACAACAGAACGGTATTTTTGCAGTGTTTTCTGGCTGCTTATTTTTTATGCTTATATTCTTTTGGTTATGGGTCTCCTTTGGGGCTTGTTTAAACTATAAGTGGTGACCTGCGTTTTTCAACACTTCATAATTGAAGGTCCCTGCTACGGCACATGTTCTTTGTTTATACCACAACCCTGATGTGCGCATGTCTGCATTTTTCCATACTGCACAGCAGCGCAACTCACTGAACTGCTGTGCAGTGACATGAATGAAGTGTCAATAAAGATGAAGAAAATCCTCCCAGAGCCAACGCTGTGCTAGCCTGCACATTGAAGAGCTGACTTTTTACCGTGCAAGCTAGTATGAACGTGGCCCTGTTCTTGTCATAACTATACAGTGTATTAAATGAAAGCACAGTGAAAAAAAAAACTGAAAAGCTAAGTACACATAAGCATACAGGTATACACAATTTTTAGACACAATAGTATATATTATAAAGAAAAGTGTGCTTTGTTCCATTTTTTTTAACTCTATGTGCTGAATATGGACATAGTAACAAAAATACACACTTCCACCACATTCTATACCTTAATTAAAGGGATTGTAAAGGCAGAAGGTTTTTTATCTTAATGCATTATGCATTAAGGTAAAAAGCCTTCTGTGTACAGCAGCCCCAATCAGCCCCCCCCCCAAGGCTACTTTCACACTGGGGCAGTGGGGGTGGTAAAGTGTCGCTAGTTTTAGCAGCGCTTTACCGCTGTTATAGCAGCACTTTTTGGCCGCTGGCGGGGCGCTTTTAACACCTGCTAGCGGCCAAATAAAGGGTTAAAAGCACCCGCTGCCCATTCATTCCAATGGGAAGGGACGGGTGAGGAATGGTGTATGCACCAATCCGCACCTCCCCAAAGATGCTGCTTGCAGGTCTATTTTTCGTGTCCTGCAAGCGCACCGCCCCAGTGTGAAAGCACTCGTGCCTCTCAAACCACTGGGGTGGTTTGAGAGGCACTTTACAGGGGCTATTTTTTGCGCAAAAATGCCCGTAAAGTGCCTCAGTGTAAATGGGGTCTAATACTCACCTGAGGCCATCTCTAGCAAGTGAATTCGCAGGAGGGTCTCATCTGCCCGGGACTCCCCTCCTCGTTGGCTGAGACAGCAGTGCAGCACCATTGGCTTCTGCTGCTGTCAATCAAAGTCAGCAAGCCAATGAGGAGAGAAAGGGGGTGGGGCCGGGGCTCCGTGTCTGAATGGACACAGGGAGCTGCGGCTCGGCTCGGGTGCCCCCATAGCAAGTTGTTTGCTGTAGGGGCACTCAACAGGAGGGAGGGGCCAGGAGCGCCGAAGAGGGACCTAAGAAGAGGAGGATCCAGGTTGTTCTGTGCAAAACCACTGCACAGGGCAGGTAAGTATGACATGTTTGTTATTTTTAGCTAAAAAGAAAAACAAGACTTTACAATCACTTTAATACCCTCATTCATCCATACAAATCCATTTATTATTTCATGGTATACTTAAAAAAAAAAAACAAGAATAGTGAGTGTGCTTTATATTATAACATGATCTGGTACACACATACCGTATTTCATTCATATCTGAATGCACAAAGAACTAGAGCATCCCTTGTCCATATGTTATCTGGAAAATATATCAGAGACATCCTTACCAGTCTCACATTGTGTCCCAATGTAGCCCTCAGGACATGTACACAAGAATCCCCTGGCTAAATCCTGGCAGCTGCCTCCATTTTTACATGGTTCAGAGAGGCATTCATTCATCTCTGCAATTCAACAATGTGACATTTAAAATTGGAGTCATTAGCACCGACACATTTTACAGTACCTAATTGTAAGCTCAGAACTGGTTTACATCAGTCCATGCCACAAAGAAACCTGGAGTCTAATATCCTTACATGTATATAACCAGACACCATAGGGCTTAGTTTAGTGGAAGCTGAATAGTTTTTTTTGTGTTGTTAGAGAAAAACAGGACTTTTGACTTACGAGAAAATTCATTTCTAGGAGTTTAATAAGGTACATAAGATCGGAGTGAATTATGAGATAACTTTGTTTTACTGCTGCCTACAGGAGAATTGAACACTAGAAAAAAGCTCTTAGTCAGCCAAGCATAACCCCTCCACTTCCATTATGCTCCATTTTTTTTGAAAACCAGCAATAGGAGTGTCATAAAGACAGAGCAGTGTGGAACATGAACTAAAAAAAAATTACACCATATGTTAAATATTCTGTTTTTTTATGTATAACTAAAGACAAACCTTTTACTTTTCATTTTGAAAAGAGTGGGAAGGACAGAGAAAGGGATTAGATTTACCATCTCGTTTTTGTCCTGTTGGCCATTATCACTGAAAGTGAAGGAAAATTATCAAATTTTGAGTGGTCACCCAAATGGGAATAGAGGGTAAATCTTCCAATAGGGACAATTTTGGTAACCCTGGTGACTACCAGGGATTTCCCTTACTTTGGAGAGATTTCCTTTCTCTTTAATTTATGGCTAGGAGATAGGAAGTAAAGGAAATCGCCACAAAGGGACAGGGATGGGGAAAAAACCTGACATGGGTCCAAAATGAAAAAAGTTTTGGCTTCAGTTATACTTTAGATGGCACAGGGTCAGAAGAAATTTGGAGACAACTGTGACGTCCCAAAGCTAACTGGGGAATATGAAACATAGCAAACAACTTGCTATTCAGCCCAGAAAACAGGAGGTGAAAACTGGGGTCAATCTTCAGCTCAAGGAGCTGCTTGAAAGACCTTATGTCTCCACATGGCAGAGAAGGCCTAAAGAAGACCAGGTGGTAGCCTTGCAAACCTGGGAAGCAGATGCCTGATTCAGAAAAGCCCAAAAATCACTTACTATTCTAGTGGTGTGAACATTGAAAGGGATGGATGGAATGTTTTTCTTTCTACCTAAAGGCCTAAATGAGACCAAGAGACAGACAGTCTGAAAGAAGATGTAACTGAGAGATAAACTTGAATAGCTCATGCTACATCCAAACAATGGAGGCAAATATCCTTGGGATCCATCGCAGGAGGACAGAGGGACAGAAGTACAATGTCCTGATTAGGGTGAAAATGAGAAACCATCTGAGGAAGAAAAAGGCTCTCAACCCCAAGACAACCTAGTCTATGTGGAGTACAAAAAAAAGGATCTTTGTGAGAAGGCTGCTAAATAAGACATACAGTATGTCTCGCAGAGGTGATGAAAATAAGGAAAGCCACTGTGGGACTCAAAGTAATCAGGGGAATATCCCTGGTAAGTTCAAAGGGCAGTTTTTGAAGACCCGAGAGTACAATGTTGAGATCCCACGGAGTCACTGGACACGGAAGTCACTATAGATTTGCAGTAAGAACGGGCTGATCGTTGGAGTTCCATGTGGTTATTTGCAAAGTGAAAGCAGCAGTGGGTAGATGCCTCCTACTTGATGAATGGCAGGAAAGCACGGACTAACCCACTTAGCATATGACATCAGCCCTCACTCCCTCAGTGCTAACCTCTTTACAATAGGTGGAAAGCGATACCCTGTGCTTAATCTGATTAGTCATCTCACAGAGAGAATCATCGGAGATAGTACTCATGCAGAGGCAATGCAAATGGTTATAGATCTGGAAATCGCTCCACATATAACTTGTTACCAGAATGGGGTCTGGAAGGGCCTTACATAGAGATTGTCACATGCAATATCCAGTCCAGTGAGGTCCAGTCACAACTGTCCATAAACTAGGCCGAGGGTGGCCATGCCAGATATCTACAATTGTAAAGACCAGCTCTAGCAGAGATGTAGAAGAGTCTTGGTTGAAGGAAAATAATTAGAAAATTAAGAAAATAAATGCTGGAAAAAGGATAGGTTGGTCTTTTTAACAACAGAGCTGAAAAAAGACATCCATCCAAGCAAATAACTGGGGCATGTTGGTAGTAGGAAGGGTTATCCTGGGCTGGCCTACAGATTGTTGTTTGCCAGTGTCCAATCCTCCTGTAAGAGGCAGTATAATGTGAGAGATTTCCCTCAAAGCTAGAGTATAAGAAAGATTACCAGTGCAAACACATTGAAAATATACAAACTCCATTCACTGAACTCCAGACCTCATTGCTGCAAGGCCATTTTGCAAACCACTATCGTACAACCTAATCTTAAAACACAGAAAACTATAAGAGCCTATTCACAGCTATATGATTTATTGCATGTCAAGGTATATACAAAGGCTATAAGCAAGCAATTGTGTTTAGGTGTTAAAGGTCCATCTCCAATCACACTTTTTTGTGTATAAAGAACCCCCCCCCCCTTTAATTAAAACCAGTATCACGTCTCAGTACATATAAGACAACATTAACCTTTCTTACCTATTTGCATATGTATTATGTGTTGTTTCAACACAGACATCTTCCATTAGAAGGGCATCAAGCCCAACATTAATGCTAATGTTCCACCTGCTCAGTTATCACACTAGGACACCCACTACAAATTTGCTCAAATGAGTATAAAACAGGAGGGAAAAAAATCAGTGTTGCCCATAGTATCATCAAGGCTTTATTATGTAGCCCGTGCTAGAAATATCAGCTGTAGTACCTCAAATGTTCTGTCTTCAATTATAAATCAGCCCCAGTGCTGTTTTGATTTTCAAATGAAAGTTGACACATTTTCATTATATCATAAATACACTTTCTCTACAGTTAATGAATTATAATATGAAGCTCACTAACAATATAATTTTATTGCCAGATTAGTGCTTACCTAATTCGCAATGTTTACCAATATATCCTTCTGGGCATTCACACAGGAAATGGGAAATGCGATCCTTGCACACTGCACCATTTTGGCATGGCTGTGATTCACACTCATCAATTTCTAAATCACAAAAAAGAGGTACAAGCTTTAGTACAGTACCATATGTGCTTTGTTCAGTCTCTCTAGGCCCTCAACATGGATAATCTCCTACCCTCACACTGTGGTGCCTCACTCCACATTCCATCCTCACTGCAAACACGAGTGTTGTTTGGCATGCTCATTATGTAGCCATCATTACAATGATATTCAGCTCTACCACCTGGCCATGTCGATGTCACCACCACCCGGGCATATTTCACATGTTCTGGAGGTCCACAGTCCAACTCTGCTATAAAGACATCATAAAGCAATAGTGTCAGTAATATCTCAAACATACTGGGTGTTTATCAAATATGTTCTTGAGTGTCCAGAATGACATTCAAATAAATGACAGACAGTGTAATATTAAAGTGGTTGTAAAGACTAAAGGTTATTATCCTAATGGATTATCTCCATTAAGGTAAAAAACCTTTTACATGCAGCTACCCCCGCCCCCCCTAAATACTTACCTGAGTTGGATCACAGTCCATCACTGTGCCCCCTAGAGGATCCTTGGGCAAGGAGCAATTTCTACCACTCAGATAACTTCCCACTGGCACCAGTAATATTTTTTGCCATCTGTAAGAGGGGGATTCTTCCCAATGGCCTCAAATGTAAGGATCATTCGTCCAACTGGCCATCACACTAATGTACTGTGCGCTGTAGATAAAGCAACTATTAGGGGGTTCCCTGTGACTGGAAAGCTATTTCAAGGGTCCCTCAATGTTAAAATGGTTGAGAAAGGCTGGTCTATAGTATTGGTACAGATGAACTTTAAGCAAAAAAGTTCAAATACAGAAACTGTTAAATAATATGTTTATATTGGTTATGATGTTCAATACATAATAAACTCTGAGAACAGATCTGGGTGGATATTTCTTAAAATCACCACCAAAAATTAACCTATTATTCCTGTTCAGTAAGTTGAAACCAGCGTTTCTCAACCAGGGTGCTGTTTGGGTTTCTCTAGGTTGCTGTGAACATGGAACAGTTTGCCTGGATCGTGACATGCTTTGCCATGGTGCAGGTGGGCCATCTGCAAGCACCTTACCAACCAATGAAACTTTAGGGCCGGGGTGCACAACATCATTCATTGCTATGGCTCACCACCACAATGGCAAAGTATGATGTAGATCCAGGGCAGACAGCATGCAGTGCCATCCCCAGCATTCAGGACAGGACAGAAGTGCACCTCTTTCCAGACCTACTCTGCCTATCAGAACAATGATGGGAGGGTTTCTGGTGTGATGGGGGGATTCTGATGGGAACTGAAGGGGGGAGAGCTTCTGATGTGATGGGGGACTCTTATGTAATAGGGGGATTCCACCTGGTAAAACTTAGTAAATGTGTGGACAGAGGACAGGTAGCGGCCTTACAAAATTGAACAACATAAGCTTGAGGCTAAATCATTCTGGAAACGCTAACACTTTTGGTGGAATGAGGTTGAGCAGGAAAGGAGGAACCTTGCCTTAAAGGTAATGAGCCTGATAGATTAGTTGATGAGTCCACTGTGAAATAGTGGATCTAGAAGCAGTTTACCACCTGCGAGTACCCTCAGGCAAAACAAACAGAGTTAGACTGCCAAAACAAACACAAACCTAACCCAAAGAATGAGGAACCTTCTGCTTAAGGTGCTTAGGATTAGGACAAAAAATATGGTAAAAGGTCATGCAGGTGGAAAGAAGAAACCACCTTAGGCGAAAAAGAGGACTGAGGCCTCAACACGATCTTATCTCAGGGAAGGATTAGGAATGGTTTCTTTGCAGGAAATCCTTTGAGCCAAAGTATTGGCAACCCAAAAAAACAAATTTGTAACAAATATCTTGGATGGGATCAAAAGGAGGCTTCTGTAAAACAGACAACACCAAATTAAGGTCCCATGGAGTCAAAAGGGACCGAATCCATGTCACACCCTTCACAAAGCCTTCACCAAAGAATGAGATGCAATAGGTCTCTGTAACAGAATGGCCCTGGACAACATCTGACCTTTGATGGTACTTAAAGCCAGAGATGTCTCCATATCCAACTGGAGAAAAGCCACAATGCGCCCAGAACCCAGCCTTGGTCCTGACACAATGCTTAGAATATCTGGGCCTAGTCCTGGACAAGCGCATTCAAGGGTGTTACCTCCACAAGAGAAGTGCCTGTCTCTAAATTCTGTATGCCCTATGTACCCTAGGTAGAGCAGCAATGCCACAACTGGCAGTGATGGTCCTCCATGGCAAACTGCAGAAACTGTTGGTGAGGCTGGAAAATCATAATGTGCAGACAGGCATTCTTGATGTCTGCTGACGTCAGGAAGTCCCGCCGCTCAAGTGGAGCAATCACTAACCAGGTGGATACCATCCTGAATTCTTGCACCCACAGGAATGTGTTGGTATCCTTGAGATCCATAATAAGCTGGATGTCTCTGGCTTGGGAACCATAAAGAAGTTGAAAAAGAAGCCTCGAAAACCTCTCTCCTTCTGGCATGGGAACAATGACACCCTGATACAGCAACACTTGGAGTGCTGCAAAGAACATCACTTTTCTCCTTGGCTCCAAAGAGACATTTGAGCACATAAATCATGGAGGGGGAAAGCTTGGAGCTCCAGCTTGTATCTGTAGACTAATTTGTCTGCAATTCCTCAGTCCAGAAGGCTGGTTAGGATAACTATGCATCCCCCCACCCATGAGAGTGAGGGCACCCGTTCACTGGGAAGAGGACTTTTCCCTGTGCTGGAAGGCTTTGGGTTCCAGTTCCTCTTACAGAATTGTGAGGCAGGCTTCTTCTTTAGGCTTGGGCCTGTGGTTGATGAAAGAAATGCTTCCTGGAATCCAAAGAAGGCACGAGTTTCATTAGCTTCTTCAACAGAGGCAATAGTATACTTTTACCAAATCATTTTCAAAGGGTAGCCTCTCAAGTTGCTTCTTACAGAGAAGTTCATCTGAGCAGCATTTGAATTATAGGAGTCTCAACATATGGATGGTCTTCACACCCAGTCTCAAAGTTGCCAGAATCTTCCAAGGCATCAACCCATAAACTTAAAACCCTTGGGAAATCCTCCAGGTACTGACCAATGGCAGGATCCTCAGTATCAGATTACCCAAACTTTAAGCAGTTGGTAGACTCCCACCAAAGCCACTGCCAGCTGCAGAACTGCTCATACGAAAGAAAAGGATACCTTAAATAGGCCTCAAACTTCTTATCTATAGCTTACTTAGGCTCGGTTCACACTGCCACGACTTGGGATCCGACTTGTGAGACCCCAAGTCGCGTGACATGTGAAATCCCATTTTAGTCGATGAAAGCTGTCTTAATTAGCACTATTGAAGTCGCTCCGACTTAGAAAAGGTTCCTGTACTACTTCAAGGCAACTTCTATCCATCTTGTGCCCATAGACTTTAATGGATGTTGCTTCCAAGTCGGATCCTCACATTAATTGATGTGATTTGTATCCGACATTACAGGAAGATTACCCAGGCATTCCCTGGAGTTGCTTCAAAATCACGCTGAAGTCGTGCCGAAGTTGCCTGACAAAGTACCATTGGTCTTATTCAGGTAGGAAATGGCCAAAACTATGGCCAGAGAGAACTCAACCTCGATGGGGTACTGCTGGGTGAACCATTTTGGTGTAGAAAAGCCTCAAAAAGAGCCCAATTGGCATACATTACTTCCTGCAAATGAGGATGCACAGGAAACCCAGTTACCTTCAGAGAAGTGTATTCTGGATGCAGCAGTTTTAATGTCGTTCAAACTGCATCTACCAAAAACCCAACCATGGTCTTCTGTGCCTGTGACAAACCAGGACCCTGAGCTTCTTCCTGAAAAGACTCCAAAAAGGACTCCTCATCCTCACCAGCATCCTCTTTCTTCTCGTCCAAAGGTTGTTTCTCTGACACCGCATCCTCCTGAAAGCTGTTTTATGCAGCCTAGAAATGGCTGCCAAAAATTCCTCTTTAGCCGCAAGGGAATTGGACAAAAGTGCCTCTGAAACAGTGAAAAAAAACAGGTAAAGGCAGGGATTCAGAAATAATCTGACCCTTAGGGGAACCATTGTGGGGCAAACTTTGCAGGGGGCCCCCTCTACACAGCAAAGAGTTTAAGGAGCCCACCCTACCATTCTTCTCCTACTTCTCTGCCTGCAATCTCCAATGGCTCTCTGAGACTCAAATAAATGGGGGCGGTCACTGTTCCTCCTCTTTTGAACACCTCCATAAGCAGTCTCTTGCCTGCTTTAGAACAAGCAGCCACATTAGAACAAGCAGCCATGCAGAAAAAAAAAGGGGAAACATTTCCAAGGGGGAGCTCCAACACTCACACAGGGGGACAGACAGGACTGTACCCATCATCATTGGCTTGCCCCAGAGGGCTTTCAGGAATATGACTTGCCCGTACAGGATCACTGCCCTGGACCTGTAGAGCACCCCACCAGCAACTCACCCACTACTATGCAGAAGAGCGCACACACCAGGTCCAGTACTGCCCCTGTTTTTCCAGTGCAAGGCCTGGGTAATGTCTCCCTGTGCCTCAGGGCCAGAGGCCATGATCCAGATAAAGGCTTTCCTCCTCTCCCTAAGGGAGTATTGGAATGGGCTTGTACAGCAATAGGCAGTCACCCACAGGAAAAACCTTCAAGAGACCTCAAAGGAACATATATTACCAACGGACACTAGCACAAAAATGAGGATAAGCTGCATTGGGAGGGGTTATGCCTGGGCAGGGAAGCCTGCTATTTTTGGCCAGTGTCCCTTAACCCAAAGGTGGCAGCATACCCCAATGTCATGAATATGAAGTGTCCTGTTATGTACAATTAAGAAATCACTATTTCAAGTTAAAAAAGAACAATTCCACAAGTATGTGACATGTCTGTATGTAAATTCAATGTTTTGATGAAAATATAATCACATTATAAAATAACAAAGGCAGTCAAAAAAGCACATGCTATTCGTGACATTGCCATTAGTCACACTAGAAGACCTTGTGGATTTAAGCCATTTTGAAGGCTAGCTGATTTTCCACTCTCCTTGTCCTCATTAGCATTTTATGCAGACAGCAGTTCTGAGCCCTCTGTCCTATTAATTGGCTGCTCAGGCACTGACAACCAATCGATATGAGTGCAAAACACAAATTGTTGCTCAGGCTAAGCAACAGAAGTTACAGCAGTGACAACAAAGTGAGTCCAGAACTGCTATTTGGTAAGTGCAAGTAGGGGTGATTCCTGCATAAAACATTAGAGAAGAGAGAGAGTGAAATAGGCCAGCTTTCAAAATTACTGTAGGTCTACTTTGGTAAAGCTCATTAAAACAGAAATAACAGGGGTTGGTACAGAAACCAATCTACCCATTCTTTTGCTCCAAGATTCAACCTTCCCCGCTCTCCTGCTCATGCAGACTTTATCAGCAGCTGCATTATTGTCACTATTGTCTTACATACGTTTACTGACCTGGGAACTAAATACAATTAGACATAACTCTGTATAAAATAATATAATATGAAAACTGAAAATATATACACAGTAAATAGAACCCTTGACTAGTTCTTCTTCTTTTCAGTAACTTAACCTGCCTAAAAGTACCATCAATTTTAACACAACTGTGCCCCACATTATCTTGTGGAGAAAGTACTTGGTCACTAGACTTCATGTGACCATAGAAAAGTAGTATGAAATCTCAAAATTACGTCCTGGGGTGGCAATCATAGAAAGAAACCATGTTGAATTCCTGTTTACCCTTCTCGCAGTGTCTTCCAGAGAAGTGGGGTGGGCAATCACACTTGTATTTGCCAAGATAATGGAAACATGTGCCGCCATTGTGACAAGGACCTGATGAACAGGGGCCTCTCATACCTAAATTGGAAAGAGGAAGCAGATCTGTTAACTAAATAGGCAAACGTATGAGTAAATCAAGCACATGTACTGCTAAAAATGTGCCTCCGCTTATTTTTCTGTCTGAAACATCCTTTACTCACCTGTTTCACAGTGTTTCCCAGTAAATGGATAAGGACAAACACAGTAATACTCCTCGCTGACTTCCTTACATGTTCCTCCATTCCGGCAAGGGAACAGACTGCACAGAGCCGGCTTTACTGAGAGAGAAAGGAGACAGAAATACATGAGAGAAAATATGACACATTGCATTTAACCCTGAGATATTTTGAACTGTGACAACTGGGTGTAGCATAAAAAAAAAAGGCCTCCAGACCAGAGGTGCTCAACCCATGGCCCGTGGAGCCCTCTGATGTGGCCCATAACCTCAAAACAGGTAAACGCATTCCTATGGTTGGCAACTTGTTGATCGGGATCTGGGCTTGCTGACCTATTATCCCAGAGCAACATAGTGTAGTGAGCCGGCACTAGCAGCAGAGGGAGCAGGTGACTGCAGAGGGAGCAGGAGTAGCATAAGCCGATGCTTCCTCAGTAGCACCAGCTGCTGTCCCAGGTGGAGTGATACCAAGCCTGGAGAGCAATGCCAGCAGCAGCTGCAAAACGAAAAGAAGGTCAGTGTATGAAACAACACAAACACTGGGCATAATAGCTTTTGCAATGGACATATTAGCACCTATAAAAGGGTTAACTACTATTAAACTGCTTTCACACTGATCCACAGGTGCAGCACAGTGCACGTGCGGCTTAGCTGTGCTGAGCCATAGACTTCTATTATATCCTGCAGGTTTGGTGCTCTTTCTGAAAGGACACCACAACTGCTGAATGCAGTCGTTTTGGTGCGCTTTCAGAAAGGCTATAATAGAAGTCATAGAAGTCTATGGCAAAGTGCAGCTAACCCACAGGAAAGCCGCGGGTGCAGCGCAGTCAGGGGCGGACTGACCATCGGGCAGTTCGGACGCTGACCGAGGGCCCGTGGCCAGTAGGGGGCCCCATGGCAGCTTCCACTTCGGGACCCGATCTACCCGTCAGCTAGCTGTGATTGACGGGCTGATCGGGTCCCTGCTCACTGCTGACTGCAGTGTATACACACACCTCGTGATGCGCTCCTCCTCCTCCCCGCCGGCTCCTCCTTCCCTCCCGTCCACCCCAGGTGTTTGTATCTGTCATCACCTCGGACGGACAGAAAATAGGAGGGGCCGGCGAGGAGGGGGAGGAGCGCATCACGAGAGGTATGTATACAGCCGCTTCCCGCGCTACTCTGCATCTAGGAAGCGAAGTGCAGCACCCACAGTGTCCCCCTGTGCCCCCCACCTCCCCACAGTGTCCCCTACCTCCCCACAGTGTCCCCTACCTCCCCACAGTGTCTCCCTGTGCCCCCACCTCCCCACAGTGTCCCCCACCTCCCCACAGTGTCTCCCTGTGCCCCCCACCTCCCCACAGTGTCCCCCACCTCCCCACAGTGTCCCCCTGTGCCCCCACCTCCCCACAGTGTCCCCCACCTCCCCACAGTGTCTCCCTGTGCCCCCCACCTCCCCACAGTGTCCCCCACCTCCCCACAGTGTCCCCCACCTCCCCACAGTGTCCCCTACCTCCCCACAGTGTCTCCCTGTGCCCCCCACCTCCCCACAGTGTCCCCTACCTCCCCACAGTGTCTCCCTGTGCCCCCCACCTCCCCACAGTGTCCCCCACCTCCCCACAGTGTCTCCCTGTGCCCCCCACCTCCCCACAGTGTCTCCCTGTGCCCCCCACCTACCCACAGTGTCCCCCTGTGCCCCCCACCTCCCCACAGTGTCCCCCACCTCCCCACAGTGTCTCCCTGTGCCCCCCACCTCCCCACAGTGTCTCCCTGTGCCCCCCACCTCCCCACAGTGCCCCCCTGTGCCCCCCACCTCCCCATTGTGCCCTCCACCCCCCACTGTGCCCCCCACCTCCCCACAGTGACCCCCACCTCCCCACAGTGTACCCCTGTGCCCCCCACCTCCCCACAGTGCCCCCCTGTGCCCTCCACCCCCGACAGTGACCCCCATCTCCCCACAGTGACCCCCACCTCCCCACAGTGCCCCCCTGTGTCCCCCCACCTCCCCACAGTGCCCCCCTGTGTCCCCCCACCTCCCCACAGTGCCCCCCACCTCCCCACAGTGTCCCCCTGTGCCCCCCACCTCCCCACAGTGTCCCCCTGTGCCCCCCACCTCCCCACAGTGCCCCCCTGTGCCCTCCACCCCCCACAGTGACCCCCTGTGCCTCCCACCGTGCCCCCCACCTCCCCACAGTGTCCCCCTGTGCCCCCCACCTCCCCACAGTGACCCCCACCTCCCCACAGTGTCCCCCTGTGCCCCCCACCTCCCCACTGTGCCCCCCACCTCCCCACAGTGTCCCCCTGTGCCCCCCACCTCCCCACAGTGACCCCCACCTCCCCACAGTGTCCCCCTGTGCCCCCCACCTCCCCACTGTGCCCCCCACCTCCCCACTGTGCCCCCCACCTCCCCACAGTGACCCCCACCTCCCCACAGTGTCCCCCTGTGCCCCCCACCTCCCCACAGTGCCCCCCTGTGCCCTCCACCCCCGACAGTGACCCCCATCTCCCCACAGTGACCCCCACCTCCCCACAGTGTCCCCCTGTGCCCCCCCACCTCCCCACAGTGTCCCCCTGTGCCCCCCACCTCCCCACAGTGACCCCCACCTCCCCACAGTGTCCCCCTGTGCCCCCCACCCCCCCACTGTGCCCTCCACCCCCCACTGTGCCCCCCACCTCCCCACAGTGACCCCCACCTCCCCACAGTGTCCCCCTGTGCCCCCCCACCTCCCCACAGTGTCCCCCTGTGCCCCCCACCTCCCCACAGTGACCCCCACCTCCCCACAGTGTCCCCCTGTGCCCCCCACCCCCCCACTGTGCCCTCCACCCCCCACTGTGCCCCCCACCTCCCCACAGTGACCCCCACCTCCCCACAGTGTCCCCCTGTGCCCCCCACCTCCCCACAGTGTCCCCCTGTGCCCCCCACCTCCCCACAGTGCCCCCCTGTGCCCTCCACCCCCGAAAGTGACCCCCATCTCCCCGCAGTGACCCCCACCTCCCCACAGTGTCCCCCTGTGCCCCACCTCCCCACAGTGTCCCCCTGTGCCCCCACCTCCCCACAGTGTCCCCCTGTGCCCTCCACCTCCCCACAGTGTCCCCCTGTGCCCTCCACCTCCCAACAGTGTCCCCCTGTGCCCTCCACCTCCCAACAGTGTCCCCCTGTGCCCTCCACCCCCGAAAGTGACCCCCATCTCCCCGCAGTGACCCCCACCTCCCCACAGTGTCCCCCTGTGCCCCACCTCCCCACAGTGTCCCCCTGTGCCCTCCACCTCCCCACAGTGTCCCCCTGTGCCCTCCACCTCCCCACAGTGTCCCCCTGTGCCCTCCACCTCCCAACAGTGTCCCCCTGTGCCCCCCACCTCCCCACAGTGCCCCCCTGTGCCCTCCACCCCCCCACAGTGTCCCCCTGTGCCCCCCACCTCCCCACAGTGTCCCCCTGTGCCCTCCACCTCCCCACAGTATCCCCCTGTGCCCTTCACCCACCCCCCACGGTGCCCCCCTGTGCCCTTCACCCCCCACAGTGTCCCCTTGTGTCTTTCACCCCCCCATGGTGTCTCCCTGTGCCACTCACACACAGTGTCCCTCTGTGCCCTCCACCCACCTACAGTGTCCCCCTGTGCCCTCCAACCCCCCCCCACGGTGTCTCCCTGTGTCCTCCACCCCCACTGTGTCGCCTTCCCCCCTGATGGCTACCCTGAAAGACACTGTGTTAAGTCTGGAGGATCCCAGTGCTCTACTGTGTGCCCTGTGTTTTGGTTTGTGGCCTGTTATTTGCCTACTGCGTGCCCCATGGTCTGTGATGTGCCCTGCTAGTGTACCCCCTTATGTGCCCTACTCTGTGCCCCTTGCCCTGTGATGTGCCTTGTGATGTGCCCTGCTGTGTACCGCCTGTTGTGCTCTACTGTGTGCCCTGTAATATGCTCTACTGTGTGCCCCATGCTCTGGGATGTGTGCCCTGATGTGTACCGCCTGTGTCCTGTTCCCAAGGATGTGCCCTACTGTGTGCCCTGCTGTGTGCCCTACTATTTGCCACATGCCCTGTGATGTGCGGCACGCTCCCTGCTGTGTATCTCCTGATGTGCTCTGTGATGTGCCCCGCTGTGTACCCACTGATGTGCCCTGTACCCCCTGTGATGCACCATGCTGTGTTCAATAATGTGCCCTGATGTGTACAGCATAATAAACCCTGCTGGGTGCCCCATTATGTGTCCTGTGATGTGCCCTACTGTGTGCCCCATGCCCTGTGCCCCATGATGTGCCCCGTGCTCTGCTGTGTGCCATGTGATGTGCCTTACTGTGTGCCCCATGATTTATGTAAGTGGGGCTTTGTGTAGGTGCGGCTTGCATGTGGGCGGAGACACAGGGGGCCCCATGATTTTCTATTGCCCGGGGGCCCCATGAGTTGTCAGTCCGCCCCTGAGCGCAGTTGAGGGTAAACCATAGCACATCAGTGTGAAAGCAGCCTTATAGGCGGCTCTGGACAGTAAGAGCCCTTTCACACTGGGGCGGTGCGAGCGCCGGCGGTAAAACGTCGCTATTTTTAGCGCCACTTTACCGTCGTTTTAGCGGCTTTATAGCCGTGCTGCCCTATTCATTTCAATGGGCAGGAGCGGTGAAGAAGCGGTATACACACTGCTCCTTCACCGCTGCAAAGATGCTGCTAGCAGGACTTTTTTTACCTTCCTGCCAGCGCCCCGGGCTTTCACACTGGAGTGTGAGGAGCGGCTCTTTCAAGGCGCTTTGCAGGCACTATTTTTAACGCTGTAGCGCCTGCAAAGTGCCCCAGTGTGAAAAGGGTCTAAGGGCTTGTTTACATTTGCAGTTTGGGGGGCGGTAAAACCCCATAGTTCAGACATGTTTTTACCACACCTGTGAACAGTGTCTGTGCTTGAATGACTGACATAAGGAATGACTGGCATAAAACCTGACACAGTCCCTTGTAAAGAGTAAACAAAGTTAGTGTTCACACTAGTGTCATCCACTCTTTCTTTCTGTGATTATGATTAAACAGTGGGTAAACCTTCAAAGGGGACTTGCCCCACGAAAAATGATGATCCTAATTATTGTTTAAAATCTTCACTCTGCTCTTTAAAATAAAAACATTTAAAATCTGAACCAATTAATTACATTGTGGCCTGTGACCGGTTACTAAATCACTTAAAGAAGCTGTAAAGGCAGAAGGTTTTTTATCTTAATGCATTCTATGCATTAAGATAAAAAACCTTCTGTGTGCAGCAGGCACCCTCAGCCCCCCTAACACTTACCTAAGGTCCCTCTCTGTCCAGCGAAGTCCATAACTGTCTCAGACCTCCGAGATTTTCCTTCCTGATTGGCTAAGACACAGCAGCGGTGCCATTGGCTCCCACTGCTGTCAATCAAAGTCAGCTAGCCAATCAGAGAAGAGAGGGGGCGGCGTGGGGGGCGGACCGCAGCTCCATGTCTGAATGGACACACAGAGCTGTGACTCAGCGCAGGTGCCCCCATAGCAAGCTGCTTGATGTTGGGGCACTGAACAGGAGGGAGGGGCCAGGATCACAGAAGAGGGACCCGAGAAGAGGAGGATCAGGGCTGCTCAGTGCAAATCTACTGCACAGAGCAGGAAAGCATGTTTGTTATTTTTATAGAAAAAAAAAGAGCCTTTACAATCACTTTAAATGGTTCTCGCTCTTTGAAAGGTTGAGCACCCCTGCTCTAGGCCATTTACATACAAAAGATATAAACCTGTCATTTTCTTTCAATATATCCTTCCTTCTATTTGCTGGAAAATAAAACCTTGGGCTAGAAGCCTGCAAATATTATTAGCCTATGAACCACAAAACATTTTTTTTTTTTTAAATGACTTACAATTTGTGTTTATTAATATTTAAATTGGTTCAGCCCATCTCCTGAAGATGTCAGTCTAACGAAACATGTTGGACATGGCTTGTTCGTGACATCATCACATACTGGCACTGGTCTGCACTGTTTGCTGGTCTGATCTAGCGTCTTTCAGCCTTCTACACTAGTATTTCATGTAAGAAACTTCTTTTTTTTCTGCTATTTTGCACCTTTTTTAATGTGGATGTGGACAGTAATTTTTACTACATAAAAAGAGAGATTTTTAAGCATATTTCATGATGAGAGATTATTTATTTTTTATCCTTTGGTAACCGGTATGTTGAGGACGTTTGTATGCCTTGGTGACGTTGTCCTTGACCATGATGCATTGAGCGTATTATGATCATTTATAATGACAGTCCATCTGATCTGATAAGAGGCTCTTTTAACCATGTCACAGGGTGGTGGAATCTCCTCCATTGGTGGATTATATTGCACTAGTTGAAGAATGTGGATTGAATTCTTTCCTTGATGAAGGTTTTCTAAAGGACTGTGTTATGTATCTTTCTGGATGCACTCTTTATGGACGCTTTAATATTTTGTTTGTTTACATTTTTATACAATTTTTATTGTATGTCACAGGTTGGTAATTGAATCTTTATTAGCACTGCATTTTGTTTGCACTATTTGATTGACTGGTTATCACATAGCGGCTGCATGTTCTCATAGATCGGTGACCTAGCTCGGATTTAATTTGTCTTTATTAATATTTAAACTGTATTAAAATGCTATGAATGACAGGATTTTGCCTTGGCTACATGCAGTTTATCATGCAGCAAGTATTGCAATCAAGAGACAAGACAGCAGCTGAGAGAATGCTAGGAGTCAAGCCAAAGGTAACTGAGAGACACATATAGCTCCTGAACCACTGGGAACCTGTTATGCAATTTTCTTGTGTAGATATTTGTAATATACACCATTAACAGCATCTACATATTATTTATACAGTATGTACATAATCTGAATAGTTTTAAAAAAAAGTTTCATATTTTACAACATTTTAAAATGTATAATATATTCAATAAATCCTGATCAATATGAGGGAATAGCTTGTGCTGGTTGCTCTGAGTAAAAAGTAGCATTTCAGAAATTCATAGTGTACCCAACATGTATAAATATGTACTCTGTCAGGTCCTTAAAGGTTTTAAGCCAGAAGGTCCTGAATAAAAATCAATCAGCAGTCATCAGCTGTTACCGTATGTCTACTTTACAGATATGCTTGACTTTTATAGTGCAAGTGTGTGGCCTATAACATTTCCAGGATCTTCCATTCTATTACTAGTGTAGGACCCACTAATTCGGGGTACTTTGTCACAGTAAGTGGGCTTAGCACTATATGACCATATAGTGTGACCAAATCCCCGTATTTTTTGAATATGTTCAGGTGTTTTTAAATAGCCTTGCAGGAAATGTCATTCTTGTATGTGTGCGCTGTAAAATATTTTGTACAGTTTGTAGGTCTTATAGCAGCCCCATCTTGAATTTAAATGCATTGTAGAGTGTGCCCCCCAAATATGTACTTGTATATTGTAATAGACCCTGACCAGGTTTTTTGGGCTGGAGCACCCCTCCGACTAATCATTACCTCATATTTAGTGGCCACCAATGCATAGGATATATCCCCTTCAGTTCTCCCACGTAGAGGAGTTCAGCTCCCATGGTTGAGACAAAGGATCTTCCATTCTATTACTAGTGTAGGACCCACTAATTCGGGGTACTTTGTCGCAGTAAGTGGGCTTAGCACTATATGACCATATAGTGTGACCAAACCCCCGTATTTTTTGAATATGTTCAGGTGTTTTTAACTAGCCCTGCAGGAAATGTCATTCTTGTGCGCTGTAAAATATAACATTTCCAGACCAGAAAAACAGGCAAGTAGCTCACCTTTCTCACATGTTCTCCCATAAAAGCCTCGCGTGCACACACAGGAATATGTATCTTCATGTGATTCACATCTCCCACTATTCAAGCAAGGGTCAGAGTCACAGGGAGAAGGCATTGCTGGAGTGAACAAAGGCAGGCAGTGACCAAAATGAAAGACATACTTTACTCACAAAAACCTAATTACATTGAAATTATATTCTAAAAGAGATCAAAAGAAGGTAGTAAACAGAAAAACAGCTGTGATCAGCTCCAGAGAATAGTCAGTTTTGGTATCTGTGCAAACAATGGGTATGGTTTTTAGTGCCAAGGTCTCAGTGCTCAGTATAGGAGTGCTGTATTTTGGTGTTGATATTCAGGAACTAATAAGTGTAATTTATTGCACAGAAGCTTTCAGGCTAAAAAGACTTTAATTGAACATCATAAAATTCATACAATCTACAGTAAAACCTTGGATTGAGAGTAACTTGGTTTGAGAGTGTTTTGCAAGAGAAGCAGTATAAGAGTATAAAAGAGAAGAGAGGCACCTCTAAATGTAGCAATATGGTTACATTTAGGCTACTTTCACAATGGGGCAGGGGGGCGTCAGCGGTAAAGTGCTGCTAATTTTAGCGGCGCTTTACCGCTGTAATAGCGGTGCTTTTCGGCCGCTAGCGGGGCGATTTTAACCCCTGCTAACGGCCGAAATAAAAGGTTAAATGCGCCCGCAAAGCGTCGCTGCCGAAACGCTTTGCAGGCGCTTCGGCAGCGGTGCTCATTGATCCCAATGGCAGGGGCGGTGTATGCACTGCCTGAAACATGCTGCTTGCAGGACCTTTTCTAACGTCCTGCAAACGCACCGCCCAGTGTGAAAGCACTCGGGCTCTCACACTGGGGCTGCAGGGGAGGCATTTTTCCAGATGCTTTACATGTGCTATTTTGTGCCTGAAAAACACCTTAGTGTGAAAGGGGTCTTAATGAAGGTACAACATTGAGCACACTCACATGGTTGATGATTAAAACAGGTACGTCTAAGTATGCAGGCATCTGGGGTAAAGTCATCCCTTCCACGCTGCGCGCTTCGCTTTCATATCACTCTACTGCAGGGTAGTCTTCTCAGTCATGTCTGCAGACTGACAGCGGTGTGGGGGATAATCTATGTAGACAGCTTTAACCCAGATGCCTGCATACTGAGAAGTGCCTGTTTTAATCAACCATGTGAATTGCTAAATGTTGTACCTTCATTAACCACTTCAGCCCCGGAAGGATTTACCCCCTTCCTGACCAGAGCACTTTTTGCTATTTGGCACTGCGTTGATTTAACTGACAATTGCGCGGTCGTGCGACATTGTACACAAACAAAATTGACGTCCTTTTTTTCCCACAAATAGAGCTTTCTTTTGGTGGTATTTGATGACCTCTGCAGTTTTTATTTTTTGCGCTATTAACTAAAAAGTGTGACAGTTTTTTTTAAAAACGCATTATTTTTTTACTTTTTGCTATAATAAATATCCCCCCCAAAAATATATAAAAAAACTATTTTTTCCTCAGTTTAGGCCAATATGTATTCTCTACATATTTTTGGTAAAAAAATATTGCAATAAGTGTATATTGGTTGGTTTGCGCAAAAGTTATAACATCTACAAAATAGGGGATAGTTTTATGGCATTTTTATTTTTAATTTTTTTATTAGCAATGGCGGCGATCTGCGATTTTTATCGGGACTGCGACATTATGGCGGACACATCGGACATTTTTGACACTATTTTGGGACCACTGTCATTTATACAGCGATCATGGCTATAAAAATACATTGATTACTGTGTAAATGACACTGGCAGTGAAGGGGTTAACCACTAGGAGGCGATGAAGGGATTAAGTGTGTCCTAGGGAGTGATTCTAACTGTGGGGGGGAGGGGCTACAACACACATGACAGCGATCACTGCTCTCGATGACAGAGAGCAGTGATCTCTGTCCTGTCACTAGGCAGAATGGAGAAATGCTTTGTTTACAAAAGCATCTCCCCGTTCTACCTCTCCATGACACGATCGCGGGCACCCGGCGGACATCAAGTCTGCGGGACCAGCGCCATTCTGCCGACGTATATCGGCATGCGCTGGTCTGGAAATGTAACCATATTGCTACACTTAGAGGCACCACTCTTCTCTTTTATAGTATGTAGCTCCTGCTGGATTTTGCTTCCAATCCCCTAGTGGAGGCTGCCATTTGTGGATGGACATTTTATGGTCGCACAACCTATCACATTGCTATAATCTTTTTATATGGCCTATAAACTGAAGGACTTATGAATAAATGGTTGTGGAACGAATCATCTGAGTTTCCATTATTTCTTATGGGGAAATTTGCTTTGATATACGAGTGCTTTGGATTACAAACATGTTTCTGGAATGAAATATGCTCGCAATCATAGGTTTCACTGTGTGTGTATATATATATATATATATATATATATATATATATATATTTATATTTATATAGACTAGGGCCTGTTTCACATGGTTTTCAGTTTGTATAACAGCAGTGTGAACAGCAAGCTTTGACAAAGCATTTGCAGAGCTTTCTGCAAGTTTTGTTGAAACTTTTAAAGTACCATTCAACTCCAGTCTGTAAATGTCGAACAAAGATCCTAATAGGGGTGTTTATTGCCATGTGAAGCAAGTTGCTAGCAGGCTTCAGCAAGCTTTCTAAATTTAAAAGCACATAACTTTTTATGTTGGAACTTGTAGACTGGCAGTTAATTAAATCACAGCATCTTGGCACAGAGCAGGATAAAAGGATATACCGTAACTTTCTAACTGTTTGCATATTGTTATACCTGATTATATCTGATGAAGGGTTTCTGTGGCCCTGACGTTTTTGGCTTGCCTCAAAAGCCCAAAGTGTGTTTTAATGGATGTATTCCTGCACATTACAGCTTGGAATTTCAGGACATATGATCAAAGTTCTTTGCCTAGCTAGAGTATTATTGTGCCAAGCATAAAGCTTTATAGGGATTCTACAGGACATTTTTCTTTCTTTCCCCATGTTAGGTTTGAGTGTTTCAATAAAAAATTTATTTTATTTGTCTGTATAAGAACATTTAAGCCTTCTGTGAAATTAAAGACAGCTAACAATAAGCATATTCAAACTCGCTATACACGGCAGAAGTAATCATAAAAACACAGATATTATTGCAGGGGTCTCAAACTGGCGGCCCTCCAGTTGTTGCAAAACTACAAGTCCCATGAGGCATTGCAAGGCTGACAGTTACAAGCATGACTCCCAGAGACAAAGGCATGATTGGACTTGTAGTTTTGCAACAGCTGGAGGGCCGCCAGTTTGAGACCCCTGATTTAGGGGATCTACTGTAGGATTTGAAAAGTATAGAGTTTTGTTAATACAATGGTTAATGGCTAGAAACACACTTCAATTAAAAGGTACAGTAAATGACAAACTTTCCTCTACATACAGCAATAATAATACAGCTTGCTGCATCCCCCCCCCCCCCACACACACACTTACTGTGGTTACTGATGATATAATCTGTGTGACATACACATCGGTAACTGCCTCCATACTCCATGCATGATCCACCATCAGGACACTGAGAGCCCATGCTGCATGGAAGTGATGTCACCTCTGAAATAAAAAAAGAGTGCGGAATGAGACAGCTTTTCATGGTTCCCTCAATGAGCTGTAGCTCCCCAGTGCCAGCAGAACTCATGCAGCCGAGACCATGACACTCCCACCACCATGATTGACTGTAGGCAAGACACATTTGTCTTTGTACTCCTCACCTGGTTGCCCCCACACACGCTTGACACCATCTGAACCAAATAAGTTTATCTTGATCTCATCAGAATACAGGACATGGTTCCACTATTCCATGTCCTTAGTCTGCTTGTTTTCAGCAAACTGTTTGCGAGCTTTCTTGTGCATCATCTTTAGAAGAGGCTTCCTTCTGGGATGACAGCCATGCAGACCAATTTGATGCAGTGTGCGGCGTATGGTCTGAGCACTGACAGGCTGACCCCCCACCCCTTCAACTTCTGCAGAAATGCTGGCAACTACAAGTCCCATGAGGTATTGCAAGGCTGACCGTTTCAAACATGTTTCCCAATTTCAGAGGCATGATGGTAGTTCTGTAACAGCTGGAGGGCCACAGGTTGAGCACCCATGGCCTAGGCCATCTTTATGTAGAGCAACAAATCTTTTTTTCAGATCCCCAGAGAGTTCTTTGCCATGAGGTGCCATGTTGAGCTTCCAGTGATCAGTATGAGAGAGGTCACTAACTTACATTCATACATACACATACTAGAGCCAATTTAGATAGGAGACAATTAACCTACTAGCATTTCTTTGGAGTGTGGGAGGAAACCCATGCAGGCACAGGGAGAACATGCAAACTCTGGCCAGGTATTGTTGTGGTTGGGATTTGAACAGGCGACCCTAGTGCTGCTAGGCAGAAGTGCTAACCACTTAGCTCAGGAAGAATTTTTGAGCTGAGATTTGCTATATCATATTCATGCGTAGATCTGCTTTGCCAGTAATAATAATACATGTTATCCTTACCATATTCACAAAGCAGCCCAAAGTATCCTGGTAGGCAGTGACAAGTGCTGTTCCCGTCCGCACACTGGCCCCCATTCCTGCAGGCACAACCATCGGACACATCTGGGACAAACTCAGGAGAAAAGGCAGATCACTAAAGAGTCACCACAGACTTACAATAGCAGGCACATGTTTAACTAGTAACAGTATGGCAATGATTTTAGACAGTGTAGTAGACAATGAATACTGTAAATAATAAAATCTCTGAACAGTGCTATAGTTCCGGATCTGACAAAGATGATTATTATCTGAGATAATGACTTTAAATCCCTAACTATGTCTATTGCTGCTCTTCTCATTCACCCCAGTTTAAAGTCCAGTCAGGATCAACTTGCAGAATAGCTTGCTGGACGCCAGTACATTAAATATCCATTCATTCAACTGTTCGTCTATTGGAAACACTCATCCTCTTGCTGGCAGTGACATGCAGAATTGCAAAAGAGGATAATTGACAGGAAACTGTTTTACTATAGCAGTCTCATGAATTTAACACTCTTTTGCCAATAAATAACAGCAAATTGGATACTGGGCAAAGTATAAACCAACTTATATTCCTGTTAATTTAGATATTCACTGAATTCAATGTTAAACCATACAAAAACATCCTCTTTTAAGCAGGTCTGTCGTAATACTCCTTGCAAAAGCATATCTTTGACAAGCTTTGTGAAAACATCAGACATTGGTTGGACAGACGTAATATAGCTTACTCCCAGTACTCACATACATCTCAATATGTGTACACTATGAGTACATGTGCACCTCAGAAAACAGAACTAATTTTATTCAGTAATAAATAATAGGTTATCAGTTTTAAATGGCAAAAAAAATAAATTTTTTGTTTGTTACACCCAATACTGATAATTTGAAGATACCTGTTGGGCAGAGGTACTGCTTTATCAACCCAGTCATTAGCAGATGTATTGTAATCTTAGTGGAGTAGATCTACAGTAATCTTCCTTATGAAGCAGATTTTTGGCACTGTTGTTTGTGAAATCATATATAGCATCAATATGTAATGCAAATAATGCTTCTACCACTATCACATGCATGAGGCCCACATTTAGGTGGAGACCACATGACCTTTCAATATGGGTTGCATGTAATATATTCCATGTGTATAATATTCTTGAACCAAGAAGTTTAGTGCACTACTGTCCATGGTGCAAACATTTTTAATGGAGGCAGATATGTGATAACCATCATTATAAGAACAGATCAGAGTTAACCAGATGATTGCTTCTTGTGGTAATTACCCCTGGTAATCTTATGGAAGCAGAACTCCATTCATGGCAAGATGAAAAGAGATGAATGAGATGGAAATATTGAAGTTATCAATATGGGATTTTTAATTTCTGATTAATTTTTTGAGGTACAGGGTCCAGGGTTGTAACCCATATCACTCCTTTACTACTATGTGAGTCACTGTTCCAGTGAAGTGTCAGGACTCCTGCTAAGGAACAGTATAGCCAAATAGGTTAGGGTGAGAAGGGATGTTGCACAATAAAGCCCCTTAAAACATCATCTATTTGCGTGTCTTATTCCATCACCTCTCCCAAAAATAGGTGGATTATCCCTTATTTCAAGATAGTGGCCAGAGCCACGCAAATCATTGTTTTACACCCCACTGGCCATATGCACATTCAGAATTGCTGGCGTATAATGCAAACATAGCCTAATATTATAGATCCATTTATTTCAAACTGCATACAGATTTTTCAGGCTATTTGGCCATCATCAGTGCTGTGTATAGAAATCATTTCTTCTATGAAGTAGGGCTTGGGACCCAATAAGATTGTGTAACCATACAGGTTATGGAGAGAAGGTCTAAAGTGCACAAAAAGCCCTCACTCAGTGCACAGCATAATAAAACCTTCCTCAAACAGAAGGTAATCACATCTCATTATATCATATATTCCAAAAAAAAAGGAGGATTACTCATCATTTATTTTATTGTGCTATGATACCTGTTATGCAAGTACTTGTTTGAGGTCAGGTACTCACAAAGTAGTAAAGGAAGGATGTTTCATCCAAACAAGTTAATTAGAGCATCTCCTATACTCTTATCTTGACAGGATCCCTATAAACATTTTTTTGTCTTCCAGCTACCAATTGGACAGCCTGGAAAAAATGATTATGTGAAAGATACTCACGGTTCTCGCAGTTTACACCAGTGTATCCAGCAGGACATTCACACAAGTATGCCCCCTCAGCTTCTTGGCATATGCCATGGTTCTGACATGGCGAGGAAGAACAGGCCCCTGGTACTTCCAAGATCTCTAGAACATAAGGATAATGTGTTCATTACAAGTGTCTGTGGGATATTCAGTGTTCTATGGTAATCAAATGTCAAAATTGAATAGGTTAAGGTAACAGTGTACCATGGTTTGTTAATCATATTCACTATCAGAAGCTACAATTCACCAAGTTGATTCAAATTATATTTTATATTTAAAGTCCAGTTTTGGATAGAACTAGGAAGGAATAAAGCCCATGCTAAGTATTTCATATTTACTGCTATCCAAGGCTCAATTAGATAGCTCTGCCATCATATCATGTTCCTGGTGACAACAGTTTTAATAGACAGAAAGTTAAAAATCTCCAATAAGGAAACACACAGCTGTTGGTCAAACCACTGTCACCGGGGTAGCAAGTGATAGGATATCTTTCCAATGAAACTCTGAATAGCAGTAAAGACCTAATATGGGTTCTAACCATCCTCACTAAGTCCAAACCAAAAGAACTAACAACTTGGCTGAACATACACTTTAAACAAGACCCTGGAATGCACTATTTTTTTTTTTTCTTTAAATATCTTTATTGAATCAAAGCACAACAACAAACATCTCTAATAGGGAGAACATTTCCATATTTCAACGTATGTTCCCTTTTATTACATCTAAATCTTCCAAATTTTTATGTTTATAAATGCCTCATTTTTTTTTTACCTACACAATATACAAAATAAATCAAATAAATAACCAAACGAAAAAACAAAACAAAAAAAACCCACATTAAATCCTACCTCTCTTCGATAAATGAGGGTATGAAAAGGGAGACGGGGGGGGGGGGCAGAGAGAGATAATATAAAAAAAAAACCTGTGCTATCATTAAAGATAAACGCTGTTCATCTTGTATTCCTCAAATGTGCCATGAAAATTCATTATAGTCCATTTGTATCCAACATAGTCTAATCTTAAAAAACATTTACAATATAAAAAATATACTCAAGTGCTCTATATTTAATGCATCTTCCCTCATTTAAACAACCCCTTTGAAAAAAAAAATACCCCCGTGTTATCATTAAGGATGAACACTGTTCATCTAGAGTTGCTTAAATGTGCCATAAAAATTCATCAGTTTACGTCAATATGTTTTCACTATAATCCATTTGTGTCAAACATAATCTAAACCTTCAAAAACATTTACAATATACATTATTTTTAAAAATGCACTCAAGTTCTCTATATTTAGTGCATAAACCTTAATTTAAACAACCTCTTTTGGAAAAGGAAAGAAGAAAAAAAAAGGGAGTGATTCCCTTCCGCCCCCCCTCTCATACCCCCCCTCCATATCTGCTCCATCAACTGGTTGGAGGGGAGAAAAAGTGAAAAAAATCTAATAACAAGTGCATCTAGGTGGAGATATATTGCCCTATATATTTTAACCAATATAGGGGAATCACTACTAACTTTAGTCGACTGATATTTCTCTTGAGTAATACATCCAGCCTGCCCATATATCTTTAAACTTATCTTTTTGATCCTTAATTGTATATACCCATCGTTCTGCCTCCATTATTACATTGACTTCCTTTTTCCATTCCATCAAAGTGGGGATTCTCTCCTGCTTTCATAATCTTGGTATTAGTACTTTTGCCGCGTTCAGCAGATGAAGTGTAACGCTTTTTTTATAAAACTTTTTAGAACACGGCGTCCCATGAAACAGAAGAATGAAAAGGAGTAACCTCTATGGGTCTAATTGTCAGTTGTTTAATCCATGGTGCAATGGATTCCCAAAATGGTTCAATCTTCGGGCACGTCCACCATATATGGTGGCAGGTTCCCTGTTGTCCACAACCTCTCCAGCATCTATCATCTCTTTTTGGGTATATCTGTGCTAAATGTACAGGAGTCCGATGCCACCTGGTTAGAAATTTACATGATATCTCCTGAATTTGAGAACTTAAAGAGGAGGAGTGGGTCCCTCCAATCAATCTCTTAACTTGAAAAGATGTAAAATTACACCCCACCTCTCTCCCATTCTCTAATGAAATATAGAGATGAGGTGTATTGCCCACTAAAAACCAATTTATACATTTGAGTTAGTGAGCGTCCAGTTTGTGAAGTATGAGCACATAACACTTCGAATGTAGTTAACGAGCTTGAAGATCTTACACTAGGTCTCAATTTATCAAAGAAGTCTGTCATTTGGCAATGTCTCCATGAAGCTAGGGGTATACTCCCATGAAAAGATGTCAACTCCAAGAGGGGGGACACTTTACCCCTAGGGGCGAACTTCGCACAAGTCGTGTTCCCATCCGTGCCCCATATACCCCATGTTATGCTCCATGCCCCATCTTAATTCTTCCACTGGGAGGAACCAGGGATATCCTCCCATTGTGGCCAAGGGAGATATCTGCTGGCTAATTCACCCGTTATATTTATTCTATCCCATATCGACAAAGGTGTAAACGTTAAGGGAGATGTCCATTCTGAAAGACCCCTTGACCCTTTCGGAATCCAAGGTGCCCCTGCCAAATTCCTGCCTGCCATTGTTTTCTCCAGAGAGACCCATATTTTATGTGTTGTATTGTGACACCAATTTAGGATACATACTAGAGACATGGCCTTATAATATAGAGAAATATCAGGAAGCCCAACCCCTCCCTCTCACTTAGATCTGCGCAGTATATCATAAGCTAGTCTGGGATGTTTATCCTCCCATACAAAGATCTGTGCATGCATTTAAAGAAGCTTTGTGGGATTGCATTCGGTATTGTATATATGGTGTATATCAACCTAGGTAGTATTATCATTTTAAGAGCGTTCACCCTCTCAAACCATGTCATTTTATATCCCTTCCATCCCTGCAGTTCCTTCATTATTCCCGTCAACAAAGAATTATAGTTAAGATCGTATAAAAGCTTTGGATCCGGGGTAATATAGACTCCCAAGTATACTAAATAGTCTAAACGCCAAATAAAAGGGAAGGAACACTGTAGGGATGACATGGATTGGCAAGAGCACAGATTTCTCACAGATCTGTCCCTTAATTCTATCCCCTTCAACACCTGTTTCAAAAATGCCCAATTTACCCTATCGAATGCTTTCTCAGCATCCATTGATAATACCGCCGTGGAGTTTGTTCAGGTCCCTTTTGCGCCCAATGAAGAATATGAAGAGCCCGGATTGTGTTGTCTCTAGCTTTTCGGTTGTTCATAAAGCCAGTCTGATCCAAATTGATCAATTTCACCACATGCTCCTGCAGTCCAAGAGCCAATATTTTAGAATGTTTTTTTATATCTGAATTAAAAAGGGATATGGGCCTATAATTGGCACAATGTTGTGGATCCCTCCCAGATTTCAGAAAGACCACAACATGGGCCAGTACAGCTTCTGAGGGCAGCGGGTTTAAGGCAGTAATAGAATTAAGATAGTTACAAAGGGGATGTATCAAAGTTGAAAGGAATTTATAGTATACATTCATAAAGGGCTCTTTCCTAATGGTACTGTAGCTATTACTTTACCCAGTTCCTCTGTGGTAATTGGGCGTTCCATTTCTTCTAAGGTCTCTGACAGCAATGCCAGCATTGCTGCCTCCTTAAGGTAGGCCCGTATCGCCTCTACCTGTTCTCCACCCGCAACGTTCCAAGATGAAGAGGAAACATTATATAAAGATGTATAAAAATGGTGGAATTCCGCCGCTATTAATTGAGTATCTTCAACTTGTTTTTTTATTTACCAACAGGGAATGAACGTGGCGTGATTCTTGTTTTTTTAATTGCCTTGCCAACAACCGACCACATTTATTTCCCTGCTCATAAAAACGATGGGCAAAATATCTATGACTATCTTTGGTCTTTTGATCCAGACACTGTAACAGCTTCACTCGCAGGGTTTCCAATTCTTGGTCATCTACGAGATTGACATGAATCTTATGTCTGACTTCAAGTTTATAAATCCTAGCTAATAGGTCTTCAATCTCTTTCTGTTTCTCCTTTTTAATACAGGAACCATGTGCAATTAATTCACCTCTAATCACCGCTTTATGGGCTTCACAAACTTGATTAGATACATCTCCAGTATAATTTTCACCAAAATATGTTGCTAGTGATTGTAATAAGATCTCTAAAATCTCCTTATTATCCAACAAGGCTTTGTTTCTTTCACCATATCCACTCTCTATGTCCCGCTGTACTTGAGCGGATCGTCATTTCATTGTTATAGGAGAATGAAATAGTAATAGACTCAGTAGTAGCCAAGCAAACATTACTCAAATAAAATTGATCAACCCACAAAAAGTCAATACGAGAATATGAGTTATGTACTTTTGAAAAGTAGCTGTAATCTTTCTTCCTATTATGTAATACCCTCCAGTTATCCACTAGATGCAACGAGCGTAAGCGTTGTTTGATATTTTTTAACGCCCTGAAGGAAATTGAAGTTTTACCTGAAGATGTGTCCAACTTGGAATCCAGGAGTTAATTAAACCCCCCCCCCCACTACCAGGAAGCCCTCTCTAAAATTTTCCAACATCCCCAGTGTCTTAGAGAGGAATTTCACTGTATTTGCATTGGGAGCATTTATGGAAGCAAAAGTATAACAATGGCCCTGCAACCTCCCCTTGATGAATAAATAACGACCTTCTGGGTCAACCTGTACAGACATAAGGGCCAGGGGGCACGATCTTCAAAAAGCAATTGTTACCCTTCTTGCCCTTGAAATAGGGGATGGTGCATAAAACCACTGATCATAAAGCTCCAAAGGCAAACGAGGGATCGGCCCTGCCACAAAGTGCGTTTCCTGCAGAAAGATAATCTCTGCCGCCAGACAACGCAGTTCCTGCCAGAGATGACCCCTTTTATATGGTGAACTCAAACCTCTCACATTATACAACACAATTTTTAGTGTATTACTCATATTTAGGTATATATTGTATATATTCTTTTATACTCAATACTCCTCCCTTCCATCAATCCAGGAGAAAAAAAAATGATCACCGTATCATACTCTGGGCCACCATCTTCCCCCCAAATGCAAAAAAAAAGCACACAACAAAACCAAAATATCCTACTATGTAGGATATACCAACGAAGGGTTGAAAGAGTCGGTGAAGGGGCAATCGCCCATACCCGAAGCCTTCTGCAATCTTGCAGAATATAAATCCCCTTATATTGGGACCAGCCTATTTGAAAAAACAAAAAAATCAACTAGACGCCTAAATTGAGCATTTTCTTACTCCCCCGGGAGATGATAAAAAAACAATATTTCATTTCTTGTAGCTGGATATGCATCTCTACTTAACACCACAACTCTCATTTACCTAAACTCTAAAGAGTCAGGTTCTACCCTTTTCCCTTTTTTTTTTGATTCCTGCGTCTATCTCTTCTTGGAACCTGCTGCCAGCGTTCTGGGGCCTGTATATGTGGCATTAAGCTGTTAAGACTCCAATCTGGGAAATCAATCCTTGGTAAGTCCAATGTTTCCACAAAATATTTTAAATCATCTTTAGTCCGTAGTACCGCCTTCTTACCATTCCGAGTGGCCATTATACAAAATGGAAATCCCCAACGATAGTTAACATTTATTACGCATAGTGCCTCTAAAAGAGGTCGGACCGCTCTCCGTTGCATTAGGGTACGCCTTGACAAATCCATAAACAGGGAAATCTGACCTCCCTCAAAGTCAATCGTAGATTTACTACGCGCCGCCTTCATAATGGCCTCTTTCATAGCATTATTTGCTCAGCGTCTGCCGCATGTGTAGAGAGGTAAGCTCGTATTCCTCCACCTGTGCTCTTCTTGTCGCTGGCTGGTTGCGAGGCTACTCTGCGGCTGTGGTCATGCTTTTGATCAGCAGAGGCTGCTATTTGCCGCTACACTCTGCTTAGTGTCCCAGGGAATCGGAGAGCTCTGAGACAGTACGTCTGCTCTCCATGGGTGTTACCGGAATGCACTATTTAAATCTATATTACTTAAATAACAATCACAATGCAAAAGGAAAACATCAACCCCTTTTGCAAACAAAATAAGACGATAGTTTCTGGGGTTTCTATCTCCATTTTATTACTATAAACAGGAGAAATATGTACTACAAAGGTTATTGTTACTCATTAGTTGATGACAAGTTTGATCTAAGGGCTTTTTTAAAAAGAGAATAAGGAGCAGAGTTACCAAACATTATTGTTGCATCATATCAGCTGTATTCAAGTGCTAATTATCATCTAGGGGGAAAAAAACAAACCAAAAACTGAACTGTAATATTTACTGGAAGTTTGAGATGAGTAAATAGGCCATGATCCAATGAGTCACAGAACAACCAAGAATTTAAAGGTCACAGCCAGTCAACAGTCATGTTCCTCAGCCTCAGGCTGTTAATTAGCAGTATAAAGACCTTCCAGTGATACTGTTACCAGCTGCTTAAAATCACAGTCTTTAAGGCCTAAACCATGATGGATACAGACTGCTCAGGTTTTCAAGGACACCCTTTTCCTGGCATTACTAGCTAATTAACTCCTTTATTGCAAAAAACAAAAACTACTCCAGTTTAATGGTAAACCAGCATACTGTTTTAAAATGAGAATATGTTGAAATCTTTGCATATAGCCCACTAGTACTTTACTTCCACCCATGCTATGTAAGATAAACCAATATATGCAATCCAGGATTTGCCACTCAAAGCCTAGGTATGTGCCCACCACCTCTGCTACATCACTGCCATCACCAAGTCCAGTACCCTCATTGTAGCAGAACTTTTAGGCTGGGTTCACATATATGCAAATTGGATGCGGGTTCCCCACATCCAATTCGCATTACAGGCGAGAGTGACCAGCTCTCAATGGAGCCGGTTCACACAGGTCCGTGGCAGCTGCAGTTGGGATTGCAGAAGGGATTGCACGGGACCCCATGCTGTGAACATATGTGAACCCAGACTTACTCTTTTAGGACTGCTTAGCTATTGTTCTGATTTCTCCCACAAGTGTTGAGAACATCCATAGAGATCTAATAAATAGCCATGGCCTTACCGAGTAAGGAGGTGAAAAGAGCACTGATGAAGTGCACCAATCAAAAGGGTCGACAAAAAAATGATTTTTACTATAGTCACAAGAAAGGATGCCTAAATGGTTTCTTTAAGCACCACTGTTCTTGCGCATCACCTATTTTTAATTCCTATAAAGAGGTGTGGTTTTCCGTAATTTTATAATGTTTTTCTTCAAGGTGGAACTAAACTCTCTCAGTCAACATTAACTATTTTTAATGCTTATGCTGCCTAAGTAAATAGATAGGAAAGTATATTATATATACTTATTTTCAACTTTTTTTTACATTTGTTCAGTTGTTTCCTGGATTCTGACCTAGGCCAAAATGACATCATACATAGTTACATAGTAGGTGAGGTTGAAAAAAGACACAAGTCCATAAAGTCCAACCTATGTGTGTGATTTTATGTCAGTATTACATTGTGTATCCCTGTATGTTGCGGTCGTTCAGGTGCTTATCTAATAGTTTTTTGAAACTACCGATGCCCCTCCCCGCTGAGGCCACCTCCTGTGGAAGGGAATTCCAAATCCTTGCCACTCTTACAGTAAAGAAGCCTCTACGTAGTTTAAGGTTAAACCTCTTTTCTTCTCATTTTAATGAGTGGCCACGTGTCTTGTTAACCACTTCAGCCCCGTACCATTTGGCTGCCTAAAGACCAGAGGACTTTTTACAATTTGGCACTGTGTCGCTTTAACTGGTAATTGCGTGGTCATGCAATGTTATACCCAAACAAAATTTGCGTCCTTTTTTTCACACAAATAGAGCTTTCTTTTTATGGTATTTGATTGCCTCTGCAATTTTTATTTTCTGCTATATAAACGGAAAGAGACCGAAAATTTTTGTTATAAGAAAAATCCAATAAACTCAATTTTAGTCATACATTTAGGCCAAAATGTATTCAGCCACATGTCTTTGGTAAAAAAAATGTCAATAAGTGTATATTTATTGGTTTGCACAAAAGTTATAGCGTCTACAAACTAGGGTACATTTTCTGGAATTTACACAGCTTTTAGTTTATGACTGCCCATCTCATTTCTTGAGGTGCTAAAATGGCAGGGCTGTACAAACTGCCCCCAAATGACCCCATTTTGGAAAGTAGACACCCCAAGAAAGTTGCTGAGAGGCATGTTGAACCCATTGAATATTTTTTTTTTTTGTCCCAAGTGACTGAAAAATTACAAAAAAAAAAATTTTACAAAAAGTTGTCACTAAATGATATATTGCTCACACATGCCATGGTCATATGTGGAATTATACCCCAAAATACATTCTGCTACTTGTCCTGAGTATGGAGATACCACATATGTGGGACTTTTTGGGAGCCTAGATGCGTACAGGGCCCCGAAAACCAATCACCGCCTTCAGGATTTCTAAGGGCGTAAATTTTTTATTTCACTCCTCACTACCTATCACAGTTTTGAAGGCCATAAAATGCCAAGGTAACACAAAAGCCCCCCAAATGACCCCATTTTGGAAAGTAGACACCCCAAGCTATTTGCTGATAGGCATGGTGAGTATTTTGCAGCTCTCATTTGTTTTTGAAAATGAAGAAAGAAAAGAAAAAAAATTTTTTTTTTTCTTTTTTTCAATTTTTAAAACTTTGTGACAAAAAGCGAGATCTGCAAAATACTCACCATACCTCTCAGCAAATAGCTTGAGGTATCTACTTTCCAAAATGGGGTCATTTGGGGGGGTTGTGCCATCTGGGCATTCCATGGCCTCCGAAACTGTGATAGGCAGTGAGGAGTGAAATCAAAAATTTACACCCTTAGAAAGCCTGAAGGCGGTGCTTGGTTTTCGGGGTCCTGTACGTGGCTAGGCTCCCAAAAAGTCTCACACATGTGGTGGCCCTGTACTTAGGAGAAGCAGCCGAATGCATTTTGGCGTGTAATTTCACATATGCCCATTGCATGTTTGAGCAATATATCATTTAGTGACAACTTTCTGTAAAAAAAATAAAATAAAAATAAATAAAAAATAAAACATTTTCCAGAAACTTGTGGCAAAATATAAAATATTCCATGGACTCAACATGCCTCTCAGCAAATAGCTTGAAGTGTCTTCTTTCCGAGATGTGGTCATTTGGGGGGGTTTTGTGCTATCTTGACATTTCATGGCCTCCGTAACTGTGATAGGTAGTGAGGAAGTGAAATCACCATTTTACGGCCTTAGAAAGCCTGAAGGCGGTGATTGGTTTCTGGGGTCCTGTACGCGGCTAGGCTCCCAAAAAGTCTCACACATGTGGTATCCCCGTACTCAGGAGAAGCAGCAGAATGTATTTTGGGATGTAATTCCACATATGCCTATGGCATGTTTGAGCAATATAACATTTGGTGAAACTTTGTGCAAAAAAAAAAAAAAAAATTGTCTTTTTCCTGCAACTTGTGTCAAAATATAAAATATTTTTAATGGACTCGACATGGCTCTCAGCAAATAGCTTGGGGTGTCTACTTTCCAAAATGGGGTAATTTGGGGGGGTTTGAACCGTCCTGGCATTTTATGCACGACATTTATGTCGCGTACACACGGTCAGATTTTCCGATGGGAAATGTTCAATGGGAGCTTGTTGTCAGAAATTCCGACCGTGTGTAGACTCCATCGGACATTTTCCGTCGGAATTTCCAACAAACAAAATTTAAGATCTGGATCTCAAATTTTATGAAACAAAATCCATTGTCGTAAATTCTAATCGTGTGTACACAATTCCGATGCACAAAGTTCCACTCATGCTCGGAATCAAGCAGAAGAGCTGCACTGGCTATTGAACTTCATTTTTCTCGGCTCGTCGTACGTGTTGTACGTCACCGCATTCTTGACGTTCGTTTTTTTTTGCAAGAAAATTACTTAGAACCCCCAAACAATATATATTTTTTTAAAGCAAAGGCCCTACAGATTAAAATGGTGGGTGTTGCATTTTTTCACACAGTATTTGCGCAGTGATTTTTCAAACGCATTTTTTTGTAAAAAACACACTTCTTTTCATTTTAATGCACTAAAACAAACTATATTGCTCAAATGTTTGATGATATAAAAAAGATGATCTTAGGCCGAGTACATGGATACCAAACACAACATGCTTTAAAATTGCGCACAAATGTGCAGCGGCGACAAAATATATACATTTAAAAGCCTTTACAGGTTACCACTTTAGATTTACAGAGGAGGTCTACTGCTAAAACTACTGCCCTCGATCTGACCTTTGGGGTGATACCTCACATGCATGGTGCAATTGCTGTTTACATATGACGCCAGACTGATGACTGTGCTTTGCGCGAGAGCAGGGGGGACCAGGGGTGCTTTTTTTTTTATTATTTATTTTGCTTTTTTATTTTATTTTTAAACTGTGCTTTTCATTTTTTTTTTTTTTTTCTTTTTTTTTTAGCATTCTTATTGTTATCTCAGGGAATGTAAATATCACCTATGATAGCAACAGGTAATGGCAGGTACTCTTTTTTGGAAAAAGTTGGGGTCTATTACACCCTAGATCTCTCCTCTGCCCTCAAAGCATCTGACCAAACCAAGATCAGTGTGATAAAATGCTTTCCCAATTTCCCAATGGCGCTTTTTACATCTGGCTGAATCTAAGTCATGAAATGCGAGCCGTTCTGGTCTCTGATCAGCTCTATGGTTAGCTGGCCGAACCACCGGCTGCATTCTCAGGTTCCCTGTTGGGACAGGAGAGCCATAGAAAACCATGGAAGACGGTGTGTCTGTGGGGGGGGGATGTTCCCTCCCACTACTTGTAAAAGCAGTCTAAAGGCTAATTAGCCACTAGGATTGCTTTTACATGAAAGCCAACCGCTGGGTGAAAAGAATGATACCAAGATACCTAAACCCATAGGCATCATTCTGGTATAACCACTCAAAGTTCAGCAACATACCAGTATTGTCACGGCAGGCAAGTCACCTCCGTCCGCCGGGCCGCTGGGCGCATGCGCGGGGGGTTGTTGCTGAGACGTGCACCCGTGCGCGGCCTGATGGTACGGCGCGCGCGGGTGCACGGCGGCCCGCGGGTGCGCGCCGTCGCCCGTGCGGGTGCCCGGTAGCGCGTCACGCTGACGCGCTCACTGGGAGGTACTTCAGACGACACCAGCACCCAGTCGGGTTGCTGGTTTGTCGTCAGCTTCCCCTGCCTGTGTTTGAAAACCTTGCTTACTGTTACCTGATTATACCGACCCTCTGCCTGGATACCTGACTACTCTACTTGCTGAATACCCTGACCCTCTGCCTGGATACCTGACTACTCTACTTGCTGAATACCCTGACCCTCTGCCTGGATACCTGACCACTCTTGCTTGCTGGATACCCTGACCCTCTGCCTGGATACCCGACCACTCTTGCTTGTAGATACCCTGATTCTCTGCCTGGATATAGACCACCTCTTGCTGCTGACATCCTGACCTCTGGCCTGTTTAAGGATCACTCCAGACCTGTTGGACTTCCTGTCCTTTGCCTGTGCTTCCAACCATACCTTCCACGGGGCTGCCACCCCCTTGATCCCCTCAGTTCCAAGGACGTCCTTGCCATCAGCTTGTTATCTCTTAACCTCTTCCCTTGCACCCTCAGGCACTTCCTCAGAAGACTCTCCATTCAAGTCATCCTACAGCTTACCGGAGACCCGTGCCTCTGCGTGCTTCCGATCCCCTGTCTCACTCTCGGGGGTTCGGGTGCGCGTGGTCGTAAGGGCAAGCCGCTCTCGGCATCTCGGCCTTGGTGAGTATTGGCATGACAGTACAAACCAGCCTGATGTCCGAGGCCGACAGAGCGCGCTCTCCCTTGGAGATCTTATGCCAACAAGTCTCCGCCTTGGCTGATTCAGTACAGAGGCTACAAGAGGGATACACACAAGTGGATAACCGCCTCCAACAACTGACGGGGGCCCTTCCCCCTGCCACTGCAGCTCCAGCACCTAGTAATGAAGGGCCGCTCCCTCAGGCCACTGCTAGTCCTACAGTAGTAATGGCACTTCCGGAACCTAGGGTTCCCACTCCGGAACGGTTCTCAGGGGACCGTAAAAAGTTCAGGGCCTTCAAAAACGCATGCACTCTTTACTTCGCGTTGCAACCCCGAACCTTCTCATCAGAAGTGGTCAAGGTGGGATTTGCGATTTCCCTGTTGTCAGAGGAACCTCAGGCCTGGGCACACAGCCTGATGGAATCAGGAAGTCTGGTGCTTAATACTATTGATACCTTTTTTGAAAGTATGGCCCAACTATATGACGATCCACAGCGTATGGCCACCGCCGAAGCTATCTTACACCGTCTAGTCCAGGGAAGGAGACCAATTGAGGACTACACGGTGGAATTCCGTAAGTGGGCGGCCGACACTAACTGGAATGAGCCAGCCTTACGTCACCAGTATCGCCAAGGTCTGTCGGAACTCCTCAAGGATGAATTAGCCAGGATGGAGACTCCCACATCATTAGAGGAGTTAATCCAGGCAGCAACCAAATTAGATCGGCGGTTGAGGGAACGTCGGTCTGAGCGATTCCAAAATCCTCGCCCAGCATGGGCAACTCCAAGACTCCAACCCATTCCAGGATCTTCACCCATTACAGCTGGGTCTACTGCACTTCCTGATTCCGAACCGATGCAGCTGGGTTTAGTACGCTCACCGCTAACCTCAGAGGAGAGACAGCGTAGACGGCAGTCCAACTTGTGTCTCTATTGCGGGGGTGCCGGCCACTTCCTGCGCAACTGCCCGATAAGGCCTAGTAAGTCCTTTCAACCTAAAACAATGACCTACCAAGATAACAATTCCTCTAAATCTTATGTGATGTTGTTTATCTCGTTACAGCTACCGGAAGGGGAATCCTGCCTACCGGCGATCATTGACTCCGGCGCATGTAGCTGCTTTATGGACGCTGCCCTGGCCCGAACCTTGCATGTGCCTTTACAGCCTAAGACGCAACACTTACAAGTCCACTTGGCAGATGGGTCTCTTCCCAGTTCAGGCCTAATCACCCAGGAGACTCAACCTATCCTAGCCACTACCGATTCAGGACACCAAGAACTTCTGCGCTTAGACCTCATCCACTCTCCCATGTTCCCAGTCATTCTGGGATTACCTTGGTTACAAGCCCATGACCCTCTTATCCAATGGAGCTCGAAGACGGTCTCTTTTCCTTCCGCCTACTGTTCTCAACACTGCCGCCCTCAGAGATCCCAGATCTGTGCTACGATCTCAGCTCCTCCGATTGACCTCCAGCATGTCCCCCAGGAGTATCACGAGTTTCAAGAAGTCTTCAGCAAACAAATGGCCGATTGTCTTCCACCTCATCGGCCATACGACTGCCCAATCGACCTGTTGCCAGGATCAGAAATTCCTTTTGGGCGTATCTTCCCTCTTTCCGAAACAGAGCTGGAGGCTCTTAAACAATATATAGATGAGAATCTGGAAAAAGGGTTCATCCGTCCCTCATCTTCACCTGCCGGAGCAGGTATCTTCTTTGTCGGTAAGAAGGACGGTTCCCTTAGGCCCTGTGTGGATTACCGGCAGTTGAATAACATTACTGTCAAAAATCGGTACCCGTTACCGCTCATTCCAGAGTTATTCCAACGCTTTAGGTCAGCCAGAATCTTCTCCAAATTGGATCTCCGAGGGGCGTACAACCTTATCCGGATCAGAGCTGGGGATGAGTGGAAGACAGCTTTCAGGTCAAGGTTCGGGCATTTCGAATACTTGGTGATGCCCTTTGGGCTCTGCAATGCTCCGGCTACGTTCCAACACCTAGTGAACGACATTTTCCGCAAATACCTAGATGACTTCCTCGTAGTCTACCTGGATGATATCCTAATTTTTTCCCCTACATTGGAACTGCACAGGGATCACGTCAAAACAGTTCTGACCATTTTGAGACAGCACAGGCTTTACCTGAAAAGGGAGAAGTGCGAATTTGAAAAATCAGTTGTGCAATTTCTAGGGTTTATCATTTCAGCAAATGGAGTGGAGATGGATCCTCAAAAGATACAGGCTATTCAGGAGTGGCCAGCCCCCTCTGATAAAAAAGGGGTTCAACGCTTTATCGGATTCGCTAACTTCTATCGGAAGTTTATTGTCGGATTCTCTACTATAGTGGCACCCATCACTCAGCTAACACGCCGGCACGGATCATTCCAGTGGTCCCAAGCAGCACAGGAAGCTTTCATGAAGCTAAAGGATCTGTTCAGTTCCGCTCCTATTCTCCGGCATCCTGATCCTTCCCATCCGTTCGTGTTGGAAGTGGATGCATCAGAAATAGCCACGGGGGCAATCCTTTCTCAGAGACAGGGACCCAAGGCCATCTTACACCCAGTTGCATTTGCTTCTCGGAAACTCAGTGCGGCAGAATTAAATTATGACGTAGGTGACAGGGAACTGTTGGCCATAAAATTTGCCCTGGAAGAATGGAGGTACTTACTTGAGGGGGCACTCCATCCGGTGATGATTTTCACCGATCACAAGAATCTTGAGTACCTCCGAACAGCAAAACGCCTCAAACCCAGACAAGCTCGTTGGGCCCTGTTCTTTTCGCGCTTCAATTTCCACATCTCTTACAGACCTGGCAAAAAGAATGGAAAAGCGGACGCTCTCTCCCGAATGTTCTCAGCAGAACTCCAGACCTCAGAACCAAGTACAATTCTAGCACCTCACAACTTTCTTGGATTGACACAGACAGACCTGATATCTTCGATCAAGAGATCATCCAATACATGTACCGATCCAGAGGTACAATCCCTAAGGAAAGATGAGGGTCTCTTTTGGGTCCGGGACAAAATTTTTGTGCCTCAACAAACCCGGTTAACCGCTCTCAAGATGTGCCACGACCATAAATTGGCCGGCCACTTCGGGGTTAGGAAGACAGCTGACTTGATCTCCCGCTCCTTCTGGTGGCCGGGTTGGAGACGGGATTGCAGCGAATATGTGGCCTCTTGTCTCCGTTGTCAACGCAGCAAAGGCCAGAACGCCAGATCCTGGGGCTTACTTAAACCACTCCCTATTCCGGAACGACCATGGTCCGACGTGTCCATGGATTTCATTGTGGATCTGCCAGCCTCAGAAGGCTTCACTACCATTTTTGTTGTGGTCGACCGTTTGTCCAAAATGGCCCACTTCCTACCCATGATCGGTACTCCCTCCGCAGCTGAAACAGCCAACGTTTTTCTGAAAGAGGTCATAAGGCTGCACGGGGTACCAAAGAATATAGTGTCTGACAGAGGCGTGCAATTCACATCCAAATTCTGGAGGGAACTTTGTAAGGCCCTGGATATTAGAGTATGCCTCTCATCAGCCTATCATCCGCAGAGCAATGGCCAAACGGAGAGGACAAATCAGACTTTGGAGCAGTATCTCCGTTGCTTTTGTTCAGGATCCCAGGATGATTGGTCAAAACTTCTTCCATATGCAGAATTCGCGTATAATAACTCAGTTCACGCGGCTACCAACCAGACGCCCTTTTGGGCCAACTGCGGGTTTCACCCCACGTTCCTGACTAAGGACATTCCTGAGGTAACAGTTCCTGCAGTACAGGACAGAATAATATCCTTACAAGCCAATTTTCAGGAGATTCAAAGCATGTTACAAAAAGCTCAGAGGATCTACAAGGAGCAGTATGACAGAGGCAGGAGGGAGAATCCAAAGTTTAACATAGGGGAAAAGGTTTGGTTGTCCACCTCCAACCTCAAGCTGCAGTTACCATCCCGAAAACTAGGACCTAAATTTATTGGTCCTTTCCCTATCAAGAGGATTATCAATCCCGTGGCCATGGAATTAGCCCTGCCCAAAACGTACAGGATCCACCCTGTCTTTCATGTATCTTTATTGAAGCCTGTTGCATCCAGTCCATTTCCAGAAAGAGGAGAGGTTCCTCCCCCACCAACCAGGGTGGACGGTGAGAACGAGTTTGAGGTGGAGGCTATCTTGGGTTGTAGAAGGAGAGGCAGACAACTACAATACCTGATCCAATGGAAGGGATACCCACCTGAAGACAATTCATGGGAACCTGCGAAGAACCTACATGCTCCTCGTTTGATTCAAACCTTTCATCAAGACCATCCGGAGTTGATGTCTAGTTTGGGCGTCCGGTGTCCGCCCTTAGGAGGGGGGCACTGTCACGGCAGGCAAGTCACCTCCGTCCGCCGGGCCGCTGGGCGCATGCGCGGGGGGTTGTTGCTGAGACGTGCACCCGTGCGCGGCCTGATGGTACGGCGCGCGCGGGTGCACGGCGGCCCGCGGGTGCGCGCCGTCGCCCGTGCGGGTGCCCGGTAGCGCGTCACGCTGACGCGCTCACTGGGAGGTACTTCAGACGACACCAGCACCCAGTCGGGTTGCTGGTTTGTCGTCAGCTTCCCCTGCCTGTGTTTGAAAACCTTGCTTACTGTTACCTGATTATACCGACCCTCTGCCTGGATACCTGACTACTCTACTTGCTGAATACCCTGACCCTCTGCCTGGATACCTGACTACTCTACTTGCTGAATACCCTGACCCTCTGCCTGGATACCTGACCACTCTTGCTTGCTGGATACCCTGACCCTCTGCCTGGATACCCGACCACTCTTGCTTGTAGATACCCTGATTCTCTGCCTGGATATAGACCACCTCTTGCTGCTGACATCCTGACCTCTGGCCTGTTTAAGGATCACTCCAGACCTGTTGGACTTCCTGTCCTTTGCCTGTGCTTCCAACCATACCTTCCACGGGGCTGCCACCCCCTTGATCCCCTCAGTTCCAAGGACGTCCTTGCCATCAGCTTGTTATCTCTTAACCTCTTCCCTTGCACCCTCAGGCACTTCCTCAGAAGACTCTCCATTCAAGTCATCCTACAGCTTACCGGAGACCCGTGCCTCTGCGTGCTTCCGATCCCCTGTCTCACTCTCGGGGGTTCGGGTGCGCGTGGTCGTAAGGGCAAGCCGCTCTCGGCATCTCGGCCTTGGTGAGTATTGGCGTGACAAGTATGTTGCTGGTCCTTGTTGGGCATATATTGTAATCTTTTTTTTCCATGCAGCCTGTGGGCTGAAGGAAAAAGAGATTGATCGGTGGGTATGCCCACCATTAGAATACCTCCCTTCATCCACCCACTTCTAATGATGGGCATACAGTGGGGACGGAAAGTATTCAGACCCCCTTAAATTTTTCACTCTTTGTTATACTGCAGCCATTTGCTAAAATCATTTAAGTTCATTTTTTTTTCCTCATTAATAGGAAGGGTTCTGGTCGTCCCAAACATCTTCCATTTAAGGATTATGGAGGCCACTGTGCTCTTAGTAACCTTAAATGCAGCAGAAATTTTTACTGAGTGGGGCAAGGTTAGAGGTATTCCTAGGGGGTTTGTTCAAGAGCTTAGCCAGTGCCCAATCACCTGAAGGTAATAGCCTATAACTCAAGGTCTAAAAATATCCAGCCTCTGTCCTGTACTGTACAATTAAGTTTTATTACTATAGGATAAGGAAAGGTTAGAACCTTTGATTTTTATTGATATATCTGAATTCTATACTAATATCAATAAGAATGACCCAGTACAGCATTCCCATGGGAATCTGAATACCATAGTATAGAATTGCAGGTTTCCCCATCTGGATACATCTACCAGATTATGCCCATATACAGGGTATAAAAGAATTCTGTGTATGCTTGGCTTACCCGTTTCAACGCTCAGCTTACCTGTTTCACAGTGCTCCCCAGTAAATTTCTGGGGACAGGAACAATTGTAATTTGCACCCTGATTTACACAGGTGCCTCCATTAAGGCAAAGAGAAGATGAACAAGGGTTGATCTCTGATGAAACATGAACAAGAAAGAAGAGATTAACAGTTTAATGTAAAACTAAATGCTCACCAACAAATATGTAGTGTTGTATAGCACTGTAAGTAAAAAAGATTTGCATTATTTTTTTGTTTCCAAAAATTTTTTTTTCTTTTTACTTACCATAAAATCGTTATGTTGGAGTTAATTAAGGGACACAAGGTCAAAAGAATTCTGAGACATATGGGTTATACTGGATTTTGGTTGGAACTGGATTTTAGCAAAAAAAAGAGTGCCACTCAGCCAGTATAACCCCTCCCACTTACATCATGCTTCAGTTTTGACCAAATGTAATATTAGGAGGGGTCACAAGGGTGGAACCTGTGTCCCTTAAAGTAAATAAGGGATATTTGTAACCCCTGTCATTTTTTCCCCACTATCTATGTCCAATTCAGGAGATTTCACTTGACTTCCTGATTCATAGCCAAAACAGGAAGTGAGCAGAAACCTACCCAAAGTGAGGGAATCCCTGGCTGTCACCAGGGTCAGCAGAGCTAGTGTCCCCATTGGAAGAGTCGTCTCTATTTTTGTGTTAGGGACAACTTAAAATTTGGGATTTTCTTTTACTTTCACTTTCAATTATAATGGTAAACAAGACAAAGAGAGAGGGTGAATCTCTCTAACTGAGGGCACAGACAGCAATAAAAACCTGGCAGGTGTTCTAATTCCTCTCCACTCTATCCAAAACTAAAAAAAAGTTTGCCTTTAGTTATACTTCAATGAACTCCAGAAGGATTTTTCAGTAAAAACTGGACTAGCCATAGCTTGAAGGGTTGCTTGAAGGACCATATGCCAGAAGCATGCATCAACTGAGAACTAAACATACAGCTGGTAGAACCTAACCCCTTCCTGCATAAATGCGGCCTCACGGAGATGTATCTTAATCCTCTGGGGCAGCATATATGCATTACTGTTTTTTTTTCTTCTTGCTGGAAGAGAAAAGTGCTTTAGGTAGGATAAAAAAACTAAATAAAATAAAAACCACATATGTGGTATTACTGTGATCGTAAGAAGCAGGAGAATTTTTTTGGGGTTGTTCTTTGGCGGTAGGTTATGGTACTAGCAAGAAATACATAGCTACATTTTTGAAGAAAAAAAAATTCTGTTTTGTATAAGTTTTCCTTTGCTAATAAAAAAGAAATCAGGAGATATCTATTATCATTTACCCCCAAACGAAAGCCCAATATGTCCTTACAAAAACAAGGTATAATTCACCTGCATACACTAAGTAGTTGCAATGATATATACAGTTGTAAAAACTGTATTCAACTGTTAAAAGATTTGTTTTACCCTTCATCATGAAAGGGTTAAATAGGTTCTTCACCCTGAAAAAAATACAATAAAAGTCAGCAGCTGCAAATACTGGCCAAAACTCGAAAAAATAAAGGACAGATAAGCTTCAGCCTCTGATGCAAATAGGAGCACCTCTCATTTCTATCAAGCCCTCAAGTCCAAGTCTGCAACCAAGTTCCCTTGTAAACTTTGGACAGAGAATTGTGCACACAAATACATTTAGGAATTCCATCTTATAGCTCCTGGACACTGTATCCTGTATTAATGCATGCTTTTAGGTCCAGGCATTCGCAAAAGCTAACAGCCATGTGGGGAGACTTGCTCACAGGTGTTTTTGAATCTGGAGTCCATGGTTTGTGGGGGAACTGGGTTCTGAACTCAAAGGAATGAGAGAAAAAAAGGAGCTATTCTTAGCATCGGGGCAGAGGCTTATCTTTCTTTTGTTATGGCAAAGAAGTACTCTGTTCCCCTGTGATAACCTTGATAATGATGTCCAGGGAGGTGCCAGAGGCATTCAGCATCAAAGGGCATTTGTAAAAGGTGCTTTTTTCCTTGATGTTCCACAGGCCAGCATTTGAGTCAAAGGGCTCTCTGAATATGTAGGTATAGGAGACCCGTTCAAGACCTCAGGTTTGGCAGATGAACATGACAGCAATGACAGGTTTCAGGGCAGGGCCTGCCAGGAAGAATAATGCCCAGTCTTTTTTGCAAATGGTCCTTGAACACTGGAATGTCTTTTACAGCACCTGTCAGTGTCTTGTTATGGAAAGAAATGACTGGAACCACGATGGGATGGGCCAACTTTTGAATCAACTCCTCCTTAATGGGGGTACTGCTGTGCAATAATGCTTGGGAGGAGTAAATAGCTGATCGAGAATAGCCAGTTACAAAGCAGGATGCTTTAACAAGTGTACAGAGAATATTTTTACAAGCTGGGGACTCTTAAGGGATCCCAAACCGATAACCTTAGAATAACTGGGCACAGATTTCTCCAGGTTAAGACATGGAACACTGGGACAATATAGGCCAAAATTGTATTCTTAAGCCTGGCAGTTATGCTAGCATACTGAACCTCCTCAGGTACAGATTTCTCCAAAAAGAACAGATTACAGTCCTCCTCCCCAGCTGAGAGTGCCAAAGCAGCTGCAACTGAGGGCCAGTTCACACCACATTTTTCTGCATAAAAAACGCATGGAAAGTAGGTTATATGGTTTTCAATGGCATAGTTCATACCAGTGCTTGGAGTTCCAGTGTGTTCCAGTTCCAGAAACAAAAGTAGAACATGCTGCATTTTTCCAATGGACTGTACTGAAACGCTGTAAAACGCATCAAAAATGCACTGGAATGCAGTGAAACACACCTAAATGCACCAAAAATGCACTGGAACACACACATTTAAGGTTAAGAAAAAAGAGAGGGAAAAAATGCACTGGACTGCATCAAAAATGCACCAAAAACACATTGGAACGCATTAAAAATGCGCATGCAGAAAAGCATCTGGAACGCATCCAGGCTGCAATTCTATGACATTAACTGGCCCTGAATGCAAAAACAGACTCTGAAGGATAGGGCACAGAAACACACTCAGTTACTCAGTTATCATGGCTGAAACTTGTTCAAAAAGTCTTACATAGTTCACAGAAATTTCCTCCCTGGATAACATAGTGGAGGGGAGACACTCCTGAGGGAGCCAGGGAAAATTCTAAGGAGGGTGTAGACACTAGCAAAGGTCAGTGATTTGGACTATTGGTGTCAGGACTTTTAGGGGGGACACTGCAAGCCACCCAAAACTGTTAGTGGATTGTGAGCTAGAAGGGTCTGCAGGACCACTTCTTTTACACTTGTTATACGGCATACTGACAGTATGAGAAGTGAGGAAAATCCCAATATGGGTGCTCATGGAGCAAAAGCGGAAGCAGGAGAGGTTAAATGGCTGTTTTTAACCAGGTCACTGTAAGACAGTAGTAAGGAGGAAGACCCTGAACCTTGCAAGAAGATGTAGTGAAGTGCACACACATACATCTTTATGTGTACACAGAGTGGGCAGAACCACCGCCCAGTGTGTAGCAGCATCTAGGAGTAGCGTGGAACAGATTTAGGTGTTGCAGTGCCAACGTAAAATGTCCAAGATAAATTAAATATATTGCATCCCATAAATTACAGTAACCCCAAAAGGAATTGCTGAGACACACAAAAACACGCACCAGACTCCATAGGAACAAGCCCTGGTACTCAACAAATTGCAGTCTGGATGATGCCTTACAACAAGCAGATAGTACAAGGAGTGGATGGTGCCTAAACAAGGCAAAACAAGTTCATAACAGATAGATTTCATCCCATCAGTAAAGCATACTCCCAGGGGAGTCTTCATGGACAGGATTCCACGGGATGGATGTATCACGGTCCTTGACCTGTACAGCGCCCTGCAGTGTCTAGAGACTGCAACTATCAGAGTCCTGTGCCTGCAGGTCACAATACAGACTACCCCCACACCTTCCTCAAAGTGGGGTACAGGTATTTGTTTGCTTCTCTCTTTTTCTTAGGACACCAGCAAGAAACTGAAGCATGATAGGAGTGGCAAGAATCATACTGGCTGACTGACACTTTTTTGTGTAGCACCCTGGTCCTAGACAGGGCTGCTCACAAATGTAGTTTGCTAGGTGGTAATTAGCCTGGCCAATTGTTAGGGTGATCCACTGACTTTTGCCCTAAACCTGAATTTGGTGCAGCTCTCTCTTCTGTCACTAGGTGGCATTGCTGCCTGTGGTATTAGAATGACAAGGGCATAGTGAATTCGGGGTTAAGAGTGGATAGGTTGTGCAAGCAAATTGGTTGAAGTCTCTTTGGGCCCCATGGCCTGCTGGGGGAGACTATTTATTCGGGAGGAGTCAGGTGATCGGGCCATCTGGATGGCTGTCTGGGTGGACGTGTTGTATTGCTCCCGGTTGCTAGGCCAGAAGCCTGAGGCCTATCCGGGAACACCTGGCTGCTAGGCTGTCTGAGGCCTATCCAGGACTGTGAGAAGCAGCGCAGGGATGGGGCTTCGGATCGGTAGCCTAACCAAGTTGCAGAGGTTCAGCCGGACAGGGAACCGAATGTTGCCAGAGGTGAAGGAGAATCAGTTGCCATATGTGATGACCACTCCTGTTACCAGAGGCAAGTGAGGATCAAGGTCAGAGGTAAATTTGAAACAGTTGCTACCAAGGGACAACCTCTCCTGTTATCAGAGGCCAGTGCATGAAGTCTGAAGAAGTACCAGAGCAGCCTTTTTCACTAGCCAGGGACGGGGAAGAAGTGGGAAAGCTTCAGCAGAGTCAAGTCAGGGACCCAGCGAGTAGCGTGGGTGAAGCTTGAGGAGTATTCAGCGGGTTAGCTGTGGAAGAGCTCAGGAGATCCAGCGGCGGCTGGGATCTTGGAAGTCTAGCGAGAGACTGGGGTCTCAGTGTGAAGATCTACAGTGGGATACTGTGAGATGTGAGAGAAGATTTACAACAGGATACTGTTAGTTACGTGTGCAGATCTATATTGACTGTTGAAAGTTCAGTTGCTATAGGAGACAGCAGTTCTACAAATACAGTGCGCTGCATCCAGTTTAAAGGCCCTTTACCCGTATTGCTGTCTGCCTATTACTATTTTTGGTCCGCGGAGTCTGCCAATTGCTTTTATCATCTGCCTATGGGTGTCCTGGCCCTAAACGCTCTCTCCCCCAGTTCTTGTTATGAGACAATAAAATCTCTTTTGTTGCATTCAAAAAAAGCGACTGGCCCCCCATGTTTCCAACTTGCATTACTCCCCCTATGTCCAGTGACCTGCACCCTGAGGAGGAATGTCAGCTGCCCCTGACTCTGAAGGTCACCTTCAGACCTCTGGAGGGCGGGGGCACCACTACATTTGTTTGCCAGTATCCAATTCGCCTGTCAACAACAGTATAGACTATTAATCTCAGAATTCTTCTGACCCTGTGCCCTTGAATAAACAGTTAAGAACTTTTCCTTTACTTTGGGTATGTTTTACCTACGTACTGTGTACATCCTGTGGACTCTTTGCAGGAACTTCTAGTACATGTGCTCCAGCCGGAGTTTAATAACACTGTTTTACTGTGGAGTAAAGGGCAGAATGCACCAGTGCACTGTGAGTTGACTGCTTGTAGTTCAACTCTGGAGTGTGCAGGAAAGTGTGACAGCTGCAGCTAAAATGTAAGGGTTGTCATCCTAGGACAGGGAGTTTCTATGGATATATACTTTGCTGGTAAGATTTCAATAAAATAAAAAAAAAAATAAAAAAACAGGTACTCTCTGGGATAGTTTTTTATTTGCATTAACAATTCAATTTTTCAGGACAAGCTTTTGACGTGTACCCTTATGCTCCGTACACACGGTTGGACATTGACCGGACATTCCGACAACAAAATCCATGGATTTTTTCAGACGGATGTTGGCTCAAACTTGTCTTGCATACACACGGTCAAACAAAGTTGTCGGAAAATCCGATCGTCCTGAACGTGGTGACGTAAAACACGTACGTCGGGACTATAAATGGGGCAGTAGCCAATAGCTTTCGTCTCTTAATTTATTCTGAGCATGCGTGGCACTTTGTGTGTCGGATTTGTGTACACACGATAGTAATTTCTGACAACGGAAATTCCTATGGAAAATGTGTGATGGAGTCTACACACGGTCAGAATTTCTGACAACAAGGTCCTATCATACATTTTCCATCGGAAAATCCTATCGTGTGTACAGGGCATTACTCTCACCCAGTATGCCAAGCTATTTATGGCAGACCTGGAAGACAAAATCCTTAACAGCATACAACAAAAGCTATACATATAAAATATCGCTATATTAATTATATTTTCATCATACGGCCATGAGGTGAAGAAAATGTAAAGAAAATTTCACATACTGTTTAATACATTCACCTACCAAATCAAACAAAAAATCTACTTTTTAAAAGAGAAGTGCGGGAATATTAAACAACAAACTGCCATACTAACCTAGGTGGATGTAGCATTGGTCCAATGCTACATCTGTCCCCCACCACCTCTAAGACAGAGAGGCTGTCAGTCACCAGCTCTCTGCTCTGCCCCTTTAGTGCTCATTGGAGTGCCGGGCTGTGCAGGGGTGGCTGTCTCAGCCTCTCAGCAGTAGCCTAAAAGGCTGCGACAGCTGCTAGTCCAAGCATCTTGTTGTAATTATGATGAAGAAATAATACATTTTATAATCTACTGGCAGAGATGTTAAAATTCAAGCAGGCCTCAAAACAGATGAACTAAAAAAAGGTCTTTGTGACTTTATATGTTTTCCAAACCTTCAATGGATCAACTATTTGTAGAAAATACAAACTTTGTGTTGAAACAGAATCGCCAGAACAATAATGTCCCGTTTCACAAAACAAAGAAGATAATTACCTGTCTGTGGTTTATAAATAAAAGCGACAAACACAGCCATAGAAAAAAGTTACATAAATACGTGACTAGACTGTTATCACATAGAAATCACTCGTGTCCAACAAAACCTATTGTGTGAGATTTTAGGAGTTGTGCATACAGCTAAACCATCTATAAATATTCACTGAGTCTGTTCAAAGTTCATTTCAAACCATTTTAGGAAGAGATCTGAAATGTGTGCAGTCAGTGTTATGTTTAAAATAATTCTGTTATAAGGTAAAAATATGAAGGTTGTGATGTAGGACAAATGTGTAGAATTGTTTAAGATGCCAATCAGTATTATGAAAGACATATGAATCGTGATTATAACTCTATAAAAATTTACACATAGCATGTGTCTTTAGATAAACAAATATTCATCAGATATACCAGAATTATACATTTATCCATATAGATAATCATTTTATGTGATATTGAGATAGACCAGTTTATATAAGATATACATTTATTTATATATATATATATATATATATATATATATATATATACACACACACACACACACACACACATATATATATATATATATATATATATATATATATATATATATATATATATATATATATATATATAGAACCATTTCATGTGATAGTAATTAATCAAAATTACACTGAGCATATTTTATATTAGACCGGTTACCAGAATACTTAAAGATATATATTCTTTTCTGCTCTCAGACATGCCTAGTGGTTGAAGGTGATATTACCTGAAACTCGCTAAAAAGTCAAATTTCTTTAACCAATGGAAAAGAAGCCATACCTTTTGGACTGAGCCTATTATAATTTTATGATCTTATTGTCTGAGATGGTATTTAGAGGGAGAAGAGAGGCCATGAAAGGACACTCAAGAACATTCAGAAACACCTGATTACCATCAATCATACACGCAGACATATACACCATTCATCTACTCACACTTTTACATTCATGAAGATTCCTGAACATCTTATGCTTTGGAACTCGGAGGTCGCAAGAAGTAATTCCTCTTTAAGAGTATCCATCTTGAAAGCCACGGCAGCCATTCTAAAAACTCTGGTAACCAGCAATTGAGACCAGTAGCCATTTTGGAACGGGTAATTATGTTGTGTTGATTTTATCTTATATTCATTGATGTTCTTTTAAAAATTGATTTATTATGGCGACGGGCCAAATTGAAATACCCGCTCACCACCACGTCTTCCCCAGTCACTTCATTCCTATTTACACCCAATATCCCCGACAGCTTAACCTCACAGATGTCCCATTTCTGGATGAATAAGGCCATATTTCGTTATGGACAATTAATTGACCCTAAAACCAGAATGCTACGATCCTTCCAAGAACTGCAAAAGACTTTTGATATTCCCAAACAGGCCTTTTTCAGTTACCTACAAATACGCCATTATGCACAGTCACTGAGGTCGAATTTAAGATTTTCTCCCCTGACAGACTTTGAAAAGCTATGTTTGGAGGGCTCGTCCCCTAAGGGCATGATTTCCCGCTCCTATCAAATACTGGTCACTGATTTCTCACCAGATGGCCCGCGACATCCATATATGGCCAAGTGGGAGCAGGCGTTGGCTACAGATTTATCCTTAAAGACCAGGCAATTTATATGGAACCAGGCTACTAAAAGCTCCATATGCACGCTCTATAAAGAGAATCAATACAAAATTCTATTCCATTGGTACCAGACCCCTGACCTGCTCCACTCCATATATCCTAGAGCTGATTCTCGCTGTTGGAGATGTTATAAGGATAGGGGAACATTATTCCATGTCTATTGGACCTGCCCTCTAATCATCCCCTACTGGGGTATGGTACAATCCATACTCCAGTCCATCTTTGATACAGAAGTGCTCCTCGATCCGAGGATTTTTCTCTTAGGCCTCCCACCTATCACCTTCTCAAAAATATCCAAAAAGCTTTTAGCCCATGTGCTTACCGCAGCACGCTGTCTGGTGGCTCTGAAATGGAAAAAAAGGGAGACTCCCTCATTGACTGAGCTACACTCCAGGATTAGGGATGTTAAGAGAATGGAATATCTTACGGCCTCATTAAATGATACTCTTGAGAAGCACAATCGTATTTGGGAACCCTGGGTTCTGTTTGAGACTCCTGTGACCTAATGATATATGTCATTTATGTATTTATACCCGTCCCCAGCGGACCCGCCCCGGGTCTGGAGATGGGTGGCTATCCCCCCCCCTCCCTTTTCTCTTTTTCCTCCTTTCTCTATTCTTTTCCTTCTTCTTCTTTTTCTTTTTTTTTTTTTCTTTTTGTGACGTTATATATATATGTAAAGGGTACTAATGGATATACTGTATGAGATGTATAACAACCTAGTAAAATCAATCCGTTCCATCACTAACTGTTTATATTGATAGGCTTAACCGCCCAATGTCTGAATGACGGTGTACCAAATTGAACTGTGACACTACGCTCTCTCTCTATCCTTGTACCCAATGCTATAATGCTGTATTTGTTATCTTTCTTTTTTGTGGAAAAAATAATAAAAATTGTCAATTATAAAAAAAAAAAAATTGATTTATTGAGTATTTTACAATTGATAATTTTCTCCCAAATCAATAACCGCCTTGTAGATTTTTCTCTAAAGATTCAGTTTTCAATATATATTTTTCATTTTGAATAGTTTCCATTTTATGACAATGTCTAATTTTATTTCATGCTGTTAACCACTTACTTACCTGCAGTATAGTAATGGTTGAATTTGTGAAATATAAACGTTCTGTCCAATTGTCATTTTACAAGGTTATTGATTCTACAGGGAAGTTTATCACTGTTGTATCACATCAAAGGTACTACTCTCCAATTTAGCAGATGTTTTTATTGATATTCAAGATTTTATGTAACGCAGTCGGTATTTTCATTTTATGTAACATTTGTTTATGTCAACCAATGTATATAACTATTTTGTATGATTACATGTCTAGTGAATACATTTCATATTTTTAAACTGTGGTCATAATAGATTGAATCTGTATCTTAAAAATATAATTGTTAAAAATTACTAAATCATAAATACTGTGCAGAAAAACTTTCCTTAATAAGCACAACAATCTGGGTGGACCCAACATTAATGCTGGAATCTCCCCAGAGCCTGGACCGGCTCAGTGACATGAGCCTGCTGTTAGCTGATTCTGGGTCACAGAAGTGCAGAACCAACTGCACTCCTGTGATCCTCAGGAGAAGTAGGGTCAAAAGAGCCCTACTTCTCCTTTAGGCAAGCATAGAAACTTCCAACACACCACTGTATCCATCAAGCATGACAAGCTGTACACCTCAATATAGAGAGAATCCACTGAACAATATACCTATCTCCAAAGTTCCAGCTTTCAACACCAACACACCAAACAAGGCATCTTACACTGCCAGGCAAAGAGATACCACGGCAAATGCTCTAATCCAGAAGGCGGAATTAAACATCAAAGAGTACCATCAGAATCATTCCACAAGAGGAGCTACAGCAACAAATTCAGTACAAGCATAAGCAATGCCTTGAAAACCCAAAGAGAGAACCTTCTACAGCACAAAGAGAAAAAAACAAATACCATGTGCATCTCTCGTAACCACATTAAATCCAGCACTACAAGGGATAAGAAAGATAACCAAAGAGCTGCAACCCATCATAGCAGTGGACCTGAAAGAAATATTCCAACAACCCCCAATACTGGATTTCAAGCAACCACCCAACCTTAGACATACTTTCAATGAATTAGCAGGAATGTATGGCCAGCCTCACACATTACACAAAGCTTAATATCCCTGCATCTCTCCATTAATAATGATATGTACTACTCACCTGTCTCACAATGTATTCCAGTATATCCTTCTGTGCAGACACAGCTGTAGCCATCACTCATGTCCTCACAAGTGGCACCATTTATACAGGGAGATGACAAGCATGGCCTTAATCCTGTGCAGAAAATAGAAACTCTGTCTCATAATTCTGTGGAATCATCATATTGTAAGCTATTTTTATGTCATGCAGGGAATCCATAACATCCTATAGAAACTATACTCAATAAAAGTACATTAACAAACAGTAAATGTAGTAAAACAGCTGCAGCAGAAAATGTCAAGCAAACAAAATCTGAATATTGATATAGAGAAGGAAATTTTCTGCTATTGCTATATGATGAGACATTATAGTAGGTCATCACTTATGGAAAGATAAGAGGAACTAGTCACTGGAGCCTTGATTAATGGGTTACCAAGCGGATAACCAAAAGGCCCTTATGTAAAGCTAGTCATACGCTGTTAGTTGTTCTTTGTTCAGACCTTTGGCTTAAAATAATATTTTAAAAAAACTATAGATTTCTCAATCCACACAAATGAGGGAACATTGTATTCTGACACCGGTTCCCACTGTTCCCACTGCCTACTGATCAAGGAAAGTTTTCCAGCATCTTCCTTTGACAGAAGTCAATCAAACAATCAACTTCTATACAGTAGGGACAAACTAATCGTAATGTGGCTGGTCCCTACTGAACTGGCCCAATTTCAATCAGTGTATGCCCAACTTTAAAAACAATTAAAGATAAAGTTCCCTGCACAAGTATTGTTGGAAAAAAACAAGAAGCGATATTTGGGGAAACCTCTCTTCACCTATTTGATCTAAAAAAAGTCATACAATATTAGCGCACTAAACCACTTCATTAAGTCTGCTGTTTACTAGAAGACTATAACCCTGCATTTGAATTCTAAAAACTAAGCGCGAATGCAAAGATTTATGCCGTCAATTTACACTTTAATTAACACATACATTATAACTAACATTTATATGACACAATGGATGGACATCTTCTCACCAGTTTCACATCTCTGTCCAGTGTATCCCCATGGACACACACAGATGTAGCTGTCATCTATATCCTTGCACATTCCACCATTCAGACAAGGAGATGAGGAGCATGGTCGAGTTTCTAAGAAAATTAGAAAAGAAAGCCAATGATACTATACAAAATCGAAATACTTTCATGTTTTAAGAAAAAGGGAACCTGCTAGAGTAGATATTTGCTGGCATGTAACCCTTTTGTGGCCAGGTACTGTCTGACAGGATACAATTTCAACATGGGACTGTTATTTTTGTACTTCCAATGAGAGCAATAACAATATTTTCTTTAAAAATACACTAAACTATATGCAGAAAAACACAGCAAAATATACAAATCTCTACTTGTTGATAATAACATGAAACTAATGTAAACTGTAAATGTAATTAAACTTTTTTAAAAACGTTTTCTTTTTTTAAACCAAAAAGAGATCTGTGATCACAAACATTATATTCAACAATCTTCTTTCTTGCCAAGTATATTACATTGGTCACTGGCCACCTAGAAGAGTGTGCAGCCACATACTGTATAACGTATCCTTGATAGCCAAGGGGGTAAAGGGAATGAACAGTCTTCCTATTTATTTTTTTTTTAAACATGTAAAATAGATCATATTAATGCAAATACCCTTTATACTGTGTACTAACATAAAAAAGCCTTGTTTTTTTGTATTATTTGTATCTATATATGTACATAGGAGCACCAGCTCACTGCCTACTCAGGCCCTGCTTTTTGAATTGCAGTGCTACACCATGGTTGTACTTTACTGATCCTGCTTACAATGCAAATCCATAAGTGCACTAACACATTGAAAACAATGTACTCCCTGTGTGGTTTATAGCTTATCTAATTTTTTGTTAAGCAGAGAGGAATCCATTTAACTTAAGGACCGAGCCCCTTTTTTATACCTGTTGTTTACAAGTTAAAATCATTTTTTTTGCTAGACATTTACTTAGAACCCCCAAACATTATATATATTTTTTTCTAACACCCTAGAGAATAAAATGGCGGTGGTTGCAATACTTTCTGTCACACAGCGGTCTTACAAACGCACTCCATTTTTTGGAAAAAATACACTTTTTTGAATTAAAAAATAAGACAACAAAAGTTAGCCCAATTGTTTTTTATATTGTGAAAGATAATGTTACGCTGAGTAAATTGATACCCAACATGTCACGCTTCAAAATTGCGCCCGCTCGTGGAATGGCGACAAACTTTTACCCTTAAAAATTTCTGCAGGTTATCAGTTTTGAGTTACAGAGGAGGTCTAGGGTTAGAATTATTGCTCTCGCTCTAACAATCGCGGCGATACCTCACGTGTGGTTTGAACACCGTTTTCATATGCGGGCGCTACTCACGTATACGTTCGCTTGTGCGCGCGAGCTCGTCGGGACGGGGCGCTTTAAAAAATTTTAATTTTTTTTCCTTATTTATTTTGCTTTAAATTTTTCATTTTGACACTGTCCTTTAAAAAAAAAAAAGGGTCACTTTTATTTCTATTACAAGGAATGTAAACATCCCTTGTAATAGAAAAAAGCATGACAGGACCTCTTAAATATGAGATCTGGGGCCAAAAAGACCTCAGATCTCATATTTACACTAACATGCAAAAAAAAAAAAAAAAAAAAAGTCACTTGAAAAAAAATATAATAAAAATTTTTCCTTCAAGAGCTATGGGTGGAAGTAACGTTTGATGTCGCTTCCGCCCTCCCATGCTATGGAGCCGAGCTGGAGCCATCAGTCAGCAGCCAGGCATCCACAGGAGAGGACGCGATTGTTTCCGTGGCTACCGGCGGGTCCGGTAAGTGTTGGAGACGACTGGACAGCAGCGGAAGGGAGGTGGATACCTTTCTAGCCACCGATAAAAGTGATCTTGTGGCGAATCTGACACGGAGACCACTTTTATCTCAAAAGAAAGGAACGGCGTTCCTGAAAATACTGGGGTTATGGCAGCAGCTAGCATCAAAGCACCGACGTACGGGTACAATGTTTTGCGTGAAGTGGTTAATCACTGAGATCCTTGGTTAGATGCTTATTTCCAAATGTCAGTATTTAATATAATGACAGCATATGGAGTAGCAAGTTTGTAAAATGTAAAAGTCATATCAAAATGAAAGATATATTTTACTGAGCACTCACTTTTTTTCCCTTTACTTAGGAGACTCGTCAAGGTCTAACCTGACTCTCAGTACCAATCTGCCTCAACACCAGCTACATAAACTAAAGACAGCAACTACAGCTTTAACCCAGAAAGTGAGATAAGGGTTATTTTACCTGTTTCACAGCGTGAACCAGAGAATCCTCGAGGACACACACAGATATAAGTAGTAACACTCACGTCCTTACACACTCCCCCATTTAGGCATGGAGATGAAAAACATGGTTTAAACTCTAAATAAAATGAGATGTAAAAGAGTTGGTTTTTATCACTACAATTTCCCAATGTGAAGCACATATACATATGGTAGACAGCAGCCTGCATCAATCAGGTAAAATGTACACCACTAGTTGGCAGAAACCATAAAGTATATACAGCTCTCACCTGTCTGGCAACGAAGGCCTGAGTATCCTTGTCTACACAAACAGGTGAATCCATCAGGTGTATCCTCACAGATGCCCCCATTAAGGCAAGGAAAGGATGCACATGGTTGGATCTCTAGACGAAGAAGAAATATTACAAAAGAACTCTGCTGGGAACAAAAACATCTTGGCAAAACTGGCAAGCAGCTTCTTTCCTAATGTAAATAAAGAGGGTGAAAAATGCTAATATTGTCGCATACTCATTTAAAAATGCCACCCTGCCCTCCCATCTCACTTGATGTAACATGCTATGCCATAGTAAAACGCAAAACAAAAGTGTCATAAGAAAGGAAAAATCTTCAAAGAAACTGCGGAAGTGGGTAAAAGAATATAAATGATTCAGTATGAAGGTGGCATGCTATATTTTTCTTGTAAAAAAGACCTTGTATGCTGCAACACTAGGCAATGACAGGTCCTCTTGTACGATCTGTCTGGGCATGGCCCCTTTATCAACACAAGAGATATATTTGAAAATGTATTTATTTAATTTTATGTTCTGATAATGGACTGAATAACAAGATACAAACTTTTTTTAAATTACTAACCTATTTGACAGCGTTCACCGGTGTACCCCCCTGTACACGCACAGCTGTAACCATCTTCCAAGTTCTTGCATGTTCCCCCATTCAGGCAAGGAAGTGATGCGCAGGGCCTGATCTCTAAACATAGAAGCAGAAATGATTAAACCAAAAGCTATATAAAATATTACACAAGAAATACGACAAGAAGTGCTCAGGTTATATAGATGCTAAAAACAGCCCCAGAAAGATCAAAGAAAACACCTACACCTCCAATTCTTCTCAGAAAGAAGACAATAGATCAATGGAACTCATCTTATACCGACAACTAAAAATATATGTTTACATAATTCTGCACAAAAGTGTGTATATATATATATATATATATATATATATATATATATATATATATATATATATATATGGGCAGCTCCATTTTCTTTCTTTGAGAACAATTGAGAGTTTCCTTGGCTTTGTGTTTGGGATCATTGTCTTGCTGAAATGTCCACCCTCATTTCATCTTCATCATCCTGGTAGATGGCAGCAGATTTTTATCAAGAATATCTTGGTACATTTTTCCATTCATCCTTCCTTCAATCATATGAAGTTTGCCGCATTCTGAAAAACAGCCCCACACCATGATGTTCCCACCTCCAAACGTCACTATTGGTATGAGGGTGTTTTTTGGGGTGATGTGCAGTGCCATTTGACCTCCAAACATGGTGTGTATTATGGCATCCAAAGAGTTCAACTTTGGTCTCACCTGACCAGACTATATTCTCACAGTATTTTACAGGCTTTTCTAAATGTTGTGCAACAAACTTTAAATGAGCTTCAACATGCTTATTTTTCAACAATGGAGTCTTGCGTGGTGAGCGTGCATACAGGCCATGGCGGTTGAGTGTTATTATTTATTGTTTTCTTTGAAATAATTGTACCTGCTAATAATTCCAGGTCTTTCTGAAGCTCTACACAAGTGGTCCTTGGCTCTTGGACAACTCTTTTGATAATTTTTTTTCACTCCTCTGTCAGAAATCTTGCGAGTGGTCGTGGCCGGTTTATGGCGAAATTATGTTCTTTCCACTTACAGATTATGTCCCCAACAGTGTTCACTTGAACATTCAGAAGTTTAGAAATATTTCTGTAAGCAATGCCATCAGTAGGTAGATTTTGCAACAATAAGGTTGCAAAGGTTTCGAGAGAGCCCTTTTCTTTTACCCATCATGAGATGTTTCTAGTGTGACACCTTGATAATGAGACACCTTTTTATAGGCCATCAGTTGAGACTGAACCAGCCAATATTAATTTGCACTAACAAGGGGCAGGACTGCTTTCTAATTACTGATAGCTTTCAGCTGGTGTCTTGGCTTTCCATGCCTTTTTACACCTCCCTTTCTTCATGTAGTCAATACTTTTTGCCTGTGCCATTCCATTTTTTTTTTACACAAAACCTAATTAATTAAATTATTTGGTTTGGTTTCTTTGTTTGTATGGATTGCATGGGTTGTTACCAACATGTGGTGAAAATTTCATGTCAATAGCACCTTTAGAAATAAATTTACCTAGAAAAATGGTGACGTTCAATATTTATTTTAGCCGCTGTATTACACAAGTACTGGAGTAAGATAAGAGACGTGGGATAAGATTACCTGTCTCACAGCGCTCCCCAGTGAATCCACGCATACATAGACAGCTGTAACTTTCATCCACATCCTTACACGATGCTCCATTCAGACAAGGAGAAGAAAAACAAGGCCTGACTTCTAGAAGAAACAGCAAGAATACATTTGTAAAAACCTAGATGAAAACAGAGAGATGGCATCAAAAATATTAATTCACTCCCTGGTCATCTCTCCCCTACTGCCACTCCCTCCTCAATGGCTTACATTTACATAGGCTATTAGTCCATCATGTATGCTGCTGCCAGACTTATCCACCTTACCAACCGTTCAGAGTCTGCTGACTCTCTCTGCCAATCCCTCCATTGGCTTCTGCTCACCCAATGAATTAAATTCAAAATACTAACAACAAATTACAAAGCCATCCACAACTTGGCTACCCAGCTACGTCACTAACCTAGTCTCAAAATACCAACCAAATCTTTCCCTTTGTTCCTCCCAAGGCCTCCTGCTCTCTAGCTCCGTTGTCACCTCCTCCCATGCTCGCCTCCAGGACTTCTCCCGAGCCTTTCTCATCCTGTCGAACTCCCTACCCCAATCTGTCTGACTATTTCCTACTCTGTCCACATTTAGGTGATCACTGAAAACCCTTCTCTTCAGAGAAGCCTATCCTGCCCCCGCCTAACAACTGTACTTTTTTTCTCCATCAACTCATCCCCCTTAGCTATTACTGTACTTTTTGTATAACTTGACCCTCCCTTCTAGATTGTAAGCTCTAACGAGCAGGGCCCTCTGATTCCTCCTGTATTGAACTGTATTGTAACTGTACTGTCTGCCCTCATGTTGTAAAGCTCTGCACAAATTGTTGGCGCTATAAAAATTCTGTATAATAATAATAATACAGCAGTGTTGTCCAGTGCTAAGTCCCTGAGGGCTTCATGCAGGCATTTTGAAGAAGAAGCATTAATGTTGCCGGGTGAAGCCAGACTTTCTTTAACTCATTTAGAGAAACTTGCACTGACACAAATATGGGACTGTCACTGTTGATGTCATTCAGAATATATAAGTTGCCTGGCTGTCTAGTCTCAGTCCTTCATAAATAACTGACCTAGAACAGGCATATGGCCAGAGATGGCAAACAAACATCAGAAGTCTGATGCCCTGTATACACGGTCGGACTTTCTGACAGAAAATGTGCAATCGGAGCTTGTTGTCGGAAACTCCGACCGTGCGTGGGCTCCATCTGACTTTTTCCATCGGAATTTCCGACACACAAAGTTTGAGAGCTGGCTATAAAATTTTCCGACAACAAAATCCGTTTGCGTAAATTCTGACCATGTGTAGACAATTCCGACGCACAAAGTGCCACGCATGCTCAGAATAAATTCCGGGACGGAAGGGTTCAGTCTGGTAAAATTAGCTTAGTTGTTTTGCTGCTCATATTCACACAGAGTCCTCACAAACTTATTTCTTCATTATTTCTCGTGATTTCATGAATATAATATTTTTATTCTTCAGATCTACTGAATAATTTTTTGGGTTTTATGTTTTTAGATTTTTTATTATTTGTTGTTTGTTTTTTTAATCCAGATCTCCTGTTTTTTTTTTTAGTTTTTTTTTTTCGGTGATCTCCATAATTTTTTTGGGTGTGTTTTGTGTGTCAAGTTACCACAACACCATTATTATCTTGTATTTTTTTAATCTCAAGGAGGTTGTTTGGTGTTGGTGTCCCTTGTTAATTTGACATTGTATTTTTGAAATGTACCTGCCTCCTCACAAACAAACTGTCCTTTTTGAAGGAAAATACACATAGGCAAGTATTAGTTATAAAAACTTTATTAGGGGTCATAACCAAATAAAGAGGGAGGCAACGCTGGAGAAACTGCTGAAATTGGCGAAGCCTTTGGCCCCCAGGGCACACATCAACTATTTTAAGGCAAAATTGGTGGCCTGAGGAGTCCTTATCTAAGGGAGTACAGAAGTCCGAGAGATCATGAACACCAGCAGATGACATCTATGTCCCCAGGCTGTGGTCATACAAGAGCCTGCATCTTTTGTCAGAACAGACTGAACCCAGGTCATTACTTTCTTGTCTTCCTTCCACTCTTCTGTCCAAGCTGTGGCTGTGGTGTTGGAGGTGTGGCAGGAGGAGGAGGATGATACACGTCACACAGGTGGGTATTGGGTGTGATTTGGCCCCTCAACCCCTTATTTAATGTTTTATAAATGATTTCCTCACACATGAGGTGTTGGCCCTCCTGCATGTCCTGCAGTTTGAAGGCAAGCAATGGAGGCAAAGGCCTCTTCACGAGTGGGGGTGGTTCTGAGGGCTGCAGAATCCTCCCCAATCAGCCTGAGCGCTGACTCCTCCACGTTACTCCCCTTCCTGGGTGTTTTGGTTGGAAGGCGGATGGGAGGGACCTGCGATTCTGTGAGGCTCCTACTGGGCCCGGCCACCTGGCTGACACTAACCCTTGCCTCCTCCTGGCTGCCACATTTCACAGCCTCCTCCTGTGATTATGATGGGAAGTATGGACCTTACCCAAACCCAAATGTGAGAAAGGGCAAGATCATGGCTAAAGTTGTGACGAGTCTGCACAGGAATTTTGGGGTACGACAATCCAAGGATCAACTGAGGAAATGATGGTCGGACCTAGAATTGAGGGAAAAAAATGCAAAAAAGTAAGTAGTTTTCCTGTGTTCCTATTCTTTATTATTATTATGTTTGTGCTGCTCCATGTGCTTTTCTTTACTGTTGTACAGTTTAAAATGGCAACTTTCATGTTCATGGGCACATTAATCGTTCGTAGGAAAGATTGTTCGTTCGGCCACTAAAATACGATGTTTTGGGCAGATACAGTTCAATACATTTTTTCTGGTCTACTTCTATTAAAAAAAGTTTGTTGTCTAGATGGGTTTGTAACTAGAATGAAATGCAAACTAGATTCAGTGTAGGGAGAGGACACTCAGCAGCTGTTTACACATCTGGACGCAGGAGCACTAGTGTGGGACACCAGAACACCCTTTTTATTAGGGTGTCCCACACAGGTGCTCCAGTGAATACTATAGGGGTGTCTCCATCTGTGAAACTTCCACAAAACAGGTAAATATTCCAGCTTTAGAAAGGGAAAAAAAATAATGTTTTCAGCTTGGAACTCTGCTAAAACAGACAATTATACCCCACTTCCAAGCAATGTTTCATATTCCTATTTCTGCCATCAAATATCTGTGTGCTAAGTATACCTTTTTTTTATCACATAGTGGAGAAAAGACTCAGGACATCAGAGATCAGGGACTCCACAACCCCAGAAGAAGGGGAAATCCCCCAAACCCAACCAGAGGAGGAGGAATTGAAATTGGAGAAATTGTCAGCACAACAGGTGAGTGTCTGCGACCACAGCTTCAGGTATTAGATGTATGCCTGCATATTTATAATACATGGTGTGTTTTTTTGTTTATTTTTAGGTGATGGGGATGTTGTGGAAGAAGAATCGCATTTTACAAGTGAAAGTGCCCAGATCCTCATCAGGGAGATAATGGGGTGCAATCACGATTTAGAACAGCTAAAGGAAAACATCAATGATGTTAAAAAAAAATGAAGAACATCATTGATGTTTTAGGGAGAATCTAAGACACCCAGAACCCTAACTTTTTTCTATTTTTTTGTGGTTTTTATGACAATTGTTTTACGTATTTTAAAAGCCAAATTTTGAAGATGCACACAGTATGTCAACATGTGCTATCTGCCATCAGGGGATATCAATGTAAGCGTTTTGTGGGTGCAACCCCTTCCTCGCTACTAAAGTAGCTGAGAGGAAGGGGTTGCACCCCCAAAACACGTCCATTGATCCCCCATGATGGGAGATAGCACATGTTGACATTAGGCATGGGATCAGGAGGGAAATCAGCATTTTGAATCCCAATTTGTGTGCATCTTCAAATTTTGGCTTTTACAGGGGTGACATCACCCCATTTGATGAAGGCAATATCAACCCAGTTTCAACATGTCTGATATTGCCTTCACTTTATAAAACTTGGACTTTGTAAGTTCCAGAGTTGTGTATTGTTTGATGGTTTTAAACATGCCTGTTTTACCTATAAAAGGACATTTATCATAAAAGTGACCTAAAAAAATGTTATTATACAACAAACATGTTGGTTTGTTCAAAAACCCTTTTATAACATGTGATTGTGCTTTGAGTAAAAAGTTTGATAATCAACAATGTGTGGCTTCTTCTTTCAATGCTCAAAAGCAGTTTTTGGAGTAAAGTTGTTTTTTTCAGTGACAATGGGGGTTATTTACTAAAGGCAAATCCACTTTGCACTACAAGTGCAGTTTCAGTGCAGTCTCAAGTGCACTTGCAGTGCAAATTGGATTTGCCTTTAGTAAATAACACCCACAGTGCTTTATAATTTTACACAATTTTACACAATCATGCCATTTTCAGGACTGACCAAATTTCGGTCATGGTGCTGAAAATGATGAATATTTTTGTCAGTAATGCACTACATACATTAACAACAAAAACAAGGTGTGTGTAGCTGACCCACAACATAATAATAATAGTTAGCCGAAGAAGAGATTGTCACCTCATGTCTCAAAGAAATTTTGTTTGCACTGTTTTTTAGTTCAGTTTCAAATATATTTTTATTTAAAAAATGTCTCAGACATTGTCTGGCATATCAATGGCCCCCCCTACCCTCAAAGTATTCACGGTATCTTAAACGAACCTCGCGGGCACTCTGGGGGGGCAAGCCAGGACGACCAGTTTCAAGTGCCGTCAGGGTTGGTTCATTATGAATTCCGGCCTCAGGTCCAACTGAGGCAGCATAGTTCAAAGAATTTCTCCTTAAAAAGTTGTGTAGAACACAGCAAGACAGGATGATGTGATTCAGTTTATATTCTGTCATGTGTATCGCTGTAAGAAATAGGTGGAATCGGCTGGCCATTATTCCAAACTTATTCTCCACCACTCTTCTGGCTCTAGCCATCCGGTAATTAAAAACCCTCTGGTCCGGGGTGAGGGTCCTCATAGGGAATGGCCGCATAAGATGGTCCCCCAGCGCAAACGCTTCATCTGCAACGAAGATGAATGGGAGTCCTTCCGCATTGTCTTCTGGAGGTGGCAAGCCCAAGCTGCCATTCTGGAGACACCTGTAGAACTCTGTCTGGGCGATGACTCCACCATCCAACATCCGGCCATTCTTCCCCAAGTCCACATACAGGAACTCGTAAGTAGCCGAAACCACCCCCAACATCACAATACTATTGAACACCTTGTAGTTGTAGTAGTATGACCCCGAGTTGGGGGGTGGGACGATGTGGACGTGTTTCCCATCAATTGCCCCTCCGCAGCTGGGCAAAGTGGGAGGCCACAGTCTGCCATTCCTGTGGCATGGAAGAAAACTGTGGAGTCAAAAAAGAAAACAAAAATTAGTACTTTTGCACATAAACATTGAAAGCAGATTAGACACAAACATTCTTGGCCAACATCAGTAGAAAAAATGTATTTATGTTATGGAGTATTTAAAGACAAAAGTATAAGGTCCACCTATCAGATTCCTCACCCCTGTGATGGCCCATTGTAAAGATTTTTTGGGGGGGAGATGTTTTGGACAGGTAACCGTCTCCTCTTCATTGAGAGCTGAATGCATAAATAAAGTGTGTTACTTTGGCCAGACCCTTCTTACTTACACTATCGGCAGCCCATTGGACAGGTAAGAAGTGTCATAATACAAAAATATAAATACACACTGTACAAATTGAAGCACATTTCTACATTCTGCTATTACCTATCAAGATAATAATAGGCGAAAAAAAACTTTAAACAGTACCATTTGAAAGTATTCAGGCAGGCCCTTGCACTACATGCTTTGGGGAATTCATCCATAAATATGACCGCAAAAGAGTTAGGTATAGTGTGTATGGGTTTGGCAAAGTCAGCAGATAGAGGATTGGTATCAGCTGACTTATCGGTTGGGGGGGAGGGAGGGTTCCAAATGATTTTGAGAACTCAAAAAAAAGCCTCTGGCACTCTGCATTAATTTAAGGACACAAATAACATTTGTACACATTTTAGGGGGTGTTTAGGGTAAAGCACTACAATGGAGCTGACAAAATACCTTGTTAAGTGACTAGGCGAGGTGGATATGGGCCCAGGAGAGCATGCTGGGGAGGTTAGTGAAGGCAAATATGCATGAAGGATAAAAAACAAACTTTAAAAAATTCCAGCATGCATGAGGATAAAGGGGACATTCACAGCATATTACAATCATGGTAATTAGAGAATGATGAAAAAAATACAAAACATTAGCAAACATTAAATACATAGAATGTGATGTTAAAGGATACATCTTACCTTAATATAGTCCTTCTGCAGGACCTGAATGATGGCAGAACAGGTCTGCCTGGGGGGAGATGCCTGTCGAGAACTCGAGGTCCTGCAGGCTTCTCCCAGTCACCAAGTACCGCAATATAGCAACTAGCCTCTGCTCCTGAGTGATGGCTTGCCGCATGCAGGTATCCTGCCTGCTGATATAAGGGGTCAGCAAAGCCAACAAATGGTGAAAAACGGGGTCCGTCATCCTGAGAAAGTTCCTGAAATCGTCAGGATTATTCTCACGGATCTCACGGAGCAAAGGCATCTGCGAGAATTGGTCACGCTGGAGCAACCAATTCTTCATCCATGAACTCCTCCTCGCCCTGTTCATGGACTGGGCTTGTGTCAAAGCTAAAAGCCCAACACCAAGCCCCTGCACAGCACGAACTCTACGACGAGTACATACACACAACATGGCTTCAAAACGGTCGACTGGTCAGAACAAAGTAACAGAACGCACTGAAGAACAGCAAGGCCTGTGAAGAGCTACCTGAAAATCAGCAACGAGAGGACAAGAGCGCACTGATGATCAAATACGAACTCACTGCACGCACTGAAAAACAGATACAAACCCACAAGCACAAACTGAACACAAGAAAAACAATCTTAAAACCACGAGTCTGAAAAGCGCGAATCGTCTTTCACCAAACTTTTACTAACACGAGATAAGCAAAAGGAGCCCAAAGGGTGGCACGCTTGGTATTGAACTGCCCTTTTATAGTCCGTGTTGTACGTCACCACGGTCTTGATGTTCGGAAATTACGACAACTTTGTGCAACTGTGTGTATGCAAGACAAGTTTGAGACAACATGCGTCGGAAAAAATCTGATGGATTTTGTTGTCAGAATGTGCGATCGTGTGTACAGTGCATAAATCTGCATACTCAATCTAGGTCAGTGTCTCAAAGGGGTTAATTTACTAAAAGCACATAGGCTGTTCATTTTGCAAGGGAAATTTCCCTTATCTTAGTAAATGAGGTAAAGCTCTGCTGACTTACATCATCCAATCACATGCAAGCAAAAAATATAAATTACTGTAATTCAAGATATGGAATTTACAGGTACGTCAACATTTTTATTATCTTTTTCACACAGTACTGGAGAACAGTATCAATCTACAGACCACAGGACAACTCCAAGCAATAAACAAGTGGTGGGCAACAAACCGGCTAAAACAGCAGCAACAGCTCACAGAAAACACAAAAAGGGTCAAGTGACTTGAACAGGGAAAGTGGTTCTAAAGCCAAAGTTTTTTACCTTAATGCATTACCTGCATTAAGGTAAAAAAACGTCCACTAGTTGTTCCTACCACCCCCCTCTCGAAATACTTACCTGAGGCCTGTATCGATCCAGCACTGTCCTGTCTGCAGCAGCACTGGTTCTCTCTCTCCCCTCTCACGGGCTAAGAGACCAGTGTTAATTTTGCAGTAAATTTCCGATTTAGTTTTAGTTATAGTCTTTTGACTAAAATGTAATTTTAGTTTTAGTTGTATTTTAGTCATCTGAATTGTTTTAGTATTAGTCATATTTTAGTCATCTAAAATCTCTAGTACATTTTATTAGACTAAAATCCTAGTAATAATAGCAGGTTTAGTTTAATTGTAATGCATTATTTAAGCATTCCTCTAGAATTTCCAAACTCATTATATACTTCTGGAGTAAAAAATATAATAACATGTAGTGAAGATGGGGAAGTAAATGAGAGTGAGGGAGTGCACAGGGCAGAGAACTGGTATGGGAAGGCTGTTATTTTACACAGTACTACACACTGCTACCTTGCTGGGAGGGAAAACACTCACAACATGGTTTGCAATGCATTGTTCCAGAACTCCCAGGCAGCAGCCAGGCAGACAGAGTGAGCCTGCGTCTCTCAGCCAATACAGCTTGTCAGAGGGCTGGGGCGTTAACAGACAGGCGGAGCTCCGAGGAAAGCGCAAGTTCAAGTGGGTAAATGTCCCTCCCTGACAATTTTGTTCTGTTTTATGCCCCGTACACACGGTCGGACATTGATCGGACATTCCGACAACAAAATCCTAGGAACGCGGTGACGTAAAACACGTACCTCGGGACTATAAACGGGGCAGTAGCCAATAGCTTTCATCTCTTTATTTATTCTGAGCATGCGTGGCACTTTGTGCGTCGGATTTGTGTACACACGATCGGAAATTCCGACAACGGATTTTGTTGTCGGAAAATTTTATAGCCTGCTCTCAAACTTTGTGTGTCGGAAAATCCGATGGAAAATGTGTGATGGAGCCTACACACGGTCGGAATTTCCGACAACAAGGTCCTATCACATATTTTCCATCGGAAAATCCGACCGTGTGTACGCGGCATTAGTTTGTTCATGAAAATTGGAATTGATTTTTGTCATCGTTTTTGTCAACTGACTTAATTCAAATTTTATTTTACGTTAATACATAATTCAGGGAAAAAACCTTATAACAATCGGCCATAGGGAGTCAAGCATTTAATGCAAGAATTCAGGCTCAGGAGTCCTATGGTAGCAAGTCTGCAAGGCACCCTGGGATTGTTCAGGGAATGACAAAGTGCATAGCACTACACAGGTTAATGCATGACCTCTTTCTGCAGTCTAAGAACTGACATTTCCTGTAAAGAAACAACATATCCCATATGCCGTATCTGTGTCAGGTGCAGGTGCAGTAATTAGATCTGACACAGCCACAAACAGGCAGAGCATTCACAGCATTACATTACCAAAATAAATAATTGTGTATGCGCTAGGTAAAAATAAATAACGTGATAAAAATATAGATAACACCAAAAAAATTATCGTAGCATAAAATCTCCATTCATTTATGAAAACCAGTGAATAAATATATATAAATAATCTATAAATCACGTTAAAAATATTCAATAATAATCAGTGCCATTCATTTATGAAAACCAGTGAATAAATATATATAAATACAACATGCAACATGCAAAACGTGAAAAAATCCAAGTGATGATGAAAAAAATATTAAAGTGTCCAAACATTCAATAAAAATAATCAATAAAATATGATATATAAAGTGCAGGCATTAGTCTTCGGCACAGATCCCCCAGATGAAGGCACGCTATCCCTGTGCCGAAGACGCGTAGGGGAGGGGCAGGACGGAGCTACACAGACAAGCAGAGGATTACACACCACACCGCACGCCAGACGTTTATTCCTGTATCCCTGTGTATTACACTATGGATAGGATGGTGCACTGACGCACCCATACTTTGTGAGTACCCTCCTGGAGGGAAGTGGTTTTATATTTTAATAAATCTCTGACGGTATTATACTATGGAGTTTCTTTCTTTCCTACATATGTTACCATTGATGATTATCTGAGAGAGGTGCAGATCATTCCCAACAGATCCTATATGAGCCCAGGAGTGGCTCTACTGCGTGTATAGACACTGTTTAATCACTGTGTCACACGCTCAGAGGTGAGCGCATGAGCTATTGGGGGTCACTGGAGGGCACCAAAGCATGCCGTATTTTTCACACCATATAGGAAGAACATGAGGAATGCCGATATATATATTTTTTTTTGGACACTAATGCCTGCATTTTATATATCATATTTTATTGATTATTTTTATTGAATTTTTGGACACTTTAATATTTTTTTCATCATCACTTGGATTTTTTCACGTTTTGCATGTTGCATGTTGTATTTATATATATTTATTCACTGGTTTTCATAAATGAATGGCACTGATTATTATTGAATATTTTTAACGTGATTTATAGATTATTTATATATATTTATTCACTGGTTTTCATAAATGAATGGCACTGATTATTATTGAATATTTTTAACGTGATTTATAGATTTTACACTACGATAATTTTTTTGGTGTTATCTATATTTTTATCACGTTATTTATTTTTACCTAGTGCATACACAATTATTTATTTTGATTTTTTCACATACACGATATGAAACGTGGATAGTGTGTGCAGCTGATTGAAGTATTTGGATTCACTTTATAGGCATCAATCCATTTGTGGCTCACAAGATCTTTATGCAATTAGCATTACATTACCGTTCCCACATTTGTGATGTGACACAGAAAGCATGGCAGCGCATGCATTGGGCGCTGTGAGATATGGAACAGGAAGTTGTCTTGTCCCTTTGATGAATAGGGACAAGCTGGGTGAATGAAAACATGGACATAGGGGAATCAATCAGCCATGACAACAAGCCCACTGTTACAAAGTAAACCAAACAAACAGCACAGCGAATATAACTACACCAATACCTAGTTAAAAGCAACAAAAACATTTGAAAATATACATTTCCTTCACATTTCTTGTCACTGACATTTTAATGAAGACACCAGGTTTTATCTTTTTAGCTAGCGCATATAGAATTCATGCTGTATTGCAATAAATATGCACAACTGTATACTCTACTCCACATTGCTCCTGTTTGTCCTGAGTGATGATCTATTCAGACAAAACATTTTATTTTTCAAAAGATTTTGACCCATGCACTATTAATAGGATGCCATGCATCCTAGATAGCCGAAAAAAGATCAGTCTGACACATCTTTTCATTTCATAAAGAATGTAACATGTATAAGCAGAAGACATTAGTCACATTGCTTAACTAAACAAATTTCATCCAAGTCTGTGTTCCTTGCCCTTGGATATGACACAGGTTAAAGAACATTGGCTCCAATTAAAACACTTGATATGAATAAAGGTTTCTGTCTAGTTTATATTAAAAAAACAACAGCAGGAACCCAGACAGGTAAACCAATGGATTTGTCACAAGCTGCCACAAGGCACATATACGGTAAAAGTAATATAAAGCTGGAAAAACCCTATAAAATTGTAAGCATTATTTTTCTTAACTATGAACATGACTAACTTGGAATGGAATGAGAGAATCTAATAAATACTGGGGGCAAATTTAAAATAAACAAACCACATAGAATTTCACAATGGTTGTTAAATTGCCATATAAAATATCTTGTTGTTCACTGTTGATGTTTGATTATACCCTCCCTCAACAGAGATCAATAGAATATAAAAAGTGTCCAAGCACACTTACCTGCTAGTCAGCAAAAAACAGCTGCCATTTGAGCTGTGCTGGGCTTTTTGTGGGTTTCCTGCACCTTTAACCACTTCAATACCCGGCACTTATACACCTTCCTGCCCAGACCAATTTTCAGCTTTCAGTGCTGTCGCAGTTTGAATGACAATTGCGCGATCATCCAACACTGTACCCAAACTAAATTTTTATCATTTTGTTCCCACAAATAGAGCTTTCTTTTCTTGGTATTTGATCACCTCTGCAGTTTTTATTTTTTGCTAAACAAATAAAAAAAGACAGAAAATTTTGAAAAAAATAAAATTTTTGCTTTGGTTTCTGTTAAAAAAATTTGTAAATAAGTAAGTTTTCTCTTTCACTGATGGGCACTGATAAGGCGGCACTGACAGGCACTGATACGGTGGCACCAATGAGGTGGCACCAATGAGCGGGCACTGATGATGGGCACTGATATGCGGCACTGGTAGGCGGCACTGATGGGTGGCACTGATATGCAGCACTGATGGGCATTGATAGGCGGAACTGATGGGCACTCATGGGTGGCACTGGTTGGCACTGATAGACGACACTGATGGGCACTGAAAGGCGGCACTGCTAGGGTGGCACTGATAGGCGGCACTGCTGGGCACTGATACATGGCACTGATGGGCACTGATATGTGGCACTGATATGAGGCACTGATAGGCATCCCTGGTGGCACTGGCAGTGGTAGGCATTGGAGTGGGCACTGATTGGCAGCTGCCTGGGTACTGATTGGAAGCTGCCTGGGCCTAGATTGGCAGCTGCCTGGGCAAACAGTGGTATTTCCCTGGGGGTCTAGGGGCATACCTGGTGGTCCAGTGTGGATGGCTTCCCTGGTGGTCCTGGGCGGCTTCCCTGGTGGTCCTGGGCAGGATCCGAGGGGGGGCTGTGCTGATAAACAATCAGACGCGAGTGAGGAAAAGCCGATCACCAGCTCTTCCTATTTACATCGTGATCAGCCGTGATTGAAAGCGGCTGATCATGTGGTAGAGTCTCCATCAGAGACTCTTTACCTAGATCGGTGTTGCAGGGTGTCAGACTGACACCCCGCAACAACGATCGCCGCGATGCGCGCACCCGGGGGCGAGCAGCGGCTCAATATCCTGATCATGTCATATGAGGTCCGGTCAGGAATATCAAACCACTTTGCTGCCGTCATTTGGTAATAGGGCGGGCGGCAAGTGGTTAACCAGGAATGGGCTATATCCAAAGCTCACCTACCCCCAATGTATTCATTGCTTTCCATGTCCCACCAGTGGTGGCTGGTGCTCAAAAAAATTTTTTTTGGGGGGGCGTAAACAAACCAAAAAATTCAGAAAAATACTTAAAAAAAAACATCAATTGCAGCCTCACTGTGCCATCAATTGCAGCCACTGTGCTCATCAAATGCAGCCACTGCGCCCATCAAATGCAGCCACTGTGTTCATCATATGCACCCACTGTGCCCATCAAATACAGTCACTGTGCCCATCATATGTAGCCACTGTGCCCATCAAATGCAGCCACTGTGCCCATCATATGCAGTCACTGTGCCATCAAATGCAGCCACTGTGCCCATCAAATGCAACCACTGTGCCCATCATATACAGCCACTGTGCCCATCATATACAGGCACTGTGCCCATCAAATTCAGCCACTGTGCCCATCATATGCAGCCAACTTTATTTATAACTTAAGTAACTTAAGTTATAGCGTCTACAAACTATGGGAAAGATTTTTGGCATTTTTATTATTATTTTTTTTTTTTACTAGTAATGGCGGTGATCAGCGATTTTTAACGATACTGTGACATTGCGGTGGACAGATCGGACACTTTTGACACATTTTTGGGACCACTGACATTTATACAGTGATCAGTGCTATGGGTCTTAAAAGGGTTGTAAAGGTTTGTGTTTTTTCACCTTCATGCATCCTATGCATGAAGGTGAAAAAACACCTGTCAGTGACTGGCCTCCCAGCCCCCCTTTTTTCTTACCTGAACCCTCAAACTTGTCCCATGGTGACACGCTCTCTCTCTGCCCGGTGTTCTCGGCTCTTGATTGGATAAATTGATAGCAGCACAGCCATTGGTTCCCGCTGCTGTCAATCAAATCCAATGACCAGGCTGCCGGGGGACGGGGCCGAGTCCTGCATTCAGCTTCTATGGAGGCCGAATGCTGGACTCGGGAGCGCGCAAGGTAACCCCCCGGGAGAGTGCTTTTCCCAGGGGGTTATCTGATGCGGGGAGGAGCCGCGAGAGCCGCCAAGGGACCCCAGAAGAGCAGGTTCAGGGCCACTCTGTGCAAAACGAGCTTCACAGTGGAGGTAAACATGATATGTTTGTTTTTAAAAAAAAAAAAATCCGAACCTTTAGTGTCAAGGAGAACAACGTACCCATAGGGAGTTTCGCGGGAACGTGCCACTTTGCTGACGTATATCGGCATGAGTCGGTCGGCAAGTGGTTAAAGCAAGTTATTAAGGCAGTTTAGACTTTGTTTTATTGCTGACTAGCAGGTAAGTGTGCTCGAGAAGTTTTTCTATTGTATTTTCTTTAAATTTCTTTAAAGATTCTAAAGGTTTTAATTTATATATATATATATATATATATATTATACTTACCAGCTCTGGGTAAAGGTTCTGCACAGGGCAGCCCAGATACCCTTCTTTTTGAGTCCCTGGCCCCCCCGCCAAGTGCCCCCAATAGCAAGCCTATTGCTATGGGGGCACTTGAGCAAGCTCATTCTTGAGGTGTGCTCCTGTGAATGGACATTGTCTATTCACACAGAGCATGGTTCGGCCCTGCACCCAGCTCTCTTCTCACTGGCTCACTGGCTGTGATTGACAGCAGCAGGAACCAAAGGCTCCTGCTACTGTGTCAGCTAATGAGGAGAGAGAGACCAGGGAGAGGCGCTGTGCTCATTGCACCTCACTCTATTGAGATGGGGCTCGGGAAAGTATTAGGAGGGGAAGGCTGCACCCAGAAGGTTTTTTATCTTAATGCATAGACTGTTTAGAATGCATTAAGTTAAAAAACCCTATTGCCTTTAGAACCACTATAAACTGCTCAACCCATTTGCAACTTACTTATGCAAGGTATACATTGACTTGGGTGGTTGACATTTTTTAATTCACCTTCGCTGTGAACCTGAGAGGATTGCTGCAGTATGATGGTCTACCAACTGGATATATTAAGAATGGACTGTTCAGGTAAATAGGCTGTTGGTAAATTTTCAGAATCAGAATCAGACCAGCTTTACAAAATATTTTGTATGATAGCTGAAATTCATGCTGCTGACAGATCACCACTATTAACTTTTGTCATTTTCTGTTCATTTCATGAGTTTTGTATGTTAAAAAATGTACATGTTATGGTAAACTACAGTAAACCTTTCTTTTTAAGCACAAATGAAAGAACTGACAGCAACATCAAGAAGGTTTAAAGAAATTCAGGTAACTAATTCAGTAAATGAACATTATATGAATTATTTAACTGTAGTTATTGATATGAGGAAAACTGGTACACACTAAAGCTGGTCATAGATATATTTGGAGGCAATGGACTGCAGATAGACTTGTATTTTAGCCACCTGTCCAATAAATAAATGTGTGTGCTCAGTTACGTTGAAGATGCATGATTATGGAGCAGTTAAAAGGGAGGACAGGACAAACACTCTTAGTACAAGTTTACCTCAGTAAAAAGAATAGTGATCACATAATTATTTCAAATCTATACCATTAGTCCTTACCCTCACGTTTAATCAGCTAGAGGGGTCTCATGGTGCCCAAAGACAGTAGTCTGTTGCCCACTATGGCCTGAAACAGCTAGATCAGGTTATTTTCATCTCATATCTATAAGTACCTATGCTGCCCAAACAACTTAGCAGATTCCATTTTTTTGTGGGGAATCCTGGCACAGAAGTAATATAACTGACACAAGTAGCCCTATCACCACCTATCATTCTTGGGTCAAGGAAACCAACAAAGATGTGATGACATTCTGCAGAGCCTATGTAATTGGGTGTACCCCAAGCCATACAGTTTACCGAATAGGTCAATCTGATCCAACAGTATTTGTTCCTGTGAAGAGAAGCTGGCACTGTGTAACAGTCTTTTCTCCACCCCTCTTCCCTCACCTCAGAGGCTACTTGTGAGCTTGGCCCAACTAGCTCACCAGTAAAAAGAATGACACTCTGCCCACTGAGTAACCTAAGTATAATATTTGTGAGTCGTGATCCGTCTAAATAATAAAATATTCCTCCCATTCTGACCTGCTTCACAATGTTGCCCCGTAAACCTTTGATGACACACACACCGATACGTATCAACAGTATCCTCACACGTCCCTCCATTTAGACATGGTGACGAAGAGCATGGTTTCAACTCTAGAATGAAAAAAGTAACCAATTTACATAGGCAATGCAACCATACTATGTGGACAGATGCATGTAGTATATCACTGGTATGCACACTACATACTATAGGTAACACCCCCTTCCCCTCGGAAAGCAACAGTACATGAACTACAGTGCCTTGCAAAAGTATTCACCCCCCTTGGCATTTTTCGTGTTTTGTTGCCTCACAACCTGGAATTAACATGGATTGTTTGAGGATTTGCATCATTTAATTTACAGAACATGCCCACAACTTTGAAGATTTTTTTTTTTTTTATTATTGTGAAGCAAACAGCAAATAGGACAAAATAACAGAAAAAGTCAATATGCATAACTATTCACCCCCTAAAGTCAATACTTTGTAGAGCCACCTTTTGCCGCTATCACAGCTCCAAGTTGCTTTGGATAAGTCTCTATGAGATTGCCACATCTTACCACTGGGATTTTTGTCCATTCCTCTTTGCAAAACTGCTCCAGCTCCTTCAAATTGGATGGTTTGTGCTTGTGAACAGCAATCTTTAAGTCTGACCACAGATTTTCTATTGGATTGAGGTCCGGGCTTTGACTAGGCCATTCCAGCACATTTACATGTTTCCCCTTAAACCACTCAAGTGTTGCTTTAGCAGTGTGTTTGGGGTCATTGTCCTGCTGGAAGGTGAACCTCCGTCCTAGCCTCAAATCACACACAGAGTGGTACAGGTTTTGCTCAAGAATATCCCTGTATTTAGTACCATCCATCTTTCCCTCAACTCTGACCAGTTTTCCAGTCCTGACTGCTAAAAAACATCCCCACAGCACGATGTTGCCACCACCATGTTTCACTGTGGGGATGGTGTGCTTTGGGTGATGTGATGTGTTGGGTTTGCGCCAGACATAGCGTTTTCTTTGATGGCCAAAAAGTTCAATTTTTGTCTCATCAGACCAGAGCACCTTCCTCCATACATTTTGGGAGTCTCCCACATGCCTTTTCGCAAACTCAAAACGTACCATTTTGTTTTTTGCTGAAAGTAATGGCTTTCTTCTGGCCACTCTGACATAAAGCCCAACTCTATGGAGTGTACGGCTTATTGTCGTCCGATGTACAGATACTCCAGTCTCTGCTGTGGAACTCTGCAGCTCCTCCGGGGTTACCTTAGGTCTCTGTGCTGCCTCTCTGATTAATGCCCTCCTTGCCCAGTCCATGAGTTTTGGTGTGCCACCGTCTCATGGCAGTGTTTGGTTAGTGGTGCCTCTTGCTTAAGTGTTGCAGCCTCTGGGGCCTTTCAAAAAGGTGTGTATATGTAACAACAATTCATGTGACACTTAGATTGCATACAGGTGGACATCATTTCACTAATTATGTGACTTCTGAAGGTAATTGGTTGCATCAGAGCTTTTTATGGGCTTCATAACAAAGGGGGTGAATACATACGCACATACCAATTATACGTTTTTTTATTTCTGAAAAATTGTTTTATGTATATATTTTTCTAATTTTACTTCACCAACTTAGACTATTGTGTTCTGATCTATCACATATAAGTCAGATTAAAAAAACAATGAACTAAAGGCTGTAATGTAACAAAATAGGTAAAAAGCCAAGGTGGGTGAATACTTTTGCAAGGCACTGTATGCTTAAATTGTGTTTTCCAACATGCCTTTTACCCCCACAACTGGGGGTAGAACAAATCTTAATGCCAGAACAAAGTTTTGCAGCTTTGACATTTTAGTAAAACTGTACATATCATCGCAACTACTTAGGTGAATTATACCTGTATATTTCTTGCTATTACCATAAGCTACTACCAAAGAACAACCCAAAGAAAGTTTCCTACTCCTGATGATCGCAGCGATACCACATATGTGTATGTTATTTGTTGTTTGCACTTGCAGTAGAGCGTAGAAACAATAGGGAGCCTTTTGTTTTTTTATCCTACTTAAAATACACTGACCCTGACCTCTGACCCCTACCTCACCATGACCTGTAAACCCAACTTTGACTCTAACACTGACCTTGATCAAACCCTGATATTATCCTCTATTGTTAGTTTTCTTTTGTTTTGTTTTTTAACCACTTCAGCCCTGGAAGAATGTACCCCCTTCCTGACCAGAGCACTTTTTTGCGATTCGGCACTGCGTCGCTTTAACTGACAATTGCGCGGTCGTGCGACGTTGTACCGAAACAAAATTGACGTCCTTTTTTTCCCACAAATAGAGCCTTCTTTTGGTGGTATTTGATCGCCTCTGCGTTTTTTATTTTTTTGCGCTATAAACAAAAAAAGAGCAACAATTTTGAAAAAAAAACGCATTATTTTTTACTTTTTGCTAAACAATTTTTTTCCTCAGTTTAGGCAGATGTGTATTCTTCTATATATTGGTAAAAAAAAATAGCAATAAGCGTATATTGATTGGTTTGCGCAAAAGTTATAGCGTCTACAAAATAGGGTAAAGATTTATAGCATTTTTATTAGTTTTTTTATTTTTTTACTAGTAATGGCGGCGACCTGCGATTTTTATTGTGACTGAGACATTATGGCGAACACATCGGACAATTTTGACACATTTTTGGAACCATTGGCATTAATACAGCGATCAAAAATGCATTGATTACTGTAAAAATGTCACTGGCAGTGAAGGGGTTAACACTAGGGGGCGGTGAATGGGTTAACTGTGTTCCCTGGGAAGTGATTCTAACTGAAGGGGGAGGGGACTAACTAAAGGAAATGTCTTCTGGTCACGATCGCTCGTGGCCGTGGGTCATCGCGACAGTTACGTGGTTATGCGCCGGGGGGAGCCAACCTGCTGCAGTAAAACTGCGGCAGCTGGTCCGGAAGCGGTTAATGAATACTTTTTTTTTTGTTTACATTTTTCTCCTCTAGTAACTAGTATTACCCAGAACTCTTGGTGAGAGCTCAGTCTCTGTGCGCTGTACAGCACATTGTCACCACCAACACAGCTGCGCATTTATGCAGCCCCACAAAAGAAGACTGCTTTTCATGAGGCCGCATATTTGTGTATGCTCGTCTGACCCAATTAAAAAATATTTGTATATATACTGGCCACATAACATAACTGCAATGCAATTTCAGAAAAAAAGGGAATCTTTCTGGAAAGATACAGAAAGTTTCAATAAATTACAATGGGAAAAAAGAAAACAGGAGAGCTGTGTGTGCCTACTCCTCATCGGCATGTTATAAATAAGCACGCCAAAAAACAGGAAAAAGTCTAAGCTCTCAAGATGTAATATGTACTTCTTTTATTCTATTTTACAGAAGTACTTTCATCATGACCGAGTGGAAGAGTTCCACATATTAAAACAGCATTGTTTTTCCGTTTGAATAAAGTTCTTCTCATAGGAGAAATCTAAGAGATTATATCAATGTCAATTATATACCAGCAAGGCCACTTCCTCTACGGTATCTAGACATATGAAAATATAGTATGAATAAAAGCAAATGCAAATTAGAACATCTCACCAGTGTCACACCGCTGTCCAGTGAACCCGAGCAGGCACAGACAGCTGTAACTAGAGCCTATGTCCTTACAGAGGCCACCGTTTAGACATGGAGAAGAAGAACACGGCTTTAGTTCTGAGGGTGAGTAAAAGAAAAGTTAAACACTTCAGTCGATAACAGTCTGATAATACCAAATATATATGAGGTCAACAAGTTCACTGTTTTTCCTAAGTTTTTCTAATTAGCCCTTAGAATAACTGCTGGTTTATCTTAAGAGTATATCTTAAAGCAGTATTAAACCCAAAAGCAAACATTATATTGCAGTTAACCAATTCCTAGATGTGATGGCTACATACTTTTCCTTTTTAAGGCTGGGTTCACACTGCTGCGGTGCGGGAACGCAGCGAATTTACTGCGGGTTCCCGCACCGCACCAACTCGCACGGCAGTTCACACTGCCATATGCGAACTGCTGGGGAGTGTCATACAATGTTAATGACACCCCCAGTTCAGCCCGCATATCGCAATGCGAACTGACAATTCGGACACTTTCGGATCGCATAGGTGTGAACACCCATGCGATCCGATTTTGGTCCGAACAAAAAAAAGGGTCCTGTGCGAGTTTGGACCGAATGCGATGCGATATCAGCCATACTATCTGTATGGCTGATATCGCACAGCACAGACATCGCATGTGATGTGAACAGCAGTGCGCTGCGAATCACATGCGATGTCTGCAACGGCAGCAGTGTGAACCCAGCCTTAGGCTTTCTTTTTTCTATTTCAGCCAGCAAGTCTGTTTTTCACAAATTCAAGCTCACCAGAAGAATATATCAGTTTACATGGATGAGACAAACCACTTAACACTAGTAAGGGTGATTAAAATGATCGGCTTTTATTTATTTATTTATGCAAAAACCTTTAACACAAAACAAATTGCTATAACTGATTATAAAGTGTGAGCTGGAGTTTGAATTCAGTTTGTTGGTGTATCTAAATCTGCTAATACATAAAACACTACCCTTCTCCCCAAACTGACAATTCTGCTGTCTGTTGTGCCTTCTGTTCTCATTCCTTCAGGGTTGAGTCTCATTACTACAGGACAAATTCTGGATGAACCCTCTGAACATTGCTTTACACCCTTTCCAGCAAATTTCCACTAGGACTGGCCAAAGAGAGGGATTACTTTGACACAGTTGGCCAGTTTAAACATGTATTGCAATATGTGTGAACTAAAAATCCCTGTTTTTCATTACATAGTTTGCTGGAAAGGGTGTATAGCAGTGTGCAGAGGGTTGATCTAGAATTTGTAGTGTTAATATACAAACCTGACCTGAAGGAGGAGGGGGAGACAGATCTCCTATCACAATTTGGATTAGCAGCAAGGATGGGAAGTGTTATCATAATGGGGGATTTTAATTACCCAGATATAGACTGGGCGGAGGGGACTACGCATTCGTCTAAGGCTCACCAGTTCCTAAATGTCTTGCAGGACAATTTCATGGTTCAGATGGTAGAAGCACCAACTAGAAATAAAGCGTTACTGGATCTCCTGATTACCAACAAGACGGACCTGATCATGGATGTGGAAATACGGGGCAATTTAGGAAACAGCGATCACAGGTCAATTGGCTTCAATATACAGTCAGGTCCATAAATATTGGGACATCGACACAATTCTAATCTTTTTGCCTCTATAAACCACGACAATGGATTTGAAGTGAAACGAATAAGATGTACTTTAACTGCAGACTTTCAGCTTTAATTTGAGGGTATTTACAAATCAGGTGAAGGAATTGTGTAGGAATTACAACAGTGTGTAGGAATTACAACAGTTTGTATATGTGCCTCCCACTTTTTAAGGGACCAAAAGTAATGGGACAATTGGCTGCTCAGCTGTTCCATGGCCAGGCGTGTGCTATTCCCGCATTATCCCATTTATAAGGAGCAAATAAAAGGTCCAGAGTTCATTTCAAGTGTGCTATTTGCATTTGGAATCTGTTGCTGTCAACTCTCAATATGAGATCCAAAGAGCTGTCACTATCAGTGAAGCAAGCCATCATTAGGCTGAAAAAACAAAACAAACCCATCAGAGAGATAACAAAAACATTAGGTGTGGACAAATCAACTGTTTGGAACATCCTTACAAAGAAAGAACGCACCGCTCAGTGATCTCAGTAATACCAAAAGACCCGGAAGACCACGGAAAACAACTGTGGTGGATGACTGAAGAATTCTTTCCCTGGTGAAGAAAACACCCTTCACAACAGTTGGCCAGATCAAGAACACTCTCCAGGGGGTAGGTGTATGTGTGTCAAAGTCAACAATCAAGAGAAGACTTCACCAGAGTGAATACAGAGGGTTCACCACAAGATGTAAACCATTGATGAGCCTCAAAAACAGGAAGGCCAAATTAGAGTATGCTAAAACAACATGCAAAAAGCCTTCACAGTTCTGGAAGAACATCCTATGGACAGATGAGGCCAAGATCAACTTGTACCAGAGTAATGGGATGAGAAGAGTATGGAGAAGGAAAGGAACTGCTCATGATCCAAAGCATACCACCTCATCAGTGAAGCATGGTGGTGGTAGTGTCATGGCATGGGCATGTATGGCTGCCAATGGAACTGGGTCTCTTGTATTTATTGATGATGTGACTGCTGACAAAAGCAGCAGGATGAATTCTGAAGTGTTTCGGGCAATATTATCTGCTCATATTCAGCGAAATTCTTCAGAACTCATTGGACGGCACTTCACAGTGCAGATGGACAATGACCCGAAGCATACTGCGAAAGCAACCAAAGAGTTTTTTAAGGGAAAGAAGTGGAATGTTATGCAATGGCCAAGTCAATCACCTGACCTGAATCCGACTGAGCATGCATTTCACTTACTGAAGACAAAATTGAAGGGAAAATGCCCCAAGAACAAGCAGGAACTGAAGACAGTTGCAGTAGAGGCCTGGCAGAGCATCACTATGGATGAAACCCAGCATCTGGTGATGTCTATGCGTTTCAGACTTCAGGCTGTAATTGACTGCAAAGGATTTGCAACCAAGTATTAAAAAGTGAAAATTTGATGGATGATTGTTAATCTGTCCCATTACTTTTGGTCCCTTAAAAAGTGTGAGGCACATACAGTGGCTTGCGAAAGTATTCGGCCCCCTTGAACTTTTCAACCTTTTGCCACATTTCAGGCTTCAAACATAAAGATATAAAATTTTAATTTTTTGTGAAGAATCACCAACAAGTGGGACACAATTGTGAAGTGGAACAAAATCTATTGGATATTTTAAACTTTTTTAACAATTAAAAAACTGAAAAGTGGTGCGTGCAAAATTATTCGGCCCCTTTACTTTCAGTGCAGCAAACTCACTCCAGAAGTTCAGCGAGGATCTCTGAATGATCCAATGTTGTCCTAAATGACTGATGGTGATAAATAGAATCCACCTGTGTGTAATCAAGTCTCTGTATAAATGCACCTGCTCTGTGATAGTCTCAGGGTTCTGTTGAAAGCGCAGAGAGCATCATGAAGACCAAGGAACACACCAGGCAGGTCCGTAATACTGTTGTGGAGAAGTTTAAAGCCGGATTTGGATACAAAAAGATTTCCCAAGCTTTAAACATCCCAAGGAGCACTGTGCAAGCGATCATTTTGAAATGGAAGGAGTATCAGACCACTGCAAATCTACCAAGACCTGGCTGTCCCTCTAAACTTTCAGGTCAGACAAGGAGAAGACTGATCAGAGATGCAGCCAAGAGGCCCATGATCACTCTGGGTGAACTGCAGAGAACTACAGCTGAGGTGGGAGAGTCTGTCCATAGGACAACAATCAGTCGTACACTGCACAAATCTGGCCTTTATGGAAGAGTGGCAAGAAGAAAGCAATTTCTCAAAGATATCCATAAAAAGTCTCGTCTAAAGTTTGCCACAAGCCACCTGAGAGACACACCAAACATGTGGAAGAAGGTTGCTCTGGTCCGATGAAACCAAAATCAAACTTTTTGGCCACAATGCAAAACGATATGTTTGGCGTAAAAGCAACACAGCTCATCACACTCAACACACCATCCCCACTGTCAAACATGGTGGTGGCAGCATCATGGTTTGGGCCTGCTTTTCTTCAGCAGGGACAGGGAAGATGGTTAAAATTGAGGGGAAGATGGATGCAGCCAAATACAGGACCATTCTGGATGAAAACCTGTTGGAGTCTGCAAAAGACCTGAAACTGGGACGGAGATTTATCTTCCAACAAGACAATGATCCCAAACATACAGCAAAATCTACAAGGGAATGGTTCACAAATAAACGTATCCATTTGTTAGAATGGCCAAGTCAAAGTCCAGACCTGAATCCAATCGAGAATCTGTGGAAAGAGCTGAAAACTGCTGTTCACAAACGCTCTCCATCCAACCTCACTGAGCTCGAGCTGTTTTGCAAGGAAGAATGGGCAAGAATTTCAGTCTCTCGATGTGCAAAACTGATAGAGACATACCCCAAGCGACTTGCAGCTGTAATCGCAGCAAAAGGTGGCTCTACAAAGTATTAACGCAAGGGGACCGAATAATTTTGCACGCCCCACTTTTCATTTTTTTATTAGTTAAAAAAGTTTCAAAAATCCAAAAGATTTCGTTCCACTTCACAATTGTGTCCCACTTGTTGGTGATTCTTCACAAAAAATAAAAATTTTATATCTTTATGTTTGAAGCCTGAAATGTGGCAAAAGGTTGAAAAGTTCAAGGGGGCCAAATACTTTCGCAAGCCACTGTATACAAACCGTTGTAATTCCTACACCATGCACCTGATTTGGATGTAAATACCCTCAAATTAAAGCTGAAAGTCGGCAGTTAAATCTTGTCCATTTCATTTCAAATGTATTGTGGTGGTGTATAGAGCCAAAAAGATTAGAATTGTGTACATGTCCCAATATTTATGGACCTGACTGTAAATCACACAAATAGGAAACATAAGGGGAATACAAAGATACTGAATTTCAAAAGAGCCAACTTCACTAAACTACGAACCTTGCTAGAAGGCATAAACTGGGATAAAATCTTAGGAACAAAGAACACGGAGGAGAGATGGGTTTGCTTTAAGAGCATATAAAAAAAGGGCATTAGCCAATGCATTCCATTGGGTAATACATTTAAAAGAGTGAACAAAAGTCCTGGAAGGCTTAACTCCAATGTAAAAATGCATATAAAAGCAAAAGAGAAGGCCTTAAAAAAATACAAGGTTGAGGGATCAGCATTTAGATTTTATAAAGGAATGCAAGAAGAAATGTAAGGGTGCAATTAGGGCAGCTAAGATAGAACACAAAAGAAACATAGCGGAGGAAAGCAAAAAAAATCCCAAGAAATTCTTTAGGTATGTAAACAGTAAAAAAGAGAGGACAGACCATATTGGCCCCATAAAGAATGAGGAAGGTCATCTGGTTACAAAGGATGGAGAGATGGCAAAGGTATTGAATTTATTCTTCTCCTCAGTCTTCACGAGGGAATTGGGGGGCTTCAGTAACCAAAACTGCAGTGTTTATCCTCATGACACATCACAGGAAGCACCTCCATGGTTAACAGAGGACAAAATTAAAATTAGACTTGGGAAACGTAACATTAATAAATCACCGGAGGGTACTTAAGAAACTCAGTCAAGTAATTGCCAGACCATTGTTCCTAATTTTTACTGACAGTCTACTGACTGGAATGGTACCAGCTGATTGGAGAAAAGCCAATGTAGCACTAATATTTAAAAAGGGCCCAAAATACATCTCTGGGAATTGCAGACCAGTTAGCCTAACATCAATAGTATGCACGCTCTTGGAGGGGATGATAAGGGGCTATATACATGATTTTAGTAATGAGAACATTATCATTAACAGCAATCAGCAAGGATTTATAAAGAATCGTTCTTGCCAAACCAATCTATTAACCTTCTATGAGGAGGCGAGTTGCCATCTAGATAAAGGAAGGCCCATAGATGTGGTGTATCTGGATTTTGCAAAAGTATTTGACACAGTTCCCCATGAACGTTTACTGTACAAAATAAGGTCCGTTGGCATGAACCATAGGGTGAGTACATGGATTGAAAACTGGCTACAAAGGCGCGTTCAGAGGGTGTTGACAAATGGGGAGTACTCAGAATGGTCAGGGGTGGGTAGTGGGGTCCCCCAGGGTTCTGTGCTGGGACCAATCCTATTTAATTTGTTCACAAACGACCTGGAGGATGGGGTAAACAGTTTAATCTCTGTATTTGCAGACAATACTAAGCTAAGCAGGGCAATAACTTCTTTGCAGGATGTGGAAACCTTGCAAAAAGAGCTGAACAAATTAATGGGGTGGGCAACTACATGGCAAATTAGGTTTAATGTAGAAAAATGTAAAATAATGCATTTGGGTGGCAAAATTATGAATGCAATCTATACACTGGGGGAGAACCTCTGGGGGAATCTAGGATGGAAAATGGCCTGGGGGTCCTAGTAGATGATAGGCTCTGCAACGGCATGCAATGCCAAACTGCTGCTAACAAACAGGATTTCTTTAATATCATCATAGTGAGAAGAGTGTAGTTCACTAAGAGCTAACCACCTACCACATATTCCAACCAACAGTACTAGATCATATTTTATTTCAAATCTTCTGACCTGTTTCACAGTTCATCCCTGTAAACCCTCTGGTACATAGACAGCTGTACGTATCACCCAGATCTTCACATGTTGCCCCGTTCTCACATGGAGTTGATGAGCAGGGTCTGATCTCTAGAAACAGATATTAGAGATAATAAGCAAGTGGATACAAAACTCTGCCTACTAACAGAAACCAAATTTGACTTTTAGTTTCAGATGCTTACCATTCTCACAGTGGGCTCCCGTGAACCAAGGAGGGCAGGAACAAGTGTATGTAATTCCTGACTCCACACACGTTGCTTCATTTAAACAAGGGGATGAGGAACAAGGTCTGATTTCTAAGAACAAAAACATTGATAGTCAGAGAGGACCTAGGTGGAGGCTCTAGCAGTTGCACAAATAAATGCAAACATTTTTCCCCTCAGTTGCAGACACATTTCCTAACTTATGTCAGGGCAAACAATAAAGGTATTGAGAAATGGGCTAAAAAAAAGAAACTGAAAGAACGGCATTGCACCCAGGAAATCACAAACATCCATGTTTATTGTGAAAACCATCCAAAGACATGGCAGTAAAAGTCTCTGCCCTAGGACCGCTCCTCTAGCACATTTCATCCAATTAGGGCTTTATCATAGAGAGGTGGACTACACATAAATACAGTGAAATAGTACACTGTTTTCTTAAAATGAAAGGCATTCTTAACCGTACTTGTACGTCGCAGCTTTCTTCTGGGCCACTCATACATGCATGCGCGGACCCGGAAGACTGTGCTGCCATTCGCAGCAGCAATATTTATATGGCCGGCACCTGCTGATCAGTTCAGAAATTGACAGAAGAGAGCTCTGTGTTGGTAAACAACACAGGGCTCTCTTCATACAGAAGCGCTGTGCCAGGTTTTTTTCTCCCTGCAAAAGCATGGAGTAAAAACCGGCACATTGATTAGTAAAATACCACACAGTACACACACTAATCATTGTTGGGCACATATTTAACCCCTTGATTGCCCTAGATGTTAAATAGGTGAGGTTCAATTAGTAAAAGTGAAAAGTGATCACTTTCCACTTTTACTAATTGAACCTCACCTATACACTCACTAGCAACCCACTGCCCTATCCTTTACCGAGTATGGGACATATTGCACGTTATATACGAGTTCTCAATATTTTTCTATTTTTGGTTTCAGCATTCACAGTCATTCATGACTATTTCTACCTCTTGCTTCTTGGATATCATCTTTGTTGAGTCCTGGGCCATCCACACCACCTCAGCTCCCGCTAGTGATACCCCTAGGGGATCTGTGATCCATAGTGCCACATTCCCATCATGTAGCTATACATTATGTAAGTACTTTAGAGAGTGGGGGGGTTTTCCAGTTAATTCTACCTCCTATTTATTCAATGTTAATTCCTCTTCCTTGACAGGGTCAGACCATATAGATATTCTTTCCATCATACTACAATACTCATTCAATTGCTCCTGAAGAGTGGATGAATCCACAAAATGCAGAGTTACTATATGCCGTGTTTTTGCCCATTATATATTTTACCTGTCCAATTTTACTATATGTATTATGGGATATTTACTGCCAGCTATTATGTGGCAATTTGCCATTATTGTATGTATATGTATTTAAATTAATTGTATTGAATATCTTTGCCTACTCATGATTACCATCATGTAACATATAACTAATGTCCAATAAATTAGAACTTTTACACCTGCGTGCTTCATCTAAAGTCTCAATTCTCTGTCCCCTTTTTCTTACTCAACTTTGTGTGTAAATTTCAGTTTAAAGTGTAACTAAAGGCACATTTTTTTATTTTATCATTTTGGATAGAATAAGGGAGGGTTATAGCCCCTGTCAGTTTTTTTTTTTTGTCATCTGTGTCCCTTAGGGGAGATTTTCCTTCACTTCCTGTCTCATAGCCAAAACAGGAAGTGAGAAGAAATTCCTCCAATGTGAAGGAATCCTGGCGTGTCCCCAGAACTAATGTCCCCATTAAAAGATTTCCCCTCTATTACTGTAATGGTGTCAACCCAAAATGTGTGATTTTCATTTACTTTCACTGAAACTCCCTAACAGGGGGCACAAACCGCAATAAAAACTGACAAGTGTTCTAATCCCTCTTCAATCTAACCGATCTAACCAAACCTAAGAAAAACACTTTAAGCTATTCCATTTTTTGATGACATAATATTCATAATCCTTTTAAACCTGACTGAAATAAAGAAAATAAATATGTTTTTTTAGTCCTGTCCTTATAAATAAACAAACAAAATATGTACAAAACCATTATTTATTTCCTTTTGCAAAGTCAAAAAAAACTTTGAACATTATTCCTTAAAACGGTTGTATACCCGCTGTCTTTTTTTTTTTTTATATACACCTGCAAGGGAAAAGACATAATGAGCTAGTATGCACCGCATACTAGCTCATTATGAGATACTTACCTTAGAACGAGGCGCCGGCATCTCACCTGGTCCACGCCGATGGAGCTGACAGCTGTGAGTGGCCGGAGCCGCAATGTCGTCACTCCCGCGCATGCGCACGGGAGACATCTGCCCGGCAAGCTCCGGAGTTTGCCGGGCTGTCAGATGAGAATCCCCTGTGCGCATGCGCGGCTGCAGTCAGCGACTCATTGCGAGGGGAATATCTCCTAAACCTTACAGGTTTAGGAGATATTTTTTTTACCTACAGGTAAGCCTTATTATAGGCTTACCTGTAGGTAAAAGTTCAAAATAAAGGTATACAACCACTTTAAGTCCCCATTCATGCAGCATTTTTCTGTCTGTTTGCCTACACCTGACTACCGCAGAATCCTATTCTTTCTAATTATGTCTGTTCACACTTGTATGGTCAGTTGCCCTAGGCTCTACAGCCTGCGCTCAAAAAAGGAGTCACACTTTGAGAAGTTAGGGAAGACTCCAAAGAATGTGAGGACTCCAGTGGGAAAAACTGTTCAGGCTGTCAGCGTCAGGCCCTTGGGCAGGGGCATTGCTAGCTGCTCCAGAGTTATTAGTGATCCAGGAGCTGGGAGGGCAGGATAACTTTCACTGCGCTCATGACCTGACATACTGCAAATGTATAGGATTGCAGGTCCCACAAGGGGTACTTAAAATGAGCTGCAGAGGTGGAGGGGTTATGTGGCTGTCTGTTACCTTTTCACTGTAACCAATCCTGAAAACTGCAAAAAATGAGCTCTCTGACTGCAGTAAGCAAGGAAGCTTGACTGATGGAAAAAATCTTGATAAAGCAGAAAAAAAGCCTTTTTGGGAAGGGTTTGCATCTTAGAGGATATGTCTATTTTTCTAAGGTACTAGCATAAAGCTGAAGCCTAATGAGAGTAAGAGGGTTTATATCTGGATGATTAACAACTTGTAAGTATTCAATCTCTTGTAGATACTAGTATGACTCTCATGATAACCGTGTGCCCCCTAATGAAAGAGAAAGAAAATGATTTAAAACATTACATTTAGTATACCATTGCAATCTTACTGCAGTATAATACTGAAGAAATTTACAATTACTGGTAGTACAATAGCTTTTTGTTATGCTTTTCTCCTAATCCTTGTCATTGAACTGACTTCTTCTTGCTAACTCTAGTGTGATACAAGACCTCTGATCTGATCTCTGAAATCCTCTGAAATCAGAATGAATAGTAATCACTACGGTTATCAGCTGGGCACTGGATTGCTGTATACTTACCAGTTTCACAATGTGCTCCAGTGAATCCTAAAGAACACAGGCAGCTGTATGTATCCTCATGATCTTCACATATCCCTCCATTCAAGCAAGGATGAGAAGAACATGGTCTGATCTCTAGAAATCAGAAAGGTAAGGTTGTGAAATTACTAAAATATTTGCTAATGAAGCTACAAAGAAGTAGAAACAATGCAAATGGCAGTCCCACTATTTTAAAAGATGTCTTGTGTCTATTTTTTAAGAGTTAATACCTTTACTTCTGCAGCTGTCTAACAGTAAACTCTATTCTTTAAGAATTACATCGGGAGATGCCAGAAACAGACAAAATATTTAATTTCATATACAAACCATAGTGAGGATTTGTAGGATTGTGCTAGTGGTAAACAGTTTGGATGCCAGACATGTCCACCTTAGTGACTGTCTCCTAAGTCAAAGTAGTGAGACTTATGCCGCATACAGACGATCGGACTTTCCGACAACCAAACCGTGGATTTCTTTCCGACGGATGTTGGCTGAAATTTGTCTTGCATACACACGATCGCACAAATGTTTTCAGAAATTCTGATTGGCAAGAACGCACTGACATACAACACGTACGACGGGATTAGAAAAAGGAAGCTCAATAGCCAGTGCGTCACCCTTTGGTCTCCTTCTGCTAATCTCGTGTTAGTAGAAGTTTGGTGAGAGACGATTCGCGCTTTTCAGCCTCGTGCTTTTCAGATCGTTACTGCTCTTCAGCTTGTGTTTGTGGGTTCGTATCTGTTTTTCAGTGTGTGTAGTCAGTTCGTATCTGTTTTTCAGTAGTTCTTTTATAGTTCGTATCTGTTTTTCAGTGCGTTCTTGTCCACTCATTTCTAATTTTCAGGTCGCTCTTCTCAGGCCTTACTGATTTTTAGTGCGTTCTGTTAGTTCGTACTGACCAGCCAACCGTTTTCTAGCCATGTTGCGGGTACGTACTCATCGCAGAGTTTGTGCTATGCGGGGGCTTGGTGTTGGGGTTCTTACTTTGACCCAAGCCCAATCCATGAACAGGGCGAGGAGGAGTTCATGGACAAAGAATTGGTTACTCCAGCGTGACCAATTCTCACACATGCCTTTGCTGCGGGAGATCCGTGAAAATAATCCTGATGATTTCAGGAATTATCTCTGGATGACGGACCCTGTTTTTCACCGTTTGTTGGCTTTGCTGTCCCCCTATATTACCAAGCAGGACACCTGCATGCGGCAAGCCATCACTCCTGAGCAGAGGCTAGTCGCCACCTTGCGGTACTTGGCAAAGGGGAGAAGTCTGCAGGACATCAAGTTCTCGACAAGCATCTCCCCCCAAGCTCTGGGGATTATTATTACAGAGACCTGTTCTGCCATCATACAGGTCCCGCAGAAGGACTATATTAGGGTAAGTTGTATCCTTTAACATCACATTCTGTATGTAATGTTTGCTAATGTATTGTATTTATTTCATCATTCCATAATTACCATGATTGTAATATGCTGTGAATGTCCTCTTTATCCTCATGCATGCTTGGAAGCTTTTAATGCTTTTTTGTCCTTCATGCATATTTGCCTTCACTAACCTCCCCAGCATGCTATCCTGGGCCCATACACACCTAGCCTAGTTACTTAACAATGTATTTTGTCAGTTCCACCGTAGTGCTTTACCCTAAACACCCCCTAAAATGTGTACAAATGCGATTTTTGTCCTTAAATTCAGTCAGAGTGCCAGAGGCTTTTTTTGGGGGCCCAAACTTATTTGGAACCCTCCCTCCCCCCAGCCGCTAAGTCAACCTATACCAATCCTCAATCTGCTGACTTTGCCAAACCCATACACACTATACCTACCACTTTTGGATGAATTCACTAAAGCATGTAGTGCAAGGGCCTGCCTGAATACTTTTAAATGGTACTGTTTAAAGTTTTGCTGTGCTTCAATTTATACAGTGTGTATTTATATTTTTGTATTATGACACTTCTTACCTGTCCAGTGGGCTGTCAATAGTGTAAGTAAGGAGGGGCTGGCCGAAGTAGCACACATTATGTATGCATTCAGCTCTCAATGAAGTGGAGAGGGTTACCTGTCCAAAACATCCCCCCCCCTAAAAATTTTTAAATGGGCCATCAGAGGGGGTGAGGAATCTGATAAGTGGACCTTATATTTTTGTCTTTAAATACTCTTTAAAATAAATGTTATACTGATGTTGTCCAAGAATGTTTGTGTCTAATCTGCTTGCAATGTTATGTGCAAAAGTACAAATTTTTTTTTTCTTGTTTGCTTCAAGTTTCCTTCAATGCCACAGGAATGGCAGACTGTGGCATCCCACTTTGCCCAGCGGTGGGACTTTCCCAACTGCGAAGAGGCTATGGATGGGAAACACGTCCACCTCGTGCCACCCCCCAACTTGGGGTCATACTATTATAATTACAAGGGGTTTAATAGTATAGTGATGTTGGCGGTGGTGTCAGCGACATATGAGTTTCTCTATGTGGACGTGGGGAAGAATGGCCGGATGTTGGATGGTGGAGTCATCGCCCATACCGAGTTCTATCGATGGCTCCAGAGTGGTGGTTTGGGATTGTCAGCTGCAGAAGACAATGTGGCTGGTCTAGCATTCGTCTTTGTTGCTGATGAAGCGTTTGGGCTTGGGGAAAACCTGATGCGGCCATTACCCATGAGGACCCTCACCCCGGACCAGAGGGTTTTTAACTACTGGCCGGCCAGAGCCAGAAGAGTGGTGGCGAATGCTTTCATGCATAATGGCCAGCCGGTTTCGCCTGTTCCTGATGCCAATTCACATGGTGGAATACAAAATAAACCATATTGTACTTGCATGCTGCATTATGCACAACTTTCTAAGGAGAAATGCTTTGAACTATGTGGCCTCAGTTGGGCCTCAGACAGGATTGCCAGATCAGTCAACCCTGACAGCTTTTGAAGCTGGCCGTCCTGGCTTTCCCCCCCAAAGTGCCCGTGAAGTCCGTCAAAAATATCTGGAATACTTTGCGGGTAGGGGGGCCATTGATATGCCAGCAAATGTTTGAGAAACATTTTTAAAATAAATTTTATTTTAAACTGAAACAATATTTCATTTGATTTACTGCTTGTGTTTCTTTTAGCTGTCTCCTAGGTTCTCAAATGGGCTTTTCTTTTTGGCCATTTTCTTCAAAAGTGCAAACGTAATTTATTTGATACATGCGGTGACAATCTCTTCTTCAGCTAACTATTATGTTGTGGGTCTGCTACACACACACCTTGTTTTTGTTTTATTCTATGTAATGCATTAATGCTAAAAAAAAACATCCTTTTCAGCACCATGAATTATTAATTGTTTTGAGTCCCGAAAATGGCCTGATTGTGGCAAATTTTAGAGCACTGTGGGGGTTATTTACTAACGGCAAATTCACTTTGCACTACAAGTGCACTTGAAACTGCACTGAAAGTGCACTTGTAGTGCAAAGTGGATTTGCCTTTAGTAAATAACCCCCATTGTCACTGTAAACACCAACTTACTCCAAAAACTGGTAATGAGCATTGAAAGAAGAAGCCACACATTGTTGAGTATAAAACATTTTACTCAAAACACATTCATATGTGCGTTAGAAAAGGGTTTTTGAACAAACCAACATATTTGTTGTATAACATTTTTAGGTTTGACAGTACAAATAGCCTTTTTTGGGTTAAACAGGAATGTTTAAAACCATAAAACATACACAACTCAGGAACTTACAAAGTTCAACTTTGACAAAGTGAAGGCAATATCAGACATTAGTATGTCCAAACTGTGTTGATATTGCCTTCATCAGATGGGGTGATGTCAACCCTGTAAAAGCCAAATTTTAAAGATGCACACAAATTGCAAGTCAAAATGAGGATTTCCCTCCTGATCCCATGCCTAATGTCAACATGTGCTACCTCCCATCATGGGGGATCAATGGACGTGTTTTGGGGGTGCAACCCCTTCCTTTCATCTACTTTAGTTGTGAGGAAGGGGTTGCACCCACAAAACGCATACATTGATATCCCATGATGGCCGATAGCACATGTTGACACACTGTGTGCATCTTCAAAATTTGGCTTTTAAAATAGTTTAAAATTTGATTTTAAAGAAAAATTTACACAACAAAACGGTAGAATTTTTGTGTTTTAGATTCTGCCTAAAACATCAATGATGTTCTTCATTTTTTGTTGAACATCATTGATGTTTTCCTTTATCTTTTCTAAATCACGATTGCACACCATGATCTATCTCCCCGATGAGGACGTGTGCACTTGCACTGGTGAAATGAGATTCTTCTTCCACAACATCCACATCACCTAAAAAGAATAAAACACACCATGTATTATAAATATGCAGGCATACATCTATTACCTGAAGCTGTGGTCTCAGACACTCACCTGTTGTGGTCAATATTTCGCACACTTCATAAACCTCTCCTTCCTCCATATCCTGAGGTTGTGGTGTTGTGACTTCCCCTTCTTTATGAGGTTGGGGTCCCTGGTGACCTCAGACGTTCCGAGTCTTTTTCTCCCCTATGTGAATTAAAAAATAGATATACTTAGCACACAGATATTTCAGGACAGAATTAGGAATATGAAACATTGCTTGGAAGTGACGTACAATTGTCTGTTTTGGCAGAGTTCCAAGCTGAAGACATGATTTTTTCCCTTTCTTCAAGCTGGAATTCTTACCTGTTTTGTGCAAGTTTCACACATGGAGACACCCCTAGTATCCTAGTATCCACTGGAACACCTGTGTGGGACACCCTAAAAAGGGTGTTCTGGTGTCCCACACTAGTGCTCCTGCGTCCAGATGTGTAAACAGCTGCTGAGTGTCCTCTCTTTACACTGAATCAAGTTTGCATTTCATTCTAGTTACAAACCCATCTAGGCAAACAAACTTCTTTCAAATAGGCATGAACAAATGGAGTTCACCTGCACCTGCCAAACACATTGTATTAGTGGGCGAACAAACAATGTTTACCACGAATGATTACTGTGCCCACGAACCTGAAACTTGCCATTTTAAACACCATTTTAAACTGTGCAACAGTAAAGAAAAGCACATGGAGCAGCACGAAAGTAATAATAATAATAGGAACACACGACCAAATACTTACTTTTTGCAGCACTCTCTTGATTCTTCTGTACTGATCCTGCTCCCTCAATTTGAGGTCTGACCATCGTTTCCTCAGTTCATCCTTGGATCGTCATACCCCAAAATTCTTCTGCAGACTTTCCACAACTTTAGCCATGATTTTGGCCTTTCTGACATTTGGGTTTCTGTACGGTCCATATTTCCCGTCATAGTCAGCCCTCTTCAAGATGTCCACCATCTCTACAAAGGACAAATCTGACGCCTTAAATCTCCTCCGGGATCAGGACATTTGTGGCTCCGGGCTTTCGTCATCCTCCTTGCTGTTCTCCTCTGCATGCACTTGCTCTTTCTTCGCCATGTGCTCTCCCACTGCGCCGAAAGAGAAGGGGCGGGGAATATACTAAAAAGAAGGTCAGGGACGGGCGGAGTTTCACGCATGTGCAGTGTATATAAAGCGTAACACGCGTGCATCGTACGTACGATCTGTGAGCAGAGGACGGAGTAGCGGAAGCGCCGATCGTGCTAACGAAGGTACCATTTAAACTTGGGGCATCAGTGGCCTATACTGCTTATATCAGTGGCCTATACTGCTTGAGGCCCATATTGGGACAAGATTAGAAGAGTTTAGCCTGACATTAGGCTTTGTCTTGTGTTGTGTCTTGCAGATAAAATGGATAGATTCAATGATCATGACTTCCTCCCCGACTTCATAAATACAGGGAGCTGCCCTGTCTGTGGCAGGTGAAACACACTTTTTATAATAATAAAATAAAGAGGAAAGCAGCGCTAGATCAATTGCTGGAATTGGTGAAGCCGGTGATTCCCACGGCAACCATCCCCTATTTGAAGTGCAAAATTGGTGGCCTGAGGAGCACATATAATAGGGAGCGCAAGAAGGTCCAGGATTCCATGAGATCAGGAGCAGCAGCAGATGATGTTTATGTCCCCAGGCTGTGGTACTACCATAGACTGCGGTTTTTGTCAGACCGGACTGAAATCAGGCCATCACTCTCAACCCTTCCTTCCACTCTTCCTTCCACATCAGATGAGGCTTCCAACGTACAACCTGGGCCTTACACCCAGGAAGATGTGGAGGAGCCCAGCTTGAGCCAGGTATAGCATTGTTCAACATATTTCTTGTCCAAAAATGGAATGATGTTAACTAGATGTTAGTATTGATCACTAATTTCGGAATTAACAAAGTGGTTTCCATATCAATAGACAATAGTAGCCAAAAATGATTGGGACAAGAAGGAAAAATGCTGGGGTCAGAATGATAGTCTTTTCTATTTGTTAACATTCAATTTGCAACAGTCATGAGCTCTAAATTGTGTGTGATTGATGACCAAAAAACTAAAACTATGTCCCATTTTCATACACAGAAAAGTCTCAGCCAGGAGGAGGCTGTGGAAAGTCCCAGCCAAGAGGAGGCGGGGGTAAGTGGCAGCCAGGAGGTGGCCGTGCCCAGTAGCCTGACCGAAACCCAGGTTCCTACCCTCCGCCTTCCAACAAAAAGTACCAGGAAGGGGAGGAGCGTGGAGGAGTCAGCGCTTTCTTTGATTCGGGAGGCTACTGCGGCCCTCAGAACCACCCGCAATATTCAAGAGGCCTATGCCTGAATGGTAGCCAGCAAAATGCAGGAAATGGAGGTGGGCCAACACCTCATTTGTGAGGAAGTGATCTATCTGGCCCTAAATAAGAGGTTGAGGGGCGAACTCACAAGCAAAATCCACCTGTGTGAGTTGGGCCATCCTCCTCCTCCTCCACCACCTCTGCCACAACTCCAACATCAAAGCCACAGCCTGGAAGCAAGCATGGAAGCAAGTGTGTAAGGAAGACAAGAGAGTGATGGCCTAGGTTCAGTCTGGTCTGACAAAAAAGATACAGGCTGTTGTAAGACCACAGCCTCGGGACATATATGTCATCTGCTGCTGCTCCTGATCTCTCTGAGTCCTGGACCGGATTGTGCTCCCTATTAAATGAACTCCTCAGGCTACCAATTTTGCCTGTCAAATAGTTGATGTGTGCCCTGGGGTACAAAGGCTTTGTCAATTTCACCAGTTTTTCCAGCGTTGCCTTCCTCTTTATTTTGTTATGACCCCTAATAAATGTCTATTTTTTAGCACAAATCCTTGGCTATGTGTTTTAGTTCAAAAAGGACAGTTTGTTTGTGAGTAGGCAGGTACATTTCAAAAATACAATGTCAAATTAACAAAGGACACCAACACCAACCTTCTCCTTGAGGTTAAAAAATACAAGATAATAATGGTGTTGTGGTAACTTGACACACAAAACGAGAAAAAATATTATGGAGATCACTAGAAAAAAAAAAATCAGGAGATATTGACCAAAAAAAAGTAGATCACTATAAAAAAAATATATAACTCTTATTATGGAGATCTGGCGACAAAAAAAATAAAAAAGATTATTCAGGAGATCACGAGAAATAATAAAGAAATCAGTTTGGCAGAAATCTGTGTGAATATCAGCAGCAAAACAACTTCATTATTCTAGCATTATAAAGAAGAAGAAATGTGCTGCATTAAAAGATTAAAAACTTTGCAGCATGAACGCTAGTTTTACCAGACCGAGCGCTTCCGTTTGGTAATTGATTCAAAGCATGCGTGGAATTTTGTGCGTCGGAATTGTCTACACACGCTCAGAATTTACAACAGATTTTGTTGTTGGAAAATTTGAGATCCAGCTCTCAAATTTTTGTTGTCGGAAATTCCGACAGAAAATGTCCAATGGAGCCTACACACGGTTGGAATTTCCGACAACAAGCTCACATCGAATATTTGTTGTCAGAAATTCTGATCGTGTGTACGCGGCAATAAAGTGGATGTAAACCCTCACATATACCCAGTGAAGTGAACAGCCTCAGATGATACACAGAGATGAAACAAATCTCCCTACATAAGTTTTACATGTATATCTGCTGTCTTCAGCTTTATATATTCTTTAGAAAGTACACATCCTGTTAGAGATTTTCTCTTCCTGTTCAGCACTGGGAGTGTATTCTTGACATACTGTCAAGACAGCTGATTGGAGGAAAGGCACACATCCCCCCTCCACATAGGCAGAGACTTGCAGAGCTGGGCTGTGACAAGACAAGCTCTCCGCTAATCTATTTATAGCAACCTCCCTTGACACTAATTTCAGGCTGGTTTTATCTTGGTTGACAGAGAACTTGTCAGAAGTTATCAGGTTGATAACAGAGAAACAGCAGAAAGACCCTGGACTTAGTGCTTTGGAGAGAGATAAGAAAACACTACACATATATGTGCTTAGGTCAAATTTCATGAATCAGGTTTACATCCACTTTTTAAGCTGACCGTGCACTTGTACAATTTTGTTTAAAAATCTTCATTTAAGAAACATTCTGTCAATTTTCTAATGATTTGTTGGGTAAAATCAACATTCATTTTGGACAGTAGTGACAAGAGATTTCAAAAGAGCAAAATTAAGTTTTTTTCTTGAACAAACAAATTACCAAAAGTGGATGTATTTTTCATTCGGGAAAAGTCTATTTACTCCAAAATCGATTACTAAAAGCAAACATTTTTTAAAGTATCATCATTCCATTAGGAATTAGGAATGGACTCTTTTTTCCGGGCTGCTGCAAGATTATAGAGAAGTCAACTCAATCATCTAGAGTAGATGTAAAAGGCTGGTGTTTTTTTAATGTCACCCATTTGCCTGATGTTTCTACCTGCCCTGGCCTGGCCATGGGAAAAAAACTATAGTATAAAAAAACAGTTGCATGAAAGTTTTATAAGTCCCTTGCAACTATTATATTATATACAGTATTACATATTACATATTATATTATATACAGTATAATAATATATTGTGACATATTGGGGTTTTGTAGCTCAGTGTTAGTGCCAAAACAGTGTGTTTACCAGAAATAGTTTCAGGGCTTTCCTGCCCATTTTATTTAAAAGAATATGAAAAGTTCACACAGGTATGTCTTCCCACACAGGGGGTTCTCACCATCAATGCAACAAACATAACATTCAACCATAACATTCAACCTCCTGGCTCTCTCGTGGCAGCTTTACTGCTCTGAGTAGTATCGCTTGGTCCTCCTAACCCTTAGTAGCTCTTGGTCCCCCTGACCATCAAACACATCCGTTTGTACACAGATGCTGTACCGCAGCTCTGAGTCTTTCCTTGCAGCTTCCCAGCTGCTTTGTTGCTCATGAATTCTCTCTCAGGCTCGGGCCCGGGCCTTGGTCTGTCCTGACCTGGACAGTATGGTGCACACCAGCACCTCTCACAGCTCCCTTCACATACTGATCCCCTCGGAAGGGTGGGGCTCTGATTTCTAAGGGCTCATTTACACTTGCTTCGGCTTCAACACACATCAACAGCTAGTTTACACTGTCATGACCTTGCAGTAATACATTCGTGACCTGTCTGTCTCTTACCTGGTCTGTGTATCAGCCTTGAGGCTTGTACTCTCACACCTGCATGCTTAAGTAATCTTCCCTTTGTGTGGCTCCACCCTAGCCTCAACAGGAACCACTATTTAACACCGTATTCTCCAAGCCTGCCTTGTCGTGCAATATTGTGTGTTTGGCTTCCTGTTTGCCCTGTGCTCTAAGTTTGTCTCTATCTTTGTTACCGTTCTTAGCGCGTTCCCGACCTTTGGCACGTTCTCGACTATCCCTGTTTGCCTGTGACCCTGACTTTTGGCGTGTTCTCTGTTATCCTTGTCTGCTAGTCAGCCCGACATTTGGCTACCTTCTTACTATCCCTTGCTGTCCTGGGCTGCTGTTTCCTCTCCATCCTCCTGTAGCCTACCGTGAGCGTGAGCTGGGAGACCCTGGGGGTCGCGACCTGGAGCCAGTTGCAGCCCAGTGCATCCCCACCACTAGAGGCTCTGGTGAACACCTGCTGGCTCTTAGACTCCGCGCCTTGGGGAATCTATGCTCTAACTCACTGTGGGATCCGTGTTGGTGCTCCAAGGGACCTGCCTTCCGGAACCACCCCGTGTTCCATCCGCAGCAGTCAGCCTTAGGGTCCACTATTATAGCGGTGCACTCCTGACCCCAACGGGGTGCATCTGTCACCTGGATACAGGTGACCTGACATACACTTACTTCAAAACAAGGCTTCGGACAGGCTTTGTTAAAGTTCTCTGAACACTAGTCAAAGCCCTTGTCAATAAAAAAAATGGTTAGCTTACAGTCCTGTTTACACCTGCTTTTGCTTTGCTTTGGCTTTGCTTCAAAAATGATACCCCATGTAGCTTTAGTGGTGCTTCCAAGCGTCCTCAAAGCCTCCATAGAAGTCTATGGAAAAGTTCACTTAAAGCTCCATTGAAGCCCCACCGAAGCCTCATCGAAGCCTCATCAAAACCCCACGAAGCCTCAACGAAGCCCCATCGAAGCTCCACCAAAGCCTCATCGAAGCCCCACTGAAGCCTCATCAAAGCGCCAAGCAAAAGCAAGGTGTAAACAGGACTGTAAGCTAACCATTTTATTTAGTGACAGGGGCTTTGACTGGCGTTCAGAGAGCTTTAACCACTTCAGCCCCGGAAGGATTTACCCCCTTCCTGACCAGAGCACTTATTACAATTTGGCACTGCGTTGCTTTAACTGCTAATTGCGCGGTCATGCAATGCTGTACCCAAACAAAATTTGTGTCCTTTTCTTCCCACAAATAGAGCTTTCTTTTGATGGTATTTGATCACCTCTGCCGTTTTTATTTCTTGCGTTATAAACGGAAAAAGACAGAAAATTTTTTTAAAAAATGATATTTTCTACTTTTTGTTATAAAAAAAATCCAATAAACTCAATTTTAGTCATACATTTAGGTCAAAATGTATTCGGCCACATGTCTTTGGTAAAAAAAATGTCAATAAGTGTACATTTATTGGTTTGCGCAAAAGTTTTAGCGCCTACAAACTAGGGTACATTTTCTGGAATTTACACAGCCTTTAATTTATGACTGCCTATGTCACTTCTTGAGGTGCTAAAATGGCAGGGCAGTACAAAACCCCCCCAAATGACCTCATTTTGGAAAGTAGACACCCCAAGGAAATTGCTGATAGGCATGTTGAGCCCATTGAATATTATTTTTTTTGTCCCAAGTGATTGAATAATGACAAAAAAAAAAAAAAATTACAAAAAGTTGTCACTAAATGATATATTGCTCACACTGGCCATGGGCATATGTGGAATTGCACCCCAAAATACATTCAGCTGCTCCTGATTACGGGGATACCACATGTGTGGGACTATTAGGGAGCCTAGCCGCGTACGGGGCCCTGAAAACCAATCACCGCCTTCAGGATTTTTAAGGGCGTAAATTTTTGATTTCACTCCTCACTACCTATCACAGTTTTGAAGGCCATAAAATGCCCAGATGGCACAAACCCCCCCCCCCAAAATGATCCAATTTTGGAAAGTAGACACCCCAAGCTATTTGCTGAGAGGCATGTTGAGTCCATGGAATATTTTATATTTTCACACAAGTTGCGGGAAAGTGACAATTTTTTTTTTTTTTTGCACAAAGTTGTCACTAAATGATATATTGCTCACACAGGCCATGGGCATATGTGGAATTGCACCCCAATATACATTTAGCTGCTTCTCTTGAGTACAGGGATACCACATGTGTGGGACTTTTTGGGAGCCTAGCCGCGTACGGGGCTCCGAAAACCAATCACCGCCTTCAGGATTTCTAAGGGCGTAAATTTTTGATTTCATTCTTCACTGCCTATCACAGTTTCGGAGGCCATGGAATGCCCAGATGGCACAAACCCCCCCCCCCCCAAATGACCCCATTTTGGAGAGTAGACACCCCAAGCTATTTGCTGAGAGGCATGGTGAGTATTTTGCAGCTCTCATTTGTTTTTGAAAATGAAGAAAGACAAGAAAAAAAACTTTTTTTTTCTTTTTTCAATTTTCAAAACTTTGTGACAAAAAATGAGGTCTGCAAAATACTCACTATACCTCTCAGCAAATAGCTTGGGGTGTCTACTTTCCAAAATAGGGTCATTTGGGGGGGTTTGTGCCACCTGGGCATTCCATGGCCTCCGAAACTGTGATAGGCAGTGAAGAGTGAAATCAAAAATTTACGCCCTTAGAAAGCCTGAAGGCGGTGCTTGGTTTTCGGGGTCCCGTACGCGGCTAGGCTCCCAAAACGTTTCACACATGTGGTATCCCCGTACTCAGGAGAAGCAGCAGATTTTATCTTGGGGTGTAATGTCACATATTCCCATGGCATGTTTGAGCAATAAATCATTTAGTGACAACTTTGTGCAAAAAAAAAAAAAAAAAAAATTGTCTCTTTCCCGCAACTTGTGTCACAATATAAAATATTCCATGGACTCGACATGCCTCTCAGCAAATAGCTTGGGGTGTCTACTTTCCAAAATGGAGTCATTTGGGGGGGGGGTTTGAACTGTCCTGGCATTTTATGCACAACATTTAGAAGCTTATGTCACACATCACCCACTCTTCTAATCACTTGAAGACAAAGCCCTTTCTGACACTTTTTGTTTACATGAAAAAATTTTTTTTTTTTTTGCAAGAAAATTACTTTGAACCCCCAAACATTATATATTTTTTTAAAGCAAATGCCCTACAGATTAAAATGGTGGGTGTTTCATTTTTTTTTTCACACAGTATTTGCGCAGCGATTTTTCAAACGCATTTTTTGGGGAAAAAACACACGTTTTTCAATTTTAATGCACTAAAACACACTATATTGCCCAAATGTTTGATGAAATAAAAAAGACGATCTTAGGCCCATACATGGATACCAAGCATGACATGCTTTAAAATTGCGCACAAACGTGCAGTGGCGACAAACTAAATACATTTTTAAAAGCCTTTAAAAGCCTTTACAGGTTACCACTTTAGATTTACAGAGGAGGTCTACTGCTAAAATTACTGCCCTCGATCTGACCTTCGCGGTGATACCTCACATGCATGGTGCAATTGCTGTTTACATTTGACACCAGACCGAAGCTTGCGTTCGCCTTTGCGCGAGAGCAGGGGGGGACAGGGGTGCTTTTTTTTTTTTTATTAGAATTTTTTTTTGCTTTTTTATCTTATTTTTAAACTGTTCCTTTGATTTTTTTTTAAATCATTTTTCAATCAATTTCAACAATAAAAATTATCTCAGGGAATGTAAATATGATAGCAATAGGTAGTGACAGGTACTCTTTTTTGTAAAAATTGGGGTCTATTAGACCCTAGATCTCTCCTCTGCCCTCAAAGCATCTGACCACACTAAGATCGGTGTGATAAAATGCTTTCCCTATTTCCCAATGGCGCTGTTTACATCTGGTGAAATCTAAGTCATGAAATGCTCGTAGCTTCCGGTTTCCTAGGCCATAGAGATGTTTGGAGCCACTCACCGGCTGCATTCTCAGGTTCCCTGTTGGGACAGGAGAGCCAGAGAAAAACATGGAAGACGGTGGGGGGGGGGGGCATTCCCTCCCACTGCTTGTAAAAGCAGTCTAGAGGCCAATTAGCTGCTAGGATTGCTTTTACATGAAAGCCGACCGCTGGCTGAAAAGAATAATACCAAGATGATACCTAAACCTGCAGGCATCATTCTGGTATAACCATTCAAAGTCCAGCAACATACCAGTACGTTGCTGGTCCTTGTTGGGCATATATTGTAATCTTTTTTTTTTTCATGCAGCCTGTGGGCTGAACGAAAAAAAGAGATTGATCGGTGGGGATACCCACCATTAGAATACCTCCCTTCATCCACCCACTTCTAATGATGGGCATATATGCACCGTTTATATATGCCGAAGCATGGGGGCATCCTCCCGCAAAAGGTAGGAGCAAATCGCTCCCCCCCCCCCCCTGCTGCCCCCATGCTTCGGCATATATCACCTCCGCTGGAGTCACGGCTTTATATATCGTGGGAGCAAATGCTGTTGCTGTCAAGATAAATAAATCCGCGCTGCAGCTGAAAGGCGTAACTGAAGACAAAAAAATGGTTAACAATAAAACACAGTAAACGGTAAAGTATAAAAAATTGCATACCTGAAAAGCAAACATGATAAAACATAATAACAATAAAACATTGCAGAAAAGAATATAGTAAAAAAGAGCACAACAATAGATAGAGAATAGAGAGAGAGAGAACAATAAAACGACAACTATTTTTTTTTATTTTATATATTTTTTGGGGGGTTTTTTTTACACATTTTTTTTTGTAACTGTAACTTTTGTAACTGTAACCGGTTCCAGGTTCGGGTCTCTCAAAATGCGATGGCATCTTGGGAGACCCTGTGAAAGTGTGCCTAGTCTGTGCAATGCTGTACGCTACGCTAATACTCAACTAGTGTATGGTAGCGTTCAAAACATTCACCATTGCAAAGACCAGGATTGTCAGGACAGGAGCGACAATAATTGCGGGTGTCACGCCTATATCCGCGCTTGCTGCAGACACAACATCTTTTTTGGGGGGGTTCGTTGGGTAGAGGTACTCGGGAGGACATAAAGAAAATGCCTATCATGCAGCCAACTGCATTTGGTTGGGGATGTGAATGGGGGAAGTACGGGTGCTGCAGAGGTGGTGGGTTCCCAATTAGGATTGGCGAATGCAGCAGGAAGGGCATTATGCAGCGGGACACTACTTGTGCTTGCCACCTCACCAGCTTGAACTGCACTTATGGGACTCGCCACATCACCAAGTGTTACTGCAGTGCTGGTTTGACTACGACCGGGGTGTACTAGGCCGCTGGTGCTTGCCAGTTCACTATAACGCTACCAAAAAAACTGTTAGCGATCACAGGGATCAGGCCTGACTCTGCGAACGCTGCAGTTATGCATTTAGTGTTTTGTAAGTGACAGTGATCAATCGATACTGCACTTGGGTGGGCTGGGCTGGGCGGAGGGGCAAAACGCAGGTGCTAGCAGGTATCTGGGCTGATCCAGCTAACACTGCATTTTTGGGAACCCTAAACTGCTGGGGAGGCTAGTATAGATCTGATCGGATCAGATATTGATCCGTTCAGATACTATACCACTAAGGGAGGTGTACGGTGCGTGCGTGGGTGTTAGCGCTACTGGCACTAACCTGATGCTGCCTGGTGCTGGTGCTTACCAGTTCACCAAAACGCTACCAAAAAAACTGTTAGCGATCGCAGGGATCAGGCCTGACTCTGCGAACGCTGCAGTTATGCGTTTAGTGTTTTGTAAGTGACAGTGATCGATCGATACTGCACTTGGGTGGGCTGGGCTGGGGCGGGCGGAGGGGCAAAACGCAGGTGCTAGCAGGTATCTGAGCTGATCCATCTAACACTGCATTTTTGGGAACCCTAAACTGCTGGGGACGCTAGTATAGATCTGATCGGATCAGATATTGATCCGTTCAGATACTATACCACTAAGGGAGGTGTATGCTGCGTGCATGGGTGTTAGCGGTACTGGCGCTAACCTGACGCTGCCTGGGGCGACGCAGACCCTATCTGACCCTAAAACCTAAGTTATATCACCGCCGGGCGATCAGGGGGCTAAACCTTTATTCGGTAATAAACGGCGGGTGCCCTGACACTATAAAAAATAAACTAACTAACCAGCATCATCCATAACAGTTATACGGTGATCACTGGTGAAAGAGTTAACTAGGGGGCAATCAAGGGGTTAAAACATTTATTAGATAGTATATGGGGGTCCCTGTCGCTATAAAACACTGACGGCGAACCTAAATATTTATCTCCCACCAGTGACACTAATACAGCGATCAGAAAAATGATCGCTTAGTGACACTGGCGACGGGGGGTGATCAAGGGGTTAAAACTTTATTAGGGGGAGTTAAGGGGGTACCCTAGACCTAAAGGAGGCTAACACTAACTGCCCTACCACACTAACTGTCACAAACTGACACCAATGCAGTAATCAGAAAAAAAAACTGCTTGGTGTCATTGTGACTGGGGGGGGGGGTGATTGAGGGGTGATCAGGGAGTGATCGGGGGGTGATGGGGGGTGTAATGTGTGCCTGGCATGTTCTACTGTGTGTGTAGTGTTTGTGCACTCACTCGGATGTCTTCTCTCCTCGGCGCCGGAACAGAAAATACCGAGCCGAGGAGCGATGACATCACTTCCTTCGCTTCTGTTTACTATACAGAAGCCAAGGAAGCATTTCATTCGCCAGGAGCGATCGCGAGGGGGGAGCCACGAATGAGTGGCCTCCCCCTCACCTTTGATTGCCCCTGACGAGAATCCGACCGCCGCAGGCACCAGGGGGGGTCCGATCGGACCCACCGCCCGCGGGAAGGCAAGGACATACCTGTAAGTCCTTTTGCCTGCCCGTGCCATTCTGCCGACGTACATCGTCGTGCGGTGGTCGGCAACTGGTTAACAAAGCGTATCCAAAGCCATGTTTTGAAGCAAGTGTAAACTAGCAATAACTCTGACTTTCATATGAAGCCAGCACACAATTGTCCCATTAGTGTGCTTGCTTCTTAAAAAATCTGGCATAAACCACCATCTTCAATAGTGGCACGGGTGCGCTATGCCACAATATATATATTCTGCTTAAACGAATAACATACTATAGCACTTTGTCACATTTATGTTTTTTCAAGGCAATATTAAAAAAAAAAAATACGTGGACATTGTGCTATGTTTTTTTCCCCTTTAAAGACATGGAAAGTATAGAAAAAAAACAGTTGACCTGCCAGAAATTCAGCCTACCTGTCACGGGCTTACAGCTTACAAATTTTTGTGAACAGAGTGTTGTCAGCCCTGCCCAGTGTCTTTGGCTAAACTTCTCAACCACTCCCACTTTCAGATCTCTACAACTTAAAGGCTAAACATTCTGTAGTCTAAGATAAGCACTAGGATGGCTCTTTAAGACAACAATTTCTGACAAGGTCAACAGGTTTGTAGTGACTTTCGAGCTTTACTTCCTCAGTACATTTGTTCCACTCCCCCCGCAGCTTTTTTTTTTCTTCTTTCTCTCTTTTATTTTCCCCCTGTATTTGGATAATATTGGGTTACATATTCTTGAACCATTTCTTTCTTTGAGCATTTCTTAATGTTTTTTTTATAAGAAGCTATGGTCTGGCTGGATTACATCGGTTTCTGGTGATATTAAGACGTAAATACCCGGTATTGCTGGTATTGAAAGTTTTACGAAGCATTTTTGTGTAAGCATGGAGAATTTTGATATGAAAATGGGAACAGTAGATACTCAGTACCAAAGTGTTGACTGTTATGCCTACATTAGGATAAATGCACTTCTATAACTAATGTACCTGTATTAGGTTTTTACTTTTATTTTTTTTGTAGCAGTAGAAAATATTTGAATTGCTGTATGTTGAAAAGTACTACATGTGACTGCACAAATGCTTATCTTTGAATATGTGACTATATACTTTCTGATAAATAGTTAACGCTGTTTATTGTATTTTGTGAAAGACCAATAAATTTACCCTTTAAAAAAAGAAGGTTGTTGTGAGTGAGGTAGCAACTCATACGGTCGTGGACAAGGTGTTCAAGGAGCTTGGAGGCAAATGGGAGCAGAGAGATGGGTCTTAAAGGGGTTGCAAAGGTTCAGTTTAAAAAAAACAAAAAGCATGTCACACTTACCTCCACTGTGCAGTTGGTTATGCACAGAGTGGGCCCAATCCTCCTCTTCTGGGGTCCCTCCGCGGCACTCCTGGCTCCTCCTCTTATCGAGTGCCCACCGGAGAAACGCTCTCTGACGGGACACCTGTGCAGGAGTGCTCCTATGTGCCTTGCTGCTGTGTCTGTAGACACAGACAACAGGACTAGGCTCCACCCCCCCGGCACCAGCATCATTGGATTTGATCGACAGCAGCGGGAGCCAATGGCTGCGCTGCTATCAATATATCCAATCCAGACACGAGACACCTGCTGGAGCTGGTGTGCTTGTTCCCCTTGTGGGAATTACAGGGCTCAGGTAAGTATAAGGGGGGCTCGAGGGCGCTGCTGCAGCACAGGAGGTTTTTCACCTTAATGCATAGAATGCATTAAGGTGAAAAACAGCGAGGGTTTGGGGTGAGGGTTTTTTAAGTATTGGGGTAACCAGTGCATGTTTAAGCGGGGAGGGAAAGGTTGAAGATGTGGGTTAGAGAGTTTAGGATAGAGCAGCAAGGTGGTCGCAGTAATTGTGAGGGGACAGGGTCCAGGGGACAGGTGGGCCATGGAGAGAAGTTTGGCAACTTCCTCAGTGGTAACAGGGCTGAAGGAGGAAAATATTGAGTGCGGTGTTGGACCTGATGTGTTGGTTGGGGGAGGAAGTTTGAGAGGAAGGATGCAGGATACCTTATCACGAATTGTGTCAATATTGCTTTTGAAAAGATTGTCAATCTCCTGTGCGGTAAGCAAGTTGGTGGGTGGAGGCAGTGGGAGGTGAAGTAAGGAATTAAAGGTAGAAAAGAGTTGACGAGGTTTGGATGAGAGGGTTTTGATGAGAGTGTTGTAGTAGGTTTGTTTAGTAGTGTGGAGGCAGGAGTTGTATTTGAGAAGGGCAGATTTGTAGAGGGTAAAGTCTAGCAGGGATTTAGATTTATGCCACGCTTGCTCAAGCGCACGGCTGCGTCTCTTGAGACTTCTGGTGTTGTCTGTTTGCCAGGGTTGTAGCAGAGGAGTTCTGGTTCTGTTTGTAGAAAGAGGAGCAAGTGTGTCCAGGAAGGATGACAGTATGTTGTTGTAGATGGAAGCGGTCAGGTCTGGGCAAGACAGGGGCAGGGTTGCCAACCTCCTGCAGCATTTTTTACTGACAAAGCATGGAAAATATACTGGCGGAGCACATTTTTTTACTGGCAACCTGAGAAATTACAGAACTCCTATTGAAAACTAACGCAGTGAATATTTGAACAGTATAAACATGATATGGAAGCACTGACAACACCTAGAACAAAGTAATTTGCTTGATTTACACTTAAAAAGTCAACACAGCATGAAATGATCAGCCCCTGATATTTACTGGCAGTTGTAAAAAAAATCATAGATTTTTACAAACTGTCAGTAAATTTACTGGCGGTTGGCAACCCTGGACAGGGGTGTGATTTTATCGTAAAGGCCATCAGTAGCAGAATAAAGAAGGGAAGGGTTGAGGTGGCGAAGGTTCCTGCGAGTAACGGTTTGCAGGTTACCAGCATTATAGGTAGGAGACAGGAAGAGTGTGAAATGGATAAGGTTGTAATCTGAGAGAGGAAGGGAGTGTTAGACTGGTTGAAGGGAGTGCAGAGATGGGAGAATATGACGTCAAGAGTGTTGCCGTTGGAGTGAGTGGTGGTTTGTGTACATCGCAATTAGGTTAAAAGAGGAGGTTAGGTTGGGTAGTTGAGAAGTGGTTGAGGTGTTAACATTTACTGGAATGTTAAAGTAGGGTAGCCATGCGGAGATGTGGTGCATAAAGCGTGACACTGGTCCAGGAGGCCGATAAATGACTGCGACCCTCGGACAGAATGGAGAGAAAAGACTAATGCAGTGCACTTCGAAAGAGCAGAGTGAAAGAGAGAGAGGTGTAGAGAGTTTTCGTCCACTGGGTCTGGGTGAGTGAGACCAGAGGAGGCCACTGTGGGAGAGAGCGGCTGGAGAGGTAGTGCTGGTTTTGGTAATTTGCAAATAGATTAAGGGAGTTGGAGAGGAAAATGTCATTAACATAGGTGAGTTTGTTGAAGACTGAGCGGGCATTCCAAAGGGCACACAAAAGCGAGGGGGGCTGACTTGTGGAATCAGGTGGATCGGGATAAGAGAGTGGGAGTTCCGGCTCCTGTGGGTGGAGGTAGACTGACGGTTTTGGGGGTGAGAGTTGAGCTGGAGGAGGGCCAGACATTAGGAGTAGTAGGAGGGTCAGGATGGTAAGTTGGGAGTGGGATTTATATGAAGGCAGATGCTGTAATGAAGTGGGAGTGGTGACATTGCGTGGGCTCAGAATGAGCAGGAGTGCAGTAATATTGAGTGGGCAGAAGTGTACAGGTTGTGGGCTTGAGGGAGGGGGTAGAGAAGTTAGAGTTTGAGGGGAGAGGTCCTTATAGCAAAGAAGATTAGTATGAGCATGTTGGAGGGTGGAGAGAGGGGATAAGAAAGAAAAGGGAAAGGGAAAAGATGAAAGGGAGCTGCCAGAGAACTTGGTTTTTGTACTTGCTTTTTGTAGAAGTGCCGAAGTCAAAGTTCCGTTTGCTGGGCACTTATCGCAGGAGTGGCACTTTGCACAAGGAGAGGCCAGCTATACCCTCGGCAGCTGTCCCCAGAGTTGAACTAAATTTATACTGGACTGGTGTAGGGGGAGGTTGACAATTATTCAAGTAGGAGCTGATAAAAACAGGCTTGTGGGGAGGGCGGGGGTTTAAAACTGGCCTGCGCCAAAATAAATATTTTTGTTATTTTCTTTATGTACAGTGGGGAAAATAATTATTTGATCACCTGCAGATTTTGTAAGTTTGCCCACTTACAAAAAAATGAAGGGTCTATAATTTTTATCATAGGTGTATTTTAAATGATAGTGACAGAATATCAACCAAAAATCCAGAAAAAAACACATAAAACAAATGCTATAAATTAAGTTGCAGTTCAGTGAATAAAATAAGTATTTTTTCCCCAAGCAAAACATGACTTAGTACTTTGTGGAGAAACCCTTGTTGGCAAGCACAGAGGTAAGATGTTTCTTGTATTTGGTGACCAGGTTTTCACACATCTCAGGAGGGATTTTGGTCCACTCTTCTTTACAAATCTTCTCTAAATCCTTAAAGTGGATGTAAACCCTCACATGTACCCAGATAAGTGAACAGCCTCAGATGATACACAGAGATGAAACAAATCTCCCTACATATGTTTTACATGCATATCTGCTGTCTTCAGCTTTATACAGTATATTCTTTAGAAAGTGCACATCCTGTTAGAGATTTTCTCTTCCTGTTCAGCACTAGGAGTGGATTCTTGGAAAACAGCCAAGACAGCTGATTGGAGGAAAGGCACACACTCCCACTCCACATATGCAAAGGAAGGAAGGAATGTGCAGTGCTGTGCTGTGACAAGACAAGCTCTCTGCTAATCTATTTATAGCAACCTCCCTCCACACAAATTTCAGGCTGGTTTTATCTTGGTTGACAGAGAACTTGTCATAAGTTATCATGCTGATAACAGAAGAGCTGAGCAGCAGAAAAACACAGACTCAGGGCTTTGGAGAGAGATAAGAAAACACCACAGGTATATGTGCTTAGGTCAAATTTCATGAATCAGGTTTACATCCACTTTAAGGTTTCTTGGCTTTCCCTTGGCAACTCGAAGTTTCAGCTCTCTCCATATATTTCTATAGGATTAAGGTCCGGAGACTGACTAGGCCACTCCACGACCTTAATGTGCTTCTTCTTGAGCCACTCCTTTGTTGCCTTGGTGGTATGTTTTGGGTCATTGTCATACTGAAAGTCCCATCTTCAGTGTTCTGGCTAAGGAAAGAAGGTTCTCATCCAAGATTTTACAATACATGACCTCGTCCATTGGCCCCTCAATGCGGCAAAGTCAGCCTGTACCTTTAGCAGAGAAACAACCCCAAAGCATCATGTTTCCACCTCCGTTCTTGACTGTAGGGATGGTGTTCTTAGGGTCATAGTCAGCATTTCTGTACATGTGCTTTCTTGAGGAGGGGGACTCACCGTGTTTGGAGGAAGAAAAATGCTGACTATGACCCTAAGAACACCATCCCTACAGTCAAGCACAGAGGTGGAAACATTATGCTTTGGGGTTGTTTTTCTGCTAAAGGTACAGACTGACTTTTCCACAATGAGGGGCCAATGGATGGATTTTTTTTTTAACAAACAGTGGTGCTTTATTGTTGTAAGAAATAAATTGGATTTACAGAATACCAATCGACACAGTACAATACACTTCCTACATAGAATACAAACTTTAGGATAGGGAATGTAATGTACAAAATCCACAATTAGTACACAGGGATAATAGTACCATTCACAGGAAATACCGTCTACCCTCTCATCCTCCAAAATCCCCCCCTCTTAAATCAGATGATCTTAGTAAGCTGTGTACCTCTACGAGGCCATCCACGGAGCCCACACTTTTTCAAATTTCCATGGACAACCACGGTTTATATATGTCATTTTATACATGGGAATTACTGCCTCAATCTGTGCCTCCCAGGCTGAGAAAGATGGAGGGGAAGAATCTATCCATTTCATGAGTATCTCTTTCTTGGCATAGAAAAGAAGGAAAGAAATTAGTATTTTAAGGTGATAGGGCCTCTGCTCATCATCATGTATCCCGAGCAACGCCATGGCTGGTAGGAGCGGAATAGAGGTTTGCAGCCTGGAGTTGATTTCTCCAACTATCTTAGTCCAAAATATTGCAACGACCGGGCACTCCCAGAACATATGTATAAATGTACCTATGTGCACTTTGCATTTAGGACACATGGGGTCTCTTTCAGGGAATATGCGATGAAGTGTATAAATTTAACCTGAATCAGTTTGTCCTTAGATGCTATCACTAGTTTTGGGCCATATTCTAGACAGTCCTCCCATCCCTCCCTATCCAGCGATGGTATATCAGCCCGCCACCTCTCCCATAGTTCATTCATCTTGGGGGAATCTCTTCCCAGTAACGCAGCATAAATAGAGGATAGGGGTTTAGTCAAATCTCCAGGAGACAGGAGGTCTTCAATGGGGTCTGTTTGTAGCAGGGGGGTTTGCGGGAATTGAGCCCTGGCCGCATGTCTCAGCTGTAAATACCGGAAACCCATCCATCGGGGTAGACCAAATTTAGCCGTAAGCTTTAAGGAGAGCAGTTGTCCCCCAGGCATTACGTGTTCCAACATGGTTACTCAATATCTGGCCCACACCTGTGGGTTTGGTATCATACAGAAGTGTTTTAACCGTGGGTTCCCCCATAAAGGTTGAGCTGGAGACAATTGGCCAGGTTTTAAATATCTTCGCCTAGCCGCCTCCCATACCTTCCAAGTCGCCCTAGTAGGCCCAGGCACCTCACAGTATGCCTTGGGTCCTCTATAGGGAAAGTTGCCAAGGTCAGTCAGGGAGCCTAAGACATTCGCCTCGAGACAGATTGCAGCATTGGATCTAGAGCCCTGAAACCACCAGTGTACTGTCACCAACCCAAAAATATGTCTGAAAATTGGGGGGGGCAAGGTTTTAAATATCTTCGCCTAGCCGCCTCCCATACCTTCCAAGTCGCCCTAGTAGGCCCAGGCACCTCACAGTATGCCTTGGGTCCTCTATAGGGAAAGTTGCCAAGGTCAGTCAGGGAGCCTAAGACATTCGCCTCGAGACAGATTGCAGCATTGGATCTAGAGCCCTGAAACCACCAGTGTACTGTCACCAACCCAAAAATATGTCTGAAAATTGGGGGGGGCAAGTCCACCCAAAATCCGCAGGCAACCACAACATAGAGCGTGCCAATCTAGTGTTCCCCCCGACCAAATAAAGGATCCCACTATACGGTTGATATCCTTAAAAAACTAAACGAGGACCCAGACCGGGCAGTTCCTGAACAAGTAGTTAAATTTAGGCAGTATTATCATTTTAAGGAGGCTAATGCGACCCAAAAAATTTAGAGGCAGGTTCTCCCAGGCAGCACATTTTGTACGTAGGGTGTTTAGAAAAGGGGCCAGGTTTTTGTCAATGAAATCAGACGGATTTCTTGTGATTACAACTCCCAGATATTTTAATTCCCTAACCCATTGTAACGGGGAGGAGAGGGGTCCAGAGTTAGCTCCGTCATCTATAGGGAATAAGACAGACTTGGTCCAATTGATTTTGATCCCCAAAAGTCCCCCAAAATAATCAAAAATTCGTAGGGCAGCCTGAAGAGAGGGCCCAGCATCATTTAAATACAGTAGCGCGTCGTCGGCATAGAGGGAGAGGCGCTCTTCCAACATACCCACCCGCAAGCCCAGGACGTCCGGTGCACTCCTAATGGCGTCACTACCAGTTTCTAACCACCACCAGCTCATGCCATACTTCTCATTGCTGTAGGTGGAACATGACAGGTTGATGACTAATACCCCCTGCAACTCTATATTGCTTCCAGCTGTGAGAAGGGTAGCATATACAGAGTGATGGGCCAAGATGATGTTTGCTGACCATAGGGAGACCGTCCTATAGCAGAAGCACACACAGAAAGATGATAACACTGCTGATTTGCAAGGCAGTGGGAGAGCATTTAAACTGTACAACAGGGGGACCCATATCCAAAGTTATGACTTGACTAAGTAAAGTTGAGCAGTAGAGATGTATTACAAAAAAAGTATGATATCTTGATAAACAAGTGCATGTAAAAACATATTTAAATGCTGTATTTGGGCTTACATACACTTTAAACTTTTGCATTCACATTAACTTTCCAGGCTGGAAAAAATATGTAAACCCACCTGGAATCTCACACAATAAATCCTGTTTACATTGATGCTTAATTCATATTTCATGTCTTAATTGTGGGATATTTCCAGAAGTATTACACAATTTGCTTTTTTTTTATGTTGCTTTTGCTTCCATACCTGTCTCACAGCTTTGCCCGGTGTATCTGGGATGACACTGGCACACCGCAAGTCCATAGTAGTCCTGGCAAACTCCTCCATTCCAACAGGTCTTGTAAACACACGGTGATACCTCTAAGATAAATAAGACAAGAAAGGACTAAACTTCCATAAATCCTTTTTTTTTTTTTAATCTAGTGGTATGCGACATACAATGAAAAGACAACTTCACAGAATAGGTGGTTCAAACAATGTAGCATATAAATGATCAACATCTAATTGCACCTTATTAAAGGTAAGGACTCTCAGGGTAATTACGAGGGAATAGCGCTGTAGGTGTGCAGAGTACCCAGATACCTAGGAAGTATAAGACTAGGGATATGCGTAGATAGGTTGTATAATCACTCGAATTTCAATAGGGGTAAGCCCCGTTATCCTTAAAAAATACAGTTATCAGTACATGGGGGAAGGGTGATGCAGGGTATCCCACTGGGGTCGAAACATACCAGTTTCTGAATAATATGTCATGTGCGTTGCCATGTAGTATAGAGCAGGATCTGGGAAACCAATGCCTCCCCTCAGTTTCGGACTTAGTAGAAACACTCAACCAATACGTGGAGGTTTGCTGGGCCAGAGAACTTGATAAAGGCTGAACATACAGCATGAAAGAAAGTCTGGGGTAGTTTAGCAGGTAGGGCTTGTAGCAAATACAGGAGTCTTGGCATTGCATTCCTCTTCAATACACTGCAGCGACCAAACCAAGACAGAGCAAGGGAGTCCCATTTCTTGAGGTCTGCAGTGAGTGTTGATAGGAAGGGTCAAAAATTCAGGGGAAAGATGTCCTTTAGGTTTTCGGGGATTCTGGTTCCCAAATATTGGATAGAGCAGGTGGCCCATTTAAATGGGAAGAAGGGGCGTATACCTGACAGGGTTCGGTCCGTTAAAGAGATGTTCAGAGCTTCTGATTTTTGGAGGTTAACTTTAAAGTTGGAGAGAGTGCCATATTGCTTCAATTCTTGTAGCAGTAAAGGCAGAGAAGTTATAGGTTCGGTGATAAAAAATAAAAGATCGTCTGCATACGCTGCTACTTTGGGTTGATAGTGGTCGGACTGACCACCGCTAATATTAGGGTTTTTTCTTTTATATGGCGAAGAAGTGGCTCTAGGGAAAGAACGAACAGTAGAGGGGAAAGTGGACATCCCTGCCTGGTGCCGTTGGAAATCGCAAACATGTCAGAATTCAGCCCATTCACCCGAACCGTGGCTGTGGGGTTAGTGTATAAAGCTGAGATCCAGTCCATGATAGACTTCGGCATTCCGACTGAACGGAGCGCTTCCTGGAGAAACACCCGGTCCACCTTGTCGAATGCCTTTTCGGAATCAGTGGAGTAGGAGGGGAATTCAGGATCTCCTCGCCTTCTCTATGATGTTCAATGTCCTGATAGTGTTGTCTCTCTCTTCTTGTGTCTGTATAAAGCCCACCCGATCAGGCGCAACCAAGCGTTGTAGTGGACCATTTAGCCTGGAGGCTAAGATTTTGTGAAAAGTTTGATGTCACAGTTTAGAAGAGAAATGGGTCTATAACTAGAACACAGCAGTGGGTCCTTTCCTGGCTTTGGATTACAGAGATAGACGCTCGTAACATGTCTGAAGGAATGTTATGCCCCTCCAGGATGGCATTAAAGGCCGTGGTAAACTGGGGAGCTAGTCGGGTCTGAAATGCTTTGTCTTAAAGAAGTGTAAAGCCGTCGGGCCCGAGAGCCTTCCCTGGTTGTGTCTCCACTATGGCAGCTGTAAATTCCTTCATTTTGAGAGCCTGGGATAGCTGTTCCTGGTCGTCATTTGTAAGAGAAGGAAGGTTGGCCTCCTGTAAGTATTCCTGTATATTTGAGAGGGAAGGGGCTGTTGGGCTAGAAGCGTGTGCCGAGTCTAAATTGTAAAGCTTCGAATAAAAATCCCGAAAGGCATCTGCAAAATCTGGCGAGGCATTGATCTTGGACCCTGAAGGGGTCAGAAGAGCGGGGATGTATGATTGGGTGCATTTTTCTCTCAATGCGTTAGCCAGCAAACAGCCACATTTATCGCCGTACCTATAGAAGGAGCGACAAGCCTTGAGTAGGACATGTTTGGCCTTGTATAAGGAGTGCTTCCTGATCGCCTCTCTAATCCGGAGCAGCTCTGCTTCTATTGTGCGGTCAGGTTGACTTTTATGTTGCTTCTCCAGGGTGTGGAGATTTGTCAAAAGGTCTGTTAAAGTTTTGGCACAGCGTTGTTTGGCCGCATGGCCATGCTTTATGAGGACCCCCTTAATGTAGCATTTATGTGCTGACTGCACAGGGAGAGGGTTAGATACAGAGCCAGCATTGTTGTCAAAATAAGAGCGAAGTTCTCTAATGATCTCTGCTGTTTCAGAATCTCTAAGAAGTGTTTCGTTCAGGCGCCAAATGGTGTTTTGGGGGACGAGTGTGGGAGAGTAAGTTCCAGGAGAACTGGACCGTGATCAGAAAGTGTTACCTGGCTGATCTTTGCTTTGGAGGCCAAGGTAATCGTGGAGTGTTTTAGTAGTCAAATATCTATCCTAGAGTAGGATCTGTGGGTGGGAGAGTAGAAGGATTAATCCTGTTCCTGGGGGTGGAAAATTCTCCAGAGTTCGACCAGTTGGTGAGCAAGCAGCAGGTCTTTCTGGTTTCGTCTTGCACTTTGGGGTAGGGAGGATGAGTGAATCCTTTGGGGGATCTAAGGTGAGGTTAAAGCTCCCCCCCAAAACAAGAGTACCTTCACGGAAAGACTTTAGTGTGGTTAAAAATGCTTCCAGGACCTGGGGATGATTTGTATTAGGAAGGTAGAAGTTCATAAGGGTAAATGTGTGAGAATTGATTTTGCCCTTTAGGAGCAGGAACCTGCCCTCATGATCTTGGTGTTCATCTGGAAACTGCCAGTGTAGAGATTTGGATAGGAGGATACTTGTCCCCTTAGATTTAGAAGATGTAGATGGACTATGGTAGGCCACCGGGTAATGCTTGTTAATAAGTCGGTAATTCAGAGAGATTCTCTCCAAGTGGGGCCCACTGTACATGGCCTGTGTCCGGGATCCGAGTGGTCAATGAGCCCTTTGAGGAGGCTAGGGAGACGCCTAAAGGTAGAAGTATCATTACAGGCATAACAAAGTAATGGGTGAGTTGAGGTAGTATGGAATCTAGGGTCTGACATCTACCTCAGCTGACCTCTCAAAGCTCAACTGGCCCAAAAAAAAAAGAAAAAGGGTTATTGTAAGTATAACAATCAAACAAACACCCCCTGCCAGTAGTGTATGATAGGTCCATGACCTCCATGTGCATTTGTTTAGTGAGCCCGTCCATATCATTACAACCTAAAAAAGAGAAAGACAACAACAAGCCCCCCCCCAAAAAAAGACCCTTTCCATACCCGGCCCGGTAGTGGGTACAATGTCTATGCAAGAAGGCCTTATCACTGTTTGTGGTATACCGGGAAGTTGAAGTCGGTAGTACAGTTCACTCTAAGTTGCATAGGTGCGCAGGTGGACCCCAGGCAAAACCGCAGAGAAGGTTATTGAGCTTTCCTTGGTAAAGACAGGGCAAAGTAATGCAGGTAGAGAGGAGTGTTCACACACCACATAGGAGGAGTCAGTCAGTTACCACTGTCGTCAGTCTGCATGTAGAATCAGGGGACCGGTTCTTGAGGAGCTTGAGATGGGCCTCTTTGAGAGCGGCGGTTGTTCGGGTTTCCTTGAGGTCTGCCATCAGTAGGCCGACGCTGTGAGTTCGACGGCATGGTTACCAGTTGGAGCCAGTTGGGAACAGTGATTGGGTTCATCTCAGCGAACGTGAACAGATGTGAGATCTCCGAGGGGTGATGTAGTGGGAAGGTGTCAGTACCCTTACGAACAATAAAATGGAACGGGTGTCGCCATTTGTAAGTAAGACCCTTCTCTCCAATGACATCTAGAAGTGGTTTAAGTGCCCGCCGCTTCATCAGAGTTCTCCTGGAAATATCTGGGAGTAGGTGAATAGCTGCACCATCGAATTCCAAGACCCCCGCCTGCCAGGCCCGCCGCAGAATTTCCTCCTTAAGGTTAAAGGAGTGTAGGCAACAGAGCATATCTCTGGGTCTGTCAGGCATGTTAGAATGTGGGCCGAGTGTTCTGTGAACCCGGTCTATAGTTATGACAGTGTCATGCAAGCAGTCCAGGTAAAGGTTAAAGATGGAGGTTACCATCAGACGGAGCTCCGATTGTGGGATGGGTTCAGGGACTCCCCTTAGGCATATGTTCTGTCTGCGGTTCTCCAGGTTATCTAGTAGCAGCTGCAACTGAATTAATTGGTCATTAAGTTCGGCGTGAGAAGATTGCACAGTTTGTATAGACTGGGACATTGCTCCCTGTTCCTGTTCCACTGCTGCAAAACGGGATCCAGTGCTGAGACTTCCTGCTTAAGAGACTATATCTCTCCCCTCATGGCTGACTCCATTCTGGCAGTTAGTGATTCAAAATCATCTCTGGTGGGGAGCTGTTGTAATAGTGTCCACATTTTATGTGCAGGATCAGTGCTAAATGCAAGCTCCAATTGCTGAGATGGCGTAGTGGGGTTACTCACTGTGTCCTGTAGCCGTGGTTTATTTCCCTGCCCGTCTACGATCTGTGCTGGGTTGAGACTGTGCTCAGTGTGGGTGGCATATGGAGAGGCGTGTCTTGGGCTAAATAGATCCTCATCCATGTCGGTCGAGACTGCCAGAGATCTTGGGAGGCAAGGAGATAGGTCGCTGATAGAAGAGTAGTCCTCTCCTGGCCGCTGTGAGCTTTCAGGTGCAGCTACATCTCCCCGAGTATCCTCCACCGCGTGGCTGGCAGGCGCCAACCTGGAGACCGCAAGAGTGGAGGCGGACAGTTTGTGCTGCTTTAGGTAACGATCCATGCCGCGGATGGTGTGCAGGGATCAGCAGTCCAGTCTGCTGGTTGTCTGGGGTGCCGGTGGATACCAGCAATGTGTGGTAAGTTAACGTTTGTATGTTGCAAGGGAGCCGCTGGCCAGGAGCTCTCAGAACAAACGTCCTCACACCGCCATAAATCTTTTTAATATTAGAGACACATGGAAAGTATTGATACATGCAGGCCTGCACATTATCCTCCATTATCACACTCTCTGCTACACTCACATATTGCTGATCACTTTATAGCACATGGAGCTATTAGCTGAGGACCATAAAGGCAAATTGGTCAGGCAAGAACGAGCTTTCATAAATCAATGCTGGTTGCTACTAACGATATTATTTTTATCATCAAATTCTTTGATATGGTCCCTTATCAGCCCCTTCAATAGCTTACATACTATTGCTGTTATGTTGACTGGTCTGTAATTCCCAGGTATATATCTCAGCTCTTTTTTGAATATTGGTACCACTTTAGCTTTTTGCCAATCAGCTGGTACCATTCCATTCAGTAAGCTGTCCTTAAATATTGGGAATAACGGTCTGGCTATAACATGGCTAAGTTCTTTGAGGACTCTTGGGTGCAAGCCATCTGGTCCTGGTGATTTATTCACATTAAGTTTTTCAAGTCTTTTTGAAGCTTTTGTTAGCCACAAGGTTACATTCCATGCTGTGGAACAATACAGTCTTGTTTATTATACCCCTTCTTTTCCTTTGTAAAAACCGAGGCGAAGAATGTATATAATACAGTTGCTTTCTCTTTGCCACCTGTAACCAACTTCCCTTGATTATCCTTTATGGGGCCAATGTTTGCTGACCTCGTCTTTTTAAATGAGTAAAAAAGATATCCCTCAAAATGTTAATATTAATATATTTAAAATTTTTTGAGGGATTTCATTTTACTCTCCTCCACTATGAGTCTCTTGTGGTCTATTTTAGCTGCCCCGATTGCGCTTTTACATTTATTATTGCATTCTTTTTAGTGTTAGAATGTTGACCGTGACCTCTCTGGCTTATATTTTTTAAAGGACAATTTTTCTTTTTATTAACCGTTTGTCGACCATATAACATAGACACAGAGGCAAGGCGGCTCGGCTATGCCAGATCGCATACTAGGTACATGATCTGACACTCCTGGGTAGGCGACCTGGCCGTGCTGTGATTAAACACAGCAGATGTCGATCAGCGGGTACCGGCCAATGGATTACCACCGGCACCTGCCGATCGTCATTAATTTACGCAGGACAGAGCCATGGAAACAAGGCAGAGCCCTGTCCTGTCACCGGGGAGCTAATAGATTTTCTTTCCCCTAGTAAAAAGCACCTCCCACAGTACTCCAAAACACTGGCTAGGCACACATGTAACCCTTTGATTGCTCTTGATGTTAACCATTTCCCAGCCAGTGTCATTAGTACAGTGACAGTGCATATTATTAGCATTGATCACTGTATTAGTGTCACTGGTTCCCAAAATGTGTCAAAAGCGCCAGTTAGTGTTCTGAATGTCCACCGCAATATCACAGTCCCACTATAAGTCGTTAACCGCCGCCATTACTAGTAAAAAAATGTAAAAATAAATAAAAATTCCAGTATATGTATCCCACACTATAACTTTTGCGCAAACAAATCAATACACGCTTAATGGGATTTTTTACCAAAAACATGTAGCAGAATACATATTGGTCTAAATTTATCAAGAAATTAGATTTTTTTTTTACAATTTTTTATTGGATATGTTTTATTTCAGAAAGTAAAAAATATTGTGTGTTTTTTTTTCAAAATTGTTGGTCTTTCTTTGTTTATAGCGCAAAAAATAAAAACCGCAGAGGTGTTTAAATACCACCAAAAGAAAGCTCTATTTGTGGGAAAAGGGACCTAATTTTATTTGGATACAGTGTTGCATGACCGCACAATTGCAAGTTAAAGTAACAAAGTGCTGTATTGCAAAAAATGGCCTGGTCATGAAGGGGAGTAAATCTTCCAAAGGTCAGGTGGTTAATAAGCTTTTTTACACGAGAATTTAGCCACCAAGGGTTTAGGTTTGATGCCCATTGGAAGGCACTTGCTAATGCTATTAGTTAATATGTTCCTAAAACACTCCCTGTTTGCCTAATTATTCTTTGTTTCCAGACTTTGATCCCATTTAATGTCATGTAGTATGTTGTGCAGTCTAGTAAAGTTTTTTGAAATTTAGTGTTCTTGTCCTACCCTTGTGTCTCCTTTTCCTATGATTTATGATGAATGTAATTATTCTGATTGCTGTTTCCTAAATTACCCCTTATTGCCACATCTGCAATCAGATACAGTGAGGGAAAAAAATATTTGATCCCCTGCTGATTTTGTACGTTTGCCCACTGACAAAGAAATGATCAGTCTATAATTTTAATGGTATGTTTATTTTAACAGCGATAGACAGAATAACAACAACAAAAATCCAGAAAAACACATTTCAAAAAAGTAAAAAATTGATGATGGGCACTGATGGTCACTGATAGGTGGCACTGATGTGCACTGATAGGTGGCACTGGTATGCGGCACTGATGGGAACTCAAAGGCGGCACTGATGGGCACTCATAGGCGGCACTGATGGGCACTCGTAGGCGGCACTGATGGGTACTTATGGGTGGCACTGATGGGTAATTATGGGTGGCACTGATAGGTGGTACGAATGGGCACTGATAGGTGGGCACTGATAGGTGGCACTGATGACACTGATGGGTGGCATTGCTGGGCATCACTAATTTTTATTGTGCCATAGAGGTGCCAGTCAGTGCCCATTTGTGGGCACTAATTGGCATATGTTGGGCATTGAATTTCACATGTGTATGGCCATGGGGGATGTACCTGGCCATCCACATGTTAGGAGCTTCCCTGGTGGTCCTTGCGGCTTCCCTGGTAGTCTAGTGTGGGCATCCGAGGGGGGGCTGCGCTGATAAACAATCAGCGCAGACCCCCCCTGTCAGGAGAGCTGCCAATCGGCTCTCCTCTACTCGCATCTGTCAGACGCGAGTGAGGAAAAGCCGATCACCGGCTTTTCCTGTTTACATCATGATCAGCCGTGATTGGACACGGCTAATCACGTTGTAAAGAGCCTCCACAGGAGGCTCTTTACCGAGATCGGTGTAGCGGCGTGTCAGACTGACACACCTCACCACCGATCGCCGCGCCCATGGGCACGCGGCGGCTGTTATCCTGCAGGGCGTCATATGACGCCCAGTCAGGATAACTGAACCACCGTCATTCTGCTATAGGCCGGGCGGGAAGTGGTTAAAAAACTTTTTTAAAAATGGCCCTTTAAGAGCTATGGGCGGAAGTGACGTTTTGATGTCGCTTCCGCCCTGCAATGGTATGGAGACGGGTTGGGGCCATCTTCCCCTTATTCGTCTCCATACCCAGCAAGGAAGAAGATCCAATCACCTCCGCCGCTACCGACGGCTCCGGTAAGCGGCGGAGGGCACCAGAGCGGGAGAGGGGGCCCCTCTCCCGCCGCCGAAAAAAAAGCCACAGAGACCACTATTATCGAAAAGAGGACCGCCGGCTGAAGAATAGGATACTGGGGTTATGGCAGCTAACTGCTGCCATAACAACAATATCCCTCTTCAAAGTTAGGACATATATCGGCGTATGGCAGTCTTGTAAGTGGTTAACCACTTCAGCCCCGGAAGATCTGGCTGCTCAATGACCAGAGCACTTTTTTGCGATACCGCACTGCGTCGCTTTAACTGACAATTGCACGGTCCTGCAACGCTGTACTCAAACAAAGCTGATGTCCTTTTTTCCCACAAATAGAGCTTTCTTTTGGTGGTATTTAATAATCTCTGCTTTTTTTATTTTTTGCGCTATAAACAAAAAAAGCATAAATTCTGGAAAAAACACAATATTTTGTACTTTTTGCTATAATAAATATCCCCAATTTTTTTCTCAGTTTAGGCCGATATGTATTCTTCTACATATTTTTGATAAAAATCATAATAAGCGTATATTGATTGGTTTGCGCAAAAGTTATAGCGTCTACAATATAGGGGATAGATTTATGGCATTTTTATGTGGCAATCTGCGTTTTTTATCGTGACTGCGACATTATGGACACTTTTGACACAGTTTTGGGACAATTGACAATTATACATCGATCAGTGCTATAAAAATGCACTGATTACTGTATAAATGTCATTGGCACGGAAGGGGTTAACACGAAGGGGCAATCAAGGGGTTAACTGTGTTCCCTGACTGTGTGTTCTAACTGTAGGGGGAGGGGACTGACTATAGGAGATGACAGATCGTGGTTCCTAGCTATTAAGAACTCACGATCTGCATCTCCTCTCAGAACAGAACAGGGATTTGTGTGTTTACACACACACGTCCCTGTTCTGCCTCTCGTGCCCGCGATCGCTCGTGGCCGGCAGTCAGTGCGACCCCCCCAGTGCAGCTCATGCCTGCTATCCCGCTTAAAGCAGCCGATGTACAGCTACTACGACTTGCGGGATCGTGCCGACCTGCCACAGTATAATGACAGCGGCTGGTCGGCAAGTGGTTAATGAGTGAAATAAGTATTTGACGCCTTCGCAAAACATGACTTAGTACCTGGTGGGTGGCAAAACCCTTGGTGACAATCACAGAGGTCAGACGTTTCTTGTAGTTGGCCACCTTGTTTGCACACATCTCAGGAGGGAACCTTCAGCTCCCTCCACATATTCTCTATGGGAATAAGATCTGGAGACTGGCTAGGCCACTCCAGAACCTTAATGTGCTTCTTCTAGAACTACTCCTTTGCTGCCTTGGCCCTGTGTTTTGGTCATTGTCATGCTGGAATACCCATCCATGACCCATTTTCAATGCCCTGGCTGAGGGAAGGAGGTTCTCACCTAAGATTTGACAATTCATGGCCCACTCCGTTGTCCCTTTGATTCGGTGAAAATGTCCTGTCCCCTTAGCAGAAAAGCACCCCAAAGCATAATGATTCCACCTCCACGTTTGACAGTGGGAATGGTGTTCTTGAGGCCATAGGCAGCATTTCTCCTCTTCCAAACAAGGCGAGTTGAGTTGATGCCAAAGAGCTCGATTTTGGTCTCATCTAACCACAACACTTTCACCCAGTTCTCCTCTGAATCATTCAGATGTTCATTAGCAAACTTAAGACAGGCCTGTACATGTGCTTTCTAGAGCAGGGGGACCTTGCAGGCGCTGCATGATTTCAGTTCTTTACAGCGTAGTGTGTTACCAATTGTTTTCTTTGGGACTATGGTCCCAGCTTCCTTGAGATCATTGACAATATTCTCCTATATAGTTCTGGGCTGATTCCTCACTGTTCTCATGATCATTGAAACTCCACGAGGTGAGATCCTGCATGGAGCCCCAGACCGAGGGAGATTGACAGTTAGTGTGTGTTTCTTCCATTTGCGAATAATCGCACCAACTGTTGTCACCCTCTGTATAAAGGGTGACAACCCTCTGTACAGAGGGTTACCTGTATAGAAGACACCTGGGATCCAGAAATCTTGCTGATTAATAGGGGATCAAATACTTATTTCACTCATTAAAATGCAAATCAATTTATGACTTTTCTGAAATGCGTTTTTCTTCAAATTTTTGTTTTTATTCTGTCTCTCACTGTTAAAATAAACCTACCATTAAAATTAATGACTGATCATTACTTTGTCAGTGGGAAAACGTACAAAATCAGCAAAGGATAAAAATAGGATTTTTTAATACAGCTTACCTATAAAATCCTTTTCTTGAGAGTACATCATGGGACACAGAGCCTTAATTACTTAGTGGGTTAGATAGTCACCTTCAGGTGATTGAACACTGGTTAACCCTAATTAAGGAGAGTTCCTATATAACCCCTCCCATATGGGGAGCACTTCAGTTTTGTAGTAAAGCAATAAGTATCCACGAGGGGCGGGAGCTCTGTGTCTGTACTCTCAAGAAAAGGATTTTACAGGTAAGCTGTATTAAAAAATCGTATTTTCTTGTTCATACATCACGGGACCTGAATTACTTAGTGGGATGTCCCAGAGCAATGCCCAAATTGAGGGGAGGGAGACACAGATCAGAAAACATAGACTACAAACGGACTAGAGGAACTATACTGCAGCCTGCAGTACACTGCGTCCGAAGGCAGCATCCTCCTGCCCTTTTACATCCACCTGATAAAATCTAGTGAATGTATGGACCGAAGACCAAGTTGCAGCCTTGCAGATCTGAGCCATGGAGGCCTGGTGATGCAATGCCCAAGAAGCACTAACAGTCCTAGTTGAGTGCGCTTTAACCTGAAAAGGAGGAGTCTTCCCTTTTACACCATAATCATGAAAAATAACTTGTCGATTCCATCTAGAAATAGTGGATTTTGACGCTGCCTGGCCTTTCTTGGGGCCTTCCGGCAGAATAAATAAAGAATCAGCCTTTCGTATCTGAGCGGTTGCCTGCAGATAGATACCGACTGCTCTTACAACATCTAGAGGGTGTAATAACTCTTCTTCTGCGGACTGTGGATCTGGAAAAAAAGGACGGTAGGACCACATCCTGATTCAGATGGAATCCCAAAACCACCTTTGGTAAAAAGGTCCGGTAAGGACGCAACACCACCCTGTCTTTGTGAATAATCAAACATGGCTCTTTACAAGTAAGATCTGCTAACTCCGATACCCTCCTAGCAGAGGATATGGCTACCAGAAAGACCAACTTCTTTGTTAAAAGAATTAAAAAAGCATGGTGCAATGGTTCAAAAGGTTGTTCCTGCAAAGCCAACAAAACCAAATTCAGATCCCATGGGCACACAGGAGGTTTGACTGGTGGATTTAAGAGCAGCGCCCCCTGAACAAAGAACCGGACCAGGGAATGTGAGACAAGTGACTTTTGAAAGAATGCTGACAAGGCCGAAATTTGGACCTTTATAGTGCTCAAAGCCAACTTAATTTCTATGCCTAACTGAAGAAAGGCAATAATCCTGCAAATGGCATACTTTCTTGAATGCCACCCCCTGGGTTCACACCAGGAAACATTTGCTTTCCAGATTCTGTTATAAATTAGCCTGGAGGCCGGCTTCCTGGCATTAACCAGAGTGGAAAGGACTAATTCCAAGAGCCCACGGCCTTTTAGAATGTGGGTCTCAGCAGTTAAACCGTCAAATTCAGACTTCGTAAGGCAGGATGGAATATTGGACCTTGCGAGAGTAGATTTGGCCGTAGCGGAAGAACCTAGGGTTTCCCTACTGCCATCTTTACAATCTCTGCATACCAAGGTCGTCTGGGCCAAGTTGGTGCCACTAGAATGACCAACTTTGCTTCCCTTTTGACCCTCCAAAGAAACCGCGGAAGTAGCCGAATTGGAGCAAAGGCATAGATCAGAGAGTACTGATCCCATGGAACCATTAAGGCATCTGACCCTTGAGCTAGCAGATCCTTTGTTCTTGATACAAAGCTGTCCAGCTTCTTGTTGAATCTGGACGCGAACAGGTCTGCATCCGGGGCACTCCATCTTTGACATATGGCCTGAAATATGTCGGGGTGTAGAGACCATTCTCCTGGACACAGCTGCTGGCGGCTTAGAAAATCCGCCTGCCAATTTTCCACCCCTAAAATAAAGACCGCAGATAGGCAAGGAATATGCCTTTCTGCCCACAAAAAAATGTGATTCACCAATGTGACAGACCTAGCCGGGAGAGAGACTTTTGGAGGGGACTGTATGCTAGCCTCTTGCCGATCGATCGTGGGCTCTTGCATTTGAGGGAACGGTGCTCTTTGTGAGCTGTATGCCTGGGGACCCTTGAGGTGGTATTACTGTGGATTTGGGTCCTGGTCCCCCAGGACACACAGACTCTGGGGACCCTGGATTTGCCATATTGGAATAGTGGCTGATTCATAATGCTGGGACAGATACTGTTAGGAGATGCTGATGTAAATTCCAGCACCTGTCTGTCTGTTGTCTGCTAAAATGTGTATTGTAAATAAGTCTCTAGTATGGGATCTAAGAGTCATTAGATCCCCATTGTTGTTTGTGTTAATTAACTCTGCTATTGTGAGAATGTTGATTGGATGTTCTGAACTACAAGACGGCCAGTCTGGCCTAAAGGTCATGTCTGAGTCATCTAGGCTGTCTAAAGGGATTAGTTAATTAGCTCCTGTTAATTAAGTTAATTAAGTTACAGCTGTATTGTTAGAGTAATATGAGCAGGAGGTCTGCACCTCCACTTTTAGTGTATAAAAGCCTGTATTTTGCAATAAAGGAGATTCCTGTTTGAAACCTGAAGACGGAGCTGTGTCTCGTTTTTGGGGTGGATTATTTGTATGGGTTCCTTGTTCGGCTGATTGGAGTGTTCGGTAGCTGCCTTTTTGTTTGGGTATGAAATGTCCTAAACAACTTTAACCCCTTTCATACTCGGGGTCTCGTTACACGGCTCCGTCTTCAGGTTTCAAACGGGAATCTCCTTTATTGCAAAATACAGGCTTTTATACACTAAAAGTGGAGGTGCAGACCTCCTGCTTATATTACTCTAACAATACAGCTGTAACTTAATTAACCTAATTAACATGAGCTAATTAACTAATCCCTTTAGACAGCCTAGATGACTCAGACATGACCCTGTTGCCAGCCCTTCTGCTGGAAACCCCACACTATCTGCTCAGGCTAACTGTTGGGGAGGGACAACACACACCTCCTCTTCCTTCTCCCCCTGTATCTGCTGCTGAGAAGTGATTGCCACCTTCTCACCCTGAGCCTCCGAAACTGCCACAGGTGTGGGGCAGAGGTCTTGGACCCTCTGTCCGGTTGCCAGCGCTTCAGCTGGGGAAGTTCCTTGTAACTTCACAGATACTTCTGTTGGTGCTGGGCAGAGCACAGTGAAGTTTGGCCCTAATAACGGCTCCTCTTCTGCTGGAGGCTCACCAGGTTGTTCTTCCTCAGCAGAAAAGTCTATCAAATCCCCTGTCTCTGCAACTGGTGTCTGGGGATAAAGGTTCACTATCTCCTCTCCGTGGAACCCAGAAGATGCTATCAGTGCTGGGCAGAGGTTAGCAGAGCTCTGCCCTGTTGTCAGCACTTCAGGTTTGGGGACGGCAAGCTTCAGATTTTCCATTGCCGATTCTCTGGCATTCTGCTGGACAGGCACATTCCTCCATACAAGATCATCCAATGCAGAAACAGGTTCATCCAGGTCAGTCAGCACTTGCTGCAAACGCCATAAGACCTCCGCCTCCATAGCTGCGGGGGCAGGTTGGCAAAGCACACTGTTACTCTGCCACATTGTCAACTCTTCAGCCAGGATTTCAGAGTTGTCAACTGGTATTTCCTGATAGTCCCAGGCAAAGGGAGCACCACCCTGCTGCTGAGCAGAGTCTAACAGCTGTTTGTATGTGATCTCCAGCTCCCATTCCTGAACGGCCAGAAACTCCAAATCTTCCTGTACCCAGTGCACTTCTGAGACATTCTGTCTTCGCTCTCTGTGCTCCATTATTTCCTCCAAACGCCACTCCCAATCACTCCCAAAGTCAGGGTCCCTGGACAGCCTCCAGTACAACAATCCCAGGCCATCATAGTCAAAGCCTTCCGTGGAGCTGTCATCCGCTGTCCACGGGCACACTTGGGCTATATGCCACTGGAGGGCTCTGTAGCTCTAGTCCAACCGCATTTCTGCCCGAATCAACCTGCTTAACTCGGCTGTCCACTCCTGGTTCGGCTGTTCCCCCAAAAACAGCATTCGCGCTTCATACTGCGACCAGTACCTCACATAGATCTAGGGGAGAACTTTTCCCTGGTGTCACTGCTCACGGGCTAGCGCTTCCTTCCAGAGTTCACAGCGGATAGAATCAAACCATCCTAGCAGGACCTGCTCTGATACTGGTCCTCTGTGCTGTATCTGCTTCTCTCGCAACCTCATTCTGAATTCCACATCCATGGTGACTGGTATCTGTACCTCCCCTCTCCTGCTATCTGGACCTTGGATCCAGGTGATGGTTTGGATGTGTTCACGGCAAGGAAGCACGATCCCACCATTTCCCTTCACGGCTCTCAAGTAAGTCTTTCAGCGTGGCTCTCCTGCAGGCTGGTTTGGAGTGTCCCAGTAACTGGAGAGCAAATGCCACGGCTGCCAACCAATGTAACGACACCCCGAGTATGAAAGGGGTTAAAGTTGTTTAGGACATTTCATACCCAAACACAAAGGCAGCTACCGAACACTCCAATCAGCCGAACAAGGAACCCATACAAATAATCCACCCCAAAAACGAGACACGGCTCTGTCTTCAGGTTTCAAACAGGAATCTCCTTTATTGCAAAATACAGGCTTTTATACACTAAAAGTGGAGGTGCAGACCTCCTGCTCATATTACTCTAACAATACAGCTGTAACTTAATTAACAGGAGCTAATTAACTAATCCCTTTAGACAGCCTAGATGACTCAGACATGACCTTTAGGCCAGACTGGCCGTCTTGTAGTTCAGAACATCCAATCAACATTCTCACAATAGCAGAGTTAATTAACACAATCAACAATGGGAATCTAATGACTCTTAGATCTTATACTAGAGACTTATTTACAATACACATTTTAGCAGACAACAGACAGACAGGTGCTGGAATTTACATCAGCATCTCCTAACAGTATCTGTCCCAGCATTATGAATCAGCCACTATTCCAATATGGCAAATCCAGGGTCCCCAGAGTCTGTGTGTCCTGGGGGACGAGGACCCAAATCCACAGTAATACCACCTCAAGGGTCCCCAGGCATACAGCTCACAAAGAGCACTGTTCCCCCAAATGCAAGGGCCCACGATCGATCGGCAAGAGGCTAGCATACAGTCCCCTCCAATAGTCTCTCTCCCGGCTAGGTCTGTCACATTTCTCTCCTTTCGGCAGGAGACTAACACAGGAGGAGACCCCAGACGGGTTGCCTCCGAAGTTAGTCAGTAGTTCCAGTCCTCTAATGCCTGTACCCACACAGTACCCCAAACAAATTGTTCCAAACAAAGCATTAGTCACCCAGCCAACCTCTGCCTCTCTCAGAGAACATATCTGCCGCTGGGGAGAGGCCTGGACTGGCTCTTCTCCCTGGAGTCCTTTCTGCCGCTGAAGAGAAGACATGGTGCCTGGGCTCACTCCGTAATGCTGTTGGGGATCTGGGCCGACTGCCCAGCATCCCTGGGGTATACAGGTGGAGACTGAAGTCCCATCCACCTTCACAGGAAATCCATCCTCTGTTAGTTGAGGGCAGAGTCCAGCAGTACTCGGCCCTGTTGCAAGCCCTTCTGCTGGAAACCCCACACCATCTGCTCCGGCTAACTGTTGGGGAGGGACAACACACACCTCCTCTCCCTTCTCCCCCTGTATCTGCTGCTGAGAAGTGATTGCCACCTTCTCACCCTGAGCCTCCGAAACTGCCACAGGTGTGGGGCAGAGGTCTTGGACCCTCTGTCCGGTTGCCAGCGCTTCAGCTGGGGAAGTTCCTTGTAACTTCACAGATACGTCTGTTGGTGCTGGGCAGAGCACTGTGAAGTTTGGCCCTAATAACGGCTCCTCTTCTGCTGGAGGCTCACCAGGTTGTTCTTCCTCAGCAGAAAAGTCTATCAAATCCCCTGTCTCTGCAACTGGTATCTGGGGATAAAGGTTCACCATCTCCTCTCCGTGGAACCCAGAAGATGCTATCAGTGCTGGGCAGAGGTTAGCAGAGCTCTGCCCTGTTGTCAGCACTTCAGGTTTGGGGACGGCAATCTTCAGATTTTCCATTGCCGATTCTCTGGCATTCTGCTGGACAGGCACATTCCTCCATCCAAGATCATCCATTGCAGAAACAGGTTCATCCAGGTCTGTCAGCACTTGCTGCAAACGCCATAAGACCTCCGCCTCCATAGCTGTGGGGGCAGGTTGGCAAAGCATACTGTTACTCTGCCACATTGTCAACTCTTCAACCAGGATTTCAGAGTTGTCAACTGGTATTTCCTGATAGTCCCAGGCAAAGGGAGCACCACCCTGCTGCTTAGCAGAGTCCAACAGCTGTTTGTAGGTGATCTCCAGCTCCCATTCCTGAACGGCCAGAAACTCCAAATCTTCCTGTGCCCAGTGCACTTCTGATACATTCAGTCTCCGCTCTCTGTGCTCCATTATTTCCTCCAAACGCCACTCCCAATCACTCCCAAAGTCAGGGTCCCTGGACAGCCTCCAGTACAACAATCCCAGGCCATCATAGTCAAAGCCTTCCGTGGGGCTGTCATCTGCTGTCCACGGGCACACTTGGGCTATATGCCACTGGAGGGCTCTGTAGCTCTCATCCAACCGCATTTCTGCCCGGATCAGCTTGCTTAACTCGGCTGTCCACTCCTGGTTTGGCTGTTCCCCCCAAAACAGCATTCGCACTTCATACTGCGACCAGTACCTCACATGGATGTAGGGGAGAACTTTTCCCTGGTGTCGCTGCTCACGGGCTAGCGCTTCCTTCCAGAGTTCACAGCGGATAGAATCAAACCATCCTAGCAGGACCTGCTCTGATACTGGTCCTCTGTGGTGTATCTGCTTCTCTCGCAACCTCTTTCTGGATTCCTCATCCATGGTGACTGGTATCTGTACCTCTCCTCTCCTGCTATCTGGACCTTGGATCCAGGTGATGGTTTGGATGTGTTCACGGCAAGGAAGCACGATCCCACCATTTCCCTTCACGGCTCTCAAGTAAGTCTTTCAGCGTGGCTCTCCTACAGGCTGGTTTGGAGTGTCCCAGTAACTGGAGAGCAAATGCCACGGCTGCCAACCAATGTAACGACACCCCGAGTATGAAAGGGGTTAAGGTTGTTTAGGACATTTCATACCCAAACACAAAGGCAGCTACCGAACACTCCAATCAGCCGAACAAGGAACCCATACAAATAATCCACCCCAAAAACGAGACACGGCTCCGTCTTCAGGTTTCAAACAGGAATCTCCTTTATTGCAAAATACAGGCTTTTATACACTAAAAGTGGAGGTGCAGACCTCCTGCTCATATTACTCTAACAATACAGCTGTAACTTAATTAACTTAATTAACAGGAGCTAATTAACTAATCCCTTTAGACAGCCTAGATGACTCAGACATGACCTTTAGGCCAGACTGGCCATCTTGTAGTTCAGAACATCCAATCAACATTCTCACAATAGCAGAGTTAATTAACACAAACAACAATGGGGATCTAATGACTCTTAGATCCCATACTAGAGACTTATTTACAATATACATATTAGCAGACAACAGACAGACAGGTGCTGGAATTTACATCAGCATCTCCTAACAGTATCTGTCCCAGCATTATGAATCAGGCACTATTCCAATATGGCAAATCCAGGGTCCCCAGAGTCTGTGTGTCCTGGGGGACCAGGACCCAAATCCACAGTAATACCACCTCAAGGGTCCCCAGGCATACAGCTCACAAAGAGCACCGTTCCACCAAATGCAAAGGCCCACGATCGATCGGCAAGAGGCTAGCATACAGTCCCCTCCAACAGTCTCTCTCCCAGCTAGGTCTGTCACAACCTCTTTTTGGGCATCCAGACTTCTGGTGCCTCATTGGTGATTGATATAAGCCACTGCCGTGGCATTGTCGGATTGTATCCGGACAGGATGACTCTGTAGTCTGAAAGACAAGACTTTGAGGGCTAGATAAATTGCCCGAATCTCCAGAATGTTGATGGGCAAGAGCTTTTCGGCTGTGGACCATCTTCCCTGGGTGCACGCTTCTTCCAGAACTGCTCCCCAGCCAATCAGGCTGGCACCTGTGGTTATGATCTTCCAAGTAAGTGGAAGAAAGGATCTTCCTTTTAGGAGATTTTCGGTCAGTAACCACCAAGTGAGGCTCTGGCGTACCCCTGGGGATAGGCACATTGGAAGATCCAAGGCCTGAACTCTCTTGTTCTATGCAGAGAGGATGCTTCTTTGCAAAGGCCTTGAGTGAAACTGGGCATAAGGAACGGCCTCGAAAGAGGCTACCATTTTTCCTAGTAGTCTCATACATAGCCGAATGGAGGGATTCCTCTTTGCTATGACTAGCCGGACCAGAACCTTTATGGCTTTGGCCTTTGATCCAGGTAAAAACACCCTGCTTTAAGCGGTGTCTATGATCATGCCCAAATATTCCAACCTTCTTAGAGGTTGCAAGGAAGATTTTTCTAGGTTGAGAACCCAACCTAGGTATTCCAAGTACCTTACCGTGCTGAGCACATTGTGGCTTAGACGTGCTACGGATTGCTCAATGAGTAGCAAATCGTCCAGATAAGCTGTCACTGTTATGCCCTGAGCCCTTAGATTTGCCAAGAGCTAGAACCTTTGTGAACACTCGAGGAGCTGTAGCAAGACCGAAAGGTAGGGCCACAAATTGAAAGTGGCGCTGATCCACCGCAAACCTTAGAAACCTTTGGTGAGTGGGAAATATTGCCACATGCAAACATGCATCTTTGATGTCTATTGATGCCCAGAATTCTTCCCCCTGAAGGGTGGAATCCTGTATAATTAAAGGAGGCTAAAAAACATGCCTCGCTATGCAATCATGCCAAATCTAGGTGATCATGCAACCTTAGGCGATCATGCATTCTTCTGTGCATTATAAGGACTACTGAGCGGACAAGTACCCTTGTGAGATCAAGGATCCTTGTGTGATCAAGCACCCTTGTGCGATCCAGCATCTTTATGCAATCAAGCATCCTTATGCAATTTAAGCATTTTTTGGAAAAAAATTAGCTTCTCCGCGTGACCAAGTATCCTTGCGTAATCAAGGACTTTTGCCAGATCAAGCACCCCTGTGCGATCCAGCATCTTTATGCAATCAAGCATCTCAATGCGTTTTTTAGGCATTTCTGTAAAACAAGCCTCTCCAATTGAGAAAGTATCCTTGGGTAATCAAGGACTCCTGAGAGGTCAAACACCCTTGTGTGACCCCGCAACATTATGCATCCAACCATTCTTATGCGATTTAGGCATTTCTGTGAAGAAAAAGCCTTTCTGCGTGAGCAGGTATCCCCGGGCAAACAAGGACTCTTGTGAGGTTAAGCAGTTAAGTACTCTTGTGCAACCCGGGACCAGATGGCTTGCATCCGAGGGTACTTAGGGAACTCAGTCAGGTGATTGCCAGACCGTTGTTCCTAATTTTTACAGTCTATTGACTGGAATGGTACCAGCTGATTGGAGAAAAGCCAATGTAGCACCAATATTTAAAAAGGGCCCAAAAAACATCCCTGGGAATTACAGACCAGTTAGCTTAACATCAATAGTATGTAAACTCTTGGAGGGGATGATAAGGGACTATATACAAGATTTTAGTAATAAGAATGATATCATTAGCAGTAATCAGCATGGATTCATGAAGAATCGTTCTTGCCAAACCAATCTATTAACCTTCTATGAGGAGGTGAGTTGCCATCTAGATAAAGGAAGGCCCGTAGACGTGGTGTATCTGGATTTTGCAAAAGCATTTGACACAGTTCCCCATAAACGTTTACTGTACAAAATAAGGTGCGTTGGTATGGACCATAGGGTGAGTACATGGATTGAAAACTGGCTACAAGGGCGTGTTCAGAGGGTGGTGATAAATGGGGAGTACTCAGAATGGTCAGGGGTGGGTAGTGGGGTCCCCCAGGGTTCTGTGCTGGGACCAATCCTATTTAATTTGTTCATAAACGACCTGGAGGATGGGATAAACAGTTCCATCTCTGTATTTGCAGACGATACTAAGCTAAGCAGGGCAATAACTTCTCCGCAGGATGTGGAAATCTTGCAAAAAGACCTGAACAAATTAATGGGGTGGGCGACTACATGGCAAATGAGGTTCAATGTAGAAAAATGTAAAATAATGCATTTGGGTGTCAAAAATATGAATGCAATCTATACACTGGGGGGAGAACCTCTGGGGGAATCTAGGATGGAAAAGGACTTGGGGGTCCTAGTGGATGATAGGCTCAGCAATGGCATGCAATGCCAAGCTGCTGCTAATAAAGCAAGCAGAATATTGGCATGCATTAAAAGGGGGATCAACTGCAGAGATAAAACGATAATTCTCCCACTCCACAAGACTCTGGTCCGCCCGCACCTGGAGTATGCTGTCCAGTTCTGGGCACCAGTCCTCAGGAGGGACGTACTGGAAATGGAGCGAGTACAAAGAAGGGCAACAAGGCTAATAAAGGGTCTGGAGGATCTTAGTTATGAGGAAAGGTTGTGAGCACTGAACTTATTCTCTCTGGAGAAGAGACGCTTGAGAGAGGATATGATTTCAATTTACAAATACTGTACTGGTGACCCCACAATAGGGATAAAACTTTTTCGCAGAAGAGAGTTTAATAAGACTCGTGGCCACTCATTACAATTAGAAGAAAAGAGGTTTAACCTTAAACTACGTAGAGGGTTCTTTACTGTAAGAGCGGCAAGGATGTGGAATTCCCTTCCACAGGCGGTGGTCTCAGCGGGGAGCATTGATAGCTTCAAGAAACTATTAGATAATCACCTGAATGACCGCAATATACAGGGATATGTAATGTAATACTGACACATAATCACACACATAGGTTGGACTTGATGGACTTGTGTCTTTTTTCAACCTCACCTACTATGTAACTATGTAACTATGTAACCCCGTATTCTTAAACAAACAAGTATTTATGCATTTTTTAGGCAATTATGCGATTTTAGGCATTCATGCGATTTTTAGGCACATTCTCATGCGAATATGCAAGTCCACCACAAACAGAAAAAAAACATGCATCTCTATGTGTTACATATTACATGTTCTGCCACATGCATTTTATACATTCCAATACTCAGGTAATTCATGCACTATGGACTGATACAAAGAAAGTTTGTCCTCCGCCTGACGTGCGTTCCCGCACTCATGCATTTAGCCGTTTTGTGCTAGCAACAATGTGCACAGAACCGTGTAGAGCACCTGGTATTCCCAGGTGATCTCCCATACAGGTACTAACTAGGCCTGACCCGGCTTAGCTTCTTAGATCAGATGAGATTGGGGTTTCTCAGGGTGATGTAGCTGTAGGCACCTCAGCAGTTGTGTGTTTGGCTAGTTTATAAGCAAGCACCTGCATAAGGATTTTTTGGATGTTCCACACCTTGTAGTGATGACGGACTTGGACAAGTACAAGAAGCTTTATGGGAATTTTAAGAAAAAAACCCAAGCAGGAGGCAGAGGCTTCGGCCATCTAGGCTGAGGGTAAGTTATACGCAGCCTTAATCTCTGTAAAATATTGCAGCTACAACTCCCGAGCCTGGGAGGCCTCTGATACCTCCGCTTCGTCAGATTGCACCTGTTCCCTGATGGTGATCTTTCATCATCAGATTGCAGATCCTCTTGATTGAGGATTTAGGGCGGGGAAAGGGAAATTATCCCAATCTTTTTTCCTCTTGAGAGGATGCTGTGATTAAAAAGTTAACTTCTCAAGTAAACCACACACTGCAATGCAAACAACCATCTTTGAAAGACCTATGCAGGGCTGCAATGTTGGGAGAGGCTGCAAGCCTGCCAGAGGAAATGGCTTATGCTGTGCAGCTGCCTCCAGTCTTTCAGGGGGATAGAACCTTTAGATCAAGGCATGATTTCTTACCTGCCCCTGAAGCCCTCTTATGGGGAGACATAGTCCTAAGTTGACATAAGCAGAGGTACTAGTATAAATGCAATCACTGTTGTGCCTAGTCTTACAATATTATTATTAGCTTAGTCTGCACAACCTGATGACGAGTAGGTGTCCTAGGTTTGCCATGATCTGATCACTGAGATGCTTACAGCCCACAGCTCTGTGTTCCACTGCTTACAGTAGCTCTGTCGCTCTGGGCTTTTAAAAAGTGCCACTTGGCGCCTGTGCACTGGTGCACTGGTGCACCGTGCACGCAGCCGCAACCACACAACCCCCTCCTTCCCCTTCCCCGCCGAATCTGCTGTAAAAGCGCGCCCCTGCATGCGCATGCGTAAGACCGCCATGGCAGCGGCCGGAGACGAGAGGGGAGAAGGAGACCACCCGAGGACCGCACGGGACCTCTAGACTGTGTAGGAACTCCTCTTACCGTTAGATGTGGCAGAGCCTGCAGTGTAGGAGGTGAGCGGCTTTGTCAGACCAACTTCACTGAGTGTGTATCCTGGATGGCATGGAAGTAAACACCAGGTTTGTCTCTTACTCCCTCTAGTGGCGGAGCCCAGGTAAGACATACAAACTGCTCACAGAAGAAATCCATAATATGTAATATATAGGATTATCTTCACTTACCTCATCCCCGCCGCAGGAACTGCTGAGAACAGACAGGTTCCAGCCTTCACCCATCACGGCGGGTAGTGTTGTGCCAACCTTCAGGGTTATGGGTTCCTACTCACAGGATCCTGTTTCCTGGACCTGTAGAAGACTCTGCAGAGACTTTCGTGCCACTGTCATATTAGTACACCAAGCCTGGATCCCAGAGCTCAGCCCTCCAAGGAGAGACATTACAGGCAAAACCTCGTTTCTTCCGTTCACGAGGCCCGGGTAACATCCATCTTAGGCGTTTAGTATTGGCCCGAAGCATGGATCAGGTTGTATAGCTCCTAGGCCCCCGCAGGGACCATCAAGCAGAGCTTTCTTCTTAGCACATCTTTTACTTGACCAACCACCTTAGACACTTGCGAAAAAACTGAGGTGCTCCCCATATGGGAGGGGTTATATAGGTGAGGAGCTCTCCTTAATTGGGGTTAACCAGTGTCCAATCACCTGAAGGTGACTATCTAACCCACTAAGTAATTAAGGCTCTGTGTCCCATGATGTATGAACAAAAAATACTTTTTTCCCTCACTGTATGTGATGTGTGTAATTAGTAAGTCTAGCAGAGCATTATTTATAGTTGGGGCTTCCACCAATTGACACATGAAATTGTCCTGCAAGGTATTTAAGAAATGGCGAGCCTTAGATGACTGAACAAGTCCATCTGCCTAGAAAATATCTGGATAATTGAAGTTGCCCATGATAACATTGCCCTATCTCACCGCCATTTCTAACTGTAAAAGGAGATCAGTCTCTTCATCCTTCATGTTAGGGGGCCTGTAGCATACACCCACTATTTCCTTTTTGTTTCGTCCCTTTGAAGAAAAGGGAAGCGTAAAGGATTCCACCTCCTCCTTCGACTCGTAAGCAATGTCATACCTCGTGTTTACTAGCAAATTATTCTTAACATGCAGGCACACCTCTCCCCCCCTTCTACCTTCCCTGCCCCTCCGATACAGGGAGTACCCCTGGACAGTCGCAAGCCAGTCATGTGAGCTGTCAAACAGGGTCTCTAATACTCCCACAAAATCAAAACCTTCCTTATGTATCTGAAGTTCTAGTTCTTCCATTTTATTAACCAAACTTCTAGCATTTGTGAATGTGCCTTTACATTTTGTACAAATGCATGTAATTTCTCCTTGTATGTTCTGAGGCTGCAATAGGATTTTGCCTTAATTCTAGGTACTCTAGTTATCCTACCAATGTTGCCCCGGTAGCACCCTCTGACCTTCGTTTACTGCCAGCTAAAGCTTCCTCTGATGCCTCCCCTTCCAACCTTTTGGCCATCTTCTCTCCCTATCAAAAACAAACATTTCAACAAAAAAAATACACACAATTTATTGACAAAACTTCCTGCAATTACCTGTATCACACATGGGTCCAGTGAAATCTGGGGGACATAGACAGGTAAAGGAACCAGGTACATCAACACACGAGCCTCCGTTCTGACAGGGCTGAGAAAAGCATCTCCCCATATCTGCAATATATAAAAGAGATATGTGTTTCTAAAGACGCCCATGCTGGAAGCAGGGAGTCTGGGTGTTAGTGAGTATTTATGGACAGCTACAAGATCCAGTGAGCAACACAGCTTTAATCATGACAAAAAAAAATTACTGGAATTATTATCTGTTCTATGGCCAGGTTCACATCTATCCATGTTTGCTTGTGTCCGTTTTTTTGTATGCATTCTCCTTATTCCTAGGCCTCATTTTTACCACTGCAGCGCACAGATGTGAACAGCCTTATTGGAATCAATGTATTTTTTTATCACACACGCATTTTGTGTGTTCCAATATTAACACAAAGGTGTGAACCTTGGTGCTCACTTTTTTGGGGGGGGTGGCACAACCAACACTAACCCCCCACGGGAGACACAGGTGGCGGCCGCCACTGCAAACAGGCCTTAGTCTACAACAGTGGTTCTCAACTCCAGTCCTCGGGACCCCCCAACAGGCCAGATTTTATGTATTACCTTGGGGAGTTGCAGACTAGAATACTGCAATCACTGAGCAGCAAGTGATATCACCTGTGATGTATTTCAGCTATCTTGCAAACCTGGCCTGTTGGTGGGTCCTGAGGACTGGAGTTGAGAACCACTGGTCTACAATCATTTAGCACGATAGTTGCACAAGAGTCAGCAGTAGTTCATGATGCTCATGTTCCCAATGGGCTTCGAACTCCCAAGTGTTCTACACGAAAACAAGTTGCTTGTTGTTCTGGGTTTGCGCTGTTTTTTTAAGTTATTACACAGTATCAATAATTTATTTTTTATATTGGTGTGAACTACAAGCATCATAAATATAATATATAATCATCAAAGTAAACTCTTACCAATTTGACAGTGCTTTCCAGTGAAGCCACTTAAACAAGAGCATGTATAGGAAGGGTTGCCGGTGACACAGTCATCTATACAGCGACCTCCATTTTGACAGGGTCGAAGGGTCCAACAAACAGAGGCTGTAAAACAAGTTTTTCAGTTTCTTTTTTTTTTTATCCAACAAAAAAGTTTATTAAAAGAAGATTGGTATACAGCCATTTTCAGTGTCACATTAGAATACATATCCAAACATGCATAGAACACAAACAGGTCACATTGAACACTGCGCTTCCACAACATATAATCACTTTGTCTTTTTTGTTCATTTGTGCTGCTCCTCACCCCACATTTATTCCCAGAAGTCTGTCCATGACCTGGTCCACCGGGGGAAAGCCCCGGTGTATCCAGCCATGGAGCCCATAAACTCTGATATTTCTGCGTGCTTACCCTATGCTGGTATAGTTTTCTTCATATGTAACAGATCCCCGATATTATGAATCCATTTCCTTACTTTTAGGGGATTCTCTGACTTCCAATGCACCATGATCAGTTTCCTGGCTTGGAAAAGTACTCTATGTATGGCCTCCCTGGTGTACATCTCCCATTCATATTCTTCCATATTCTTCTAGTACCCCCAGTAGGCAAGCTCTTGGTTCCAAAGGTAAAGGTACTTTAAATACCGAATTGACAGTATTCACCACTCTTGCCCAGTAAGTATGCAGCTTGGAGCAGCGCCATAAGACGTGAATAAGGTCACCGTGGTCACGTTTACACCTAGTGCAAGAGGCCCCCTCCTGCAAATTCATCAGCTGTAGTCTATGCGGTGTGTAATATACGCTTAGTATGATATACAGTTGTGTAAGCTACATTCAATGAACAGATGCCTACCACCTGGAATATCTCCTCACATTGCTCCCCATCCATCTGGCCTATATCTTTCTCCCACCTCTCCCTCAACTTCAGGGGATGCTGCCCCAGGAAAGATTGTAAAAGTATGGCATAACATTGAGAAATAAATCCCTTCGAGGATGCAGCATCTCTGATGAGGCTAAACACTGGGGTGGTGAGAGATGCCACTCCAATGATCTACTCCGTGCCTTAACAGGATGCTGGAGCTGTGAGTAATAGAAATGCATTGAAGTCCGAAGTTTGTATTCTGCCTGCAATCCTACGAGAGGCCAAAGCACTCCATTATGAAATGTTTGCTTGAGGTGTGTAATACCATAGGATTTCCACCTGGCCCCCGCCTGCAGCTTGGCCAGCTCAGTGTAGGTATCATTAAGCCAAATGGGGCTATACTCAGTGTATCCATCAGCCTGCTGAATGTATTTGCACTTGTTCCACACTTTTTGAATAAGATTGTACGTAGGGTACTTTTTATATACGGCTTGGCAAAACCTGGAGCTTCCAGTGCCGTCGGGATGGGACCTCTACCTATAGTGTACAGAATGATTGCCTGGGATGAACTAGCTGGCTCATGTGTGGGCTCCCTATCTGTCCTGAAAGTTCCAATAAGGTGTTGCAGCTGTGCAGCCAAGTAATACAACCACGGGTTGGGTAATGCCGACCCGCCATCGTCTTTGGGTCTTTGAAGGTATTCTAATTTGATCCTGGGTGGTCTATCCTTCCAGATCAAAGTACGGAAGATAGAGTTCACCATTCTGAAGATTTTTAAAGGAACGATCACCAGGGCATTGTGAAGACAATAAAGTAGTTGTGGCATGAGAATCATTTTTATCAGATTCACTTTGCCTGCAACCGATATGCGGAGATTGTTCCATGTTTTGTACCTTTCCCTAAACCTTTGAAGTAAGGGTGAGATGTTTAGATGGCTAAAATCCCATGGGTTGGTGGTAACCTGGATCCCTGGGTATTTGAAGGATGTTGTAATGGGTATTGGACAGGAAGAGGCCACTGATTGTGTGGCATCCCCATCCACCAATAGTAAGGCAGATTTTGACCAATTGATATGTAAGCCAGAAAAGGTACCACATTTCATTATAGTTGCCATGGCCTCCTGCAGGGAAGTGTCAGTATCCTCTGGCATGAGTAAGGTGTCGTCAGCATATAACATCACTTTTTCCTGCAGGGTGCCATAACAATATCCTGTAATGCATGGGTTAGCCCTGATCTTTATGGCCAAAGGCTCAATAGCCAGTGCAAAGAGAAGAGGGGACAGCGGGCAACCTTGCCTCTTCCCCCTTCTCAACGCAAAATAATGTGACAGACAGCCAAAAACTTCTAATAGCTGCCCCCGGCCGACTGTACAGTAGACGCACCCACGATATGTAAATGGGGCCGAGCCCAAATTGCCCTAGCACAGCCCACTGATAATTCCACTCTATGCTATCGAATGCTTTTGTGGTATCTAGCGAATGTTTTTCAGTTTCACAAAATGCACATGCCTATCTTGAGCTTATCTATAAATTAAAATGTGATACACAAAGTGCAGAAACCAAGAGCAGCCCAGCAAAAATCAGTTTTCTTCTTTTAACTGTTTATATGTTGATGCATTTCAAAATCTGACTTGGATGCTGCACTCTGCACCAAGTCTATACCCTTCATATTGCTGTTTTTAAAGATAAGCACACTTTTGTTGAAAGATACCGCCACCCCTGCCGTGCTAAGCTCATTTATAGTATAGATTACATTCTCCAGCTGCAGACCTACCCCTATTTGACAGATGCTTGCCCTAAGCCATGACTTTGTTCACATTTTTTTTCTAGTGCTCCTCTATTCCTGTTGGTTAGGCCAGAACAGTAATCTATGACAGATGCCCAGGAGATGGGAGTCCTCAATAGGGCTTATTTCTACAAATATTCACATAGTGTTAAAATAAATCAATATGCAAAAAATGTAGACTGAAAAACTTTTGAAGGCTGCAGCTGCATTCCTCTCTTAAAGATGCTAGATTCCTGGCTATCATGCAAAATCAATGGCTTCAGTAATCACTGACCCTTCACCCAATCTATCTTGATCTGTATGTTTCCTTGGGATCAGTGATCCAGAAAGTACTAAAGAAAAAGGACAAATATGACAGCCAAGCATTTTCAGAAGGGACTCAGCATACGCAGCCTCCACTTTTCTCAGTGCAGATTTCCCTAAAAATAAAGTGCAGCAGTACAAAAATATTATTATTATTAGAATATTTACCCATTAGCTTAGAATCGTTTGGAGAAGATGCACATATTTTATTTCAAAAAGTATTTTAGGATGTTATATCCAGTGGACCTTTTTCCAAAATGTTGTCAGGTGGAGAAAAATAGCACTCTCCTACATATATTTGTTTTTCATTGAATCCAATGTCAAATATTTGGAGACTGAAGCTTGGTTCCTTGGCATATGCTGAGGTCAATATTTGCTTACTGGTGGATTCCAGAACTCCCAACAATGAAACACAACATTCAGCTTAAAATGAGTAGTAATGTGTTACCCAGATGTGCAGGCGTGTTAAGGATTAGCATTGTTTAATTAGACAAATATGTCTACGACAATATACTTGCCCTTCTGTCCATTTTAATTTGGTAGCAATATATATCAGTATTTTATTGGTGTTTTTGATTTATGTTTTTGTTTATCCTGTATAATGAGACAAAAACCTTAGTAAATAGAGAACAAGAGGAAAATAAATGAAAACGCTTTGCTCTGCCCTCATAATTGTTCGATCGTGGTTTACATATAGCTATGTGCTTGCTTAACGTTAAAAAATATCTCTAATTTCTTTGAAAACAGAATAACTCTGTCCACTTATTTTTTGGATGTGTGATAAAAATGAGACCTACAAATACCTTCTGTTTTTAGAGAGCGTGACTGCATTTCTCACTAATTAATGGGGGGGGGGTTGATTTTCATACACTGCACTGATGATGACAAACTGTTCTGTAACAGCTGTCTGCAATTTAGAATAAATGGTTCCATGATTTTAGGCTGTATCCATATTTTATGAAGGAATGATTTTCACAGCTCAGGCCCACTATTCAAAAATGAGGAATAACCACCTATATTTTTGGGGATTTGTGATGGAAGTCAGACCAGCAAATAAAGTCTGTTTTAAAGTGGTTGTTAAGCCACTCTAACCTGTATGTGTCATCAGCACTGCCTCCTATTGTAGTGTCCCCCTCTGTGTGTGATTTATAAAAATAAATGCAACAAATGCCTAATTTCAAAGCCGAGATCGCGATCCTATGACTGGCCGACTTTCTCCTTTCCTCCCCCTACAGATGCAGCGGGAGGGGCCGAGATTCCCCCGCTGATGTCAGTCGGGAGGGGAGGAGGAGAGAGACCCGACCGGTTATGTGATCGTGATCTCGGCTCTGAAATTAGGTATTTACAGCATTTATTTTTATAAAAGACACACAGAGGGGGACACTTCAATAGGAGGCAGTGCGGATGGTGTATACAAGTTAGTTTTATGCAAGCAGCGGAGGGGGGGCACTGTCACGAGCTGACAGACAGGGAGTGGAGGGTAAGGTGAACACAGGAGCAGAGAGGAGACACAGAGCAGGGCTGCAGATGACGGAGGCGCGTAAACTGACCACATTGTCAGGGCTCAGCAGCCATGATACACCGTGGTCAGTTTACAGAGGGTAGGGCAGAAACTGGCAGGATCAGCCAGGTTTTTTAGGTGTTACAAGGGGCCAAATGACACAGCACAAGCACTGTGTCATATAACATGCTTTAAAGGAGCAGGATCCATATACTTACTTTTTTTGAGTCAACAAACGCTTTAAGAAGGATCTACTGGCTTGCTCACTAATTAATTTAAATTAATGTGCACGTACTTGCATTGCTGCATCCTCCAACCTGAACGTTGTTGTTGTCAATCCGGAATACCCAGCATCCAGGAATTCCTACGTTAGTTGTGTTTGCAATTCCTGCAATGTCATCTGTACGAGAGCCAGGGATATTAAAATACCTCCAGCCATCTCCTGCATTGAAACCTGCCTAGGGGACAAAAAAGAAATCATGACAGGGCATAACAAATAGAAGTTTCAAACTGAAAGAAGAACCCACTAAACCCTTGGTGCCATGTGCGCCAAAATGTGCAGCCCGCTGGGTCTCTCTATGCAGCCTGCCAAGTGTTGGCCACTTTGCAGAGTGGAAGTGTCTCATACACGCTACTGAACTGAACCCAGTATTGTCAATCCAGTACTGTGATCTGTGCCCAACAGTAAAAGTATAGTCCCCATCCAACATCATTAGGTTGGGAGAGGTAAACGAGCAGGTGATCCTGTTAGTGAATGCAAAGGTGGTTTAAGGGATGGGGAGTTAAAAGCATTGCTTACTGACCACCAATAAAGGGGAGGGGGGTTAACAGCACTGCCACTGACCACCAATGTAAATGGGGATTTAACAGCACTGCTACTGATCACCAATGAAGTGAGGGAGGGGACGTGAACTGCACTGCCACTGACCATTAATGCAGGAGGGGTTAACAGCATTGTCACTGACCACCAATGAAGAGCTCTTTAAATAGCACCGCTGCTGACCACCAATGTGGGGGTTAGTACTGTGTTCATGACACCAATGCTTTTTTTTTTTTTTTGCGGCCACTGACACCAATGCAGGGGGTTATTATTGTGGCCACTGGCACCAATGCTGGGGGTTATTATTGCAGTTACTGACATTAATGACAGGGGTGGTTATTGCAGCCATGGACACCAATGCTGCAGATTATTTTGTAGTCACTGACATCTATGCAGGGGGTTAATGTTGTGTTTAATGACAGGTGCTGGGGTTTAGTATTGTGGCCAATTACATGCATACTGGGACTTACTCTTACTTTTCCTGACACCATCACTGGGGCTCATTTTACTCCCATTTCCTCTTCAGTGTGCATAAAAAGTACAGCAGAACTGAAATATTCAGACACTGAGGTTGGCTGCCTAACTCAATGCAACGTCAACGCATGAAAGCAAGCTGCTATTGTGCAACCCTCTGGAAGTGTGATGAGCCACGCTTGAGATCTTATATAATTGTTAAGTTGGCCGCAACTGTACTAAATAGTATTTGCAAAGTCTGAATTACAGAGATGTAAGAAAACTTGTATTATTTAAAAATAAAAGCATGTCACTTCTTGCATTCCCAGAAAGTGAAGAGGGTGAGCAAATTAAGGCCTCATGCACACTGGACATTAAAAAAAACAGTAACATTAGCTGTAGAAGGCTGTAGCTGTAGAGTGAGTTTTTCAATGTTTTTGCACTAGCGTTTTTCAGCGTTTTTAAGTTGGTTTTGGGTTTTTCAAGGGTTTGAGCTGTTTTAGAGCTGAAAAACTCCTCTCAAAACCCACTTGTTCTGGGGGTTTTTTCCAGTCAGAAAACACCCCTGCCAAAAACTGCTGATAACAGCCTAAGGGGGTTATTTACTAAAGTCAAATCCACTTTGCACTACTTGAAATTGCACTGAAAGTGCACCTGGAAGTGCAGTCGCTGTAGATCCGAGGGGGACATGCAAGGAGAATAAAAAACAGAATTTTAGCTTGCACATGATTGGATAATAAAATCTGCAGAGCTTCCCCTCATTTCAGATCTACCCCTCAGATTTACAGCGACTGCACTTCCAAGTGCACTTTCAGTGCAATTTCAAGTGCACTTTGCACTTGTAGTGCAAAGTGGATTTGCCTTTCATAAATAACCCCCTATGTGTGCATGGATACATAGGATAACATGTTGGGGAGTTTATTGGCTGCAAAAAAAAAAACATCTGAAGCCAAAAACTGCAGTTGTAAAAACGTCCAGTGTGCATGAGGTCTAACAGCATTGAGGACACAAAACACACACATATACGACACATTCAGTATACACAATATGCACAAAGTGCACATAGTTTAAACATAACAGAACATAGAATACACAAAACACATGGCTTAAACACAACGCAAAGATTGTGAAAAGCATGGAGAATACACAGCACAAAACATCTACACTACAGCATACACAGCACAAAACATCTACAGCATACACAGCACAGAATGCACACAATACACAGCACAGAACACAAACAGCACAAAGACTGCAGAAAATGTTACTTCCAGTAAACAATGTGAAGTTATTTCAATGCTCACATGATCAACATACAGATACTAGTGAACATAAGATGTTTGCTGACTTGGCATCTTACAGCATTGTTGCAAATTGCTTGCATTGCTTCAGTTTCTATTAAAGACACCCCAAAAAACACTGCAATATTAATCTGTTGCGTTTTAGGGGCTCTTCTAAAAGTCTTCAGTAGCAGGTCATCATAAAATCCTCGCAAAGAAGGCAGCTGTTAGCGCAGATTAAAACAGAATTTAAAAAATTGATAATAGGTAGTTTTATGACAGAAAGGATTCCCTATGTCCCTTCTGCTATAAAACTTCTTTTCCTTCCTGCTATCAATGTTGCATTGCATGTGCAATTTAGTGCACAATGCCAGTATATGCAAAATGTAAGGTGTCAGGGCCGAGTAAGCCCAGTGTACTCTTATGGTACTCTGCTGAAACGTAATGTGGCAAAAATGCAACTCCAACACTGCCATACGACTTTTTAAGAAAAAAAAAAGTGCCGTCTTAACATAAAAAATGAGCCTCTACTTTTCTGCTTTATGTAAGCTATGTTGTTAATCACCATCATGAAGTGTAATGTGTAAGTAGTTACATAGGGGGTTATTTACGAAAGACAAGTCCACTTTGCACTACAAGTGCAAAGTGCACTTGAAATTGCACTGAAAGTGCACTTGGAAGTGCAGTCACTGTAAATCTGAGGGGTAGATCTGAAATGAGGGGAAGCTCTGCTGATTTTACCATCCAATCACGTGGAAGCTAAAGTGCTGTTTTTTTATTTTCCTTGCATGTCCCCCTCGGACCTACAGCGACTGCACTTCCAAGTGCACTTTGCACTTGTAGTTTGCACTTGTAGTGCAAAGTGGATTTGCCTTTAGTAAATAACCCCCATAGAGTATTTAAAGGTATTCGGTCTTGGACTGCATATTCCTTTTTTTCATCATATAAAGGAAAGCAGGTTAGCTGTTAAGTGGTCCATAGTTTCAAGGGAAAAACAATATTGTTTTTGTAGACACACTACGGAAAATCTATAATTCACACATTAACTAATGATTTTAGTACAACTCTGGGAAGGAAATGACTTTCAAAAATAATGGGATTAATGAGGAAAAAATGCAGACACGCTGTATCCTTAAAAACCATTTTGGCTTATCCATTGTGTACAGTCAAAAGAGTTTATAAGAATGTTACCTATTACATGATGGTACAAGCTTGAGTGCAAATGAACCGTTTAAAACATTTTTAATTGTAACTGACTGGCTGGCAGTTTAAACTAAAAATACTTCAGAGAAGATTTTACGTAACAGAATCTGACTGGCTGACTTTTGTTTTGTATCTGACTTTTTGTCCCTAAAGCTGGCCATACACTAAATCTAGGGATATCTTTCATCCATGCTAAAATGTGTGGATAGACTAATCTCCATCTGCAGTGATTTTATGCTGACAGCCAGCACCCCTAGCTGTCAGAATACTGATGCATGCTAAACATATAACTGGATGCAGCCGCTGTTCGGTTTTTCCATCCTGTTACAGGAAAAGGGAGGGTGGTCACAGGGCCACCCAAGCAGAAAATTTCAGTCAGTTCATCGGGACCCGGGTGAAATTTGCATATTATAAGGACAACTTTAGTCTGGGCTCCTAAAGTATAAAAACGGAAGTAACAGATAGCCTTTTAGCCTATAGCAACCAATCACATCCCAGCTGTTCTAAATCCCTCTATTTTCTAACCTGCACCAGGAAAACAGAATGACTTTGGCTGGCCATACATTATATGATCTTCTTGTATAATTTTACTTTGGATTTCCCAAAACCATATAATATGAGTTCAAACCTAAACATTTTTAATTTGTATGCAATCAGAGAGGCACTTGCACTACAGAGTTAAAGGTGAACCTAAAGGAAATTGAACAAGAAAATGGTAAAATATATGGCCAGCTTTACTGTTAGATATACGGACTTTACTCCCAGTTGGCTGGGAAGGAACAGCTGTAAGATGTTCAATTCTGAAAATTATTAAAATTGAAAAAAATAATATTTGTTTCCTATAACTAAATAAAGTATCCCCCTTCTGTGAACACTAAGCATAAAAACGACAGATGAAACAGATGAAAATAGCAATTGGGGTAGAGGCCAGCCTCCCATAGAAAGGGTTTAAAATCCCAGAGGGACACAGAGGTTTGTTTTGTGTGCCCCCTTAGCAACAAGTGGGAAAACATGATCTATTGGACTACACAAAGTTACAATAGTACCCTGTGTCATTTCAGAGGTTACAAATGCAAAAACTCTGCAATACCTGGGCAGCAATACCCCCTCTTCCAGAACTGTCACCACCACTGCTGGCATGTCGCCCTGTTGTCCATTCTATTGTCTCATAGTTGAAGATAGTAAAAGAACGAAGCCCATCTGTAATTAGTACAATCTGGAATGTGTTCACCTGTCAGAGCAGCATAGTAGACAGAAATTAGGAACAAATACATTCAAAGACACAAGTTTAAAAAAATGAATAAAACAACAGAGAGGTGAGTGTACTGAACAAAGAAAAAGTTATATTTTTTCGTATTTAGTGAAATTGAATACATTTTTCACATAATATGGAAAAAAGAGTATGGTTTTAGATGCTAAGGAATTACTATCTTTAATTTAAACAAAACCAGACAAATGTGGCTTATTACTATAAACCTACTCCATAGCAAAGTGTGTGTATGTGGGGGGGTCAAATTTGTCCTAAACCAGACCACATGGGAACCAGGAATAGCACTGTTTATACTCACAGGTGAACTGGCATCTCCACCATAGAAAGTAACCCTGTACCAAGTGGCAATGAAGACCCATGTGGCATTGAATTCAGACAGCTCAGGAAAGTAAGAGTTGACATCTCTGCTGGCACGGTTCAAAATTCTGGGATCCTCTGTCTCTTTGTAAAAAACATCCCCTCCTCTGCGATTGTCTACATCAGCCCAAAAGGCAGCTACCACACGGCGGTCACCGGAGATTGGAAATGCCACAGGAGTAAATTGGGACACTTCTCTCAGGAAAGAGACGACTCCATTATTGTTTACCTGCAACACAAAACAACAAATTTATCATTAAAAAATAATAAATTATCTGTCATTCAATATAAAAGCAATACGGGGGTTGCCACCACTGACTTTATGGAAATGCCTGTTGTCTGGCTATTATGCTGACTCACTGGCTCCGGTATTCACTGACCTGAACAAGTATGCAGACCAGGGTAGAAGGCAGTCCTTAGCTGCATATTTGTCTGGAGTTAAAGTACTGAAACAAGTGGGTCAACAAAGCCAACATTTTCAGGAGAGGCCAGTACTTTCAGGCTACAAACCACTCTTGTGACAGTTTTTTTTTTTAGGTATATTTGTCTTTAAACAGATGGAATGGAAAATGTATTCCACAGTCATAGATTTAGAAGCAGAACAGCATACTGTTTTTCATTTGCTGGAAAGCTGTGTTGAGAGCCACTTAAACAGAAATCAGGTGGCACTTCAGAAACAATCTTGTATTTCTCTGACAGTCATTGCCAAAAATACAAAAACAATTAACAGTTGTTGTGAAAGAAATGACTAGTGAAAACATAAAGCTTTGTTTTCAAACATTGAAGCAAACATGACCTTTTTTCTTTTCTTTTTTTTTTTAATCCATATTATTATTTTTAACACTTTTTTCATTAAATGGAAAAAGGGCACCCAAGAGGTGCTGGGACTTTGATATGAGTTTAAACAAAGTAGTGAGATGGCAAAAAAACATTCGAAGAGCCCACTGGCTCAGGTTAGACTTCTCACAACAGACAAGGCTACCCTTCAGCGGGTACTCCAGAAGGTTACTAGAAAAAGATGTGCATATATGGCAGCAGCACCAGACCAAAAGATAAGAGTCCACATTCATTTTTTGATATTGTATTAAAAGACAGCCAACATGTTCCGGGGGTCAAAGGGACTCCCCCTTCATCAGAGCTTCAGTTAAAAATGATTACCTTGAGTGGACTCAAAGTAAGGCTTTCTTATTTGAATCTGTGCAGGGAAGCTGACTGCTGGATTAGGATTCCTGGCCTACAGTATTTCCATCAGTAGTCAGGTTTTTTTTTTTTTTTGGGGGGGGGGGTTTGACTGCTGATGCAGATACTGCAGGCCAGGAATCCCAATCCAGCAATCAGCTTCCCTGCACAGATTCAAACAGGAAAGCCCTACTTTGAGTCCACTCAAGGTTCTCATGTTTAACTAAAGCCCTGATGAAGGGCCCCCCTTTGACCCACCGAAACATGTTGACTGTCTTTTAACACAATATTAATAAATTAATATAGATGCTTATCTTTTGGTCTGGTGCTCCTTCCATATATGCATGCTTTTTTCACACTACTGTGATGCGATTTTGCAACTATTTTAGGTGCGATTGTGTATTGCGACATTAATGCGACTTGGCTGCAAATTTTTGGGGCAAAGTCACACTGTGAATCACATCAAAGTAGCAAAGGAACCTTTTCTAAAATCACACCATGTTGAGTCGCATTGATGAGAACGGGCACCATTGAATATAACATTATTTCACTATGTCATGCAATTCTGTGCAACTCAAGTTACATCAGGATTTGCAGTAACGTGAACAAGCACTTACAATTATTGCTGTTACAAGGGGGCTGACAAGACTTCACAATCTCCCAAAAGTAATCAGGTGACTCTACAGGGTTCTAAACTTCCCAACTCTACTAAAAAAATTTTTAAAAAAGCATTTTGTGTTTGTTGCTGTGTTGCTTCTTTTAAACCATTGTCACTGGCACAATAAATAAGGGAATATCTCCTTAAAAGAATTCCACATAGTGAGTAAAACATAGCAGGAGTTCTAACCCTTCGCCATATTACCTAAAATAAAAAATAAAAAAATTCTGGTTGGCCGATTATGGATTCATGAAGATAGAGATCTAGAGATGTTTTTCTTTGACATAACATCATAGCTTGGAGTTTCCTTGTGTCTACAGATGGCTTAAAAGCAAACAAGAAAAAGCTGAACTGGCAGTGCCCTGGATGTTCCCACTGCAGCTCTAAAAGGACAGGAAGAGAAAGGGAAATGTAAAAGGGTATATTTGCATACTGACTAGATTTCCCTGGATATTATTAAAGAAGCCAAGGGATTTAAAGTAAAGTTGTTTTTAAAGTGGATGTAAACCCTCACATATACCCAGTGAAGTGAACAGCCTCAGATGGTACACAGAGATGAAACATACATCCCTACATACGTTTTACATGTATATCTGCTGTCTTCAGTTTTATATACTGTTTAGAATGTGCACGTCCTGTTAGAATTTTCACGTCCTCATTTATCAGTAGCAGTGTAGTGTTGGATTGCACTGGGAGACAGCTGATTGGAGGAAAAGCACAACCCCCCCCCCCCCCCTCCACATAGGCAGAGACTTTCTGAGCTATGCTGTGAGTAGAGCAGTTTTCCGCTAATTTATTTATAGGACCCACCCTGATACAAAATCCAGGCTGCTTTTATCTCCTGTTTCAGAGAACTTGTCAAAAGTTATCATGTTGATAACAGAGAAACAGAGCAGAAGAAAAACACAGGACTTAATGCTTTGAAGAGAGATAAGAAAACAATACAGATATATGTGCCCAGCTCAAATTTCATGAATCAGGTTTACATCCACTTTAAAGCAGTTATATTCTTTTAACAGTAATGTAAAAAATGGGCAAGCTACCCGTGAATGTGGAAGTCTTGGTAGTTAGAAAGAAAAAAAAATAAATCAAGGCTGCTGTGCAGTTTAGAGGTTTTTGTGTGTGCAAATATAACATATTGGAAATGGAATGATGCAACTCTGAAAATCTACCCAACAGTATGCTACAATGATTATTGTATACTAATCGTGTGATTTTCTGAGCTTGTAAAGTTTTCTTATCTTATAAAATGTCAATCAGGTAATTTATTGCATGCATCATATATGTTAGCAATACATTTTAAAAGATCTCCTATGAGAGACTGAAATAAAGAAAATGTAGTTTTCCACTTTATACTAAATTGGAATTTAAAATATGCATTATATTAAGCCACACACACACAGTAATAAAAAATTGTGTATCCATTTATGTTATACAATTGCTTTATTGCCTTGTTATGCTATGCCTCGCCGGTGTATTTCACAACACTAGAAGGTACAGTGGGGGTTATTTACGAAAGGCAAATCCACTTTGCACTGGAAGTGCAGTCGCTCTAAATCTAAGGGGTAGATCTGAAATGAGTAGAAGCTCTGCTGATTTTATCATCCAATCATGTGCAAGCTAAAATGTTGTTTTTTATTTTCCTTACATGTCTCCTTAGGATCTACAGCGACTTTACTTCCAAGTGCACTTGCAGTGCAAAGTGGATTTTCCTTTAGTAAATAACCCCCACTGTCTGTATTTCACTACATATACAAGAATGCTACCTATTACCTTTGTGGTGCTGACCTGACCTGTTAGAATTATATTGCTGTATACAGCTGTTTCTTATTTTTCTTTATTGTGTATCTTGAAGTATTTGAATAAACAGATTGAAATATAAAGAATAGCTCTTTAATAAATCCCATTAAAATCTGTAGTACAAGAATGTTCCTTTATCACAATGCAACGTTTTGAGGCACTTTGGGCTCTTTCCCAGGAAGGAGAACAGCTTGATTAAGAACCCCGATTAGCTACAAAAATACATTGTGATAAAGCATACGTTTTGTATTGTCAATTTTAATAAAACAGCAGATGACAAACATTAATATATTTGTTGCTTTTTTCCAAGTCTGCTGAGGGAGGAGTGGTCCTGGCACCAGGCATATGTTAAGGTGTGGGTTCCTAAACTAGAAGTGAAGGTACAAGCTGTTTCATGTACCAAAAAATAATTCTATTACCTGCCCAATTTTTTTAGCAAACACATGAAATATTGGTATATAAAGCATTATTAAACCTATTATTAAAATGTTATCTATTGCAGCATACCAATTATTTTAGGTTATTGTATTCCTTTATATCCTGTCTTGAGGTGTCTCCACTCTGGATGCAGCATCAACGGAGACACCTTTGGACAGCAGCATTATTAGTCTGGGGGGAGAGTAATGTTAGATGCACTAGCAAATTTATAAGAACTTTTCTTATAAATTCTTACTGCTATTCTGGCCTAAGCTTGAATGACATGTACCTGGTCCTGCAACCTCCTGGGATACTTACATCACATCTCCCAGGAGGCTGCAGGATTGGCACAGTGTAGCTGGGGGCGGTCCAGAGAATGGTCTGCTTACATCATCAGAGCTGTCTGCTTACACCACGAAGAGGCAGCCAGCTGAAGAGGACAAAGATGGCGGTGCAGGACCCACTGTGTGGCAAGTGAACAATGGATTGCAGCAGGACAATGCTGGATTTGCTATGCAAATGAGTATGCGCTTTAAAGAGCACTACAGGTAAGTGGAAAAAAAACAGGGGGGAAAAGGGGAGTTTAGTACCACATTTTTGCAGGAAAGCTTGGACAGCTTGGTCTGTAGTTGAAGAAGTTAGGAAGGAAAAAAGAAAGTTGCAACTGCATCTAAGGATTAATTAACTGTAACATAACACATTTTTGATTTTCAGTTCAATATTACTTCGGTCTATTTGAAAAATAGTGTTAAATTAATTAATCTAAAAAGGCCGTCCCTAGAAAACTATATCCTTAACTGCTTGAAGGACTGCCCAATGTGCATATACTGCGGCAGGGCGGCCCTTAAGCTCAAAATCATCTCTACCTGATCTTTTTTCTTCAGGCCTGGGGCGCGCGTGCGTGCCGCCGGCAACCCGCTCCCACTGTGATTGAACACAGCGGGAGCCAATCAGCAGGTCCGGCGGACCTGATGTCCGCCGGGAACCTGGCGATCATTCCAAGAGAGGCATTAAATAGGCAGATTGCCATTCTGCTAATAAGGAAAACAGAGATCTTGTGTTTCTGCTAAGCAGGAACACGGATCTCTGTCTTCCTACAGTTAAACCATCCCTCACACAGTGACTGCCGGTTCACACAGGGGCGACTTGTCAGGCGACCTAGCCGCCTGACAAGTCGCCTCCCGTTCTGTACTACGGAACCGTTCCAATAGGAGCGACGACTTAGAAAAAGGTTCCTGTACTACTTTTGGGGGCAACTTGAGGCGACTTGCATAGACTTCTATACAGAAGTCGTTTTGCAAGTCGCCGTGGAAGTCGTGTGCAGGTCGTCTCGGTGAGGCGACCTGCAAGTCGTGCCGCCCCTGTGTGAACCAGGGCTAAGAAAGCATTCCCAGGGAATACAGTTAACCCTTCAATCGCCCCTGATGTTAACCCCTTCCCTGCCAGTGTCATTAGTACAGTGACAGTGCATTTTTTTTACCACTGATCATTGCATTGGTGTCACTGGTCCCCAAAAAATGGCACTCAGTGTCAGATTTGTCTGCCGCAATGTCGCAGTCCAACTAAAAATCACTGATCTCCGTCATTACTAGTAAAAAAAATAAAAATTCCATAAAAATATCCCATAGTTTGTAAATGCTATAACCTTTGTGCAAGCCAATCAATATACGCTTATTGGGATTTTTTTTTTTAACCAAAAATATGTAGCAGAATACATATTGGCCTAAATTGATGAAGAAACTAGATTTTTTACATTTTTTATTGGATGTGTTTTATACCAAAATATAGTTAATTTTTTCTAAATCGTCGGTCTTTTTTTGTTTATAGCGCAAAAAATTAAAACTGCAGAGGTGATCAAATACCACCAAAAGAAAGCTATTTATGGGGAAAAATGAACATACATTTTATGTGGGTACAGTGACACGTGACCTCGCAATTTTCAGTTAAAGCAACGCAGTGCCGTTTTACAAAAATGGCCTGGTCAGGAAGGTAGGGGGGGGGGGGGGTTGAACCTTATGCAGCTGAAGTGGTTAAAGCAGAGCTGAAGTTCTGCTGTAAAAAAACAGTGAGCAAGAGGGATGTTATTGCAGAAGAGACATGCATGGTCTATTCTGCAATAAAATTGCCCCTACCTGCCTGCCTGTTGTTTCCCCAGCACTGTACACTGAGTTGCCCATATGCAGCTCGGCTTACAGTGCTGGACCGGTCGTTGAGTGCTGGGTTGACTAGCTCCTGCGCATGCACAGGAGTGAGGTCACCCCCCGCCAGCCAATGAAGAGTCCTGAAGACCAGCACTCAGAAGACCAGTGCTGGTGAACGACCATTGGACAGGTAAGTGTTCACCCTTCAGTTTCACTTTAAATGGAAGTTATAATATTTTTGGACAATTTTATTTTGAGCCTTTTATAGTTTTTTATATTACTTTGTTTTACAACACACATTTAATACAGGGTGTTTTCCTGATAGTACCTGCAGAACATACTTCTTGTAAGAAAGCCCAGCAGTTTCTGCTCGTATTCTGTTTAATTCATTAATTGTACAGTGAGGGAAAAAAGTACTTGATCCAATGCTGATTTTGTACGTTTGCCCACTGACAAAGAAATGATCAGTCTATCATTTTAATCGTAGGTTTATTTTAACAGTCAGAGACAGAACAACAACAAAAATATCCAGAAAAACGCATTTCAAAAAAGTTACACATTGATTTGCATTTTAATGAGTGAAATAAGTGTTTGATCCCCTATAAATCAACAAGATTTCTGGCTCCCAGGTGTCTTCTATACAGGTAACGAGCTGAGATTAGGAGCACTCTCTAAGGCTCGATTCACACCTATGCATTTTTAGTGCTTTTTGCATTTTGCAGATTTGCACTACAGAACGTGTTCCATAGGAATCCATGTTAAATGGACTGTCGTGCAAATCTGCAAAATGCAAAAAGCACTAAAAATGCATAGGTGTGAATCCAGCCTTGAGGCTGGGTTCACACTGCTGCGGTGTGGGAACGCAGCGAATTTACTGCGGGTTCCCGCACCGCACCAACTCGCACGGCAGTTCACACTGCCATATGCGAACTGCTGGGGAGTGTCATACAATGTTAAAGACACCCCCAGTTCAGCCCGCATATCGCAATGCGAACTGACAATTCGGACACTTTCGGATCGCATAAGTGTGAACACCCATGCGATCCGATTTTGGTCCGAACAAAAAAAAGGGTCCTGTGCGAGTTTGGACCGAATGCGGTGCGATATCAGCCATACTATCTGTATGGCTGATATCGCACAGCACAGACATCGCATGTGATGTGAACAGCAGTGCGCTGCGAATCACATGCGATGTCTGCAACGGCAGCAGTGTGAACCCAGCCTAAAGGTAGTGCTCCTAATCTCATCTTGTTACCTGTAAAAAGACACCTGTCCACAGAAGCAATCAATCAGATTCCAATCTTTCCACCAAGGCCAAGACCAAAGACCTGTCCAAGGATGTCAGGGACAAGATTGTAGTCCTACACAAGGCTGGAATGGGCTACAAGACCATCGCCAAGCAGCTTAGTGAGTGGGTGACAAAAGTTGGTGGGATTATTTGCAAATGGAGGAAACACAAAATAACTGTCAATCTCCCTCTGTCTGGGGCTCCATGCAAGATCTCACCTCATGAAGTTTCAACGATCATAAGAACGGTGAGGAATAAGCCCAGAACTACATGGCAGAATCTTGTCAATGATCTTAAGGCAGTTGGGACCATAGTCACCAAGAAAACAATTGGTAACACAATAGGACTGAGATCCTGCAGGGCCCGCAAGGTCCCCCTGCTCAAGACAGCACAGTACAGGCCCATCTGAAGTTTGCTAATGAACATCTGAATGATTCAGTGGGGAACTGGGTAAAAGTGTTGTGGTCAGATGAGACCAAAATTGAGCTCTTTGGCATCAACTCAACTCGCCATGTTTGGAGCAGGAGGAATGCTGCCTATGACCCCAAGAACACCATCCCCACCGTCAAACATAGAGGTGGAAACATTATGCTTTGGAGGTGTTTGTCTGCTAAGGGGACAGGACAACTTCACCGCATCTGGAACATGTACCGTGAAATTATGGGAACCTCCTTCCCTCAGCCAGGGCATTGAAAATGGGAAAAAGGATCGGCTCAAGAAGAAGCACATTAAGGTACTGGAGTGGCCTAGCCTCCAGACCTTAATCCCATAGAAAATATGTGGAGGGAGCTGAAGGTTCAAGTTACCAAAAGTCAGCCTCAAAACCTTAATGACTTGGAGAGGATCTGCAAAGAGGAGTGGGACAAAATCCTTCCTGAGATGTGTGCAAACCTGGTGGCCAACTACAAGAAACGTCTGACCTCTGTGATTGCAAACAAGGGTTTCTCCACCAAGTACTAAGTCATGTTTTGCGAATGGGTCAAATACTTTTTTTTAATCATTAAAATGCAAATCAATTTATAACTTTTTTGAAATGCGTTTTTCTGGATATTTTTGTTGTTTTTCTGTCTCTTATGCCCCGTACACACGGTCGGACATTGATCGGACATTCCGACAACAAAATCCTAGGATTTTTTTCGACGGATGTTGGCTCAAACTTTTCTTGCGCCACACGGTCACACAAAGTTGTCAGAAAATCCGATCAATCTGAACGCGGTGACGTAAAACACGTATGTCGGGACTATAAACGGGGCAGTAGATAATAGCTTTCATCTCTTTTTTTATTCTGAGCATGCGTGGCACTTTGTGCGTCGGATTTGTGTACACGGGAATTTTATATCCTGCTCTCAAATTTTGTGTGTCGGAAAATCCGATGGAAAATGTGTGATGGAGCCTACACACGGTCGGAATTTCCGACAACAAGGTCCTATCACACATTTTCCGTCGGAAAATCCGACCGTGTGTACGGGGCATTACTATTAAAATAAACCTACCATTAAAATTATAGAATGATCATTTCTTTGTCAGTGGGCAAATGTACACAATCTGCAGGGGATCAGATACTTTTTTCCCTCACTGTATAAGCTCTGTGAGCAGGAAGAGGAAAGGGTTGTGCCAGTCCTTTGACTCAATGAGCTGTGTGTGTAATCTGAATACCAGAAAATTACAGCTAATCACAGCAAATTGCTAAAAAAAAAGCCTAATCAAAGGCAGTTGCGAAAAGACTCACTTGTATCACCTGCTGATTGCAGTTGGTAAATTTTATATGCTCAAATGCAATGTTTCCTATTTAGTGATTTATTCCAGAGATAAACAACTCAGAGCATACAACTCTTTTTATTCCAACAAACTGGGTTCAACTGCAGTTCATTCATTTACAGAACTCTGGGAATGAATGACATGGGTGTGTGGGTGGAACTCCACACAGCTGCGCTGTTTTTAATTTGTGACAGTTGATCCAGGGAGAGGATCCCCTGCCTGCTGTCACAATGGAGTGGGGGTGCTAATGCTACATGTATGCGTGTAACATGTTACTAAAGCTGAACATTAAAGTGGTTATAAAGGCAGAAGGTATTTTATATTAATACGTTCTATGCATTAGGATAAAAAGCCTTCTGTGTACAGCAGTCCCCCTCAGTCCCCCTAATACTTAGCTGAACCCCATCTCGATCCAGCGATGTTGCACAAGAGACTCGGCAGTCCGGGACTCTCCATCCTCTTGGCTTAGACAGCAGTGAAGTGCCACTGGCTCTCGCTGCTGTCAATCAAAGTCAGTGAGCCAATGAGGAGAGGGGGAGGCGGGGCCTGGCTGCGGCTCTGTGTCTAAATGGATACAGGGAGCTGCGGCTTGGCTCGGGTGCCCCCATGGCAAGCTACTTGCTGTGGGAGCACTCAACAGGGACCAGGGACCAGGAGCACTGAAGAGGGACCCGAGAAGAGGAGGATCTGGGTTGCTCTGTGTAAAACCACTGCACAGAGCAGGTAAGTATAACATGTTTGTTATTTTAACGAAAAAACTTTACCTGTTTTAAACCTTTGCCAGTTTGTTACTATAAAGAGAGTTGTATGCCATGAGTGCCCTTAAATTTTATCTCTGGATTATATTACTGGATTATATTACTGGATTGGCAAGTGAGCAGCGAGACCCTTTCCTATGGGTTGCATGGTGAGATGGTGTATAGGATCTCCTGGGGCAACCTCACTTGAATGCAAAATTGTGAATGCACTAGTCTGTGTACCCCTCAGAAATACAAACGGTAAGTGCCACATGTTTAATAACAAATATTTAAAGAACTTATTTTTTTACCAAACAAAATTACATAAAAGTAAAAATTTATAAAAACAAAACAAAAAAAATGCTTTAATTCTTAGCTTAGCATAGCATTAAAAAGCTACAGTGCGCTGTGTACATAGTAGACTGCTATTGCTGGCCATACACTAGTGGAATTTCATTTGAAATGTTTTGCTTTAGCAAAATAAAGTACAGTGCATCCATGATAGCAGCATGAGGATTAAAAATAGTCAATGTTGATTGAGAGAGTGAAGTTCTGCTTTAAAGTGGTGTTTCGGCCTAAATTATACTTTTTAAATAAAAATACCCCTATAATACACAAGCTTAATGTATTCTAGTAAAGTTAGTCTGTAAACTACGGTCTGTTTTGTTAGTTTATAGCAGTAGTTTGTTATTTTATAAACTTGCAGCAGGCCGTGGCCATCTTAAGTGTGGGCATCAGAAGCCAGACTGTATTTCTTCCTGGATCTCATCCTTGCAGATCCCCCGCATGCTCAGTGCAGCACAAGCAGTGTAATAGGTTTCAGGTCAGGTTTCCATAGCAACGGCAGTTTCAGAGGAAGTTGCCACCCTTTCCCAGAATGCATTGCAAACAGGAAATGATGCGATGGGCCGCGGCCAGGGAGGAGGAAGTGAAAAATGAATACAGCAGATATACAGTAGGTGCTGAGAAAAAAAATGTAAAAATATCCAATTTGTTTACAGTGCACAGTTTAGTGAAGGATGCTGAAGAGTTGTAAAAGTGGGTGGAACTCCACTTTAAGGAGCCAGAAGAAATTTATATACAATGCATCCGGAAAGTATTCAGAGCGCTTCACTTTTTCCATATTTTGTTGTTACAGCCTTATTCCAAAATGGATTAAATTAATTATTTTCCTCAACATTCTACAAGCAATACCCCATAATGACAATGTGACAGAAGGTGGTTTGAAATCCTTGCAAATTTATAAAAACTAAAAAACGAAAAAAAACACATGTACATAAGTATTCCCAGCCTTTGCCATGACACTCAAAATTGAGCTCAGGTGCATCCTGTTTCCACTGATCATCCTTGAGATGTTTCTACAACTTGATTGGAGTCCACCTGTGGTAAATTCAGTTGATTGGACTTGATTTGGAAATGCACACACCAGTCTATATAAGGTCCCACAGTTAACAGTGCATGTCAGAGCACAAACCAAGCCATGAAATCCAAGGAATTGTCTGTAGACCTCCGAGACAGGATTGTATTGAGGCACAGATCTGGGGAAGGGTATGGAAAAATTTCTGCAGTATTGAAGGTCCCAATAAGCACAGTGGCCTCATCATCCATAATTGAAGAAGAAGGGACCCACCAGGACTCTTCCTAGAGCAGGCCACCCAGCCAATCTGAGTGATCGGGGGAGAAGGGCATTAGTCAGGGAAGTGACCAAGAACCCGATGGTCACTCTGAAAGAGCTCCAGTGTTTCTCTGTGGAGAGAGGAGAACCTTCCAGAAGAACAACCATCTCTGCAGCACTCCACCAATCAGTCCTGTATGATAGAGTGGCCAGACAAAAGCCACTCCTCAGTAAAAGACACCCCGCCTGGAGTTTGCCAAAAGGCACCTAAAGGACTCTCAGACCACAAGAAACTAAATTCTCTGGTCTGCTGAAACAAAGATTTAACTCTTTGGCCTGAATGGCAACCGTCATGTCTGGAGGAAACCAGGCACCGTTCATCATCTGTCCTTACGATCCCTAAAGTGAAGCATGGTGGTGGCAGCATCATGCTGTGGGGATGTTTTTCAGCGGCAGGAACTGGGAAACTAGTCAGGATTGAGGGTAAGATGAATGCAGCAATGTACAGAGACATCCTTGATGAAAACCTGCTCCAGAGCACTCTGGACCTCAGACTGGGCCGAAGGTTCAACTTCCAACAGGACAATGACCCTAAGCACACAGCCAAGATAACAAAGGAGTGGCTATGGGACAACACTGTGAATGTCCTTGAGTGACCCAGCCAGAGCCCAGATTTTAACCCGATTGAACATCTCTGGAGAGATCTGAAAATGGCTGGGCACCTACGCTCCCCATCCAACCTGATGGAGCTTTAGAGCTTCTGCAAAGAAGAATGGGAAAAACTGCCCAAAAATAGCTGTGCCGAGCTTGTAGCATCATACTCCAAAAAACTTGAAACTCTAATTGGTGCCAAAGGTACTTCAACAAAGTATTGAGCAAAGACTGTGAATACTTATGTACATGGGATTTTTTTTGTTTATTTTTAATAAATTTGCAAAGATTTCAAACAAACTTCTTTCATGTTGTCATTATGGGGTATTGTTTGTAGAATTTTGAGGAAAATAATTAATTTAATCCATTTTGGAATAAGGCTGTAACATAACAAAATGTGGAAAAAGTGAAGTGCTCTGAATACTTTCCGGATGCACTGTATATAAAATTCTTCTGGCACCTTAAAGCGGTTGTATACCCGCTGGGTTTTGTTTTTTTCCCCTACACCTGCAAGGGAAAAGGCATAATGAGCTAGTATGCACCGCATACTAGCTCATTATGAGATACTTACCTTAGAACGAGGCGCCGGCATCTCATCCTGTCCACGCCGAGGGAGCTGACATTTCCCCTTGGCGTGTCTTCCGGGTATCGCGGCTCCGGCGCTGTGAATGGCCGGAGCCGCGATGTCATCGCTCCCGGCAAACTCCGGAGACTTCTCCGGAGTTTGCCGGGCTGTCAGCCGAGAATCCCCTGTGCGCATGCGCCGCTAAAAATATAAAAATATATAGAAAATGAATCAGATAAATAAATTAATTAATTAAACAGTGTTTTTGGTTTGTGGTGCCCTGATGCAGTGATATTCTGCTTTAATACTAGCATTGCAACTATAGAATTATAAGGACCCTGTCAGATAGAATCATAATTATATAATCAGTGTAGAGCAAAGTAAGCTAAAATTGTTTTAGCAGAGGGGTTTGGCTGAATAAAAAGCTGTTTGGGTATAAAAGTACACTGTACACTTTACAATATAATGTACAATGTCCTTTAGCAAATATAAAGTCCTACCTCAAAATAGAATGTGTATGTTCAGTGTCAGAACGATTTAAAGTGTTGACAAAATCAGAAAATACTAAAAGATTGAGAAAATTATTTGTGAAGTAAGCAGGGGTTGGTACAGTAAGAAAGTGTTGATAGGTCAACTACTATACATGAGAAGGAGTTCATGAAGTGTAAAGATGTTAGAAGACTGTGGGGTAAACTGCTACAGTTAGGGGTGGGTAGAGTAGCAGACAGGTGTTGATGTTGCTTCTAAGGAAGTGAGAAGGCTCAGGTGAAGTACTGGGGTTGTGACGCGCAGACCTAGAAGGGCCATACATTCCTCCATCTACACTACACAGTGCGGACCAACAAATCTTCATTTGCGGCAAAATTTATTTTGACAGCCCAGCACTGCCAGCAGTCAAAATACCCTAACGCCAACTGTATCTTAATGCATTAAGGAGCTATTTGGCTGATAATTTTCTACCTAGAAACTTGGATCCTTCCATCACGGCATGAAGAGCAGGAGATGGCCAACAGGACCACCCACTGAGTGAGTTTCTTTTTTTTAACAAGAAAACTGAGCAAACTTCTACCAGGTTATCCCGAATGAAATATTTACTACAGCTTAACGATTTACATAACAAACCACATACATGCAATAAGAAAGAATATGCAATCAGCAAAAAAAAAAAAAAAAATGAAATGAATAAAAACAGACAGTTTTATTCTGCATTTAGCAAAAAAAAAATAAAAAGTTATAATGCTATCCCGATGGGAGACCTTTCTGTATGTATTACAATACAGCCATTCTTGCACTTAGCATAACCACTCCTTGAGGAAAAGGGTATAATGACCCTGAGAACAGACCAGTAAAAAATAAAACCATTCTAATTGTTAATTCTTGTTACTAGGCAGCAGGTCCAGCAGAGGATTTGTTTCTGTAAAGGGGAGGAAGAAGCCTCAGATAACAGAACCTCCAGTCCCCCCTCCTCCTTGTTATAGTTAAATAAACAAATATTATATATACGATGAAATCTCTGTCATGTAAACAGTTTAATCTTTACGCGTTCTTGCTGACCTTAATTAAACCATTCCCAGCTTTATGAGACTTGTAGAGGTTACATGAGGTCAGGCTCAGACTGCTAACATTAATATTTACATGATGCCCCAGTACACTCATTGTACTTCCCTTAGGCATAGTCTGGTTATTCACACTAGGCTGGTGGGAACGCATCCTTTTAAAAAGGTAGTCGTTCTTGTTTATGCTAAGTGAGAGCACCTATCTCGGCCCCTCCCCCATACAGCTGTGTGCATTTAAGATTTTTCTGAATTGGAATCTTTCATCTGACAGTAATAGAATGCAGTGTTGTGGGACATTAAAAATTGCAACATCCATTTCTCAGCAGGAATGCCTGACTCCAAAATAGACAAAGGGCAATATTTAAGAAAACTGACGCCACTGAGGAGCATTAATCCAGTCCAAAAGCACAACACATGGTGCAATATGAAGACTACTCTTCGCATCTCATTGACAATATGACAGAGATTCTTGGCTGTGAAATGCAGACTCGTACTTACAGAAGAACTCTAGGCAAACAGCTAAATACACAGTTGTAATACATATAGTATATAATCTGCATCTCCTGTTATCAATTTACCTGGTGAAATTTGGAGCTTTGAGTCATTTATATACACACGATGCCCACTGAATTATCCCAGGAATGTTAAACTCACAACAGAAAAGCAAGATTTCTGTTTTCACTTTAGGATCACTGTACACCATGCTTATTTAGGTCAGAAACTCACGGAGTAGAAAAGGAAGGAAATCCTGGACAGCCGCACTCCATGAAAAAAGGCATCTTTATTGTCGAAAATAAATAAAATCCAAGGTACAGTCACATCAGGGGTGGATGACAAGGAGAAAATTGCTAACGCGTTTCACATCAACTGATGCTTACTTATAGTGAGTAAGCATCAGTTGATGTGAAACGCGTTAGCGATTTTCTCTGTGTCATCCACCCCTGATGTGACTGTACCTTGGATTTTATTTATTTTCGCCAATAAAGATGCCTTTTTTCATTGAGTGTGGCTGTCCAGGATTTCCTTCCTTTTCTACATACCAGTGCAGAGCCAGCACCTAAGAAGTTGAGTGGGGCGGGAGCATTTATCCAGGTGTGGCAGTCCTGGGAGCGGCATTTTCTTTTGTATTTCGTTTACCTAAACTCACGGAGTAGTCAGAACTCTTATTCTCTATACTTGTTCTAGCTCACTGATTCTAAATGTATTGAAGCTTATTTTTAAGCCTTGCTGTCAGGATTAATTTCCTCCAGTGCACATGCATGGTAGTTGTGTCAACCCACCTTGGCCAATCAAGATAGCCGTAGATGCCAAAATAGGAAGAAGACCTAATAGTTACTTCAAGGTTTCCCCTGCATTAAAAAGGCTGAGAAAGGCTGTGCTAAACTGTGTCCTTTTGTACAGAAAATTAACTTCCTAGAAAGGTATATTGAATGGCAGTCTGACCTCTATGGAATCATAAAGTGGAAGTAAGTCAATCTAGAAGAAGACATGGCAGAGAGATAAACTCTAACAGCCTATATCACATTCAAACAATAAAGGGAGATCATTGCACAGACAGGTGGAAGTAGCATGTCTTGGTTAAGGTAAAAGGAAGACACTACCCTAGGAAGTAAGGGGGCCCTAGGCCTCAAGACAACCTTGCCTCTGTGAAGCACAAGAAAGGTTCCTTACAGGACAAGGCTGCAAACTTGGAAATTCGTCTCACCATGGTGATGGCAACGAGAAAGGCCACCTTGTAAGTGGGGGTAGACAAATGGATAGCTTTGATAGGTTCAAAGGGACGTTTTTGAAGAACAAACAGAACAGAATCAAGTTGAGGTCCCACAGAGCTGCAACAAGACATATAGGCAGAACTATGTGCGCAATCTCTCCCCCCAGGGTTTTACCAAAGAATCAGAAACAAGAGGTCTTTGAAAAAGAATAATTGGGGTCTAGATCAACAAAGTACAGTACTTAGGGCCATCCAGATTAGACTAGACTAAAGAATTTGCTAGGATGTAATTTTCTTGCCTCGCACCAATCAAAGTATGCATTTAAGGGCAATGGTAGACCTGGAATTCATAGTTTTAGGGCACGTAGGCATAAGCAATTCAGATAGACCCCAATTCCTTAGGCCCTGGGCTTTAGTAGCTATGACATTAAAGCCAGCAACTGTAAAGCAGGGTGGTAAACCAGATCTTAGGACAAGAGATCTGGACAGTCTGGAAAAGCCCACAAAGAGTCTACTAGAAGGCTGATGATGTTGGAATACCACATCTGCCTGGACTAGTTTGGTGCAATGAGTAACGCCAGAACGCCCTCTATCTTGATCCTGTGGAGCATACGAGGGAGGAGCTTCACAGGAGGGAAGACATAGATTAGCTTGAACTGATCCCGTGGAGTGATGAGTATCCACTGCTATGGATAGAGGATCTCTGGTCCTGGAGGCAAACTTGCTTAGATTGTTGTTGAACCTGGAAGCCAGAAGATCATCATCCAGCACCCCCCACCTGCAACAGAGGTCCTGAAACACCTCCATAGGTAAAAAACCATTCCCCGAACTCCAGACACTCTCAACTTAAGAAATCTGCCTGCCCATTTTTAATGCCTGGAATATTCACAGCAGACAGTGCTGCAAGGGGAAGTTCTGGCCAAGTCAGTATCTGACTGGCTTCCTCTTGAGCTTCAAGACTTCTTAATCCTCCATTATGTTTGACATACTGTATGCCACTGCTGAAATATAGTCTGAATGAATCCAGATCGGATGACCGCGTAGTTGAGAAGTCCAATATTGAAGGGATAACCGGCTCCAGTATGTTGATCAAGATACAAGCTTCCTCATGTGCAGGACTCCTCGTCATCTGATGTCCATTGTGAGAATCTTCCAGACCAGTGGGAGAAAGGATTTTCCTGACTCCAAGGCTGGATTTGTGAGCCACCACACTAAGGATAACCTGGTCTTGGGTGTCAGACACATGTAATAGTCCAGAGAATGTGCTTTCTTATCCCAAGCAGCCAGAATGTTAAGTTGCAGTGGTCTGAGGTTTAAATGGGCTAAAATGAGGCAACCATCAGACCCATACCTCCCACGCAAAACCAAAAAGTAGGACAGCCTTTGAACCGCAAGATCCACAACTAGGAAGGAAGGATCCAAATTTTCTCCCAGGGAAAGAGAATCTTGGACTGAGCAGTATCTAGAAGGAGGCCGAGGTGATCAAAGCAATAGGTCAATTGGAGCACTGACATCTGAGAGTTCAGGATTTAGATTGAGGCTAAACGGTGTGGTGGACATTGACTGATAAAGTCTGTGCTGGCTGTTCCCTGAGCAGGAGGTTGTGCAGATATCCCTGAATGGGGAAGTCCTGAGACTACTGCACAGATAGAACAAGAGCCAGCGTCTGGATAAAAACCTGAGGTTGATGAACTGGTGATGTGGAGTGACCATCGCAAAATGAAGCGTTGATGTGCTGAAAAGTCACGGACATGCAAGTATGCATTCTAGATTCAATTTGGAAGTTTTTTAAAAGAAAGAAAGCATTGAGCACGTTCAGGTATAAAATGGGGTGATTGCCTGCTTTTGTTGTGGGGACGATCAACAAGTTGGAGTAGAAATCCTGAAATATTTCTTGGTCTGAAAAGGAAGCACTGGCTCTTTGGGAAAGTTGTGTTGTGCCATGGAAGCATGGAGGACTGCCAATGGTCATGGAGATGTTAGCAGATGAGAGCAAAAACCATGATAGAGGTAGAGCATGAAATACTGGCTTGTAACCCTTGGACAACATGTCCTTCACCAATGCATTTGATATGCTTTCGGATCAGGTGGTTGCAAAGACTAGCAGATGTCCCTTCATTGCGAGGAGGATTTGCTTGGATGGTTTTGGCTTGTGGGTCTGGAAGGTTTTCAGACTTACATTTGCATTCCCCAAAACCTTTCACACAGACCTTTTTATTATCATATTTGTAAAAAAAAACTATATAAAGAAAACACAGGGATAAAAGCACTTTTGGGTTTAGCCTTTCTCTACACACTTTGTGCTAAAGGGTGTCTGAAATTTGGGAGTTATGAAATACTGCTTGTATAGAAGTGAGCTAAACCAGCAAGGTTACTCAAATACTGAGCTGTAGGAGCAGGAGAATTCAGGAGACCTAAGTCAGTATAGTAGCGAGGAGCGCTGACTCTTAGGTGAGAGTGTTGCTAATTGTATCTGAAATAGGAGGAATAAATATACATTTTTTGCACCTTTCATTCACACATTATAATCCAAGGCATACAAAAGATCAATAATCTTCATCTTCTCATGATTATCAAATTATCTTATGAGCGCCTGAGGTATACATTCCAAAGCAGAACTCTCTACAGTTAACAGAAAACATATGGGGTATGAAATCTATTGAGGGAACACAATATTGCCAAACACAGGACCTAATTTCCACTTTTCATATTTGTATGCAGCTGTATGATATCTGGAGTACTGATCATCAGATCAGACCTGAACTCTAAGCAAATGTAAACAACTTAGTTTAACCCACGTTATTTTCAAATCAGACTGCATCTAAAAAGCGCTTGTCATTTAAACTGCAATCTTCCATTGTACAGTACACTAGCTAAAATCTACTGAAAGTGTTTTTTTTTTCAGAAAGGACAGAGAGTAGGTATTTGATACTCCACTCAGTGATATTTCACATACTGGTGTTGGATGCAACACGGCGAACAATTTTAAGTGTGCTTTACCAAGCAAAGTTAAAGCAACTAGAAAAAAATAGTATTTTTAAAATTGTGATACTGATAATGAATTTAATAAATTTTAATTCATTTTGCAAGTTACACGTTTCCATATATATATATATATATATTTTTTTTTTTCTTTTTTATTTTTTTTTTTTTCTTTATTTATTATGGGTGTGCAGATTTTCTTTCCAGTATATTTATATTTTGTCCATCCTCTGATTTACCTTATCTACCAGATAACAGAGCTAGGTTGGCAACCTCAAGTCTCTACTGCAGGTAAAGTGTATGTAAACTCTAAAAAAAATATATACGGTATATATATATATATATATATATATATATATATATATATACTCCCTTTTGTCTGTTAAATATATCTTTGAAAGCATTTTGTTATATCTGCTTATCAAAAGCAAAAAATAGGATTTTGTTATTTAACATAAAATCTATTTCTTGGAATTGATTATGGGACACGGGAATTCAAAACTAGATGGGTTATACTGCTGTTCGCAGGAGGATGGGACACTGGCAAACAGAAAATTTGCACGCCAGCCCCTGTATATCCTGTCTTCTATCCAGCATGCCTTAATTTTGTGTAAAAACAGTACCAAAGGAAAAGCAAAAAACATATTGGGGTAGGGCCTGTGTCCATCATGGACACTCAGAGAGTACAAAAATCTTATTTTTTTTCTCGTCTATTGAGGAAAACAGGAGTTTGAAAAACAGTCAAGGTGTCCAATCAAGGGGTGTACAACAGCCACTGATAGATCCATAACAAGGTACTGGGAACTGTCTGCAATAAAAAAAAAACACCTAAAAGACCAATATATAAATCTGAAGCAGCTGAGGTAAAGCTTCCCCAGACGACAGGGGAAGCTACCAACGACCAAGGGAATGCCACAGAGGATGAACCTGATGTTTAAGACCAGGACAGAAAAGGTTACCACCCAAGGTAAATTACGTCAATTGAAGGAACACTGAGCCTGAAATAGCAAGAAGCTGTGAAACCAAAAACACTTCAAAACAGGTGGAACAACATTAAGGGTTTATGCGCAAGAGGCTTTTATAGGCATTATATATGCCTAGCGTACTTTCTGGATGCTTTCCGGTGCCCCGGGAGCCACAACTGCCACGTACCACCTTCCATAGTGAATGGTTTACGTGACTATGCGCTTTGCATCACATTTACACGCACAACCAACATATATTCCAAACACAGAAGTTGCATCGCCATTTACAAGAGCGCAGGTGCATACAACTATTCAATTTTATGGCAGGCTGTACGCAGCATTGGGAAATTGGGCTAGGCATGCAATAAACCTATAAAAGCCCCATGAATATGAACCCCTAATTTAGAAAACAGATGCTTTTATGTGGAAAAGGGAACCTACCTGGTTGGAGTCTGTGCAAGACTATACTGTGCAATTTGTGAAATTGCATGCTGGTGCAGTGGAGTCAGGAGGCTTTGCCGATTCCAGTCTGATGTGGCAGTGCACTACTAAAACAAAAACAGTCTCTTCAGAGACAGACTGTTGCAACTTTGATTCGGAGTCAGAGATTGTGGTGTGGGTCACAGGTTAAGCTTGAGTTAAAAGGTTAGGAAGGTCAGGGACAGACTTTACAGGGGATGGTGTTGTAGCATGCTTAGAACCTCTCAGGGCAGAGATTTTGAGGATAAACAGCTAAGAAATCCTGAGTACATCTGGATGTCCCTGTGGACACTGGGTAGGATCAGCTTCACCTGATGGAGCTGAGGAAGACTCCAATGATTAAGTGAGGGGAGCAAGAGTTTTTCCTTATGCCTACAGAACTGGTTCTAACAGCCCTCAGTGATATCTCCTTTATCTTATGAAGAATGGATATGCTGCAGAGCGAACTGCATGTCAAGACAGAACCTTAACGCAAACCCACACAAATGCATCTGAATGCTGAGTTATAGGGAACAGTGGTAATGTGCGGTGGAGTCAGAGATTGTGATGTGGGTCACAGGTTAAGCTTGAGTTAAAAGGTTAGGAAGGTCAGGGACAGACTTTACAGGGGATGGTGTTGTAGCATGCTTAGAACCTCTCAGGGCAGAGATTTTGAGAATAAACAGCTAAGAAATCCTGAGTACATCTGGATGTCCCTGTGGACATTGGGTAGGATCAGCTTCACCTGATGGAGCTGAGGAAGACTCCCAATGATTAAGTGAGGAGAGCAAGAGTTTTTCCTTATGCCTACAGAACTGGTTCTGACAGCCCTCAGTGATATCTCCTTTATCTTATGAAGAATGGATATGCTGCAGAGGGAACTGCATGTCAAGACAAAACCTTAACGCAAACCCACACAAATGCAACTGAATGCTGAGTTATAGGGAACAGTGGTAATGTGCAATGTGCCCTGCAGTATCTGTTTATTATAGAGGTCAACAGGGTTGTGAAAACTCAGCAGGTGAGAAGATTACGGATCTTCAAGCCCATGTAAATAATACCTAAAGCCTCCAAGAGGGAGGTTGGTAGTCATGCCTTTTTTAATCATGTCAAAAAAGAAGTACTTTTTATTGAAAACATTTTGATAAAGTGGAATTGAAATTTGCCCTACAGAAAAATGTGAAGCACTGAATTTAATTATAGGTCTGCTTTGTTATGCACATGGTCTTCATGGTGAGTCCCTTTTCCTTCTGAGCTCCAATTTAAATGCCTATTTAGTCTTAAAACCGTCAATTTACACAACCCTCATTTTAATTGTTACATAGTGGCAGGTCAAAGTAACATTACTAGGTCTTCCCTGTGGGATCTATGTAATTAAATTTAGAAAACATTGTGCAATATTTGCTTGCCACAGAATTAATGCCAGATTAGGTAAGGAGCCAACATAAAAAGCATATGCTTTACATTAAACTGAACAAAACCATGAACATGCATGTATGACCAAACCTTTCTATAAATGTTAGAATAAAAACATAACTAATAGCAATACATAAATTTGACCTGTTATGCAACACTATTGAGTAAATGCAAAACATATTAGCATACAAATATAACCTTTTTCCTAATCTATTAAGTGCAATGTCAAGACTTATTATACTAACCCACATGTAGCCATTTATAAAAAAAAAAAAAACAATTCTCAAAAGGTAAAAATTTACAAGCCAATGCTAGATGTCACCCTCACTCATTTCTTATCTTGTTTAGCGTGTTCAAATGGTTGCAGCTTGCTAGTAAGCCAGCCATGGGATGTGAGTTGGGGAATGATAGTAGTGACTGGTAGAGCATTTCCCTTTCAATTGCCACAGCAGCAAGCCTGCTCCGTACAATGTTGCTGGAAGAGATAGTGCCACCAACAAATGACTGGTAGTGGTGGAGGAGGCCATAGTAAGAGCTCACAGCTGCAGAGATGTCACTTGTGTTTGTGCCTTACTAGGCCAAAATCACCATGGGCTGAGATGTCTTCCCTGAGTTTTCCCTCAATAAGAAAGCACTGACCACATGGCCAGAGTGGATTTTATAGTGCAAACCATTTGTCAACCTTCTCACAATGTAAGACGATGCAAAACAACAAAATCTTTATAAAACACGTTTACTAAAGAATCATTGGCTGGATCACAAATTCCACTCCTCTGCTTTGAAAGCCTTTTGCGAATCCTTTGCTAAACAAGACATTGCCAAATGTGCGCCAGATTGGTGCCCAATTCTGTCACTAACTTGCTTGATGAATCTTACTCAGTACATCTGCAGTGAGTATTTATGTATTTTCAATGACTTCTATTATTTTCTACTACTGAAGCTCACACAATTAATTTATATCACTTTTATGTTTTTTCATGCTTGCAGTTTCATATTTTCATGAGTGCACGGCACACAGATTTGCAGATTCTCCCTTAAGTGGATAACTGTATTTCGGACTGACACGTTTGCAGCCTAACTGATGGGTTTGAATGCAACCTTTTTTCACAATTAACCTTTCTATTCCTTAAAAGTACACCTAGCCAAAACTTTTATTTTCGACTTGGATAGAGTAGGGAAGGGTTATGCCGCGTACACACGAGCGGAATTTCCATCAGAAAAAACTTGGATGGTTTTTCCGACGGAATTCCGCTCAAGCTTGCCTTGCATACACACAGTCACACAAAAGTTCTCTGAACTTTTAACCGTCAAGAACGTGGTGACGTACAACACTACGACGAGCCGAGAAAATGAAGTTCAATGCTTCCGAGCATGCGTCGAATTGTTTCCGAGCATGTGTGATTTTTTTGCGCGTCCGAATTGCATACAGACGATCGCATTTTCGGATAGGAACTTTTCCCGACCAAAAAATAGAGAACATGCTCTCAATCTTTTGCTGGCTGGAATTCCACCAGCATAAGAACGATGGAAAAGGCTCTCATCGGAGTTTTGCTGGCGGCATTTCTGATCGTGTGTATGCGGCGTTAGAGATAATTTTCAGTTAGTGGTAAAATATAAGTAGCATATAATTAGGTATGATGCAGAACCAGTGGTCCTACATTGTATGTGAGGACATTGAGGGTCCATCCACATACGAGAAGCAGAGGAGAGCCCTGGCTGTCAGAGAAAAAGGAATAAATTAAGCATTCCTTTAATTTAAACCTCCACTAGAGTAGAAAAGCATTTAAACCTGGCTATGGAGGGAGAGGTTGAGCACATACTACCAATATTTTATTACTGACTGGAGTTCAGCGCTAAACCATTTATTGCTGACAGGAGTTCAGCTTTAACCACTTGACCACTGGAAGGTTTTACCCCCTTCATGATCAGACCATTTTTTGCTATTCAGCACTGTGCGACTTTAACTGGCAATTGCTTGGTCATGCAATACTGTACGCAAATATTACGAATTTTTTTTTTTCACACAAATAGAACTTTCTTTTTATGGTATTTGATCGGCACTGAGTTCTTTATGTTTTATTATATACCAGAAATGTTGAAATATTTTCTAATTTCTGCTATAAAACATATCCAATAAAATCAAATTTATCCATGAATTTATACCAAAATGTATTCTGCTACATGTTGCAAGTGCTGTCGGTGGCTGATCCTGCTAACACTGTGTTTTTGGGGACACTATACTCTTGGGGACACTAGTGTAGTTCTGATCGATGATCTCGATACTGATCTGTATAGACACTATACTAGTAATGGTGGTGATCAGTGACTTATAGTGTGACTGTGACCATGTGGCTAGCAATTTGGTGCTAACTGACACTGGCGGGGGGGGGGGGGATTGGCACTGTAATTGGCTGACACTGGCATCTCTGGTGACACTAATACAGTGGTTAGTAATAACACTGTATACTGACACTCTACTAATGGCATTGGCTAAGTGACAGGAGTCATCTGGAGGGCAATCAAGGGGATACCTGTGTGCCTAACAAGTGTATGCGTGCTGCTGTTACTTGATTGCTTGAAAGATTGGCTGTAACCTGCTGACAAACTTGTGCTGTGGCCCATCACAGCACAGACTACAGGGGGCATGCGCATGCACGCCCAAAAACCAGGGAGTAAGCAGGGATGTACTGGTAGTCTACCTAGCCAGCAGCTGCTGCCTGCTCACAATAAATGTGCTGTGGGCAGGCGACAAGTGGTTAAAGCTGAACTCCAGGAATTATCTGTATTACAAACTTACAGCTTGGCACAATGAAGTATCCATATCTTATTCCTCTTGGGCTGCTGGGAATATTGAAAATCATTGTAGAACAGTAGCCGGTGCTAATACATTGATAGTCACAATCTTCTGGGTCCTGCCCAAGTTCTAAAGTTAGGTCCATATATATTTGGACACAGGCACAATTTTCATACTTTTGGTTCTGTATGCCACCAGAATAAAATTAAAATGAAACAATTCAAATGAATTTGAAGTGCAGACTTTCAGCTTTAATTCAAGGGGTTGAACATTAATAACAAGTACAAATTTTAGGAACTGCAACCATTTTTATACACAGCCCCCCCCCCCCCCATTTTCAGGGGCTCAAATGTAATTGGATAAATGAATATAATCATAAATAAAATGTTCATTTTTAATATTTTGTTGGGAATTCTTTACTGGCAATGACTGCCTGAAGTCTGGAACCCATGAACACTACCAAAAACTGGGTTTCCTCCTTGCTGATGCTTTGCCAGCAGCTGTCTTCAGCTGTTCTTTGTTTGTGGGTCTTTCTGCCTTTAGTTTTGCCCTCAACGAATAAAATGCATGCTCAATTGGGTTGAGTTTAGGTGATTGACTCGGCCATTGCAGAATATTCCACTCCTTTTCCTTCAAAAGCTCCTGGGTTGCTTTTGCAGTGTGTTTTGGATCATTGTCCATCTGTACTGCGAAGCGCCGTACAATCAACTTTGCTGCATTTGGCTGAATCTTGGCTGACAGTATCTCTAAACACCGCAGAATTAATCCGGCTGCTTCACATCATCAATAAACACCAATGACCCGGTGCCACTGGAAGCCATGCATTCCCATGCCATCACACTAACTCCACCATGTTTTACAGATTATGTTGTGTGCTTTGGATCATGAGCTGGTGCAAGCCTTCTCCACGCTTTTTTATTCCCATCATTCTGGTACAGATTAATCCTAGTTTCATCCGTCCAAGAATACTTTTCCAGAACTGCTCTGGCTTTTTTAGATTTTTTTTTGCAAAATCTAATCTGGCTTTTCTATTCTTCAGGCTTATGAATGGTTTGCACCTTGTGGTGAACCTCTGTATTTTCTCTCATGAAGTCTTCTCTTGATTGTAGACTTTGACAATGATACGACCACCTCCTGGAGAGTGTCTTTCACTTGTCCGGATGTTGTAAATGGGCTTTTGTTTACAATAGAGAGAATCCTGCGATCATCCACCACTGTTGTCTTCCATGGACGTCCAGGCCTTTTTATGTCGCTGAGCTCACCAGTGCATTCTTTTTTCCTATACCAAACTGTTGATTTGGTCACTCCTAAGGTTGCTGCTATCTCTTTGATGGATTTGTATAGTTTTTGAAGCCTTACAATGACCTGTTTCACTTGCATGGACAGCTCCTTTGAACGCATGATGTAGGTTCACAGCAATAGATTCCAAATGCAAATACCACACAGAATTAACTCCAGACCTTTTACCTGCCTAATTGATGAAGAAATAACCAAGGAATAGCCCACACCTGAAACATCTTTTGACTAAATTGTTCAATTACTTTTGAAAAAGGGGGTGGGTATTCTTAAGAGCTGTAATTCCTAAACCCTTCCTCCGATTTGGATGTACATATCCTCAAATTAAACCCGAGAGTGTGCATTGTCAGCCCATAGCTATTATATAACTATTACTTGAATATGTTTTTGTAAATACCTGAAAAAAATGTAAAAATTGTGCCTGTGTTCAAATATATATGGACCTAACTGTATGTGAGCGGCTTCCCCTCTGCACATTGACAACATGGGTTCACTCACTTCGCACTGCCACCATTCATAGAACAATTTTTTATGAATACGAATTGTTTTCTGATGGGACAAAATGGAGATTATGCCTTCACCACCCTTCATCATCCAATCAATGAACACCTTGTATTTACTAAAAAAAAATACAAGGTATTCTATGAATGGTGGCAGTGCCGAATGCCCAACATCCTGTGTTATGTGTGCAAAGGGGAAGCCGCTCGTACAGAACCCGAACAGGACCTGGAAAACTGAGGCTAATGCTGCAATAGTGCTGACTACTACAGTGATATTCAGCTTCCTCAATGGCCCATTAGGTATGTGATACTTACATGGTGCCAAGCTAGACCAATGCAAGTATGCAATACAGCTAATTTCTTGAGTTCAGCCTTAAAATAGCTTATGTTAAAGAATTAAAAAAAAAACTGTTTATATTTTGCTGTCTGTGTCCCTTTATGGAGACTTTACTTTCTGCCTTGAAGATGTAAAAGGATGTGAGATATAATCTCATTGGAAGAGTCTCCTGCACCTCTTGTTTTGGTGACAACTCTAAAATTGTTGATTTTCCTTCACTGCTTGTGTCAGTGACAAAGGTAACAGGACAAATAGAGAGGGTAAATCTCCCCAGCAGGCACACAGTGATAAAAATTTGGAAAGGGGTTCCAATCCTTCCCTACTCTGTTCAGAACAAAAAATGGCTAAACATACACTTTATATGTGAAACCTAGGCAGACTAAACAGCACAGTCCCTGACATGCAAATCCTGACAAAAAAACAGTAACTAAGCTCCCATCCTTCTTTCTGGCTGCTGATGTATACCTATTACCTTGCAGAAATTAGAAGCTTGTGAATGTCACAAGAGGGGTCATTTATACATACAGTATATGGTGGTCTTGTCCTAAGATCCAAAAGTTTTATCTCACTGTGGATACCAAAGACCACTTTTAAACCAATGCAATATTCTCACCTCCACTATCATTTGACACTCCTTCTTCCATCAAGTTATATAAAATCAGTGTTACCCTGCATTGTCTAAATGTCGCCAAAAGTTTGATACTCAGGTTTTGGAAGCAGGAGTGATGCCTTATAATATTTAAATGGAAGGGGGAAGTTGATAAGATATTGGAAGCCGAGCGATAGGTTCTTAGAGCTAGTGATAACCAGGATTAATTCCAGGATATCAGGTCTGGTTGGATGTATTATTCCTTGGAAATAGATGGTACTATTTAGGAGACTTTTCCCATTCTAGCATGACCCTCAAGGCCATCTATTCATCTTCCCCTATAGGTTCATGAGCTAGGCTGTTCATTTTTGAATACCCTGAACTCCCAAATTGTACTACTCGGTTTTTAAATGATTTGCCCTATTATGTCATGCCTTACACCGACACAACTTTTCCATAGGTTACTTCTTGTAGTTTAAAAAACAAATATTACACAAAAAATGGTCATTTGGTAAATTTTTCTGTATGTTATAAAGATCAAATGAAAGAAAGACATTTTAACTATTTCAGTCATACTAAAACCACATTAAAAATGTTCCACATTGTTCAATGAGTTTGTTTTGAGTTAGCCTAAAAAAAGTAATGGTTTGTATGACATCAGATAGGGTGACACAGTGGTGTAGTGGATAGCACTTTCGACTAGCAGCAAAAAGGGTCACTGGTTTGAATCCCAACCACCACACCACCTGCCTGGAGTTTGCATGTTCTCCCTGTGCCTGCATGGGTCTCCTCCAGTTTCCTCCCATACTCCAAAGACATGTTGGTAGGTTAATTAAATCCTGTCTAAAATTGCCCTAATATGAATGTGAGTTAGGGACCTTAGATTGTAAGCTCCTTGAGGGTAGGGACTGATGGTGCTATATAAGGTGCTATATAAGTACCATGAATAAAATTATCAAAAAACCAGGATGAAAAATGTCTGGGCAAACTAAGACTGTGACAATTACACAAACAGTCCTCTGGATCTGAATTTGGCATCCAGCTCCATAGTACTAAAGTATGTTCATGGGGAAGAAGGGAAATGATGTATTTTTCACCTGCTCATATGCCAAATCAGATTAATGGCAAGCAACAATAAACAGGATGCGGTGCAGAGTGCATCCTTGTTCATTTCCTTTTAATAATAGAAATCAGCCTATCAAAGATAGAAAGCACAAATATTAGAATAATAAATACTACCTTAGATCTAAAAGAGCAGCTACAGCCTCCTCTATTTCAAAACACGGAAAGGGGAACAAACAGTTTATTAAAGTGTCAATGTCATTAAAAAAAAAAAAAAGCTACTGTCAAGTATAAAGTGCAGGCACCTAGGCCTGCACAAACCAACAGAAACCTGTAGTCTGCTCTGTAAAGCTGGCCATACACTGACTGTACACTCCAGCTAGTTAATCAAGAAATTCGCTCAGTGGGTGGCCTTGTTCGTCCACTTCCATCCAACATCTTTCAACAAAAAAATTGAAGACGCTTGATGAAAAATTGTTGGCCAAATAGTGACTGCATCTAATCAGATGGAGCCGCTGTCTGAGTACTTTGACAGCTGGTTGGGCAGGTTGTCAAATAGAATAGCGCAGTGGGCGATTCATCTATCATTGTTGTTTAGCGAGCATGGAGAAATATATATGTGTATGGTCAGCTACACATCTATGTGTATGGTCATGCCCAAATTTTGAACTGTTCTGATAGGTAAAGGTTTAATACTTTTTTATAGCGTTGAAGCTTGGCCACCTTATACAATTTTATTCACATTCCGATGTGTACTGCTCCTTTTATGGCTTCCTTTGTGTAAAATACCTATAAATTCTGTGAGTCCCTTTGCTCTCCTATATGAAACTAACCATGCAAGGCATAGAAAAATGTCCATCTTAGCATGGTCAGTTTTTTGGCTGTCCTCCAATAATCAGACTTCTGCTGACATGCCCCGCCCCCCTCCCCTGCATGACCACCCCTAGCTCTCTAAGCCACTTATGCAGCTGATAACAGAGATCATATGAATATATATATATATTGGCCAGTCCATGACCTTTACCCTCAGCTTCTATAGCAAGGCAGTGGTTGTCTTGGAGGTGTGTTTGGGGTTGTTATCATGATGGAATACTGCCCTGCGGCCCAGTCTCCAAAGGGAGAGGATCATGTTCTGCTTCAGTATGTCACAGTACATGTTGACATTCATTGTTCCCTCAATGAACTGTAGCTCTCCAGTGCTGGCAGCACTCATGCAGTCCCAGACCACGACACTCCCACCACCATGCTTGACTGTAGGCAAGACACACTTGTCTTTGTACTCCTCACCTGGTTGCCGACCACACAGGCTTGACACCATCTGAACCAAATAAGTTTATCTTGTTCTCATCAGACCACAGGACATGGTTCCAGTAATCCATGTTCTTAGTCCACTTGTCTTCACCAAACTGTTTTTGGGCTTTCGTGTGCATCATCTTTAGAAGAGGCTTCCTTCTGGGACAACAGCCATGCAGACCAATTTGATGCACTGTGCGGCATATGTTCTGAGCACTGACAGGCTGACTCCCCACCCCTTCAACCTCTGCATCAATGCTGGCAGCACTCATACGAAAAATTTCTCAAAGAAAACCTCTAGATTTGATGCCGAGTACATGCACTCAACTTCTTTGGTTGACCATGGCGAGGCCTGTTCTGAGTGGAACCTGTCCTGTTAAACCGTTGTATAGTCTTGGCCAACATGCTGCAGCTCAGTTTCAGGGTCTTGGTAATCTTCTTATAGCCTAGGCCATCTTTATGTAGAACAACAATTCTTTTTTTCAGATCCTCAGAGAGTTCTTTGTCATGAGGTGACATGTTGAACTTCCAGTGACCAGTATGAGAAAGTGAAAGTGATAACACCAAATTTAACACACCTGCTCCCCATTTACACCTGGGACCTTGTAACACTAACGGGCCACATGACACCAGGGAGGGAAAATAGCTAATTGGGCCCAATTTGGACATTTTCACTTAGGGGTGTACTCACTTTTGCTGCCAGCTGTTTAGACATTAATGGTGGTGTTGAGTTATTTTGAGGGGACAGCAAATTTACACTGTTATACAAGCTGTACACTCACTACTTTACATTGTAGCAAAGTCTAATTTCTTCAGTGGTGTCACATGAAAAGTTATAATAAAATATTTAAAAAATGTGAGGGGTATACTCACTTTTGTGAGATACTGTATATACTGTATATACACACATACACACACACACACACAAATGTTTTACCTTGCATTTCTATTTTAAACTGATTGGGTTGTTTTACAAGGTAAGGGTTAACATATACTTTAAGGTAAAAAAACTCCTGTTTTCAGACCCCCATATACTTTCCTGAGCCTGCTGTGCCCATGAGCAGTGCCTCTCTCTCTCCCCACTGCACATGGAGGCAGCAGCAGGAGTCATTAGCTCCGGCTGCGGTCAATCACAGCCTGTCAGGAGGGCCAAGCCATGCTGTGTCTGCCAATGGACACACAGAGCCCACCTCGGGGTCAAGCCCACGCGAGTTATTGAGAGAGTAACTTTAAAGTATAATGTAGTCTATGGAAATTACAATTTTGAGAAGAAAAAACAATTTTGATATGGAAAAAAAAAACACCTTGCACAACTGTTTTTTTAGTTCCTTACAGTCCCCTTATTGCCCAGACAGGAAGCGAGGAACCCCCTCCCCCCTTCCCCCAAGGGGACCCAGACAGCAATAAAAACCTGAGATTCTAACCCTATTTTATTTATTGTGTGGTCTGTGTTCCAGTGGGGAAGCTTTCCTCTCACTTTTTGTTCTGCCCGACAAGCATGACCTGGACTAAAAGTGAGGGGAAACCCTAAAAGGGTCCTGACTGCAGGATTTTATTGCTGTCTCTATTCTGGTTGCAGAGATTTTCCCTCACTTCCTATTCAGTCAGGCAAAGAAAGACAGGATGTGGGGGGGGATCTCTCCAATGGTGATATAGACAGCAATAAAAGTATATGGAAGGTTCTAACCTTTCCCCACAATATCCAAAGTAAAAAAAAACATTTGGAGTTGGAATTTTAACCAGAAAAAAAAGTAATGCAAAAAAGAAAAACATATCTATTCTTAAAAATGATTTCATGCTTGAGCATATTTGGGAATCACAGAAAAAACGCCTAATCCTAAAACTGAACTCCAGGAAAAAATCTTTATCACAGCATACTTACATTGGCGCAGCTTGGCATATCTCATACCTGAGTGTCTGCTGAAAAAGCTGACAATCATTGTGTTAATCAGTGCTACTACAGTGATAGCTGAAAACTTCCAGATCCTGCCTCCCCTTCTGCACACTGTTCTCTGATTGGACAAGGTGAAAAGGAGAGGAAGCAAAATCACAATCTCCACCTCGCCCAATCATGGGACACCTTGTATTCATTTAAAAAAATACAAGACAGTCCTTGAATGCCAGCAGTGCTGAGCGAGCGACCCACTGTGGTCAGTGTGCAGAGGGAAAGCTGCTTGCAAAGAACCAAAGCATCACCCAGAAGATCACAGCTGTAACTGTACTATCACTAACTACTGCAGTGATTGGCAGCTTCTGCAGCAGGCCCATTAGGTATGAGATATGTATACTTACATTATGGCAAGCTGAACCAGTGTAAGTATACAATAAAGATCATACCTGGATTTTAGCTTTATAGCAGAACTAAAACCACATTGTGGCAGGTGGGCTTTAGCCAAAATAAGCAAGTCTGCACATTACCTGCTGAAGGAACCCCTACTGCACTGGGACAGCTGTGATCTCTCTCGTTGCCACTGACACATTAACCTTCTTCTGGGTTCGGTGGCTTCAGAACATCTTGCACATGTGTACATTAGTTTATTTATACATTTAAGAATAAACAGCGGCCAAACAGTGGCCAAAACCAATCGACACTATTCTGTACTCCTACTCCTGGACCTCTCTGCTGCCTTTGATACGGTTGATCACCCCCTCCTCCTCAAAAAACGACACGCCTTTGGTCTCCGTGACTGTACACTTCGCTGGTTCTCTTCCTACTTATCCAACCGCTCCTTTAGCGTTTCTTATAACTCTACTTTCTCCTCTCCTCTTCCTTTCTCTGTTGGGGTCCCCCAGGGTTCTGTTCTTGGACCTCTACTATTTTCAATCTACACCGCCTCCCTGGGTCAACTGATAGCCTCCCATGGCTTCCAATACCACCTCTACGCTGACGACACCCAAATCTATTTCTCTACACCTCAGCTCACTCCCTCTATCTCCTCACGTATCACTAATTTACTATCAGATATATTAGTCTGGATGTCACACCACTTCCTCAAACTCAATCTATCCAAAACCAAACTTATAATTTTCCTCTCCCATATGCCCCTTCCCCTGATCTGTCTGTCAAAATCGATGGCACAACCATAAGCCCATCCCCACATGCCAAGGTTCTAGGTGTAGTCCTAGACTCTGAACTCTCCTTCAAGCAACACATCCAATCACTGTCCAAAACCTGCCGCCTCAACCTCCGCAACATGTCCAAAAACGCCCCTTTCTAACCAATGACACAACAAAGCTCTTAATTCACTTGCTTGTCATCTCTCGCCTCGACTACTGCAACTCCCTTCTCATTGGCTTGCCTCTACATAGTCTATCACCTCTTCAATCTACCTAGTACATGATCCAGCACTTCTGGGTCTGGGGTGCACGCTGCCAGCCCGCTCCCGCTGTGATTAGACATAGCGGGAGCTGATTGGCATGTAGAGTGGACTTGATGTCTGCCGGACCAGCCGATGCTTCAGTACAGAGGCAGAATGGCAGTCTGCCTATGTAAACAAGACAGGAAGTAAGGGAAAAGCTGCAAAGGGGCACAGACAGAAGTAAACATTTGATAGTGGTTTAAGTCTTCTGCTTCTTTATTTAAAAAAAAAAACACGTCGGTGTTTATCTGTCTGGTAAAACCATTGTTACTGGGATAGTAAGTGAAGGAGAAATCTTCTAAAGGAGCCCAAGATAGCAGTAAAACCCAACAAGGGTTCTATTCCTTTCATACTTTATCCAAAACTAAATAAAATGTTTTGGCTCTACATACACTTTGGGGATGATTTACTAAAACTGGAGAGTGCAAAATCTGCTGCAGCTGTGCATGGTAGGCAATCAGCTTCTAACTTCAGCTTGTTCAATTAAAGTAAAATTAAAGGCAGATTTAAAAAATATAACTGGGTTGGGTCACCATCACCATTCCAACACTACAAGAATGCAGTAAGAACACAATCAGGGCGGACAAAAAAAATTACAAGAGACACATAGTGGATGAGAGTAAAAAAAAGTCCAAAGAAATGTTTTAGATATATTAAAGGGGTTGTAAACCTCGTGATTTTCACCTTAATGCAGTCTACGCATTAAGGTGAAAAACCTTATGTACTGCTGCAGCCCCTAGCGCCCCCGTTTTACTTACCTGAACCTGGTTTTCTTCTCCCCGTGGACGAGCACACCAGCTCTAGCTGTCCTGATTGGATAGATTAATAGCCGTGCAGCCATTGGCTCCCGCTGCTGTCAATCAAATCCAATGACGCAGTTGCCGGGGGGCAGGGCTGAGACCTGGTTTCTGTGTCAATAGACACATAAGCAGGACACGGGAGTGCATCCGCACCAGAGTCCACGAAGGAGAGCGCTTCTCCAACGGGGCACCCGAGAAGAGGAGGAGCAAGAGGTGCCACGGATGGACTCCAGAAGAGGAGGATCAGGGCCACTCTGTGCATAACCAACTGCACAGCGGAGGTAAGTATGACATTTTTATTTGTTTGTTTTTTAACCACTTCCGGATCGCCCACCGTCGTTTTATGTGATGACTTTGAAGGAGGATATCATTGTTATGGCAGCAGCTAGCTGCCATAACCCCGGTATCCTCTTCTTCAGCGGGCAGTCCACTACAAGATAAAAGGGGTCTCTGTGGTGGATTCGCCGCAAGATCACTTTTATTGGAGGAGGGAGAGCAGCCCCCCCTTCTCGCCGCGATCCGGTGGCCTCCGCCGCTTACCGGAGCCTTCGGCAGCTGCGGAGGCGATCGCGTCTGTCTCCTGACTGGGTATGGAGACGAGTGATGGGAAGATGGCCCCCACCTATCTCCATATTACTGCAGGGCGGAAGCGATGTCAAAACGTCACTTCCGCCCAAAGCTCTTAAAGGGCCATTTTTTTTAAATGACAACATTTTTTTTTTTTAATTTTTTTATTGCATTTTAATGTAAATAAGAGATCAGAGGTCTTTTTGACCCCAGATCTCATATTTAAGAGGTGCTGTCATGCTTTTTTCTATTACGAGGGATGTTTACATTCCTTGTAATAGGAATAAAAGCGACACAATCTTTTTTTTTTAAACAGTGTAAAAATGTAAAAAAAAAAGGTAAAATAAATAAGAAAAAAAAACCGTGAACGCGCCCCGTCCCGACGAGCTCGCGTGCAGAAGCGAACGCATACGTGACTGGCGCCCGCATATGGAAACGGTGTTCAAACCACACATGTGAGGTATCACCACGATCAGTAGAGCGAGAGCAATAAGTCTAGCCCTAGACTTCCTCTGTAACTTAAAACATGCAACCTGTAGAATTTTTTAAAAGTCACCTATGGAGATTTTTAAGGGTTAAATGTTTGTCACCGTTCCACGAGCGGGCGCAATTTTGAAGCGTGACATGTTGGGTATCAATTTGGCACTCTCCTGTTTTAGTAAATCAAACCCTTATGACAGCTTCATAACAAGACCAGAGTGGCCGAAATGGAAGAGCATGCACCCTATATTCGTTGTAAAACAAAGAAGTACAAAAATAAAACTGTAACAAGAACGTTACCGTTGTCTTTTTAATCACTTTGAGCCTGGGAAAGGGGCCATGCTATTTAAGTTTGTATATGTAAAACTGTGCTTTTGACTTTATTGTAAGTTGTAGCAATACTTGACTAAATTTTCCAAGTAAAGCAAATGGGGTGGGCTTATTGTCACATTAAAATTCAGTACACTGTATATCATTGCTGGCTAGTGTTTAAACACACAGGTTTAATTTACCTTTTTTTTTTTTTTTTAAATAGGGCATTTAAAAATAAGAAGCTTGGCCAGATATATACAGTATCTCACAAAAGTGAGTACACCCCTTACATTTTTGTAAATATTTTATTATATATTTTCATGTGACAACACTGAAGAAATAACACTTTGCTACAATGTAAAGTAGTGAGTGTACAGCTTGTATAACAGTGTACATTTGCTGTCCCCTCAAAATAACTCAAAACACAGCCAATAATGTCTAAACCACTGGCAACAAAAGTGAGTACACCCTTAAGTGAAAATGATCAAATTGGGCCCAATTAGCCATTTTCCCTCCCCGGTGTCATGTGACTCGTTAGTGTTATAAGGTCTCAGGTGTGAATGGGGAGCAGGTGTGTTAAATTTGGTGTTATTGCTCTCACGCTCTCATACTGGTCACCGGAAGTTCAACATGGCACCTCGTGGCAAAGAACTCTCTGAGGATCTGAAAAAAATAATTGTTGCTTTACATAAAGATGACCTAGACTATAAGATTGCCAAGACCCTGAAACTGAGCTGCAGCACGGTGGCCAAGACTATACAGCGGTTTGACAGGACAGGTTCCACTCGGAACAGGCCTTGCCATGGTCGACCATAGAAGTTGAGTGCACATGCTCAGCATCATATCCAGAGGTTGTCTTTGGGAAATAAACGTATGAGTGCTGCCAGCATTGCTGCAGAGGTTGAAGGGGTGGGGTGTCAGCCTGTCAGTGCTCAGACCATATGCCGCACACTGCATCAAATTGGTCTGCATGGCTGTCATCCCAGAAGGAAGCCTCTTCTAAAGATGATACACATGAAAGCCTGCAAACAGTTTGCTGAAGACAAGCAGACTACTACTACTGGAACCATGTCCTGTGGTTTGATGAGACCAAAATAAACTTATTTGGTTCCAATGGTGTCAAGTGTGTGTGGCAGCAACCAGGTGAGGAGTACAAAGACAAGTGTGTCTTGCCTACAGTCAAGCATGGTGGTGGGAGTGTCATGGTCTGGGGCTGCATGAGTGCTGCCGGTGTTTTATCAAGAAATGTGTCGCGCATGCTCCGTACAGAACAGCACAACAGCTGAGTTCACGAGCAGCTGTTGTGTCGGCGAGACGGCGCCTGCGCACAATAGCCAATGGAAGAAATTTTTCTGTCAGATTGCCTTGCGCTGGCGAGGCGTGTTCATGTCGGTGAGGGGCAGATTAGTACATGATGGAGATGGATTATTCAATGATGGGCAGTGCTGCAAAACACATTTTTCTGCTATCCTTCCTGGATGCTCGCGGCGCTTGTTTAGTCAACTGAAGGGGGCATTTTTCTATCTGAAAAATATGTGTTTTACAGCACTGGCCTTCATTTAAAAATCCGCCCCGATCTTGTACTAATCTGCCCCTCACCGACATGAACATGCCTCGCCAGCGCGAGGCACAATCTGACATAAAACTTTCTTCCGCCGGCTACTGTGTGCAGGCGCCGTCTCAACAGATGATCGTGAAATCAGCTGTTGTGCTGTTCCGTACGGCGCATGCGCAGTACATCCCGGGCACTTCTCGATAGCGGGCATTATCGACAGAACACCGGCACTGGGGAGCCATGAATGCCAACATGTACTGTGACATACTGAAGCAGAGCATGATCCCCTCCCTTCAGAGACTGGGCTGCAGGGCAGTATTTCAACATGATAACAACTCCAAACACACCTCCAAGACGACCACTGCCTTGCTAAAGAAACTGAGGGTAAAGGTGATGGACTGGTCTCCAGACCTAAACCTTATTGAGCATCTGTGGGGCATCTTTAAACGGAAGGTGGGGGAGTGAGAGGTCTCTAACATCCACCATCTCCGTGATGTCATCATGGAGGAGTGGAAAAGGACTCCAGTGGCAACCTGTGAAGCTCTGGTGAACTCCATGCCCAAGAGGGTTAATGCAGTGCTGGAAAATAATAGTGGTCATACAAAATATTGACGTTTACTCACTTTTGTTGCCAGGGGTTTAGTCAATAATGGCTGGGTGTTGAGTTATTTTGAGAGGACAGCAAATTTACACTGTTATACAAGCTGTACACTCACTACTTTACATTGTGGCAAAGTGTCATTCCTTCAGTGTTGTCACATGAAAAGATATAATAAAATATTTACAAAAATGTGAGGGGTGTACTCACTTTTGTGAGATACTGTAGCTATTGACTCTACGCATTACATGTTTTGTCTCGCAGGTGTGGTTGCACTATTTTATATTTCTCAGAAACACTTGAGGTTTGTAATGCACTTTCCGGCACAGTTCCTTCAAATATCTGCTTATGACATCACATTAAATCTAATTGGTTACTAAAGGTAGCCTTCCTTTTCCTCCATTTTTTACAATAAGCCATGTTGAGTACAATCTTACATAATAAAGAAAAACACAGCCCTGCAGAATTTCAGGAAACACAGAGTCAATATTTATGAATGGTTTCATACGCTAAAAAAACATATTTGTATATTTTGCTATTGGTGGCTTCCATTGCAAAATGTGCTTTTAGTTTTGATTTTTCTGGGTGTTAGCCAAGCTGACAGCTGTCACCTGGACATTAGCAGTAAATGTCTCCCGGGTGGCTTAGTCTTTGGGGTAACATTCGGTCCCAGTTCTATGACATAGGACGATAAGCTGACAGCTCTCCAAACATAAATAGTAAAAATGCTGATGAAAGGGAAAACTGCAGTAGTAACTTTCTCTGGGGCTCAGGTGCTGCCTATTGAAAGTGTTGATTTAATAAAGAAATCTGTAACATGATGGCTGGCTGCAGTCATGTTTTAGTTTATTTACTATACCTCAGTCTCTGCCTCAGTGCGGCTTTCAGTCAAATTACAACACATATTTCCATAATGTATAGATAATTATATTTTGCCGCTTATATTACCCACAGCTCCATAAATATGGGTGCCAAAATATTCAAATGGCAAGTGCACCTCTCAGGCATCAGGGGGACACTGAGCTAAAGAGCTACATTTCAATAGAAGGGACATTGTGGAGAACTTTTCCCTAATCTTTCCTTATTTTATTTTTCCACAGACTGAATGAAAAAAAAAAAAAACTTGATTGGTTGATATGGGCAAAACATAACCACTTCTGTAGGAGTTTCTTTACTTTAGGTCAATTCGAAAACATTAGCAATAATGCAAAAGCATAATTTACATGTTTTGGACATGTCCACTGATACAGGTTTTTTGGTCTAGGGACACTCATTTTATTTCTTCCCTGACCACAATTCTAATTCCTATGAAAATTGGATTCCGTTTATTAGGGCTGGTCGACTCCTTGGCCGTTCATCGGGCAACTAAGACCTTTCTTGGCCTGCTACTTGTCTTAAAATGAAAATCAGCCGATGACTAACATTTCTCATGGATGCCCAAATACATTCAATAAAGTGTGGGACCTTTGGCTCGATTATCTTCTACGATTGAGACATAGATAGCCTTGCAGTCTACCTGAGGAATCCAGACTTTTAGGGAATATTGACGGTTATTCTGTACCCACTACATGCTAATTTGCTGTTGGGAGCTTCATGGTTTGTCCTAAGTTCCTTTTTCCTCTCAAGCAACTTATGGTGTCTGCAACAGTTGTTTTCGTTTATTACTATTATTATTATGGCAAGACATTAGTGGTGGGATCACTGTACCTGATCCTGGGTAAAACACACTGCTGCCCTTACAAAGGGTCTCACGTTGCTTGGTCTTTTCTTTTTCGTTTATTTTACATTATGGAGAATGCAGCAGCAGTGAGTCTCAGAGGCTGGATGAAGCAGAGAAGAATTCTTAGGCTGAGACCATGCTGCTGGAGTCATTAAAAGATACAAGAAGCCAGTCCCTAGGATTAGACCCCTGTTTTAAATATATGTTATGGGTGAACTAACACTAAAAACTCCAGGCAGCGGTCCTGAAGTAGATCATAGTATCTAATGCATGGGGTAATTCCATGCTACTTCTTACTATGGCTTACAGTAGAAATACACATGACACAGATTCAACAATGTGTTTGAAACATTCCTCAGAGATTTTGGTCCATATTGACATGAGAGCATCATGCAGTTGCTGCAGATTTGTTGGCTGCACATCCATGATGTGAATGTTGATAGGGACAAGGGCCTCTTCCCCACAACCCTGGCAGGTGGTTGTGGAGGAAGGGATTATCGGAATCTAGAAGGCCCCTTTATTGCGGGCAGACAGTAGGAGCCAGCAACAGATGTTTTCCAGGTCTGTGGCGGTGTTCTTTATGATTGACGCTGGATCTACACCTGGGGGGGGGGCGTTGTTTTTTTAATAAAGGACTTGTCAAAAACTATCTCTGCGGTTTAAATTTTTTTTACACTTTTTTTGGTGAATGAGTAGGCTTACATGGGGGGGTGGGATCTGGGGTCTTCCAGATCCTGATAAGCCCCCCTGCCCACAAACCCCCACAACCACTGGCCAGGTTTGTGGGGAAGAGGCTCTAGTCTCCATCAACATGGGGACAAGGTGCACCCCCCCTTACCCTTTGAAAGGGTGCATGCTCGAATAAGGATCTGGTATGGATTTGGGAGGCCCCCCTCACCTTTTTTTTTATTTCGGTGTGGGTTTCCTCTCAAAATTCATGCCAAACCCAAAAAGCCTGGTATGGATTGGGGGGGACACCCACGCTGTTTTTTTCGGCAATACTTTAGTATCGGTTGTAACGCATATGGCGGCCAGCTTCCGGCTCAGAGAGAGAGAAAGCGACTGCCTTTATTTCTTTGGGTCTAGGTGTTGTTGAAACACAGTGAGACCAATCAAGCTCCCTTAAATCTTGCAAGTAATTAAAAACCTAAATGGGTCAGGTTTGAGGGTTAACCTGCAGATTAACCTGGCTGATCTGTTGAAATGGACTTAAGCCTCGTACACACTATCGGATTGTTGGCCAACAGAGCGTCAGACTTTTGTCAAAAGGACGTGTGCCTGGATCTTGTCTTGCATACTAATGACACACAATTGTTGGCCAACAAACACAAACGTAGTGACGTACTACGTGGAATTTCAGCTCTTGAGCGCCAATCTTTGGGCACCTTCTGCTAATGTCGTGTTTGGTGAGCAATGATTTTGAGCATGCGTTTTTGCACTTTGGACTTTTGTGTGACGGACTTGTGTACAGACGATACGAAAATCTGACAACAGACCGTTGTCCGCTGAAAATTTACTAGCCTGCCATCCAACATTTGTTGGCGGAAAGTTGGACAACAATTGTCTGATGGAGCGTACTAACGGCCGGATTTTAGGCCAGTCTGTCATCACACAATTCCCTGCCGAAAATCAGATCGTGTGTACGAGGCTTTAGAAGAAACCGATTAGACTGCTCAGCAGTAACAATTTAAGTGGATCTGACAATTTAATTAACCATTTAAGGAGAACTGTATTGTTTTGACATAAATCTCTGTATTAGCATTAATTGTAATCACTCTGCTAATTTAAATGAGCCTACGACAGTATTGCAGAAGTAATGTCACATGTCGGATCACATTATCAATGGACAAATTGTACTGAACCTTTCATACATCAGCCTGTACATGTGACCATTATTACATATAAACCACAGCTTTTTTCAACCATAATCAGCATCATTCACTTCCTTGTACTTTGTTTATACATATTCCTTCAATAATGTGAACTCAAAAGTTTCTTTTTTTTATACAGGTCAGGTATTAGTGAGTGCTAGGCATAATGTTTCCTAACTATGGAATTTAGAAAAAAATAAATTTTTTTAAATTAAAAAAAATTTAAATTTTATTAAAACTTTTAATTAAGCTAAGGTGTTGACCCAGCCATTTATACTTACACAATCATATACTGTAACTATATTTCAATTAGGACTGTTTAGCAGTTTCAACCATGAATTGAAAAAGTATTTTGAAAGACGAGAGCAAATATAGTGCTAGTGTAAGCAGAATAACTGCCTGGAGCATTAAGCCAAGTGGCACAGTAGTTGCACAATTTCTGACTCTGATTATGCTGAATCCACCGATATCCGCAGCTTACCTCATCAACGTACGAGACTTTAAACAAAACGAAAAATGCTCAAAAACACAGAGCTGTTAACGTGAATCGCTAACCAACTCTCAGATGAAAGCCACCGTGTCAGCAGTCAGTGTCAGCAGAGTGTAACTTCATATATATTAAGACTACAGCTCCATATTTGCAGACTTGGAATTTGATTGAAAGAGTTGTAAACCTGAGACATCAAATATAAACAAAGCATATCCCTCTATATGGTGTACTTGTCTCAATCCAGAACACCAATGCCCCGTACACACGGTCGGATTTTCCGACAGAAAATGTGTGATAGGACCTTGTTGTCGGAAATTCCGACCGTGTGTGGGTTCTATCACACATTTTCCATCGGAATTTACGACACACAAAGTTTGAGAGCTTACTATAAAATTTTCCGACAACAAAATCCGTTGTCGGAAATTCCAATTGTGTGTATACAAATCCGACACACAAAGTGACACGCATGCTCAGAATAAATTAAGAGACGAAAGCTATTGGCTACTGCCCCGTTTATAGTCCCGACGTACGTGTATTACGTCACCGCGTTCAGAATGATCGGATTTTCCAACAACTTTGTGTGACCGTGTGTATGCAAGACAAGTTTGAGCCAACATCCGTTGGAAAAAATTCATGGATTTTGTTGTCGGAAAGTCCGATCAATGTCCGACCGTGTGTATGGGGTATTAAAGTAATTTCTGTCTGCTGCCTTGTTCTTCTGCTTTATGTATGAGTCACTTCTGACAACTTTTCCTGACACCAAGAGTTAAAAAGATTACAGGGGAGGGAGTTCCAGCACACAGTCTGTGATTGACAGCCTGTTGCTGTGTGAAGGGAGGTGTGTCCCTGCCCTCCAATCAGCTCTCCCTGAGCTCTGCAGAGTGTAACTTCACATCTCTGTCCCCTGCTTTTCAGAGCTGAGAGATTCTGTGTAAATTCAGTACTTTGAATGGATGTACAGGACAAGTTGCTGCAGATAAACAGGTACAACTTATGTAGGAGGATTTGTGTCATCTTTGTATATCATCTGAGGCCACTCGCTTCACTGGGTTTACAGCCACTTTAAATCATGGTCAAAATGTAAGATCTGGAAAACTGGACACTCAATTCTCTTCAATGAACGTAATTTTTGACTTGATTTCCTCAAAGTCTGAAAAAAATAAGCTGATTCCCTAGTGGCTGATTATTAAAAACAGCTGGTCTTTAGGATACTGCTGGAGCCCTTTTTTTGCCTTAAGGAACCCAAAAGGCTGCATGATTAGAAGTTTTGTTTTCATTCACTGAAAGAAGCAGTAGGTTTATGTTCAAAAGGCCCATGCAAAGCACTGTGCAGCCTCCTCAGCCACTATAACTAATTAGCAGACCATGAAAAGGATTGAAAGAATCATCTCCACCCTTCAAAGATAGACCGAGACAATTTTTGATCAAGCCCAGGATGCCACATCAGGCAGCCATCTTTCACTGCAGTAAGAAAAACTCTACTGTATTCACCAAAATGCCTCTTGAACCCAACTAATTGTGGACATTTGTTTCCAGTTAACTTTTTCCTTCACAGAAGACTGTTTGGAACCAGACTGTAAACTTCTACTATTTTTTCACTCACTTTCTTTGATAAACATACATATGCAATTTGCTAACAAAATCATGTTTAGTAGCATAAAAAATACAGTTATTTCACTGTTTAATCCACACATATCAGGTAAACAGCAACACATTACATACAGTGCCCTGAAAAAGTATTCATACCCCTTGAAATTTTCCACATTTTGTCATGTTACAACCAAAAATGTAAATGTATTTTATTAGGATTTTATGTGATAGACCAACACAAAGTGGTACATAATTGTAAGGAGGAAGGAAAATGATAAATGGTTTTAAAATGTTTTTACAAATAAATATCTGAAAAGTGTGGCGTGCATTTGTATTCAGCCCCCCTGTGCCAATACTTTGTAGAACTACAGCTTCAAGTCTTTTTGAGTATGTCTCTACCAGCTTTGCACATCTAGAGAGTGACATTTTTGCCCAAATTGTCCTATGTGTCCGCCGCAATATCGCAGTCACAATAAAAATCGCAGATAGCCGCCATTACTAGTAAAAAAAATAATAATAATAAAAATGCTATAAATCTATCCCCTTATTTTGTAGACGCTATAACTTTTGCGCAAACCAATAAATATACGCTTATTGCGATATTTTTTACCAAAAATATGTAGAAGAATACGTATCGGCCTAAAATGAGGAAAAAATTTGTTTAAAAAAAAAAAAAATTTGGATACTTATTATAGCAAAAAGTAAAAAATATTGTGTTTTTTCAAACTTGTCACTCTTGTTTTGTTTATAGCACAAGTAATAAAAAACGCAGAGGTGATCAAATACCACCAAAAGAAAGCTCTATTAGTGGGGAAAAAATGTTTGCAACACACCAACATTCATGGCAGAAACCGAAACTTAGTTTAAATCTCTAAAGAATTTAAACATATAGTGGGACCAGTTAGGCTCCATTCACACCTATGCAGTTTGCTTTTGAGCATTTCTGCAGTGCTGTTTGAGGTTTTTTACTACGATTTTACCGCAATTTGCGTTCTATATTTTTTTTTGGGGGGGGGGGTCTGTTGTTGGACAGATTAAAAAACGCAAAACGCGGTAAAAACGCACTACATGCTTTTCTGTGGCATCTCCATCGATGTCTATAGAACCAAAAAATACCTTGCTTTGCGTTTAAAAAAAAGTCCATGACCCTTTCCAAAAACGTAGAGGCACAATCGCTGCAATTCCGCCCTGTGCTTTCAAATGGCTGCAAAACGCGGGATGCATTTGCGATGCCATTACTTCTAATCAGGGCAAAATCGTGGCACGATTGGGGTGCCATTAGAGGTAATGGCATCACAAATGCGTCCTACGTTTTGTAGCCATTTAAAATCATGGGGTGGAATTGCCGCGATTGCGCCCACGATCATGTGTGAATGCAGGCATGCACGGGGCCATGTACCATCAAATTTTGGGTGAGAACCTCCTTCCCTCAGCCAGGGCATTGAAAATGGGTCATGGATGGGTATTCCAGCATGACAATGACCCAAAACACACGGCCAAGGCAACAAAAGAGTGGCTCAAGAAGAAGCCCATTAAGGTCCTGGAGTTGCCTAGCCAGTCTCCAGACCTTAATCCCAAAGAAAATATGTGGCGAGAGCTGAAGGTTCAAGTTACCAAACGTCAGCCTCAAAACCTTAAAGACTTGGGGAAGATCTGCAAAGAGGAGTGGGACAAAATCCCTCCTGAGATGTGTGCAAACCTGGTGGCCAACTACAAGAAATGTCTGACATCTGTAATTGCCAACAAGGGTTTTGCCACCAAGTACTAATGCCGTGTACACACGGTCGGACTTGCCAGCAGGATAACCTCCGTCGGCATTTCCGACGGAAAAATTTAGAACATGTTCTCTATCTAAGTCCGTCAGGAATGCCGACAGAAAAAGTCCGATGGGGCATACATACGGTCGGATTATCCGACCAAGAGCTCCCATCGGACTTTTTCTGTCGGAAATTCCGACCGTGTGTACAGGGCATAAGTCATGTTTTGCGAAGGGGTAAAATACTTATTTCACTCATTAAAATGCAAATCAATTTATAACTTTTTTGAAATGTGGTTTTTCTGGATTTTTTTTGTTGTTATTCTGTCTCTCACTGTTAAAATAAACCTACCATTAAAATTATAGACTGATCATTTCTTTGTCAGTGGGCAAATGTAAAAAATCAGCAGGGAATCACTTTTTTCCCTGACTGTATTATATAAAAGGCTATTCTGTCTCCCTTTTCACTGGATAACAGGTTATGTTTTCAGAAGCGACATAACATATATTTCTAGCTCATATACTATATAGTTAAAGGTTTGTGGACATCTGACCATAATACCTAGATGAGCTTTTTAGACATCCCATTCCCGAATCATAGGATCATAGCCATGTTGCCACTAACCCCCTGCCCCCAGGTTTGTGGCTAGGCTATAGCAGCCTCCATTCTTCTGGGAAGGCTTTCCATGAGATTTTAGAGTGTCTCTGATATTGTATGAGATATTGTATGACAACAGCTGGCTCTCACAAAGACGTCATCAGCAGTCACTTCTAGTTCATGTGCATATATTTTGGGAGTGTCTGGTGCAGACGTCACATCTGGTGTGCAGTGTGGAGCAGCAGGAAGGTGAGGGGGTTCCGGAGCACAGCGGAGCTCACATGATGTGTAACATGGGAACGCTATAGCAGGACTAAGCAGAAGAGGATCACCAGAGCTGGGGGACCAAAGCAGGAGAAACTAGTACACACGTGTAGAGGTCGACCGATATATCGGCCGGCCGATATATCGGCCAATATTTGGCTTATTTTTACTTAATCGGCATCGGCTGACCGTGCTGATAAAAAAAGCCAATTATAACTTCAGCAGGACTTGCAAATGACTTCTGTAATAGAAGTCAATTGCAAGCTGTTGGAAGTTTTCTTCTCTCCTCCTCTGGGCAGCCTGCCAAATCTGATAAGGTTCTTTTTATCAATAGACTGAACTCCATGGAGAAGTTTTCAGTTTAACCATTTAAAGACTAAATCTTTTTTGACATTTGTTGCTTACAAGTAAAAAGCCTGTATTTTCAGCTAGAAAATCAATTGGAACCCCCAAACATTATATATATCTTTTTTAGCAGAGACCCTAGGGAATAAAATAGCGGTTGTTGCAATATTTTATGTCACACGGTATTTGCGCAGCGGTCTTTCAAACGCAATTTTTAAAAAAAAAATACACTAATTAAAAAAAATAAATAAATAAACAGTAAAGTTAGCCCATTTTTTTTTTTTTCGTCCAAACGTTTTGATTACCTGTTTTTGTGTATTTAATATTTAAGATATAGTTATTTTTTTTTAATCTAAATTCTACATACAAGTGAACTGATTGGAGGTTTGTTTTGTTCAATAAATGTTTAAATGTAAAAAATTTTCTGTATCACTTATTACTTAAGGCTGCTTTCACACTGGAGCGGGCATGCGTTGACGGTAAAACGCTGTTAGTTTTAGCGGCGCTTTACCGTCATTGTAGCGGCGCTATTCGGCTGCTAGCGGGGCGCTTATAACCCAGCTGGCGGCCGAGGAAGGGGTTAAATGCGCCCCTGAAGTGCTGCTGCCAAAACGCTATGCAGGTGCTTCGGCAGCGGTGCGCATTCATTTCAATGGGCAGGAGTGGTGGAGCAGCGGTATACACCGCTCCAAAGATGCCGCTTGCAGGACTTTTTTTTTACATCCTGCCAGCGCATCGCCTCAGTGTGACAGCACTCGGAATATCACACTGAGACTGCAGGGGAGCCGTTTTACTGGCACTTTACAGGCGCTATTTTTAGTCTAAAAAAATGCCCCAGTGTGAAAGGGGTCTAACTGTTAGATTTTATGAGATGAAGGGGGAAAAAAAAACCCATATCGGTCGACCTCTACACACGTGCCATGCAGCGAGGGAGCAATATAGCAGGAGGTGAGAGAGAACCAAATCAGGAGAAACTAGCACACACGTGCCACGCAGCGTGGGAGCAATATAGCAGGAGGTGAGCGGGGACCAAAGAGAGAGAGAGGAGGAACAGCATACCAGAGCATCAGCAGAGCTGGGGGTTACTACTGAGTGGGGGATCAGCAGAGCTAAGGTTATTACTGAACAGGGGATCAGTAGAGCTAGGGGTACTATTGAGCAGGTGATCTGGGGATCCGCTGAATGAGGGTACCAAGGACCTAGGGATCTGCTAACAAGGGGACTACTGGACTGGGGATCTGCTAACTGGGGGTACCACTGAGCTGGGGTTCTACTGGGCCCCTTTAAAACAAATAGAAAATCAATACACACACAGGGCATTTGCCAAGCTTCACAAAAGCTTCAAAAAAGCATTATCAAAGCATCATTGAAGCAGCAAAAACATTGAAAAAGCATGTTGAAGCAGTAAGCAACAGCAAGTTGAAGTTGAAGCAAGTGTAAATGAGCCCTCACTGATCAATTCACACAATAAAACAAATATTTATTTTATATTAATTATTTCTTAACTTTTTTTTTACATGCAATCTGAGAGATGATAAAGTCTGTTCATTGTTTTTATAAATTACTCTCCTTAATCCCTTCCTACCGCTGACTCCCGGTCCTTTAACCTCCCTGACGGTATGATTATTTCGGATTTTAGGTGCTGAAAGCGGTACAATTATTTTGCATGGGAATTTGGTGTTTTATATTGTAGGCCTGTAATTCTTAACAATAACACACTTAAATCTGTCCAAACAAGAGTCTAGTAGATATCCCGGGTATGATAAAGTTTGAAACACAAAAACATAAATTATAATATAATAAATAAATATAAATAATTAAAAAAAATAATAATATAATAAAATAAATTTCCCCACGATTCACTATCGCTCAATTCTGCAAGTGTTCTAATTTACTATCGCTGTTTTCTAGCTGGTCTAAAGCCACTTTTGACGTAAAGGGACACTTTTTGGTTGCTATGGACAATCTCCAGTTTCCAGGCACAAAATACAGTATATATAACATAAAAAGGGATGTGAAATCATTTCATACAGTACTGTAATCTGTAATATTACAGTACTGTATGTGTTATGATTTTTACATTGTTTTTAATTCGCCGCCAGGCTCCGACCCCGTGCTTCGCGACGCTCGCAGGGAACGGAGCCTGGCATGGAGAGGCTTCGGAGGAGACAGAGCCCACAGACACAGCGGGGGACATCGCAGGATCCTGGGGACAAGGTAAGTAACGCCGCACCAGGATCCTGCAATGTAATCTCGAGTGTGGCTCGGGGTTACTGCTATTGGGACTGAATTTTAACCCCAAGCCACACTCGGGAAAACCGTCAGGGAGGTTAAGAGCTTCTAAAAGGCAGGAGACGGAGGACGGCATCAGGGTCATGTGGGACACTGTGCTTGTTGTCACAGCGGTCACAGCGGTCACATGATCGAAAGGCTCCCGATCGCAAGTATGCATCGGGAGCTTCCTGGACCCCACCGGTGACTGTGCTGGGAGTCAGCACAGAAAAGTGTTTACATAGGGCCGCATATATGCAGTCTCTCTGCATTAAAGCCCACCCACTGAGAGGCTGCATATATGCGCAACATCGGCTAGAAGAGGTTAACTTACTAAACACCCTTCTTCTCTGGGAAACACACTGTAGATCACGCAGGTCAGGCTTATATAGGGAAAAAATATTTACTGAAACGCATGCCTTAGCTCCTGGTGATGTGCTCCCTGGAGGTGACGTCTTAGGGGTACAAGAAAAAAACTTTTGGGCTGCACCACACCATTGGTGTTTCACTGGCACTAGGTCATGTCACCTATGCTTTTCTTGCACTATGCTTTTGGGCGAGCCTTTCGGCTTGCCAAGGCAGGTTTTCATACTGGCCAAAAGGCCTATGTATTGCACATGCCACCTTTTTTTTGTTTGATGTTGTTTTGTGTCACATATTTATGCATGTGCACTTACACTACACGTGTGTTTTTTTTCGTGTTTTTGCACAGAAAACGGAGGGGCAGGTCATCTGAGGGGATGCCCTGATGTTGGAATGAGGCTCTGTGGCCTTCAGGTCTTTTGCTTCTTCCCTTCCGTAGGAGTTTCTCTTCAGGAAAGCCCCTCGCCAAGTACTTGGTGGACCACCCTTGTTTGGTCCCTAAGCAGTGGGATCCACCTTCTTTGGCCAAGGTAGACCATGGCATAGCTTGCCACTGCCAGGAGCTTTGTGCCTTGGGCGTTTCAAAGTTAGAGAACCTTTTCCTTTTTTTTCACAGGGATTTCAACAAAGCAAAAAAAAACAAAAAAAACACCATGTACTACTTGTGAGTGGGCAGGGCAGGGCCAAGATTGCCAATACAACATTTTTTACTTTCTCTTTGGTGCCCTGACCAATGAGGATTGGCATTTTTTAACACACAAGCATCCCCTGCTGCTGGCCATGGAATGAATGAGGGTTATGTAAAGACCAGGATGAATGGACTGCTTCCATGCTTGTTTTGAAAGCAATGGCCATCCTTGCATTGTTTCACAAGTATTACTTCACCATGGTTGGGTGTACAGCTCTCATAACTTTGTCTTGGAACTTATAGCATGGCTGCCTTAAACTATGCCATAGTACCTATTTTGCTAAACTGCCACTCATTTAACAGATTTGGATTTCCACTAGTGTACTTAAACTTTTAAAGCCAAACCAAAAAGTGGTTCCTGCCATGGTCATGTTCTGACCTTCCCCTCCCACATCTCTATTGACCATCAAATATGATATGAGTTGTGGTTCCCTGAAGGAGGTGCGCTAGGGCACAGCCATAGAGGCTATAGTTGGACACTGCATAATAGGCTAGGAATGTTTTATTCTTCATTCCATTTATATTTCATAGTGTTGAAAAAAACAAAAAAACAAAGACTTTCTACGGACTGTGTGCATACTGCAATTTTCAAGAAATGTGTAAAAAGCTCAGTACAAAAATGTTTGTATCCTGGGGCATTTGTAGCGGTTGAGATGAATATAAAGACAATAAAAATTAACTTGGTTTAAAGTTGCTGACTGAAGAAAGTCCCTTTCAATCCAAAGACTAATTAGGTTAGGTATGAATAACTTTATAACAGTTTTTGTGCTGATCTGCTCTGTTTAAGAACTATAATAAAACCTCCAAACCCACTTCCTTGTGGAAGAAAAACATGCATGAAATTTGGAGTCTTACAAACTAAAGTACATGTAGAATACTCAGCCATTTAAAAGGACAGTTTAAAGGTTCTACAACCATATTTTTTGCAGCAGTTGAGTGTTTTCATGTGGCTGATCTTGTACCAATACAAAACAATGCAGTTTATTTTCTTGTTTTTACATTGCCATGGGTGAATGGGTGCTGACAAATAGTAAAACTAAGGTCATTCATTTTTAATTGTCCACATCCATTGAAAACAATTGTTAAAATAAATGACCACTATTATGTATAATTTTATAATCATGTTTATTTAGCAGACTACTTAGCATACAAATCCAATTTTTATGACAAAGCAAGTGAGTGGTTTGTTAAATAAGGCTGTTTCCATTTATTATTATAATTTAGATGATCTATTTACGGTACTTTTTTTTTGGAACCAATTTATATAGAAATTCAGTTAATTCCAGGGTTCTGTTTAAAAAAGGGTTTATATATACTGTAGTTGTATGCTGTATTTAGCATGCAGAAAACAAGGCATGTGTTGAATTAACCAATGCATCTTTCTTTTTTGGTTTTATATGTGAATCTATATTTTTGATTTAATCTACTTACATTTAGCTTCTCTTGGTTTCTCCCTCCCTCCATCAACATGCTAATGAAAATATTAAAAATTAAAACCTTTTCATTTTCATTACAAACCTTATTTTAGACCCAGTGACATCATCAATGCATCACTTTGCTTGTCTATGCAATGCAAGCAGATCATAACTGGTGGCGGGCCCAGGAGAGTACGTAGCTTCTTGAAAATATTACATCGCTCTGTGTAAGCAGTGGGATGTCAGCCTGGAGGAGTGGGCATTCCTGGGAAGGCTGCATCTGCGTTTCTGGATGCATTCCAGATGCTTTTTTTCCTCTTTTTTTCACTGTACTGGGGTCCGGTGCATTTTTTATGCTTTTTACCACCTTCCAGTATGCGGGAACCCATATGGTGCAAACGGACCCTACATTTTTTTTTTTTTCACCAAAATAGATCAGTATCATAGAAATTCTGAATGTGTATACATCATGTGGTCTCAGTGACATCTGTCTGGCATTACGTTTCTGGTGCATATTACATGTTGCACTGGAAACACACAGATGAACATGTGCATACACGGGTAGGCATTCCGCCAGCAAAACTCCTATGAGAGCTTTTTGTCGGAAAATGCGACCGTGTGTATGCTCCATCGGTCTTTTGCTGGTGGAATTCCAGCCAGCAAAAGATTGAGAGCATGTTCTCTATTTTTCGGTCGGGAAAAGTTCCTATCCGAAAATGCGATCATCTGTACAAATTCCGATGTGCAAAATTCCTACGCATGCTCGGAAACAATTCGACGCATGCTCGGAAGCACTGAACTTCATTTTCTCGGCTCGTCGTAGTGTTGTACGTCACCGTGTTCTTGATAGAGGTCGACCGATATATCGGCCGATATTTGGTGTTTTTTACTTAATCGGCATCGGCCGATTGTGCTGATAAAAAAGGCCGATATAACTTCAGCGCGACTTGCAAATGACTTCTATAATAGAAGTCAATACAAGTTGCCTGAAAACTTCTGTGAAGCGACTTCTCTCCTTCTCTGGGCAGCCAAATCTGATAAAAAGAACCTGAAGAGATACAATGTTTACACTTATGAATGATCTGAACTCTGTGTGTAGAAGTTCTCAGTTTAACCATTTAAATCTAAATCTTTTCTGACATTTGTTGCTTACAAGTAAAAATACTGTATTTCCTGCTAGAAAATCACTTAGAACCCCCAAACATTATATATATATATATATATATATATATATATATATATATATTTTTTTAGAAGAGACCCTAGGGAATAAAATAGCGGTTGCTGCAATATTTTATGTCACACGGTATTTGCGCAGCGGTCTTTCAAACACAATTTTTTTTTAAAAAATACACTAATAAATTTAAAAAAAAACTAAGCAGTAAAGTTAGCCCATTTTTTTTTGTCCAAAAGTTTTGATTACCTATTTTTGTGTATTTAATATTTAAGATATAGTTTTTTTTTTTTTATCTAAATTCTACATACAAGTGAACTAATTGGAGGTTTGTTTTGTTTAATAAATGTTTAAATGTAAAAAATTTTCTGTATCACTTAAGGTTGCTCTCACACTGGAGCGGGCATGCGTTGACGGTAAAACGCTGCTAGTTTTAGCGGCGCTTTACCGTCTTTTTAGCGGCGCTATTCGGCTGCTAGCGGGGTGCTTATAACCCAGCTAGCAGCCGAGGAAGGGGTTAAATGCGCCCCTGAAGCGCCGCTGCCGAAACGCTTTGCAGGCGCTTCGGCAGCGGTGCCCATTCATTTCAATGGGCAGGAGTGGTGGTATACACCGCTCCAAAGATGGTGCTTGCAGGACTTTTTTTTTAACATCCTGCCAGTGCATCGCCTCAGTGTGAAAGCACTCGGAATATCACACTGAGACTGCAGGGGAGCCGTTTTACAGGCACTTTACACTTTATTTTTAGTCCAAAAGTGCCTGAAAAACGCCCCAGTGTGAAAGGGGTCTAACTGTAAGATTTTATGAGATGAAAGGGAAAAAAAAAAAAGAAAAAAGGAAAAAAAAAAAAATCGGCCTAATATATCGGCCCAAAAAAATCGGCATCACATATCGGCCATCGGCCACCGCGATTTTTAAATATCGGCATCGGCCAGAGAAAAACCCATATCAGTCGACCTCTAGTTCTTGTCGGTCGAAAGTTCAGAGAATGTTTGTGTGACCGTGTGTATGCAAGGCAAGCTTGAGCGGAATTCCGTCGGAAAAAAACATCCAAGTTTTTTCCGATGGAAAATCTGCTCGTGTGTACGGGGCATTAAAGGATAAATTTACCTTTTGACAAAAAATAATAAATGCCCTTTTTTGTAGGTAAAAAAATGTGCATTTATTATTTTTTGTTTCTGGAGCCTGTAAAGCATTGCACTAACGATTAGCAGATCGCTGATTCCATGCAGGTCTCCTGCAGATCTGTCAGTGTATCGGCTTGATCGTACCTCATATGAACAAGCCAATACACTCTGACAGGAAGACTCAATGGACTACCATGGCGCTTACAGCACTGTGGTAGTTCATTAAAAACTACAAGCTGAGAACCACAAAAGCTGCCGGACCTTGTAGTTTTCCATTCACAGAGGGCTGTAAAGGAGTGACATGGCCAGGTGGGCAGAGCCCCGCATGGCTGCATCTTTTTTTTATTCTGGCAGCAGACACAGGGAGAAGATCCCTGTGATCGGGGGAGGGGGGCCGCTGCATTCATAACACGTTACATCTTACACCCTGAATATGGGTGTAACATGTTATAAAAGGTGAACTTATCCTTTGACATTTGATTGAGTGATCCCTGCCATGGCATTGTTCATATGACACAATCCTATGAAGCATATGGCCGGTTTATTCAGAACAAGTATTATATAGGTACTCTGTGTCACTAAACCCACATACTAAAAAAACTATCAATAAATTTTGTCTTACATGCTTTTTATACTCACTCACTCACTATGGGATTTGTTTTCTGTATTCTGCAAAAAAACCTGGTTGATCCTGCTGCTTTCTATCTCCCCCTTTTGTTCATGTCCCCAATTCAGCTAGGGATTTTCAGCTGTGGTGGAAAACTCTGCACATGCTCAGTTTTCAGTGAGTTTCTGTGCTGAGCATTTCCTCCCTATCACATCTGAGCAGCTCATGTGATTATAGAGTCACAAATGTGGGTGTATACACAGTGGTAAATTACAGCCCACTCCATCCATCCTCTTCAATGCCCACTAACCAACTAAACACAATGGGAATGGGATATTATATGTAGATTGATGAAGGCTTCACCCCCTTGTTATTCTAAGACACAGGCTGGAGGGATGTGACACAGCCTGTGACTGGCAGAAATCCACCCACACCATGTTACTTCCACAAAATGATAAATATTTCATTTCAAATATATATTTGTATGACAATTTAAAGCAGTTTATTGATATTATTTATTTATTTTTACTCTGCACTCCAAAGGCTGTAATTTTTTTTTGAACATGTGACCAGCAGCAGAGGACTAGAGGCTCCAACTGCCTATGTTTTCGACAGACAGGCTTAGATGTTTTTATTAAAATAATTACGGTACATTGTCTGTAGACTGGTACAGGTTATCAAGTATTATATACTTACGCAAAACTTTTATAAATCAATGTAACTATGTTGGATACATATGACTAAAGTAAATAACTTTCAATAAAAATGTAATGTTTAAAAAATAATAATTACAGTGTCATCATTCATATACAAGAATAGAGGGGGCAATGTAAATTAAACAGTGTGTGTTTAGCATCACTTTAAAAGCAATCCTGCAATTTTTGCACTCTAAATATAGACTTTTTGCTTACTGATAACCCTTATGTAAACTGATTGGTGCATTATAATATTGCATGCAATGTAGAACAAATACACTTTAAATGGTAGATTGCTATGAATGACACCCTGTGCTAATTAATGCATGTAATCAACTGTCTTGAACCTTTCTCAACCAGGGTTCCATGGAACCACAGGGTTCCTCCAGAGGTTGCTAGTGGTTCCTCGAGCAAAGAACAAGTTCTGCCTCTAAGATAGGTAATCACTGACACCAATAATCTTTTAGGCCATCCGTAAGGGAGGGATTCTCCCCAATCACCACAAATGTAAGGAGCATTCATCCCTGTGACCAACATTCTAATGTAGTTAGATATTGTAATTATTAACAGGGCTTTCCTGAGACAATTTCACGGGTTCCTCCATGTTAAAAAAAAAAGTTGAGAAAGTCTTTCTTTAGGTCCTTTCAAATACATTTTCCCTCCAGCCTAATACATTTAAGAGTTACATGCAGTTTTTATACAATACTTCACATATTTAAACTTTGATTCAGTAGGTCATGAAAACTCAATTCAGAATTTTTAAGATACAGCTTAGAAATTTTGTTTTTATTAACCACTAGGTGCCCGCGCTATAGCCGAAAGACGGCTACAGCGCGACGCTCAATTGCCGGGAGGGCGTCCCTGGATGTCCTCCAGTTTACTCCTTCCCCACGCACCGCCGCGAGCGCGCATCGAGGAAATTCTGTGTTGGCTGTGTCCCTTGGACACAGCCAATCACAGATCGTGCTAAATGGCCAATCACAATTCATAGCAAGTAACCCAATGTCCTATTATGCCCGTCCCTACGAGTGGAGATCCCTAACAGTGGAGGGGTTTACATTTTTTTTGGGCCTCACATTCTGTATGGGACTAACCAAAAAAAATGAATTACGTTCATATTGGTCAACCCTCCCCATCCACCACATGCCCATCTTTTCCTCAGTAATGCCCAGAACCAGATATCTCATGATTATGAGATTCCTACACTATAATGATAATACCCAGTGCCCTCCCGAAATTACCCAAATTTTGACAAGCTTTATAAAATTCGGCCACTACTAAATTATTTTTCTGAAATCTTCCCCCAGTTGTTTACCCCAGACCAACACATATGCTTGGATGAGTCCCTTATCAAATTTTCTGGCAGGCTGGGCATGAAACAATTTATTCCCACCAAAAGGGCCCACTATGGGGTGAAGCTTTATAAATTGTGCGACTGAGCCACAAGGTATACATGTGCCTTCATGGTATATGAAGGGAAAGACACCCAGCTGCATCCTTCTAATTGCCCAGACTACATGGGATCAAGCGGGAAAGTCGTTTAGGAACTCATAAACCCACTCCTGGAGAAAGGCTACCATTTGTACGTAGATAAATTTTATACAAGTTTGCCCCTGTTCCGCAACCTTCACAGAAAGAACACTCCAGCATGTGGCACCGTAAGGACGAACCGGAAGGGCTTTCCTCAAAGCCTCGTCAGCAAGAAGCTAAGAAGAGGGGAGACGGCAAGTTTAAGGAATGAGGAAATTCTGGCTGTGAAGTGGAGGGACAGAAGGGATGTCTACGTGCTTTCTTCGATCCACAATACATTCGTTGAGATCATCAGGAGGAATGGCCTAATCCAAAAACCAATATGTATCTACGAATACAATATGTTCATGGGGGGTGTCGACTTCAACGACCAAATGCTCGAACCCTACATTGCCACAAGACAAACATACCAGTAGTATAAAAAAAGTTTACATTTATTTGTTTAATTTGGCCATATACAACAGCTATGTTATCTGTCACAACTCCACTGAAAGCCCCAAACCCTTCCTTGGCTACCAGGAAGAAATCACCACTGCCCTTATATTCCCGAACGGCCCACCAGAAAACATTTGATCCAATGTGATTAGTAGACTCTCCGAAAACACCACTTTCCTGATAAAATCCCTCCCAGACCAACAGGCCAAAAACATCAGAAAAAATGCCGGAGTGCACCAGAGGAGGAGTCAGAAGAGACACCACTTATCATTGTCCCCAATGTCCTTCCCAACCAGGCCTCTGCATAGTTGACTGTTTTCGTCGGTACCATACTTCACTAAATTATTAGTGAAGTATGGTAAACATAACCCTCACTTCCTGCCATTTACCTTCACACCCCTTATGCCTCTACTTGCTCTGTAACTGACCCTGGCTTGTTATTTGACCACGCTTCTGCCTACTGATTCTGTTAATACCTCTGCCTGATCTGGAACTGACCCTGGCTTGTTATTCGAGCACGCTTCTGCCTATCGATTCTGTTCATACCTCTGCCTGATCTGGAACTGACCCTGGCTTGTTATTCGACCACGCTTCTGCCTACCGATTCTGTACATACCTCTGCCTGATCTGGAACTGACCCTGGACTGTTTGACCATGCTTTTTGCCTGGCTCTTGGACTGATCTTGTACCCTGCCACTGGACTAGTGGGATTCATAACACAGGGCTCTCACATATGTGAGGAGTTCCAGAATTGTTTTTCTGGATGAAGAAAACAATTTTTTTTGTTTTCTCATTCCTAGATTAGGGTCTGGAGACTTAGAGGCTTCAAAGAGATTTGGGTGGGAGAAGCCTCTACCCCTGTCCCCATTCTGTCCTGAACGAGGCCCTACTTCTGCTTGCTGCCTGTAGGACCTATGCCATCATGCCTCTGCCTGTCGCATGAACTGACCACACCACATGGACCATGTTCCTGCCTACTACCAGGATCAATATTTTGGCACTGCTGACACTGACCCTGGACTGTATATAGACAGTATCCCTGCCTGCTGCCTGTACTGACCAAGTCCCTGCCTGGTGCCTGGACCAGTGCTATCCTCCTGTGGACAATTGCGCTACTAAAACCACAGGTAATCTTTTTTTTACCCTTTGCTCATCAGAATGTATTTTGGGGTGTAATTCTTGGTATGTGCATGCTATATGTCATTAGAACACCCAACGGTGTTCCTTGCATGTTGGGCCTCTGTATGTGGCCAGGCTGTGTAAAAGTCTCACACATGTGGTATTGCCATACTCACGAGGAGTAGCAGAATATATTTTGGGATGTAATTTTTGCTATGTACATGCTATGTGTTGGAAATATCTTATAAATGGACAACTTTGTGTAAAACAAATGCGTTTTCATTTTTTTCCACATATTTCAAAAACTTCTGGAAAAAAATGAACCGTTCAAAAGACTCATTATGCCTAATAGATTATACTTTGGGATGTTAGCTTTCCAAAATGGGGTCATTTTGTGGGCGTTTCCATTGTTCTGGTGCTCCAGGGCCTTCAAAAATGTAATAGGCGGTTGAGAAATGAGATGTGTAATTTATGCTTCTAGAATGCCTGAAGGTGCTATTTCAATGTTGGGCCTCTGTATGTGGCCAGGCTGTGTAAAAGTCTCACACATGTGGTATCGTCATACTCAGGAGGAGTAGCAGAATGTATTTTGGGGTGTCATTTTTGCTACGTGTTGGAAACATCTTATAAATGGACAACTTTGCGTAAAAAAATGTGGTTTCATTTTTTTTCCACATTTTTCAAAAACTTTTGGAAAAAAATGAACCGTTCAAAAGACTCATTATGCCTCATAGATTATACGTTGGGGTGTTAGCTTTCCAAAATGGGGTCATTTTGTGGGCATTTCCATTGTCCTGGGCCTTCAAAAATGTAATAGGTGGTTGAGAAATGAGATGTGTAATTAATGCTCTTAAAACCCTTGAAGGTGCTATTTCAATACTGGGCCTCTGTATGTGGCCAGGCTGTGTAAAAGTTTCACACATGTGGTATCGCCATACTCAGGAGTAGCAGAATGTATTTTGGGTTGTCATTTTTGCTATGTACATGCTATGTGTTGGAAATATCTTATAAATGGACAACTTTGTATAAAAAAAATGCGTTTTCATTTTTTTCGCACATTTTCCAAAAACTTCTGGAAAAAAATGAACTGTTCAAAAGACTCATTATGCCTCATAGATTATATGTTGGGGTGTTAGCTTTCCAAAATGGGGTCATTTTGTGGGCGTTTCCATTGTCCTGGTGCTGCAGGGCCTTCAAAAGTGTAATAGGTAGTCAACAAGTTAGATGTGTCTTTTATGCTCCTAGAACACCTGATGGTGCTCCCTGCATCTTGGGCCTCTCTATGTGGCTAGGCTGTGAAAAAGTCCCACACATGTGGTATCGTCATACTTAGGAGTAGCAGAATTTGTTTGTCATTCAAAGCGTGAGAGCACCGAAAGCTGAAAATTGGTCTGGGCAGGAGGGGGTTTAAGTGCCCAGTAGGCAAGTGGTTAACACTATACAGGTTGGTATATACAGGAAAAGTAAACAGAAAACACCTTTGGAGGAATGTGGTCGTTATCTCTCACTATCACATGCATGAAAGACGTAATTATGATCCTAGGTTGACCAGCTCCCAGTAAACATGTTTATATTACAGTATGGGGAAAAGAAACTAACTGGAGAGTGGAAAGAATCTGCAGATAAACAAAGTTCTAGGATGCTTGCAACATATGCACATAGGAAATGTTATAAATGGATATATAAAGCTATTTCTTTAAAATGCAGCATAAGAATCATTTCTTCACAAGACAGTCATGTTTAAAGTAGATGGTAAGTTTGTACAAAGAAGAAATACAGGCAAATATTACATACAGTGAACACTAAGATACCGGGCTAAGGAGTTATATTGAAATCCAAACTTTACTGTAAAAAGTGAAGCTGCTACTTGTAAAAAAAAGTGATGCTTATTGGTCTAATGTGAAGGGTGGCTAAAATGGTCAAGACTCAACAGATGGGAAAGGGTGAATTGCCTATTTTTTTTTTATTCTTACAAAACTACAGACCAGTTTCTTGGACAATACATGCTATCGTTACGCATTTAAAAATAAGGTGGCCATATCCTGTGGGCATAAAGAGTTCTCTATTTGGTCTTGTTTCATGTAGATTGTAACCAGAGGTTCACTTCAGTAAAACTATAGTATATGTGAACCCATTCAGTCTAAAATAGAAATGAGAGGCAAAATATGTGTGTGTGTGTGTGTGTGTGTGTGTGTGTGTGTGTGTGTATATATATATATATATATATATATATATATATATATATATATATATTATTATTATTATTATTATTATTTCAGGTACTTATATAGCGCCGTCAATTTACGCAGCACTTTACATATACATTGTACATTCACATCAGTCCCTACCCTCAAGGAGCTTACAATCTAATGTATGTGAACCCTTGTCTTGTAAAACAACCCATTTAGTCTAAAATAGAAATAAAAGGCAAAATATGTGTGTGTGTGTGTATATATATATATATATATATATATATATATATATATATATATATATATATATATATATATATATGTATATGTACATATATATATATATATATATATATATATATATATATATATATATATATATACATATACATATAAACACACATTATAAATACTTTTTTTTATATATAAGTGTACACATGACCTCTGTTCTCAGCTGCATAAAGAACTTGGTGGGGAGGTGGGGGTGAAGGAACAGCAGCACACTGGTCTTTCAAGTGAATGGCTGTGCAGGAGAGGTGTGTCAGCACAAGTCTGACAGACAAGCCATTCTCGCAGCACAAAAAAACTGACCACACTGGGATGGATGTGCCCTCATGCTTGGTGTGGTCAGTTTGAAACAGGAAGGTAAAAGGCAGAAACACCAGGTACAGTCAGGTCCATAAATATTGGGACATCGACACAATTCTAATCTTTTTGGCTCTATACACCACCACAATGGATTTGAAATGAAAAGAACAAGATGTGCTTTAATTGCAGACTTTCAGCTTTAATTTGAGGGTATTTACATCCAAATCACGTGAACGGTGTAGGAATTACAACAGTTTGTATATGTGCCTCCCACTTTTTAAGAGACCAAAAGTAATTGGACAGATTAACAATCATCCATCAAACTTTCACTTTTTAATACTTGGTTGCAAATCCTTTGCAGTAAATTACAGCCTGAACATCACCAGACGCTGGGTTTCATCCCTGGTAAAGCTCTGCAAAGCCTCTACTGCAACTGGCTTCAGTTCCTGCTTGTTCTTGGGGCATTTTCCCTTCAGTTTTGTCTTCAGCAAGTGAAATGCATGCTCAATCGGATTTAGGTCAGGTGATTGACTTGGCCATTGCATAACATTCCATTTCTTTCCCTTAAAAAACTCTTTGGTTGCTTTCGCAGTATGCTTCGGGTCATTGTTCATCTGCACTGTGAAGCTCCGTCCAATGAGTTCTGAAGCATTTTGCTGAATATGAGCAGATAATATTGCCCAAAACACTTTAGAATTCATCCTGCTGCTTTTGTCAGCAGTCACATCATCAATAAATACAAGAGAACCATTTCCATTGGCAGCCATACATGCCCACGCCATGACACTACCACCACCATGCTTCACTGATGAGGTGGTATGCTTTGGATCATGAGCAGTTCCTTTCCTTCTCCATACTCTTCTCTTCCCATCACTCTTGTACAAGTTGATCTTGGTCTCATCTGTCCATAGGATGTTGTTCCAGAACTGTGAAGGCTTTTTTAGATGTTGTTTGGCAAACTCTAATCTGGCCTTCCTGTTTTTGATGTTCGCCAATAGGTTACATCTTGTGGTGAATCCTCTGTATTCACTCTGGTGAAGTCTTCTCTTGATTGTTGACTTTGACACACATACACCTACCTCCTGGAGAGTGTTCTTGATCTGACCAACTGTTGTGAAGGGTGTTTTCTTCACCAAGGAAAGAATTCTTCGGTCATCCACCACAGTTGTTTTCCGTGGTCTTCCAGGTCTTTTGGTGTTGCTGAGCTTACTTTTCTTTTTAAGGATGTTTCAAACAGTTGATTTGGCCACACCTAATGTTTTTGCTATCTCTCTGATGGGTTAGTTTTGTTTTTTCAGCCTAATGATGCCTTGCTTCACTGATGACAGTGACAGCTCTTTGGATCTCATATTGAGAGTTGACAGCAACAGATTCAAATGCAAATAGCACACTTGAAATGAACTCTGGACCTTTTATCTGCTCCTTGTAAATGGGATGATGAGGGAATAACACACACCTGGCCATGGAACAGGTGAGCAGTCAATTGTCCCATTACTTTTGGTCCCTTAAAAAGTGGGAGGCACATATACAAACTGTTGTAATTCCTACCCTGTTCACCTGATTTGGATGTAAATACCCTCAAATTAAAACTAAAAGTCTGCAGTTAAAGCACATCTTGTTCGTTTCATTTCAAATCTATTGTGGTGGTGTATAGAGCCAAAAAGATTAGAATTGTGTCGATGTCCCAAATTTTTATGGACCTGACTGTATTTCACGCAAAGGAAGCAATACAAATAAAACAGGATACTTTTTTAAGTACAGGGTATAACAGACACATATCAGAAATATCAAATGGTGGGGTAACATTTTCAGGATGCAAGAGACTCTTTGAAAAACACTCAAAAAAACTAGATATGTCTCATACTGTGTTTACAACAGCAAAAGGCTTTATTCAATATTAAAACAATGAACAGCCTCTCCCTCACATTTTCTAACATAGTCATGTTATCTGTAAATAGTTTTTACTGATGATTAAAAATAACTTATTGGAAACTAAAAAAAACATGTTCTCTTGACAGCATTTGGGAGCAAAATATACAAATATGTTTATCCAGCCATTTCCCATTACTTAATAGTCTTTCAAAATACAAATGTGGAGGGCCTTATGTGAAGTGAAGAGGAGAACCAATCATTAAATATTTCCCTTACATTATTACATCTTCTGAGGGACCAACAGGACCATCTAGGCTGCCAGTTTCCCAGGTTACATCCTGTAGCACCCAGTGGGTTCTCTGAGCAGATGAATAAGAGTCCAACCTCCACTGGCCCTCACATCTCTCCACTGGAGGCTTCTCATCTTGTTCTCCAGGAGTCCATTTTCCTGTGACACCTCGCATCAGGAAACAAACCTACTGCGTACTGTCCTCTCTTGATGCAGCCCTCTTGCGGTCGCTTCCATATACCATAGTATTTGTCCAAGTTCCATTACTTAGAGCAGGTTTCTTGATAACATCACTGGAAACAAGAGACACATTCACTTCACTTCTTGCTGCAAAACCTTTACTTGTCTCCTCCAAAGCCGGTCCAGCAGATCAGGCAGTCTCTACAGCAATAATGTTTACAGTCATTGAATTATCTGTGACTGTGAAGCAGTCGTTATACACAAGAGTCTCCAAAACCACCTTATAAGATAAGGGATTCTAGAAAAGTGGAACTATGTGAAGGGCTCACATGGCAGGCTTGGGGGTCTCAAGCGCACATAGAAAGGTGTTTCCCTTACAACTACTTTTGCAGAACGCTGTAACACTGCATCAGAAACAGGCATCCTTGCTTCTGAATGGAGGAACATTTCCTCCAATAATAGAATGTGAAAACTATTGCACTAATGGAGTGGGAGGAATGTAGCTAAAATATGTAAGGATACCTTACAGGTAGGACAATCTCAGAGGAATTTATTAGCTGTCCAAGTATTAAGCCAACGATCAAGGGGTTAATATGGCGCACAATGGATGTAGCCGATTACATATAACTAAAAATGGTGGGGGGAAGGGGGTGGGTTGGGGGTTCCTGTGAGGGGGAACTTGGTGGTGTTAGTTAATGTTTCACAACAAGTTCAGGTATTAGTCCATGTAAGGATAAAATGATGCTGAATAAATGGAAGGCAGCCAGTCTATAAAAGCTAGAAGAGGCTCTGGAACAATAAAAAAGAAAGAAGGACGGCGCCCTCTAAGTGCAGCATGTATGTTAAAAATATTTATTACAATAGATAAAAACACTCACATTTGAGTTGCTAAAAACCAGCATATAAGCAGTTTCATCCACATGCTCTCGGGGGATGTGGGTGCCACGGGCCGATGGGGGGGTCCCAGGGATGTGAGTCCTGTAACCTGGGTCCTGGTGGCTGTTCCGGTGGTGCTGAGGGTCCTCAGAGCCTCCGGGCGGCCAGGATGTCGGTCATGGATTCTCCGTGGAGCGCCATGTTGACCTTCACTTCCGGGAGCGGGGTGAGGCGGGTGGTGCTTCGCGTTCGGAGCATGCGTGCTCCTTCATCAGGCTATGCTGGTGGCCATATTCAGTGTGGGAATTTATACCATAGGCACTGGGAGGAGTGGAGAGGTGATTGAGAGGAGGGCAGGACTACTTATAATGATTTGGCATGTAGGTAACCATGGAGATGGAGTGTACACAATGCAGAAAACGGTATATAATTAAAGAGGTATAATTATAATTATAGGGTGGTCTATATTCCTTTTCCATCATCACACACATATATACATTGAACATGTTTTATTCCTTTTCCATTATTGCATCATTTCTTCTCATATATACCACCTAGGGCTGGGAGATTTTCTTAAAAAAAAAAATCTTCGATTCTCTTAAAAAAAACTCGATTCACGATTCGAATCGAGTTTTTTTTTTTCTTTGGAAACCACGCCGGCCCTGAGGCGATGCGGGCATGAGCTTTTAGGCGAGGCCGCGGCTTCGGCCTAGTCCGCGGCGTCCGGCCTCGCGGACTAGGCCGAAGCCGCGGTCTCACCTAAAAACTCCTTGCCTGCAGTTCTTCAGGCCCGGCGCGGTGTCAGCACCGGTCCAAAGGCGCTGCGGGCATGAGTTTTTAGGCGAGGCCGCGGCTTCGGCCTAGTCCACGGCGTCCGGCCGTAGCTGCGGACTAGGTCGAAGCCACGGCCTCGCCTAAAAACTCATGCCCACAGCGCCTCCGGACCGGCGCGGTGAAAAAAAAAAAATCGATTTGCTTAAATTTTGAATCGATTTGACCTCTCAACTCGATTGAAGATTTAAATCGATTTTTTTTCCAGCCCTAATACCACCCATCTCTCCCTATAATTATATACCTCTTTAATTATATACCGTTTTCTGCATTTTTGTATTCCCTTCTCATATATATTTACGTATATATATATATATTGTTCCCGTCCACTATGATCAATACCACATTCCTCTACATATAGACCGCCTCCTCCTTACCCCACGATCCATATACACACATATATGTTCTTACCACAACATACTCATTTGCATATCTCCTTCCCCCCCCCCCCCCGCCCACTCCCCGTCTCCCTTCACTCCCCTTCCACATTGTGTACACCCCATCTCCATGGTTACCTACACACCCAATCATTATACATAGTCCCGCTCTCCTCTCAATCACCTCTCCACTCCTCCCAGTGCCTATGGTATAAATTCCCACACTAAATAAAGCCACCAGCATAGCCTGATGAAGGAGCACGCATGCTCTGAACGCGAAGCACCGCCCACCTCACCCCGCTCCCGGAAGTGAAGACGCAGGTCAGCACGGCGCTCCACGGAGGATCCATGACCGACATCCTGGCCGCCCGGAGGCTCTGAGGACCCTCCGCACCACCGGAACGGCCACCAGGACCCAGGTCACAGGACTCACATCCCAGGAACCCCCCACCGGCCCGTGACACCCACATCCCCCGAGAGCATGCGGATGAAACTACTTATATGCTGGTTTTTAGCAACTCAAATGTGAGTGTTTTTATCTATTGTAATAAATATTTTTAACATACATGCTGCACTTAGAGGGCGCCGTCCTTCTTTCTTATTTCAAGTATTAAGGCATAAGATTCTGCGCACTTGAGTGGATATTAGAGTCTTCCCGGAAATTTGTCTCACGACAAGTTCTAGGGCATCCACACAAAAAAGTAGAGAAGAAAGCAATTGCTGTAGTTGTTCTGTAAAAAAATGATCCTGAAATACATGGTCATGTTGATTCTTCTTTGTCCTAGTCCAGTTAACTACAGTTTGACATACTGAAATGGCAGCAAGAGATGGTTGCAGGGCCGAGCCTGCAAAACCAAAGCAAAGAGAGCTTTCTACGTGCAGAATCTTTGAAAGAAGGAACATCTTCAATATGTACAATGAGATATTTGTTTATATCAACCACCATCAACCACAGGATTGGCCCACTTCTTTGCAAACTCTTTTTCCACTGGATAGAAATTGTCAAAGACTTTGGGGGAAGATAAAGATACTTTTTGGTACGATCCAGTCATCACAGACTGCACATTCTGTTTGTTCATGCACAGGGAATGTTTTGCAAGATTTAGTGGACTTTTTTTTTGTACTCAAAGGTGAATGGCAAGACATTGGAGTGCAATGCCAAGGCTCTTGCAGACATAGGCAATACCTTTTTCAATGTTAGCAACATGTTGCAGAAAGCTCCTTCTTCAACATTTTGACAGTCTGGGGAAGGGAAATCCTCCGCAGCTTCTTCCAATACTGGATCTATATTCTCTTCACTTCCTTTTGTGTATGCATCCTCTAGGATTGGCACATCGGCATAAGACTCAGGTTGAGAAATGGAAGTAGGAGAGGCAGTGTGCTTCTGAGCCCTGGACAAAGATGGCTGTATTAAAGCCATAATCTGTCCAATGAATTGTGACAAAAAATTCTGCTTCTGTCAGGTTGACTGCATGTTGCATGCTAAAATAGAACTAGAATCTGATGCAGACATCGATGTTAGAATTGGGTTCTGCTCCTATGCAAGGGACACATCATCACTCTGAGGCAGAGCAAAAATTCACCCGAAGTTTTGAATTGGTTCCCTTTCACCTAGTCTCCACCATAGCTACAAGTGAGGGTATTCACCTGGACGGTATTCACGGAGTAGAGTGCAGAAAATAGGTTAAATATGTCAGTAAGGAGTATGTGGTAATCCAGGTATAGACCGTCACGTAACGAATCCCTGTGGCAAAAGGGTGGGAGGAAGTGCATGAATACCTTTCAGGGGCTCTAAGAGGAAGTGGCATTAAAGTATGTGACCAGTGGTATAATGTAACACCAGGACATCCATCTGTGACTAAGCTCTGAGTAGTTTGAATTTTTGCACCAAGTTTAAAAAGTTTGCACTGTGAAATAAATATATTTCAAGCATATCCCAATTTTTTCAGTAATGGTCAGAGATGCAGGGGGACCCAACCTTACATGTTCACATTGCTGGACTCTATATAAAGTCCAGGCTTCGTCGGTCATGGTGGGCATACCCCCATTGGGTTCCATAGGGATGGACCATGACCCTGGACCTGTATAACACCCTATGGATGTCTGAACTCCTTGCACCAAGTGCCAAGGTGAGCACCTATGCAGGATCCAGTGCCCGAAACTGGGTACAGCTCCCAAAGTTTTACTGAGTTTGCACCAGTCCGGACACACTGCGTCTACACAGGCATTAAAAAACGGAGATGTTGATTGAAGAATTTGACGAAAATTATGAAGAAAAATAATGAACTAGTTAAACTTATTCCTCCATGAAGGTGAAAAGGTCCATTACTTTCAGACACTAGCACAGAACTGAGGATTCACACAGTGGGGTGGGGTTATAGGGAAGGTGCCCCCGGGGGTGGGGTGTCCTTAAAAGCTTGCCAGTCTCCAATCACCTGAAGGTACATGACATTAACCCATGGTTCATGAACAGGTTTCCTATATTGTACGATTAAGATATTTAGCTTTTTGTTTCATTACTGTACTTAAAACACTGTGATGACTCATTTGCAGTCTGTGGTATAAAGCAATATAAAGCAATATAAAGCACATCATAAATCTTACATACACAATGAGAACAGAGATGTACACTAACACTTAATTTAACTTGTGTGTCTAGGAAAGTAAACAAACTGCTATGTACACAAGTCTCTGCTTTTCGTGTGTGCAGCTAGAAAATGTTTTGCTTTGAAGAATAAAATGTATATGTGTTTTTAATCCAGCACTGCTGAGATCCTCTGCTTCCAGCAATTTACATCTGGATTTAGTTCCACTACTCCAAGGAATTAAATAGTCAAATTTCCACATTTTTTTTTCCTTTCAGCTAGAAAAAAAAAAAAACTTTACAAACTTTAGGGAGTGGAGTTGCATACTAAGAACAAATTGTTTTCACTGGGGCAAATAGCTTTCTATATTGTTGCATAAGCTGTATAAATTGTTATAAAAGAAGGTCAGATGGCAGAGACCTTATTCCCCTACACCCACCCACCTCTCTCTAGTCTTATAAATACTGCCTTTTTAAATGGCGTTAACCCTTCTGCTCTCTGAAGTGTTATCCCACTGTACACACACTGAACATGATTGTTTGAGTCACGATTTGAACACAACACAATATGTGTCTAAGTATGTTGCAAGAGCCCGTAAAGTCACTGATTTGGGATTTCCTAAGAAAAAGACACAGCCCTCTGTTCCTCTACTATCCAGCTGCAATCTAAATCTGCAACCTCTACGCATTTTAAATAACCAAAACTCAAAAATTGTATCACACTTTCATATTTAGCAGGGTAGAAATTATTACAGGTAATGCTAATATTGTCACATTACAGCTGCTAAGCCAGATTCTTTATGGGGGCTATTTCCACCCAAAGACAAAATGACCCAGCGGAATCACCATTACCCCAGTCTCAAAATGACTTAAACTCTGCACAAGGCCACAGCTCCTTGTCACTTAGCTTTCCCTTACAGTGGCAATCACACAGGCATAGTTCATTGGATCTGTATACCCTGTAAAATAAGTTCAATATCTCTGCACTAAATAAATACAGGAATTACATAAATTGGTTAGATACAGGAAAAGTCAAAACTGCGCTGACCCAGACAGTGGTGATGGGGTGATAATAGACTATTTTAAAGGAAATGTATTTGGAATTTTAATTGTGACAGTTATATCAGTATTTCATTTTTAAAAAATGGTGTACGCAGCTTAACTAGATATGGCCTTTCACGGATCGAAAATTTATCCGTTTCCTGCTGAATAGGCAGAAATTCAATCCATAGGTGGCCCTGGCACCGCCACCCAGCTTGACAAATTCCGATCTGAAGACTGAAAGGGGAACTCCACCCAAAAGAGGAAGCTCCACTTATTTTCCTCCCCCCCCCTCCACCTGCTGCCACATTTGGCACCTTTCAGGGGGAGGGAGAAGCAGATACCTGTCAAACCCAGATATCAGCTCCCACTTCCGTGTAAGATCACCGCATCGTTGTGCGGCGATCTAAGAAACTTCCGACCCCTTCCCCTTCTGGGAGACACACAGGTCCCAGAAGACAGCGGGACCATTCAGAAAGCGCAGCGCGACTCGTGCATGCGCAGTAGGAAACAGGCCGGGAAGCCACAAGGCTTCACTTCCTGTTTCCCTTAGTGAAGATGCTGGTGCCTGCACCCAGAGCTGATGAACGCATTGGCTTGGGGTGCCCACATCGCGGGCTCCCTGGACAGGTAAGTGTCCTTATATTAAAAGTCAGCAGCTACAGTATTTGTAGCTGCTGACTTTTATTTTTTTTTTCCCCAGGCTGGAACTCCTCTTGAAGGAGCCGGGTGAAAAACTGTCACCAAAACAATGATTTCATTCAATCAGCTAGTTACTTGTAAAGTATTCTGACAGCTGCAGGTGTTAGCTGTCAGAATGCAATGGCCATGGATGGCGATTCCTCCATCTATGCTGTTTAGCAAGGATGGGGCAACCTGTTCGATTTCTTTCATTATACCCACAGGCTGAGCAAAAGAAATCTCTGCGCGTATGGCCAGCTAAAACGACGGTGATTGTAACACTGCCATCCCTGTTGAAGGACATCACATGCTGGGGTTCCTTACCGGCTACTACATCACTGCAGGACATACAAGCCTGCGGGAGGAACCACAATTCAAGGCAGGGGGGAGTAGCTTTTCAACACACCTGGAACTGCCAGATATATGCAGCAGTTGGGGATTAGCAAAGCAGCAGAGTTTAAAGACACGGGCCTCCAAAAAGGCAAGTATACAGCATCTTCTTTTACAATGTGGGTTTTACTTACATAGCACCCAGGAGGGTAATTTTAAGCAGGAAGCGGAGTGAAACCGCTGAGCCACGAATTACTTCCTCTAATGGTTAATCTGTAATTTTTTACAATAAACACCAATATAAAAGAGAAAGCATATAAAAATAAGAAAGTCATACAACTTTACAGAAAGTGCTAAAATAATACATCATGTTTTCCCTTTAAAGGGTAACTCCACTTTCATGGGGAAAAAAATAGTAAATAAAAAAAAAATAATATAGCATATACAATTGTGACACAAGTCATATTTTTGATTGAATGTTATTAAAAATTGCCTTTCCTTTTCAATCTGCAACCAATGTAATTTTCTGTAAAATGCAATGCAATATGTTTACAGAACGCCTTCTAGGAACATCATTTGGTGCTTGTTTGATGGGCTCACTGATTTTCCTAGAAGTCTACACTAAGATACAGGTCATATTTTTGGCATCCCCTGCAACAAAAATGCCATTTTTAATAAGATACTCCTAATAGAAAATCATGTCTAAAGGAATGTAGACCCAGCAACTTTCCTCATTAGAGCCCTACAGCTGCAGCAGCTAGTTGATATTTATGAAACCACTCCCATTAGACTCCCTCAGCACATGGGCACAGAGGAACAAACAGTGATTTCTTCAGAAAAACAAAAGGCAGGAATCTGCAACAAGGTTTGCTAAAATCCCTGCAATGTACATAGATCACCCAGAGGGGAATGTTTTTTTCTCAACAAAAGTGGAGTTACGCTTTAGAGAGACACTGGAGTTGATTTACTAAAAGCAAATAGGCTGTCCACTTTTCAAGAGAATTTGCCCCAGAACTTAGTGAATGTGGCGAAGTTTCAGTTTGCAAAGAATGCTCAATCACATGCAAGGAAAGTAAAAAAAAATGAATTTTTGCTTGAACATAATTGAATAGATGGAAGTAAGCAGAGTTTCACCTCAACCACTAAGCTCTGGAGAAAATTCCCTTGCAAGGAGCTACTTTGCTTGCAAAGTCACAACAGCCCATTTGCCTTTAGTAAATCAGCCCCACTGTCACCTTGTGAACCCTTCTTATGTGATCTAATATCCAATCATTAGGACAGAGCACTGTCACCTGACTGAAGGATTGATGTGACCGCTCCCCTTAGCATCACCATGCACAAATTTGCAGAATATGTTGGATGGCAGACACAGCTTTTTTATTTTTTAGAGCTGCTGGGGGATCAATTTTCCTCTTTTTGCCAATGCTGGAACTGGGCTTTAAAGGAGAAGTATGGGTTTGGGTTTTGTTTCCCTAATCATACTTACCTAGGTGGATGCAGCATCGGTCCGATGCTACATCTGTCACCCGGCGTCTCTGCACTGCAAACCGAGCCATTGAACACCGCCGATGGCTCGGTTCTCTCACCTCCACGAGAGGAGAGCTGTTGACTGTCAATCAGCAGCTCTCCAGCTCTGCTCCTCCACGCTCACTGGAGTGCTCAGCTGTGGAGGAGCGGGGAGCAGCTGTCTCAGCGGCTCTCTGAGAGGCTGAGACTGCCATCAGTCCAGGCACCTGGCAAGTCCAGACGTCCGAGGTTGGGATGAAACGGTGCCTGGACTGAATTTGGTGACGTCAGCAGAGAACGGACTTCAGACTGCTCTCTGCTGAAAACGGGTCACAGGAGTGCAAAACAGGTTGCACTCCTGTGACTCTTAGGAGAAGCCCAACCGAATGAGCTCAGGCTGGACTTCAACTTTAAAGTCCCAAGCTCTCTGCAGTACAGCCTGACATGCAGATCTTGCAGCAATACTCTCAATTTATATTAAATTATTTTTATTCATTTCATTTAACCTTCTCTCAATTCATACTGTGAGTGCAGGGTGTCATTGGGGTGTGTCACTATGATGTCCTACATTCACAGTGTTCTCTTGCAGAGAGCGACACTGATGTATTCCCATCAGGGCCACTCTCTCCACCAGTAAAGGCTGCCAGGCCTGGAAAAGAGGACCCTGCAGTATCAACTGACTGGACAGACGACTTGAAAAAGTTAATTATAAAAACAAAAAAAAAGGATAACATACTAGTGAAAGCCAAATGGGAAGGGGGAGCCTGGAGTTGGGTTTAAATGTAGTAGACCACAGCAAATCAGATATAATTTCGGTCTCATCTCACCACCTGCTCCATCATGCAATTTTCTGTGTTTTTCAAAATACACAAACCATGGCAAAAAAAAACATTGTTCACAGCTTGTTGCCACCAACATGATGAACTGTGTGCTGGATTTCTGATGAACTGCATGTTGGATTTCTGACGCACTGTGCTCTGTTTTGACCTTTAAAGTGGATGTAAACCCAATGTCATCCTTTCTAAACTACTGCTATAGGGGTTATCTATAAGGATATACATGCCTCCTGCATGTATCTTTACCTGTCAAATGTCTCCCCTCTGTCTGTTATTAGACCCAAAAAACTGCATATTCTGTGGGTGGGTCTGTTGTCTGGAGCTCGGTGGGTGGAGTCGTGATGTCAGTAGACTCCCCGTCCACCTCTACACTCCCCTTGCATTTTCTCCTGTGTATTTCTAACACTAAACTTCTGCTATGATCTCTAACATCCAGTGAAAAGACAGGAAAGTAACCATGTGACTTCAGCATGCCAAATCATGCTGAGGTGTGGAACAGCCAATCCTTGCAGAGCTGCTGAAGAAAGGAGTGGGGGAGGGAATTTAAAAATACTGCATGTGTCTTAGTCTAGTGCACTAGATGTAAATCACCTGTCACTCACAGCAAGGGGGAGGATTTGACAACGTTTTTCTCAGTTTTTCTCAGTTTGTCAAGAATTGTCTCACTGAACAATAAAAGAGGATTGCTCAGAGATGGATTAACTCTGTGTGGCAAGACTGGGCTCTGTCTATCACACATGTCCAATAGACAACACAACTTTATCTGACAATGCTCAGGTTGAGCAAATCTCTACAGGAACCTGTGCATGAATTTTCCAAGGAAATGCTTGACCATAATACTGTAGTTAGCTTGCAAATCTTCATGATTCAAGGAAGTCAGGTTAATACTATACCGATTGTTTGCTTTTAAACAAGGAAGTGTTCCAAGTGCATCTGACTATAGAGAGCCGTTTAACGTTTTAGGAATATTTATCAAGCCTGAGCAACAATTACAGCCCAGGGTAACAAACTTGCTTCTAGAAAGTATCCTATTACAGGACTCGATGTACAGGTTCTAAGTACTCGCTCAGTTTTCCAAAGACTATGGCTTTTCACACCCCCTTTGCACTTTGCCCAGCACTTGGAACCTACAACACATAACAAACCTCATAGGGAGGAAGTAGCTCTTTATTTACCCTAGGGTCATGGTGGAGCACTAGTTATAAGGTTCTGTATGTGTACTATGGACATTGTGCTGACCTTATCAATAACTAGCAGTTCACAAAATTCTAACTTTTTTCAGCAAATTTCTAGACATGCAAGTTTTTAAATCATACTGGATAGTTTGCAACAGCAGACAAGTTAAGGTTAAGATAATACACTAGTTTGGCTAAGCAAGATCCTGCAAAAATCTTGTCCTTACACTCTGCGCATGTATCAATTGTGCTAATATTTACATGTGTAACCCTGGCCCTTCCCACCTAGGGCCCTAGGCTAGGATGCAAGCGGCTCCTGATATGTAGCATCCTTCGTTGCTAGAACCCAGGTGGTTTTTTGCCACCTATCGCCCTTCACTGAATAGAATAAAGATGGCCTTTCAGGGCCAACATGTCAACTCAATAGTGTGTAATTAAACTGATTACACATTACTGATATGTACACATCAGCCCTCAACAGGCCAATACAGTACATTCATGCTGTGTATGCATGTAAACATTTGCATGCATATATTGTAAAATACAGTTTATACACAGGATTTTAGAAGCAGATTTTTCTATTTTCATTTTACAGATGTAAGCACAGCACAGGTTTACTAATCTTTACGCAGCCAATAGAAAACAATACACCCAAAAAAAGACTGTACTGATAAAAATAGTTTTTTTTCCTTGCCTTGTGCAAAGCCATCTGATGCTCTACTTTTACATACTGTAATAGATACATCTGTCAGATTGTTATATCTCTCAAAGCTGTAGTGCTGAAAGATTCCTATCAGAATTATTCATTGTTCCGCTCACAGACAATACAAAGTCTGGTGATGGTGTTATGGCCCCACTGATGGATTCTCCATATAATATAAACTAATAATTGGTGAATCCAGCTGAGACACAGTGACACCTTTGTTATTCCCCGTGAGGAGGGGCAGAAACTACTACCTGGATATCTTGCTCCTGGAGCTTCTGTGAGATATAGGATGCTGCCAAATGATTAAAACCACGGTGTCCAACCAAAACTGAAATACCAATATGTTTTTTCCCTACATCCAGGGGTCCTATGTGCAAAAAGGTAGGGTTCACCAGAAGGTATTATCTTGTTTACTAAGATTGCTAAGTACAATAACTTATGGCAAGAAATCACTTTTTTTTTTTTTAATAAAGTGAAATGAGAAAAAAAAGCTGATATCATTATCTGGATAGTTGACAGCTAATAGTAAATACACACTGAACTGCTTATTATGCATTGCATTCTCTACATTTTGCAAATGTGATCCACATTGGGTTGGTATGATGTTACATAGTATTACAGTTATGTCCTTAGGAGGAATCTGTGTATTGTTCAGGGTGAATGTTGGTGTGGTTGCATGGTACAGTTTAAAAAGATGTTTCCTTTCCCCGTACAAATGCTCAAATTCCCACTGTTGTGGTACTAATATTTAATCGTATCCACTTAAAAGTGACCCAATTCAGCTTGCACAGAAGATACAAGAGAGAATTCATTTTAAGCAAGGCACCATAAATGTCATTAATCTATTACTCAACTTTTGTATATAATTTTAGAAGACCATGAATGATTGGTGGATAAAGTCTATTAGATTGCCAAGATATGAAACTTTCTTTTACATCTATGTCAAGATAACAATAAATAGTAATATTCTGCAATATACTCACATAAAGACCACTGTGCTTGTCCCCAAAGAAAGTAAATGCTCTAGAGATAGGTAGTAATCCTGATCCACCATCGTCTTGTCTTCGGGTTACTGAGTCACCCTCTTCATAGCCAAAGGGGTAGAAATCGGACAAAGGTACCAAGCCATGTGCAATGGAAAACACATACCACAGAAGCAAGATCTGGGCAAGTGAACCCATTCCCAGAGGTAACAGAACACACACTAAGCAGGGTGATACTGCTGGACTCAGATAGTGTGTACAATGCCCTATACTAAAGTAATGACCACAACAGACTGACACTATTCAACCCCCCTCTGAAAACCCCTGGTGATTCTGTCCAATGGCTTGGAGTCTTATATTTCTCCCACAACATAGTGCAACTGTATCATCTCTATGTTGTTTTCTATAATTGTGCAAATAGCTTGGGATATAATTATTTCTACACAGTGGCAGCCTTAGTCGTTGTGATCTCCCAAGTTCTGCAAAGGATGTGAATTCTGTCAGTTTACCTTCTATCCCTGGCATTACTCATCCAGCCTCATATACAACAGAATCATCTCTCTCTCAAACTGTACAACCCCCTGCATTATCCTTCTTTAACCATTTCCCTACAATGCTCCTGTCTACACTAATATCCACCACAGTGTGCATGTACCAAACGTCAACCAGTGGGAAGACTCTGTGCAGCCCATTACCAACCCTATATGCCCTCCAAAACCTTCAATGCATCTGCCACTACAGTATCTCTGACCTATGATGTCCCTACATGAAGCCTGAACCAGCTTTCCCCTGTGGTATCCTTACCAACCCTGAACCAGCCTTTCCCTGTGGTATCTTTACCAACCCTAAACCAAACTATCCAAACTATAAACCCTGAACCAATCTCTCCCTCTGTTACCTCCACTAAACCTAAATCAGCATGTCCCTATGCCGCCAACCCTGAACTGGTCTGTTTATATAGTATCCCAACAACTCTGAACCGACCTGTCCTCTATCACTTCTACTAACCTTTTCCTCTGATACCTCTACCAACCCTGAACCAGCCTGTCCTATTACCTCTATTAACCCTAAACCAGCCTGTCCTGTGGATAACTCCACCAACCTTGAACCAGCCTGTCCTGTGGTACCTCTACCAACCCTGAACCAGCCTGTCCTCTATTACCTCTACCAAACCTGAACCAGCCCCTCCTCTGGTACCTCTATCAACCCGGAACCAACCTGTCCTTTATTACCTCTACAAACCTTGAACCAGCCTGTCCTCTATTACCACTACCAATCATGAACCAGCTGGTACCTCAGCCAACCCTGAACTAGCCTGTTCCTCTATTACCTCCTCCAACCTTGAACTGGTTCCTCCATATATTAACCCTACAATAATGAACTAGATTGTCCACTGTTACCTCTACCAACCCTGAACCAGCCTGTTCCTCAGTCAACCCTGAAACCTGGTCTTCCTTTATTTACTATAACCCTGAACCAGTCTGCCCCTCTTTTGTTTCTCCCAGCCCTAAAGTATTCTGTTCTTCTATTACCTCTACCAACCATGAATCAATCTGTCCTATCTCCTTTATCAGCCCTGAACCTGCCTATCTCTCTTTTATTTCTCCCAGCCCTTAAGCAGCCTGTCCCATTACCTCTAAAAACCCTGAACCAAGCTGTCCCTGTGGTACCTTCACAAAACCTAAAGCAGCTTGTCCCTGTGGTACCTGTACCAACCCAGAACTAGCCTGTCCCTGTACCAACCCAGAACCAGCCTGTCCCTGTGGTACCTGTACCAACCCAGAACCAGCCTGTCCTTGTGGTACCTCTACCAACCCAGAAACAGCCTATCCTTGTGGTACCTCTACCAACCAAGAACTAGCCTGTCCTTGTGGTACCTCTATCAACCCAGAACTAGCTTGTCCCTGCCCTGTGGTACCTCTACCAACCCAGAACCAGCCTGTCCCTGTGGTACCTCTACCAACCCAGAAACAGCCTATCTTTGTGGTATCTCTACCAACCAAGAACCAGCCTGTCCCTGTGGTACCCCTACCAACCCAGAACCAGCCTGTCCCTGTGGTACCTCTACAAACGCAGAACTAGCCTGTCCCTGTGGTACCCCTACCAACCCAGAACCAGCCTGTCCCTGTGGTACCCCTACCAACCCAGAACCAGCCTGTCCCTGTGGTACCTCTACCAACCCAGAACTAGCTTGTCCCTGTGGTACCTCTGTAGCAGAATGTCCCTATGGCAGCCCTGAGACAGGTTGTCCCTCCACCATTCAGCTACAAGGTATGAGTGGTCCTGAGGCATGCCATGGTGTCCCTGAGTTACCTTGGTCCCCTCAGCCTGTTGTCCCCCCGGTGTCCTCCCCGCACCCAGTCGTCACTGCTCCCTTTGTAGCTCGCAGCCCTCCCTATCCAGCTCCATGCACTCTGATGAGTCTCCCTGCGCTGCCTGCGGCTCAGTGACACTGAATTCTCTGTTCAGAACTTACTGGGGGGTTCTGTCCCCTCCCCCATTACTCCAACAAACCCCCCGGAACGAGAGGTGGGGGCCACTACCAATCAGCTCCAGTCCTCTCCGCCGTGACGCCGTCTCTTAAAGAGCCCCGGAGGGCCGACCGTGAGCTGGTTCAAGTCAGAAGTTTGGAGAGGAGCTGAGGAATGTGTAAGCCTCGGTGCAAAGCATCATGGGACTCGCAGTCCGCTTGCTGTCCGGGATGGTGGAGGATGCTGGAAGAGGGCTGCCTGCTCCTGAGGGGATGGAGACTGCCTGCTCCTGAGGGGACGAGGACCACGGACTGCCTGCTCCTGAGGGGACAGGAACTACAGACTGCCTGCTCCTGAGGGGACAGGAACTACAGACTGCCTGCTCCTGAGGGGACAGGGACTACAGACTGCCTGCTCCTGAGGGGACAGGAACTACAGACTGCCTGCTCCTGAGGGGACAGGGACTACAGACTGCCTGCTCCTGAGGGGACAGGAACTACAGACTGCCTGCTCCTGAGGGGACAGGGACTACAGACTGCCTGCTCCTGAGGGGACAGGAACTACAGACTGCCTGCTCCTGAGGGGACAGGAACTACAGACTGCCTGCTCCTGAGGGGACAGGGACTACAGACTGCCTGCTCCTGAGGGGACAGGAACTACAGACTGCCTGCTCCTGAGGGGACAGGGACTACAGACTGCCTGCTTCTGAGGGGATGGGACTGCAGCCTGCCTGCACCTTAGGGGACTGCAGCCTGTCTGCTCCTGAGGGGCGAGGACTGCCCGTGGACCGGTGCTGAAGCCCGCCTGCTCCTAAGGGGACGAGGACTGCCCGGGGATGGGTGCTGAAGCCTGCCTGCTCCTGAGGGGACTGCAGCCTGCCTGTTCCTGAGGGGACTGCAGCCTGCCTGCTCCTGAGGGGACTGCAGCCTGCCTGTTCCTGAGGTGACTGCAGTCTGCCTACTCCTGAGGGGATGAGACTGCAGCCTGCCTGCTCATGAGGGGACTGCAGTCTGCCTGTTGCTGAGGGGACTGCAGCCTGCCTGCACCTTAGGGGACTGCAGCCTGTCTGCTCCTAAGGGGCGAGGACTGCCCATGGACCGGTGCTGAAGCCCACCTGCTCCTGAGGGGACGAGGACTGCCCGGGGATCGGTGCTGAAGAATGCCTGCTCCTGAGGGGACTGCAGCCTGCCTGTTCCTGAGGGGACTGCAGTCTGCCTGCTCCCGAGGGGACTGCAGCCTGCCTGCTCCCGAGGGGACTGCAGCCTGCCTGCTCCTGAGGGGACTGCAGCCTGCCTGTTCCTGAGGTGACTGCAGTCTGCCTGCTCCTGAGGGGATGAGACTGCAGCCTGCCTGCTCCTGAGGGGACTGCAGCCTACCTGCTCCCCGAGGGGACTGCAGCCTGCCTGCTCCCCGAGGGGACTGCAGCCCACCTTCTCGTGAAGCGACAGGGACTGCAGCCTGCCTGCTCTTGAAGCGATGGAAGGTAGCCTGCCTGCGCCTGAGGGGACGAGGACTGCCCGGGGACCGGTGCTGCAGCCCGCCTGCTCCTGAGGGGACTGCAGCCTGCCTGCTCCTGAGGGGATGGGGACTGCAGCCTGCCTGCTCCTGAGGGGACTGCAGCCTGCCTGCTCCTGAGGGGACTGCAGCCTGCCCCACGGAGACTGCAGCCTGCCATCTCCTGAGGGGATGGGGACTGCAGCCTGCCTGCTCCTGAGGGGACGGGGACTGCAGCCTGCCTGCTTCTGAGGGGACTGCAGCCTGCATGCTCCTGAGGGGATGGGGACTGCAGACTGCCTGCTCCTCAGGGGAATGAGACTGCCTGCTCCTGAGGGGACTGCAGCCTGCCTGCTCCTGAGGGGACTGCAGCCTGCCTGCTCCTGAGGGGACGAGGACTGCAGCCTGCCTGCTCCTGAGGGGATGGGGACTGCAGCCTGCCTGCTCCTGAGGGGACTGCAGCCTACCTGCTCCTGAGTGGATGGGGACTGCAGCCTGCCTGTTCCTGAGGGGACTGCAGCCTGACTGCTCCTGAGGGGATGAAGACTACAGACTGCCTGCTCCTGAGGGGACTGCAGCCTGCCTGCTCCTTAGGGGACTGCAGCCTGCCTGCTCCTGAGGGGACAGGGACGAGGACTGCAGCCTGCCTGCTCCTGAGGGGACTGCAGCCTGCCTGCTCCTGAGGGGACGAGGACTGCAGCCTGCCTGCTCCTGAGGGGACTGCAGCCTGCCTGCTCCTGAGGGGATGGGGACTGCAGCCTGCCTGCTCCTGAGGGGATGGAGAATGCCTGCTCCTGAGGGGACTGCAGCTTGCCTGCTCCTGTGGGGACGGGGACTGCAGCCTGCCTGCTCCTGAGGCAACTGCAGCCTGTCTGCTCCTGAGGGGACTGCAGCCTGCCTGCTCCTGATGGGAAGGCAACCCGTCTGCTCCTGAGGGGATGAGGACTGCCAGAGGACCGGTGCTGCAGCCTGCCTGCTCCTGAGGGGACTGCAGCCTGCCTGCCCCTGAGGGGACTGCAGCATGCCTGCTCCTTAGGGGACTGCAGCCTGCCTGCTCCTGAGCGGATGAGACTGCAGCCTGCCTGCTCCTGAGGGGACTGCAGCCTACCTGCTCCTGAGGGGATGGGAACTGCAGCCTGCCTGCTCCTGAGGGGATTGCAGCCTGCCTGCTCCTGAGGGGACTGCAGCCTGCCTGCTCCTGAAGCGATGGGGACTGCAGCCTGCCTGCTCCTGAGGGGACTGCAGCCTGCCTGCCCCTGAGGGGACTGCAGCATGCCTGCTCCTTAGGGGACTGCAGCCTGCCTGCTCCTGAGCGGATGAGACTGCAGCCTGCCTGCTCCTGAGGGGACTGCAGCCTACCTGCTCCCGAGGGGATGGGAACTGCAGCCTGCCTGCTCCTGAGGGGATTGCAGCCTGCCTGCTCCTGAGGGGACTGCAGCCTGCCTGCTCCTGAAGCGATGGGGACTGCAGCCTGCCTGCTCCTGAGGGGACTGCAGCCTACCTGCTCCTGGGTGGATGGGGACTGCAGCCTGCCTGCTCCTGAGGGGACTGCAGCCTGCCTGCTCCTGAGGGGACGAAGACTACAGACTGCCTGCTCCTGAGGGGACTGCAGCCTGCCTGCTCCTTAGGGGACTGCAGCCTGCCTGCTCCTGAGGGGACAGGGACGAGGACTGAAGCCTGCCTGCTCCTGAGGGGACGAGGACTGCAGCCTGCCTGTTCCTGAGGGGACTGCAGCCTGACTGCTCCTGAGGGGACTGCAGCCTGCCTGCTCCTGAGGGGACGAAGACTACAGACTGCCTGCTCCTGAGGGGACTGCAGCCTGCCTGCTCCTGAGGGGACTGCAGCCTGCCTGCTCCTGAGGGGACAGGGACGAGGACTGCAGCCTGCCTGCTCCTGAGCAGACGAGCACTGCAGCCTGCCTGCTCCTGAGGGGACTGCAGCCTACCTGCTCCTGGGTGGATGGGGACTGCAGCCTGCCTGCTCCTGAGGGGACTGCAGCCTGCCTCACGGGAACTGCAGCCTGCCTGCTCCTGAGGGGACTGCAGCCTGACTGCTCCTGAGGGGACTGCAACCTGCCTGCTCCTGAGGAGATGAAAACTACAGACTGCCTGCTCCTGAGGAGACTGCAGCCTGCCTGCTCCTTAGGGGACTGCAGCCTACCTGCTTCTGAGGGGACAGGGACGAGGACTGCAGCCTGCCTGCTCCTGAGGGGACAGGGACGAGGACTGCAGCCTGACTGCTCCTGAGGGGACGAGGACTGCAGCCTGCCTGCTCCTGAGGGGACTGCAGCCTGCCTGCTCCTGAGGGAATGGGGACTGCAGCCTACCTGCTCCTGGGTGGATGGGGACTGCAGCCTGCCTGCTCCTGAAGGGACTGCAGCCTGCCTGCTCCTGAGGGGACTGCAGCCTGTCTGCTCCTGAGGGGATGAAGACTACAGATTGCCTGCTCCTGAGGAGACTGCAGTCTGCCTGCTCCTTAGGGGACTGCAGCCTGCCTGCTCCTGAGGGGACAGGGATGAGGACTGCAGCCTGCCTGCTCCTTAGGGGACTGCAGACTGCCTGCTCCTTAGGGGACTGCAGCCTGCCTGCTCCTGAGGGGACTGCAGCCTGCCTGCTCCTGAGGGGATGGAGAATGCCTGCTCCTGAGGGGACTGCAGCCTGCCTGCTCCTGAGGGCCGGGGACTGCAGCCTGCCTGCTCCTGAGGCAACTGCAGCCTGTGTGCTCCTGAGGGGACTGCAGCCTGCCTGCTGCTGAGGGGAAGGCGACCTGTCTGCTCCTGAGGAGACGAGGACTGCCAGGGGACCGGTGCTGCAGCCTGCCTGCTCCTGAGAAGACTGCAGCCTGCCTGCTCCTGAGGGGACTGCAGCATGCCTGCTCCCTAGGGGACTGCAGCCTGCCTGCTCCTGAGGGGACAGGGACTGCAGCCTGCCTGCTCCTGAGGGGACTGCAGCCTACCTGATCCCTAGGGGACTGCAGCCTACCTGATCCTTAGGGGACTGCAGCCTGCCTGCTCCTGAGGGGACTGCAGCCTTTTTACTCCTAAGGAGACAGGGACTGCAGCCTTCCTGTTCCTGAGGAGACTGCAGCCTGCCTGCTTCTGAGCGGATGAGACTGCAACCTGCCTGCTCCTGAGGGGACTGCAGCCTGCCTGCTCCTGAGGGGACTGCAGCCTGCCTGCTCCTGAAGCGACGGAGACTGCAGCCTGCCTGCTCCTAAAGTCACAGAAGGCAGCCTGCCTGTTCCTGAGGAGACTGCAGCCTGCCTGCTCCTGAGCGGATGAGACTGCAACCTGCCTGCTCCTGAGGGGACTGCAGCCTACCTGCTCCTGAGGGGACTGCAGCCTGCCTGCTCCTGAGGGGACTGCAGCCTGCCTGCTCCTGAAGCGACGGGGACTGCAGCCTGCCTGCTCCTGAAGCGACAGAAGGCAGCCTGCCTGCTTCTGAGGGGACGAGGACTGCCCGGGGACTGGTGCTGCAGCCCGCCTGCTCCTGAGGGGACTGCAGCCTGCCTGATCCTGAGGGGACTGCAGCCTACCTGCTCCTGAGGGGACGGGGACTGCAGCCTGCCTGTTCCTGAGGGGACTACGGCCTGCCTGCTCCTGAGGGGACTGCAGCCTGCCTGCTCCTGAGGGAACTGCAGCCTGCCTTCTCCTGAGGGGACTGCAGCCTGCCTTCTCCTGAGAGGACTGCAGCCTGCCTGCTCCTTAGGGGACTGCAGCTGGCCTGCTCCTGAGGGGACTGCAGCCTGCTTGCTCCTGAGGGGACTGGCACTGCAGCCTGCCTGCTCCTGAGGGGACTGCAGCCTGCCTGCTACTGAGGGGATGGAGACTGCAGCCTGCCTGCTCCTGAGGGGACGAGGACTGCCCGGGGACCAGCGCTGCAGCCTGCCTGCTCCTGAGGGGACAGGAACTGCAGCCTGCCTGCGACTGAGGGGACGAGCACTGCTCGGGGACCGGCACTGCAGCCTGGCCATTAACCCCCTAGTGGCCCTGTCCTCACCTCTATCTGCAGCTCTGACTTTCATAGTCATCCCGGGACTGTGGTCCTTTCTAAGTCTCTGAGCTACCATTAGTGTGCAGATCAGGAGATGTGAGGGGCTCATTCACATGGACACAGCCCATCAGAAAACCAATATAAACCAATGACAGGCTGCCATGTCCCCAGCTGACCCCATATGGGGCCATTACCTGAGGACATGTACACCTGGATGCAGTGCCGAGACAAAGTCAACTAGAGCCCGGGGCAAACATCCAAAATTGCACCCCCTCCCCCAAGATGTGTGAGCATTATGTGTCAGCGAAAATCCACCCCCCCACCCAAAAAAAATGAGCACTAATCAGTATTCTCACCCCCTAAGCACCCAGCTCAAATCCTCTCTCTTCCTATATTCACCCAACACAAATCCCCCCAAAAAAGAGAATCTCCCCTCCAAGCATAAATCCTCTACCCCTCAAATTTCCCCTCCAAGCACAAATTCCCTCCCCCAATCCCCCATCTGAGCACAAATACCCACAATCATCCCTACTAGCACAAATCCTCCCCCCCACCAAAAAAATATTTCCACTCTTCCATATTACTGTTATAGCACAAGCCCCCCCCCCATACCCCCCCCCCCCAGCACAAATAATTTTCCCCCATCCACCTTCCCAACACAAATCGCCACTCCTAGCACACCTACCGAAATTTGCCCTCTTAGAACAATTCTTGCCCCCGTGTGCTGCCCCCCCAAATTCCCCTTCTCAACACAAATCCCCCCCCCAATCTCCTTGTGGTGCCCCCCAACCTCACACAAACCACAGTGCCCAGGGCAGCTGCCCCTCCTGCCCACCCCTTGTCCTGGCCCTGCCTGGACGTGCATCCCTCAACTCAGGACAGCCCATCATTGATTGGTACATGCGACATTTGTGTGATCCACCACTAAAAAACATTGATTTGAGCAGTCTATGGCCTTAACCCTTTATGTGCATCCAGGGCCGCTGATTGGGGACCTCCAGTCCTCCTGTAGGGGGCCCAGGCATACAGGGGGGCCTGAACAGCAGGGGGAATTTGGGCGGAGGAGCAATTACAGAAGGATGACCTGTGTGGCTCTCTGCAGCAGCTGAAAGTAGGTTTCTCTCCCTCCCACCGGCTTTCAGCTCCTGCAGGGAGAGACACAGGGCATTGTTCCTGTATTTGCTCCCCCCGCACCAAACCCCCTCTCTGTTCTGCCTGCTTCTGATTCCTCCCCCCCCCACCTCCCTGTTCTACCACGTCTGATCTCCCCCTGTGCTGCACCCCCCCCCCCCCCCCTTCCTGTGGCGCCGCTGGCTTCCCTTTCGTGTAATAAATAAATTTAAAAATATATATATATATTTTTTAAACATTGTAATAAATAATTTTTAGAAATTGTATGTAATTTTAAAAATGTAAACTTTTTTTAAAGTTATACTTTTTTTTGTTAATGTAAAAAACAATTAAAAAGGGCTAATTCACACAGGTTCTCTGTTATGTTTGTGTCCGCTAATAATCATTTTAGTGTATTTTTAGTGAAAATATTGTTTTTAAAAATTGGGGGGGGCTCTGCCAGGTAGGCTATACGCGGCCCCGTGATTTCTAACAGCAGCCCTGTGTGCATCAAACCTAACTGAGCCAGGTAACCAGAGCTGCTGTTAGGATTAATGGGGCCCTGTACCACCTACTTGGCAGGGCCCCTGTCACAGTGCCCCACCAATCATAAGCGGCTGAGGCATTCCCCACTCCGCAGCTGTAGGTATACAAGAGGCATGTACACTCAGCAGCCACTTTATTAGGTACACCTGTTCAATTGCTTGGTAACACAAATTGCTAATCAGCCAATCACATGGCAGCAACTCAATGCATTTAGGCATCTAGACGTGGTGAAGACAACTTGCTGAAGTTCAAACCGAGCATCAGAATGGGAAAGAAAATGGATTTAAGTGACTTTGAACGTGGCATGGTTGTTGGTGGCAGACAGGCTGGTCTGAGTATTTCAAAAACTGCTGATCTACTGGGATTTTCATGCACAACCACCTCTAGGGTTTACAGAGAATGGTCCAAAAAGAGAAAATATCCACTGAGCGGAAGTTGTGTGGAGGAAAATGCCTTGATGTTAAAGGTCAGAGGAGAATGGGCAGACTGGTTCGAGATAATAGAAAGGAAACAGTAACTCAAATAACCACTCGTTACAACCAAGGTATGCAGAATACCATCACTGAATGCACAACACATCAAAACCTTGAAGCAGATGGGCTACAGCAGCAGAAGACCACACTGGGGGCGAAGCACAGAGACTACTGGAGACTTCACGTCCGGCTGGTGGAGCTTCCAGTTGGGCAATCTTGTCTTTCTCTGCATCTGTTTGAATTAAGTTGGAACCAAGTTTTGTGTATGCATTTAATAAAAATGGAATTACGCTATGTGGGCCCCTCATGCTATCCTTTTTCCATGTAAAAAATATATTAGTTACTAAATCCTGATATTACACTGGAGAAGCAGTTGACAGTGGAGAAGTCCAGAGCCTCATGAGTGCTAAAGATACCTGCAATCTAAGCGTTTATGACTCTCAATGCTTTGCATAAGAGTCCACAGCTGTTGATGAGGGTGGGAACATTGGGGGGGAGCACAGCACTGTGATTTCTGCACCAGCTATAGAGAAGTGACTGTACACTGGCACAAATGTTTGATTTTACCCCCTTCATGACCAGGCCACTTTTTGTGATACTCCACTGCGTTACTTTAACTGACAATTGTGCAGTCATGCAATGCTGTACACAAATAAATTTTTTGTCATTTTATTCCTACAAATAGAGCTTTCTTTTGGTGGTATTTGATCACCACTGGGGTTTTTTTTTGCGATATAAACAAAAAAAGAGACAATTTAACCACTTAAGGACCGGCCTATTTTTCAGATTCAGTGTTTACAAGTTAAAATCATTTTTTTTTTGCTAGAAAATTACTTAGAACCCCCAAACATTATATATATTTTGTATAACACCCTAGAGAAGAAAATGGCGATTGTTGCCATACTTTCTGTCACACTGTATATGCACAGCGGTCTTACAAGCGCACTTTTTTTTTAAAACACACTTTTTTTAATTGAAAAAATAAAACAACAGTAAAGTTAGCCCAGTTTTTTCTTAATTGTAAAAAGATAATGTTACGCCAAGTAAAATGATACCCAAACATGTCACACTTCAAAATTGCGCCCGCTTGTGGAATGGAGACAAACTTTTACCCTTAAAAATCTCCATAGGCAAACTTTAAAAATTTCTACAGGTTACCAGTTTTGAGTTACAGAGGAGGTCTAGGGCTATAATTATTGCTCTAACGATCACGTTGATATCTCATGTGTGTGGTTTGAACACCGTTTTCATATGTGTTCATATATTTCACTACTCACGTATGCATTTGCTTCTGCGTACGAGCTCGTCGGGACGGGGTGCTTTAAAATGTTTATTTATTTTATTTTTTATTTTGACACTGTCCTTTTAAAAAAAATGTTTGAGTCACTTTTATTCCTAATACAAGGAATGTAAACATCCCTTGTAATAGAAAAAAAGCATGACAGGACCTCTTAAATATGAGATCTGGGGTCAAAAAGACCTCAGATCTCATATTTACACTAACATGCAATTTAAAAAAAAAAAATTTAAACTTTAAGAGCTTTGGGCGGAAGTGACATTTGATGTCGCTTCCGCCAGTCAATGTTATGGAGCCGAGTGGTGGCCATCTTCCCCTCACTCGGCAGCCAGACAAGCAGGGGAAAGGACCCGATCATCTCCGCCACTACCGGTAAGCAGCAGAGACCACTGGAGCGCGACGGAAGGGGGGTCCTTTCCCGCCACCGATAAAAGTCGTTTTACGGCGAATCCACCGGAGAGACCACTTTTATCTGAAAGAGGACCACCCGCTGCTGCCATAACAACGATATTCCTCTTCAAAGTGCCGCCATACAATGATGGCGGGCGGTCCGTAAGTGATTAAAAACATTTTTTATAGATTTTTTACTTTCATCTATAAAACATATCCAATAAAAAATTTTATAATCTAATTTTTTCTTAAAATTAGGCTAATATGTATTCTGCTACATATTTTTAGTAAAAAAATTCCAATAAGCATATATTAGCAATATATCACACAGAACTGTCAGGTAGTGTGTGAGTCAGCGCTCACTGGCAGCTATATGGTGGACCATAAGGGATCAAAAACAGGGAGGGGGGGGGCAACAAGATATACCCAAAATGAATTAATAAGAATTAGTCCATACAGTCCATAGTAGTAAGGGATATCAAGGAGAAGTCCACAGGACGGATGGATCCACAGGTGGATGGGGATTGCACACAGTCATCAGCCGCTCCTCAGCAGGAAATCGGAGTTCCCTCGGACACAAACAAAGACAGCAGAAAGAGGGCACCTGGGTCAGTGTGATAGTAAAAGCAAGTAACACTTTATTCAGATACACTTACATAAAAGTATCTTGCAAGCTGCACACAGGGTAGATGTGGATCACCAATCAAGCAGTCAGCCATTCACAAGGGAAAAAGAGACCACTGTGGGGATAAGCTCAGAACTGCCGTATGGAGGTCTATACAGTAACCTGCTCTCACAGAGCTAGCAAGAGACCAAATCATGTGGATCACCAATCAAGCAGTCAGTCGTCAACGAGGGATGAGAAGAACGCTGTGGGGATAAGCTTAGACCCGCCGTGTGGAGGTGTATAACCGGCAGCGACTCCAGCTCTCACACCTGCTCTCACAGAGCTAGCAAGAGACCAAATCAGGACGGGGGTGGGCTGCAACGTGTTTTCGAGGTGCCGCCTCCTTCTTCAGGCAAACCCGCCCCCTCTAGAGGGGTATATTTATACTGTCTGGACGGAATAAAACAAAAAACACCCAATCAATACAGAGACTGGGCGTGGCTAGTTGCCCGATCAACAGGACAATACTCGCCATCTTTTTTTAGCTGTAATCCAATCTCCAACATGTATAGCTGTCATAGCATGGCACAGGTGTACCTATAGCACAAAGGGCAATGAGCTAAAAAGTATATTAAATAGAATAAAGGAAAATGGGCATGATTATAAAAAATCCTTAAAAATTATAAGAAATGTCATCTGATCCCCGTGAACGGCTGCATAGTAACACATCTATGATAGTATTTTATAATAAGTGGTAAAAAATCAAATAATAACTATATAAAAGGTGACTTCAAATAAAATAACCAATTATGATCACTACACTAAAAAAATAAAAATGATAAATTTATCGAGATACACACCAGGTAAAAATTCCTATCAGCATATCTAAAGGGCGATGCATTAATACATGGACTAACTTTATAAATAAGGGGTGGGGGGGTTGGTAAAAAAAAAAAAGGAGTAGGGGGCAGTAAAGGATAGAAGGAGGGGTGGTAATAGAAAAAAAAAAGAGAAAGGAAGAGGGAAGAGGAGATATACTGTTAGTTGCGAGTGGATCAGTCTAGGTATCATAGAATTGTGTTGACTTCTATCTCCTTGTTCAAACCCCAGGCACCAGAGAATTCAAGGTAAAAATCCAGTAGGTTTCCCTACGGCATAACCTCTGGAACCTTTTAGCCCGGGAGTCACAAAGAGGGATAGATTACAACACCCAGACTTTAACCCTTCAGTGGATTTATTATGGACATGGAGGAAGTGCCTAGGGACGCTATGTTCATCTGATCCCTTTTCAATAAGTCTCCGATGTTGCCCGAGTCAGGCCCTTGCTGTCCGACTAGTGCAGCCTACATATAGGAGGCCACAGGGGCAAGTCAAACAATATATAACAAATTCTGTTGAGCAACTGTAGAATTGCTTGCTAT